>OY728119.1:1642904958-1644173887 GCA_963277665.1 Viscum album | reverse complement strand
CCTATGTGAAATAGGTTGTGACGTCTGATCCACTATGTTATAGGAAACAATTAGTGATGCCTAAATCGATATTTTATGATTTTCTTCGTGGTTGGAATAGAAAAATGAATTGATTTCATATTTATATTTTTGTTCCAAGCTCTTATGTAATATTCTAATTCCTATGTTATGCTCTTATTATTCACGGTTGGTGATTCTATTATAACTCATGTATTATGTTATGAAAAATATTTATGCCATGAATCATGGTTTATAATATATATATATATTTTTAGGTATGAATATAATATGTTATTTACATTCACTTTTATTATGTTCTCATAGACATATGATCATCTTATACTAACTAATCATCTTCAATTATCAATTCTTATATTAACCCTTACTGATAATTTGAGCACACCCTTCTTATGTTCTCATTTCCACAGGTTATAAATAAGAGTATGACATTTGATATTTCTATAAGAGAATCATTTGTGTAGAATTTTATGGTATATTTTTAAGAGTTTATATGAAATAATAAATTCTTATTGTTGTGGGGAAAATTACAATTTGGATTAAAAGACATGGGTTATGTTATGTAATGTTTTTCTCATAACTATCTAAAACTCCAAACCTAAAATGTCTTGATTAGGTAAGTGACTCAATGTTTTTTTATTGATATTGTAATAATGGATGGTTAAATTTTCATTTCTTTAGTTGGTTCAATGATAGTATTTAACGATTTTTCTTTTATAATTTTATATTAGTGTGTCAATCTATGGAATCTTAGTTGGTATTAAATTAGATTTTAGATAACTTTATAGGTTATGATGTTATATTTTAAGGATGTTAAAGAGTTTTTGATACCATTATGGGTTGATAATTTTAAGTTTTATCATAACTTCAAAGGAATAGATAAACCTTTTGAGGTATTATGTGAAAGGTTTTTGAGTTCATTAATGAAAATTTGGGATATTTTTATTGGGTATTAGGAAGAATATATCATTTAGGTTTATATAACCATTTTGTGTTGGTAATTTATTTTATTTTGAGTTTAATATATTTAATTGGGATAATGGGTTAATTGATGTTGGGAATATAATTTGAGTACTATGGATGACATTGGGGGTTTAAAAGTGATTTGGTGATAAGGTGATTCAGGTTATTTTGGGAAAATATTAATATATTTTTTATAGTATTTATGATTAAGGTATATGTTGATTATTATGTGATTTTTTGACTAATTAATTTTTTTGGGATAAAGGTTGTGTTTAATTCTAGGATCATATATTTCCTTGATTTTGGGTTTAGAATATTTTATGATATTGGTAGATTTTGTTATAGTGAATTCAATGGATTGGGTAATTGATATTAAGAGGATAAAAATTAATGAAATATGGGTTGAAATAAAAGATATAGAGTCTAAATCATAGATGAAACAAATATATCTTAGATTGAAATTAATATGGAAACGGATAAGACACTTAAGATTGATCTTAATATGTTTATCACTTATTATCATAAAACTTTTTCATTTTGTATTTGGTTGAATAAAAGATCATGAAAATAATGCTTGGAAAGGTATGAATCTATAAAATCATAAGTCTTATATCCTGAATCATGACTATATTAATAATAACCTCATATATTTTCATTCGTGATTGATAATCAAAATTGTGAGGATGCAATTTATTTAAGGGGAGAAATGTAGCACCCTAAGATTTTAGTATATATTTAAATACTATGTTCAATAACTTATATAATAGGAAGCATTGAAATAAAATTAATAGTGTTATATTTTATTTCAATTGAAAATAAACATTAATACATTGTGAGAATACAATTAGAAACATCTTTAAGAAAAGCACTATAATAGTAAAACCAGAAGTACATAAAAATAATAAAATAATGATTTATTATAAAAAATTATATATTAATTCCTTGATATTATAATTATTATTAAAGAGTGATTTTATGTTTTAAAATTATAATTAATTTATTATAATCAAGTGGTTAGAACATAAATAATTTTATTGTCTCTAATTAAATCCACTTAATATTAACAAATATATTAATCAGTTATTTTTAATGTGTTTTTAATTTTTATCTTAAATTAGATTGACCATTTTAAAATTAACATTATAATTAAATGATTAAATATGCAAAAAATAAAATTATCACTCATTTTTAATTTATATAAAATATATTTAAGAACACTTAACATTTTAAAAATTCAATTTCCTATAAAAAAAAATTTATTATATTTTCTATTTTTATGTAAAAGTAAAATTATCAAATTTAATAAATTGAATTTGAAATAATTAAAATAATTTTTGGATTCAACTTTTCCAAATTTTCTTAGGGTGAATTTTTCTGATTTTTTTTTAAATAGTGGATTTGTAGGTAAATGGTGAAAATATCGTTTATACAAATATCGTAACTTTTATGATGTCATAATGATATATAAATGATTTTAAAATTTTTAAACCCATTTTACTTACTAAATAAGTATTTAATAAGTATAATTAGTCATTTAAATTATTATTTTGAATTTATAAACCGATGCCTTACATTTTTCTACCTAAGTTATATTTTATACTAATAAAAAAATTCTTTTGGTCATATCATTTAATTAAGTTTTCAAAAGGTTCCATTCCATTTTTTATTTATTTTGGATCCCAAAAACACTTAATTTTAACTCAAAAACCAATAAATATCATGATAATAAATATTATACATAACTTTGTTATAAATGAATTTTTATGTTTAGAATGAATTATTTTTATAAACTATTTTTATTACATTAAGAAAACTCTTATTAAATTTTATTTTTACCCACTCTAAAAATTTAATATTGTAAAAGAAATCAAATTTGGAATCAAAATGTTTAAATTATGTAATATGTTCAATTTTATTTTTTCCATAAAAATAATTTAACATAGTAAAAGTTAATCACAACGGTAAAAGATAAAATAGTTTACAATGAGTTAAATTAATAAATAAGGCTATAAATATAACAAAAAAATATCTGTAATCAATTTTATGTGGTTATTTTTTAACTCTTCAATATTATTTTTCAAATTGGAATAGTTTTGATCCACTTTCCATGAATTTGACTTCCCTTTTATATTATGAAAATAATATTCAAAAAAGTATCACCCCTCTTACTTATAAAAGTATCCATCATAAACCCAATAAAATATACACCAAAAATTATAAATAACCCCTATAATCTTTATAATTTACTTCCCTAACAATACCATCCCATGTTTTTTAGCCTACGGTCACTTTACATTTCCCAAATCTCTTCAAAAACCAACAAGGTTCCCAAGGAGATAGACTGTCTCTTATTTGGGAGTAACAGTTTATTATCTCGATTTTAATTCATTACCTTATTATAAATCATATTTTATCAAAATTTTAAAATTAAAAACATGTTTTTTAATCCATAAACTATCTATAAAAGTTTTACAATCACTATAAAATAGTATGTTGTTACTCATTAAACTGTTATAATGTGTTCTTTTTTGGTACATTTTACCACCTTCATGAACATTGTTTTAATTTCTATCTGATAAATTAATAATAAAACATAAATATTTATAATAATATATAATAATTAATAATTTAAATTTTTTTCATAATTCATTAGTTTTAATATTCAAAATTGTATTTACAAATAAATCTAATTCTTTTGTTAATTCAATAGTTATTGAAAAAGGTAATTTTTAAACATTTCATGAGAACCATCAACATTAGTTTCATAAAATGGATATAAGACTAAATATATATATATCAATAACATTAATTATTTTATCATGATCATTATATAGATGATTACTCCATGAATAGGGCTCAATGGTTGGAATCTCCAAACAGGAGTATGTAAGGAAAACGGAACAGTTAACATATAAATGTTAATATTAATAATAAATAATTAATATTTAGGTAATAAGGAATTATAAATGGGTATTATAAAGTAAAATAAATATGAATATGGTTCTTATTTATATAAATAATAAACCTAAATTTATTATAAGGGATGTTAGAGGATATACAACAAAGCGGAAGTCAGAGGTAGGGGTTTCTTAATCTCAATTTCAATTTCTTATGATATTTTTCATTTTGAGAACCATGTTTTTTTATTGTTTTGATTCACTGGACAGTAATTTATTATAATATATTTTTCAAATAATTAATTTAATTTATAAATCTAAATATATTTATTTATTTCATTGTATTTTGATCCAATTATTATAAAAACCATAATAGTTTCTCTATATCAATTTTCTTTCTTTGTGACATAATTATAGTTATGAACTTATTTTATTTTATATATTCAATATGATTCCTATTTGAAACATTATATCAAAACTAAATATTTAAAAAAAAATTAGAGTTCCATTTCATGTTCTTTATTTCACAGGGTTTTTTATTCAAATTTTATAAAACTCATAATGGTTTTTTTTTTCAATTTGAATTCGTTGAGACGTGTTTCGTATTATGCACCTATTTTAAATTATATGGTGTATATACTGCATATTTTATATTTTATTTCATAAATCAATTTATATTCATAGTATTTTATGTTCCTTCCCAAGTTTTTTCTTTTAATAGGGTTTTGATTTCAAAAGATGTAAAGGTTATTTAATTAAAATCATTGTATTTAAAGTCTTTCACCATACTCTATCTATTCCAAATCCATATTCTTTATAATATTTAAAGAATTATATTATATATATTTAAATGATTTATTAATGTAATTTTAAACTATCTTTGAATTTATATAATAATTTTTTAAAATGAATATTTTTAACATTTTTTATATGGGTTACTTTTTTCTTTCCATACAAAGTGTGGAAATAAATTTAAAAATTACCGCTTGATTGAGTTTTTAAATAGTATGGAACATTATTAATTATTAAAAATATTAGTTTTTTAGGAAAATCATGTTTCCATTATTCTGTTAATTTTTAATTTTTAATATAATGTTTAATTTTTTAGAAGAATAAATAAAGGGACTTCATTCCACTTATGTATATTTTATTTTCCACTATACATTTCATATATTTTAATTCATTTACTTTCAAGTATTAAATATTTAAGATTATTTTTAAATTAATATATTCAATTTTCTATTTTAATCCCTTTTAAATGGAATTTTTATGTAACATATAAATTTGATTTTACAACCATGTCATAGAAGATTTATGAACATTCCTCTTATAATTTTTCTTCTATTTTCCTATAAAAATATAAAATATATATCTAAATTGGAGTTATGTTTCATGTATAAAAATTTATATTCTTATGTATTTATTTTGGGTGATTGATCTTTTGTTATCAAACAATACAATTATTTATCTCTTCTTATGTGATTTCATTTGAAAGTTTTAGGTTACCCATCTTATTTAAAAAAAATCATCTATATAATCATCCTATAGAAATTATTTTTGTTCACTTTGGATATGATCTAATTATACCATACAAATTATTTATCATGATTGATTATAATGATATTTTAAATTATATTTCAAAAATTTTGTTTCTTTTCTATGGGTTAATTTACCTATGAAGGAATAATGTATGTTTTTTAATTATTGTGACACACATATGTATAGTATATTATTATATAATAAGTGATACCTATATTGAACAAAAATTAATTGGGTAATGTTTTATATATCATTAGATAATTATGGTAAATGGGTTGTGATGATCGGACCACTAATGGAAAAATCAAGTAGTGATGCCTGATCTACTATATAGTGATGTTATTACCGGTGATCCTTAATAAATGAGAGATTGTATATGGTTATGTTTAGGTCTCACTTTTATTACATATTCTTATGCCTATATTATTCTTGTATGGATCATGGTTGATGTATCTATTATGATTCATGTCTTATGTTATTCCAAATATTTAATTACTGAATCATGGTTTATGATCTATATTTTGTTGCTTATAAATCTATTATGTTGTTTCTATACACTTTTATTATGTTATCGTACTCATATGATCATCATATGCTCACTTATTATTTTTTATTATTAATGTCTATGTTTACCCTTATTAAGTGTCTGAGCTCAGCCTTCTTTTGTTTTCATTTCTACATATTATAAAGAATAATATTAAGTTTGATATTTATAAAATGTTTTCATTTGTGGAGAATTTAATGGGAGATATTTAATACATTTTGTGAAATAACATATTCATGTTTTATTGGGAAAAATTATTTTCTAGAAGGAGATACGTGGGTTTTGTTACATAAAAGGTTTTTCCTATCTCTCTAAAATGATAAACCTAAAATATATTGGGTAGGTAAGTGACTCAAAGTTGAATATTGATATTATAATTAGGGATGCTTCAATTTATATAACTTAAATTGGTATCGAATCCAATATTAAATAGTTTTTTAGAACTAGATCTGTGTGTATGAGTCTATAGCATCTCAATTGTAGTTGTATTTTACTCATCATCAAATCTTTAATCTCAGACTTATATATCTCATTGATCTCCCCCTAATACACACACTTCCTCATCACTTTAATCTTCAAAAACATGGTTCTTTTTTGATAAATATGCTCACCAGAATCTAAAATCATATTTTATATTTTCAAAAAAATACTAATGACTATTACATATTTGATTTCCACAATTTTCTGAGCCTTTTATTGTATCATTTGGGTGTCATTATTCCACATATTTCTACATGAAATATCTAGATAAATCTTGATCGTTATCCTTTATTCAATTTTTGGGTCTTATTTATAATCTTCCCCTTTAGAAAAGTATCACATGTATGTGTGCGGTCATAAGTGAGATTTGTAATGACCAGAGAACCTTAATTATTTAATTATTTATCAAGTTATCTGAATATTTTGGGATAAAATTCCCAAGATGGATATTCTATAATTTGGTTTCCTCTTCCTTGGATAGAATTTATATTTCATTTTCTCTTTAAATATGATTATGGTTCTCCTTTGTAATTCATCCTTGAAAAAAAACTGTGACATAACTTATTTTGAACGTGAAATTTTTCTCATTGAAGTTCACTTCATTCTCTGAGTAACAAAGTTTAATTACACTAAGTTAGTTGGGACTAATACCTTCAAAAAATAAGAATTCTATACACCATATAAATTTTCCACCAAAATTTCCCTTCCTATAGAAAATAATTTTTCCCTTAATCATTTAAAAATCATACTACACTATCATTGTCATATTTTATGTCAATGATAAGGCCTTTATTATCCATAATGTGAGATGTATATCCACCTTCTAGAATCAGGGTACTAAATTTATCTATTTCCTTTAATTCGATTTCAACAACATTGGATTTCTCAATCCTTCCTTTCTTGATCTAGGACTACATGTTAACTTTATTTTATTAAGAACAAGATTCTTACACTTCTGTACCCATAGATACTTATTCATTTTTCAATAATGAAATCCAATTTTTGAGTTTTTATCTTGTAAGGATATGTTTCTAGCTAATTTTCGTGACTACTCTGGGTCAACTTTGGAACCTTCCTTTACACCCTGGATGAAAAATTAATCCCCTTGTTCCCAAAACCCTTAAATACCAATAGTAGATATTAATATAATAAGATCCATGGAATTTTTTTCTTGCATGTAATCCATATTATTTATTATATAAATATCTTTTTGTGATGGAGAACACATATTAAACATTTCTCAAAATTTCATTGTAATAACACCTTATTTTTTCTTTATTATTTTTTATCTCTTTTTAAATAAAAAATATCCCTTTTAGTGTCATGTAAATCAAATTTATTTTGGGGTTTTGGTGCTTGGTATTTTGTACCCACTACTACTAATTTCTTTTTGTGATCATGTATCAAAATATTTTTTCATTTATTTTTAAAAATCTGCACATTTTGGATAGCATAACTTATTAAGTAGACACTTTATGAGATTATTTAGTGGTTTCTGAACTATTAAATCCTATTTCATTCTAAGAATTTGATTTTTTTTCCCTAGTTATCACACTTATAACACCACATTATGAATTCTCCTTTGAGTTCTTCAATTCTTTTCACTCTATAATTTACTGATTCATTAAGTACATTAGTAACTCCTACATTTTCTTTAACTCTAAGCCTCATATCAAACTATTTCCAAAAATTTTAAGAATTTCATGATTTTAGTTTTTCAATCATTTCTTTTATTTTAGAATTTGATCTCACTATGATTCACTATTTTATTTTAACCCTTTTATAACTGTGTTAAACTGATTTTGTATCATAAATTACAAATTTATTAACAAATTTCAATTCATGTTTGATTAATTTATTTTATTTTTATCACTATTAAAAATGGAAATTTTTCTTATTTTGATAATTACATTGTAGTTGGAGGTGACTTGGAGGGCCCAGGATGAAGTGGAAGAAAAATTGGTGATACTGTGCATGATTCCAAGCACACTAGTTGACTCAAATGCACACTAATGCTAAACCGTGAATCCATTTGGGCTATAATTTTGTGTAATAGTCAATAAATTAGTTGGATACAACTCTTTTGAAGTAACCCAATCCCAATTCATCCACTAAGAGGCCCATGAAAACTGATCTGTACAGGAAATCGAATCTTCACAAAGTCAAAAGTGGTGTTCTATTTTTTGTCGATATATTGAGCATTAGTTTTAAAAATGGTTCCAAATTTCCATTGGAGATATTAAATAGGTGTGTATACAACTTTTTAATATTCTATAAAGTGATATAAGACTATATGGAGTTCAAAAAACATGGTCCAATTAGTTTTTCAATATCTGGGGGCTCAATACCACCTTCCAATTTTCCTATAAAATGATACCTTGGGAAACTCATTTGTAAGTTCGACCAAAAGGAATAGATATGGTATTTTTGAGATCCAAAGAATTCATCTCATCATCCAAGAATTTTTGGAGGCTCATATCCTTGTAGGGGGTCAAATATGAATTCATATTTTCACCCAAGTCTCCTCCTATTGATGGCGACCTAAATAGTGGATGGTCATTTCAAGAGAGATACACATCTTGTAAAGGGAGTTATATCACTTTTTATTTTGTTGGTCTGGTGTAATTTTTGTGTGAAACATTTCATATAAGTGTTATTTTAACTTGATCCTCCTTTTAATTCATTTCTTTGGTACACTTATTTTTAACACTTTTCATTTCAATACTGATTAGGTTGAGACTTAAGTGGGAATCTTGGGTTTTTTTATTAGAAAAAACAAGTGTCCTATTTCTATCACACATACATAAAAATTCAGTATTGTTTGGTAGAAATTGTTCTTTTCTTTACGTCTATACTTATACAACATAATTTTTGTGTTAAGGGTTGGTTCTTTGTGCATCATTTTAAAGGTCCTAAGGGGAATTGAGATCTTGATTACCCTAAACTGAAGCATTATGTTAAACCATGTGTAATTTTCAAAAAAATGAACTAAAAAATATGTGTATTGAACATTAAATTAATTCATTATCTCATAATTCTAAATACACCACCTTTATTTATGAACTATTAAACTCTTAAATTAATTCATTTTATTTTTAAAACTATTTTGAAACCCACTATCTCTTTTAGCAATTTTTATTAAAAATACACACTCTAAACCTATCAACGCTCCTTGAGAGACAAACTAGTTTCTTCCCTATACTATAAATAAACATTAAAAAATAATAAATTTGAAATTTCATGACAACATGTTAAAAATTTGGTTCCGTTTCGGGGGACTAATTTTTTTTTAGTGTACGTTTTTTACAAATAATATTGTGTATTTTTTAATTATTTGTTAACTTATTTTCATCCCTCATTTTTTTAATTGATTTCTAAAATCATATTTTTCGAGGCCTTGTGCATAACGGGGTCTTCACTGGAGGAAATAATTTCTTTCAAACATGAACCAGAGAGAATATTTCTTCATCGACAACAATAAGTACCTAACAATCCATTTATGGAGGACACACATGACATTGATACACTTCTTGATCCTTCTCCTTCTTCTGGAACCAACATCAAGACTAAAACAATTGTATAATATGGATTAAAACTACCAAACATTAAAATAACTGACCTCATGTAATACTGATATTTATCCCTTCTATATTCAAATACAAGGATGGGAACCCAATTTTGACCTTAACTAGGGTTTAATTCATGTATTACCAATATTCCATGGAATCTTTAGAGAAAATACACATATGAATTTAAAAGTATTTCATACATTGTGTTATACCTTAAAACCTGCTAATGTGGATTAAGAACAAGTAAATCTTAGTTCATTCCCTTTTTTATTAAAAGAAACAGATGTTAATTCTCTAATAATTGGTCTGGCGGACATGAAACACCTTTTCCTTGAAAAATAATTCATTGCCTATCGAATAGAAAAAATAAGGAAAGACATTTTTGGGATAAGAAAATCACAAGGGGAAACACTTCATGAATACTAGGAAATATTTGAAAGTCTTTGTTCAAGTTTACCACACCACCAAATTAGTGATAAACTTTTAATATGATATTTTTATGAATGTTTAATTATTATTGATCGAAATATGATTGATGATACTATAGGTGGTGTGCTAGTTGATAGGGCCCTAATTGTTGCATGAACCCTAACTGAGAACAAGGTTTAGAACACACAATAATGTGGTTCAAGGTCCAGTGTACCCATTAGAGCTTTCCATGTGGTGTAGAGTATTGAATTCAAGATGAAGGTGGATATAAAGTATGAAGAGGTAAGTAGCCTTCTTCGACAACTTTCTCTTTCTCAGGGGAAATCCCAATCTCCTCCTCCCATCCATTATGGTATCTATTATTCTAACACCCACTATTCTAACCAATGTTTTCAATTGAGAGAAATATCTAAGAGTTAAAAGGTGATTGTTCTAGGTCTTCCTTATGACCAACCCTTTAGGCAAGATCCTTACAATCCATCAAACCCTGGGTGTAATGAAAACCAATCCTATAGAAAAGGGGTTATTCAAACCAACCTCAAAACCATAGAACCAAATGGTGAAAAGTAGTAAACCACCACCACCTATAAATCCTCAACCAATACAAAGTCATTTCTAACTTCCCCCTACAAAATCCAAGAATATCCTAGAATACATTATGAAACAAACGGATGCAAATAATCTCTAATTCCAAAAAAACCACCCAAGCTACTATACAAGACCTAAAAACCCAATCAGGACAACTTTCCAACTCAGTAGGGGAAATATAAAGTCATGGTTTAGGTAAACTACCCTGTCAACCACTAGTCAACCCTAGGGATAAGGTAAATGTTAGTGCCACCCCCCTTTAGAGTCAAACAAAAATTAAAATCCAAATGAACCCTCTATTAGATTCATCCCCACCTAATGAAACCATTATCCCAACCACTTAAATGGTCTAAATGAGTACAAACCTTGTCCTAAGAAAATCCATTAAATATGAATGAATGTTTAATTTGATGAACCACTAAGCCCAAAAAATTCTCTTTTATTTCCCCAAGTTCCACCCAACCAAGGAAATAAAAATAAACTGAACTTGAGAGATAAATATTGGAAACTTTCAAAAAAATTGTAGGTTAACATCCCATTGATTGATTACATAAAGAAAATTCTGTGATATACAAAGTTTCTCAAGGATATGTGTACGACAGAAGAAGATTTCAAGTTGATGATAAGGAAAGATTAGGGAGTAACGTCTTATAATTAATAAATCCATAACTTCCTACCAAATGTAAAAATCCTAGAACATTCTTGATTATGTGTACCATAGAGGAGTATTCCATTTACAATTCTATGCTTGATTTGTGTGCTTCTATAAATGTGATTCCTCACTCCATTTAATCTTCATTAAAGGTTAGAGAACTAAATCCCATAAGAATTTTTGGTCAACTCGCAAACCAGAGTACATCACATCACATTAGCGTGTTAGAAGATATTCGTGTGAGGGTGTAAAATTTAATCTTTGTTTTGGATTTTTATGTTCTAAAATGGAATATGATAGGATGAATGTAAACACCCCGATTATATTGGGGAGGAATTTTTGGAAATTCACAAAAAAACCATAATTAATGTCTATAATGATACATTATTTATGGAGTTTGGTGGATAAATTTTCAACTTAAACATAATTGATTCCATGAAGAGCCCCTAAGAAGGGCATTCATCATTTTCAATTAATTCAATTGATGTACTCACTTCCCCTAAAAAGCATATTTTCTTTCCCCTAATCCACTTTATAAGTTTTCATCCTTGATAGAAATTATAGGTAATGAATCTTGCATAGAATGTTGTACTGGTTTAGAAAAATGTCATTAATTTTTGTTAATTTATGTTTTCTTGAACACTAAGGATCCTATGTCCATTGATGATATTGCTAATATTATAAAAGATCATTCCCCATATGATGATGTAACCATTGAGCCGTTATATGAGATCATTAACATATCACTCTCAAATTCACTCTGATCAATCCTAAATCCACCTAAATTGGAACTTAAAAAACTGCTTAAAGATTTAAAATATTATTATCTTGAGAATGGAAACAAGTTTCCTATCATAATTTATTTTTCACTCCCTCTATATCATGAATTATTCCTGGTTGACTTTTTGAGGGATTATAAATAAGAATTAGGATATAAATTTTATGAAATTCCTAGTATTAGCCCATCAATTTTCACACATCATATATTTTTAAATGATGAGGATAAACTAGTGAGGAGGGAACAACATCGAATAAACTCAAACAACTTAGACGTTGTTAAAAATGAGGTAACAAAATTATTGGCTGCTGGAATCATTTACCCTATCTCTGACATCCAATGGGTCTGTTCGGTGAAAGTAGTTCTTAAAAAAACTAGTCTTACGGTAATTAAAATTAAAAAAATGAATTTTTTCTAACTCATGTGAAAGACATTTGGTGTGTCTTTATGGACTATCACTTATTAAACCAAAATACTAGAAATTACCATTTCCCATTATCATTCATTGACTAGATGCTATAGAGGCTAGCAGGTTTGTCCCAATACTATTTACTTGATTGGTATTCTGGATACTTTCCAATCCATATTTCCCTTAAGGATCAGGAAAATACAACATTCAATTTCCCCGTTTGGAACATGTTCATATAAGAGGATTCTATTTGGTCGGTGTAATGCTCTGGGTACTTTACAGTGATGTATGGATAGTATTTTTTGTATTACCTAGATAATTTCATGGAAGTATTCATGGATGATTTTACTATTTATGGATCCTATTTTGATGAATGTTTAAGTAGTCTTGGTTTTGTCCTACATCGTTGTATTGAAAATAATATTGTATTAAATTACAATAAATTCTATTTCATGGTGATACAAGGTATAATACATGGGAATTTCATTTCTGGGGATGGTATCCAAGTAGATAAATCAATAGTGGATGTCATTTATTCCTAATATTCTCCAAAAATGTGATGGATGTGTGGTCATTCTTAGGTCATGATTTATTTTAACATGATTTCATTCATGGATTTAGTAAGATTTCACTCCCCCTCTCCTGATTGCTCCAAAATGAAAAAGAATTTATTTTTAATAAATATTGTGATGAATGATTTAATAAATTGAAATAGAGTATCGCATCACCCCCAGTAATCCAACCACCTTGGTGGGATTTACCATTTGAGATCATGTTTGATACCTTTAACTATTCAGTTGGGGCAGTATTACCATAATGTATTGATTGCACTCTACATGTCATAGCCTATTCATCATATACACTAGACCCTACCCAAGAAAACTACATAAAAACTATAAAATAATTCCCTTTCGTTTTGTTTTACCTAGATAAATTTAAGTCATACCTTTTAGGGTCTAAATTTATTGTGTTCTCAAACCATTAATCCCTCAGATATATCCTTAGGAAACAAGAATCCAAACTGTGTCTCATTCGTTGGATGCTCCTATATCAAGAATTTTACATAGAAATTTGGGATAAAAAAGGAGCACAAAATGTGGTGGTTGGCCATATCAGTAGGATCCTCCCATCCTTGGACATTGACTAATCCCCTTGTATTCCCATAAATAACATGTTTCCTGATGAACAATTTTACAGAGTGAATGATGTTATTCCTTGGTATGTTAAAATTGTAAATTATTTGGTAGCATCTTGCATTCCAGCTGATTTCAACAAAAACCAAGATGACTGTATAAACCATGAGTCTTGTTGGTATATTTGGGATACCTACTGCCTTTAATGCATGTGTAGTGATAAATTCCTTTGGTGTTGTGTGCTCTATAGTGGGATTTAGTCTTTCCTTAGGTTCTTCCACACTCTTGCTTTTGGGGGCCACTTTAGTCCCTACTAGACTACTCGCAAGGTCCTTGATTATAGTCTCTTATGGACAACACTATTTTGTGATGACCATGATTTCTTAAAATCTGTCAATACTTCCAATTAATGTGGAATGTATCTAAAAGAAATAAAATTCCACAACACCCCTTTCTCTTTCATGACATTTTTTATATTTGGGGTGTTGACTTCATGGAACTATTCCCTAATTTATTTGGGAATCTATATATTCTTTTGGAAGTGGATTATATTTCAAAATGGGTAGATACACGATCCACGAGGATAGATGATTCCAAGATAGTTGTGGAATTTTTGATAACCCAAATTTTCTATAGGTTTGGATTACGTAGGTTCATCATTAGTGACTAGGGTTCTCATTTCTGCAACCGAACAATGCAATAACTTTTTCATCAGTATGGGTTCAGGAATCGAGTGTATAATTCTAATCACCCAAAAACCAATGGTCAAGCAGAGGTGTCAAATATAGATATAAATAAAATTATTGAAAAACTGTTGAACCAAATAGAAAATATTAGAGTATTAGACTCGATGATTCATTATGGGCTTACTATGCAGCCTTTAAAACTTCTATTGGAATGTCAGATTATCAACTTATTTTTGGAAAGAGTTCTAACCTCCCTATTGAGATAAAGAACCAGGCCTATTGAGCCATCAAATAATGAAATTATAATATTTAAGGTTAAGGTTCATAAATAAAGCTACAGATTTAGGAATTAGAAGAAATCCATAGAGATTCATATGATAAATCCTAGATTTATTAGGAGTGAACCAAGGTTGTACATGACTGTCTCTTCCTTCATCATCAATTCCACATTGGGAATAAGTTACTACTTTATAATTCAAGGCTGAAGTTTCATCTTGGTAATATTTATTCCTTCTTTTTTGGACTATATACTGTTACTAATGTTTATCCATTTGTTTTTTTTTCAGGTTCAAAATAAAGAAACAAAACAAACCTTCGCTATCAATTGTTAGTGGTTGAATCACTTTCAAAAAATCCATTATGGATTTATTAATAGAGGAACTATAATTTCAAGAATAAAACTAACAGTTAAATCCACCAGTTTTTATCCGTAGTTCCCACATTCTATTTTATTATAGTGAAGAAATTTCATACTCTAGGTGTGGGGGATGGGTACATTCCTGGGTTAGTTAGAAATTTTCATCATCTTTATTCTTTTTATCTTTTTCACTTAATGGATAGTATTATTACATTCCCCCCCCCCTCACTTTTGTACTGAAATTTTCATTTATTTTTTCCACTTAATCATATAAAATTATTCCCACTTAATCATGGAACTTATTGAAAATGCATGAGGAATTTCCGTGTTTCATGTTGTTTTAACAAAAATGATATTGATAGAATGTATGATTTTTCATGAATTAACATTGATGTGTTCCTTTTATATTTAATTGGTTTTTTTATGATATAAATATTTGTAACATTTTGAAACCTTTGAGAAAAATGGTAGCCTTTATGTGAGTATTTTATGTGAAAATTGTGTCACTTAATATCTCTACACACCTTTTCACCCAACCGTGAAGTGTGAATATTTATTACTTAATAAAAGGTAAATATAAGCTAGGTTAATTTTTATATAATTTCAAAAAATATTTATCCATAAGTTTGTTCCTTATATGATCTATTTCATTACTGTATCATCTTTACGTATGCATGTGTACCTGTTATCCAAATGTTTTATGCCCTTAAACAAAAAAAACAAATAAAATCACAAAAAAATATATCAATATCGATGGGAGTAATGAAAATTGAATAATATGGGGATATATATTTTTTGGAGCTCAAGGTTTTACTTCTAGTAATTCTTAATTGAATGGGTCTTGAAATTTTATTACAAAGGATGTAGGGCAGGTTTAGTGGAAAGAATCATGTAAGAAGACAAAATTTAAAATAACTTATATTTACTGGAAAGAAAGTGGAAATAATATCATGAAATGGTTATCACATAAACACATGGAGAATTAGTGACATGGTTTACTTTTTAATTATTTTATTATATTGGTATCATGCATATCATGGAATTTCATTCTTACACAATTTTTGAGATGTCTTCTTCCATGATCACTCGGAATAACTCTTTGGTGTGATTTTTTATTTGATAACATTTCTATAAAGAATTAAATTTTAATTGAATGTTAAATCTTAATGATGTTTGAAATATATGGATGCATAATTTTTGTAAATTTTAATATTCTTGGGAGTGAAAATGTTTATGTGTATGGGTTTGATCGCACCACGATTCACTATTTCATTTTCACCCTTTTACCACTGTGTTAAACTGATTTTGTATCATAAATTAAAATTTTAATAAAAAAATCACTTCATTTTTGATTAATTTATTTTATTTCTATTACTATTAAAAATTTAAATATTACTTTTTTTATAATTACATTTTAGATGGAGGTGATTTAGAGAGTCCAGGATGAAGTGGATGAAAAATGGGCCAAACTGTGTATGATTCCAATCATGCCAATGGACTCAAATGCATAATTGTACTAAAATGTGCATCCATTTTGGCTATAATTTTTTTGTATGATCCAAAATTTAGTGGGATAAAAATATTAGGAAGGAATCCAAGACAAATTCATTTACTAAGAGGTCCATACAAATCGATCTGTCCAGGGAATTGAATCTCCACAATTTCAAAGTGGTGTTCTATATTCTGTCGATATCTCAAGTTGTAGTTGTCCGAAAGGAACAAAAAAAATTTAGATAGTAAATAGGTGGTGATACATCTTTTCAATTTTCTCTAAAGCAAGATAATACTGTATGGAGGTATAAAACTATGTTCCAATTTGTTTTTCAAAATTTTAGGGCTCAAAACCACCTTCCAATTTTCTTGTAAAATGATACATTGGGAAACCCATTTGTAATTTAGAACATGAGAAAAATATATAGTATTTTGGAGACACAAAGTATTACTCTCATAACCCAAGAGGTTTTTTAGTTCCCTATCCTCATAGGGGGATTAAATATGAAGGTGGAGTTCCACCTGAGTCTCCTTCTCTCAATGGTGAGCTAAATGATGGATGATCATTTTAAGAGATCTATACATCTTATAAAGGTAGTTATAGAACTTATTATTCTAATGGTTTTGGGTAATTTTTCTGTAAAACATTTCATATAAGTTTTATTTTAACTTGATCCTACTTTGAATTCATTTATTTGGTACACTTATGTGTAACAATTTTCATTTCAATACTGATTGGGGTGAGACTTAGGTTGGAATCTTGGGTTGTTCTGATATGACAACATAAGCATCCTATTTCACTCATAAATACATATTATTTTAGTATGGTTTGGTATACATTGTTCATTTATTTATATCCAAACCTTGACATCATGAATTTTGTGTTAAGGGGTGGTTCTTTGTGCATCATTTTAAAGGGCATGAGGGGAATTGAGATCTTGATTACCCTCAACCAAAAGATTCCATTATAACATGTGTAATTTTCAGAACAATGAACTAAAAAATATGTGTAGTGAACATGAAATGAAATCCTTATCACATAATTATAAAAAAAAAAATTCAACTATTAAACTCTTTAATTAAGTCATTTTATATTTAAAACTATTTTCAAAACCACCCCCCCTTTTAGTAATTTTTATTAAAAATACACACTCTAAACCTATCAATGATCCTTGAAATATGACTTAGGTTCTTCCCTAGAAAATAAATAAACTTTAAAAACATTATCAATTTGACATGTCATGACAACATGTTCATACTTCTCCACTTATTTTTTTATATTGATATTAGAATCATGTACAACCCCATTAGCTTTCATTTTGTATCCCTTTAAATGTTAATTTTCTTAATGGTTGTTTCAATTACATTATCATGATAAAATATACGCTCAATTAAATAATATCAATCATAATTGTATCTAACTTTTGGTTTTCCTACAATATCCACCATGACTTATTCTTGAGTTATTTACAGTCTTTAATATCCTCTAATTCTAATTCATTTGATTATCATCTTCTTTAAATGAAAAGTTATTTTTCTTAAAGAATTTTTGTTGTGGTTTCCTTTTTATCTTCATGAAATTAAATTTTTTATTCGCCATTTCTTCTCCCCCATAAATATCTTGAAATTTCTTAGGACACATAGAATTAATTTTCCACATATTCCTACATATAAAACAAGAAAGCGTAAGTTTTCCCAAGAATATCCCTTTCGCCTTTTAAGATTAGAGTAAATAAAGGATATATTCTCATCAACTTCTTTATTATAGGGGTAAACTCTCAATAAGAGTTTCTTTATAGCCTTGAATTTTATATCTTGGGAGTTTTATTTTTTTTAATGAATAGTTACCATTGTTTCTCATTTTCTATGAAAAAAGAAAGATTAGTAGGTTTTGAAACATTTCCTCCTTTGAATATTTATGTTCAAGAATAAAAACTTTCATATTGAACCAATGTGATAATATTCTCATGATTATTTTGAAAATTTTTATATCATAAATTATCACCATGAGACCATGAAAATATTCCAAAATATTATTTATATTATAAAAAATTAAAAAATGTCTTATTAATTCAAATTAGCATATCTTTAAACTTGTTCCAAAACACTTCCATATTCACTTCTCAAAATTTTTAATCCCCTTCATAGGTATTCATAAGATTATCTCATATTTTATGACAAGTATTTTATGAAATTAATTTTCTATAGATTGGATTATCCAAATATCCTCCTAATGAATAAATTTTCTTGGAATTCGTATCCATATCCTTGTGATCTCTATCTAAAAGAGAACCAATCTACATGATAGATTTAATCCCATATATTACTTCCACGTAATCATCCATACCCAATGAACTAAAATAATTTTTCATTCAATTTCTACATAGCTAGAAGTTTCTCTCTTTGAAAATGGGTATTCCTTTTTGGCTGAAAACATTTTCCATGGATTCTTGAGTGATAATTTTTCACCTTTAACCTAGATATAATACCAATTATTGGTCCTAATTAGGGCTAATACCTTTATAGGTGGGGTAAATAAGGATGATTTAACTTAAAAATATCCTTGAAGATGATATTTTTCTCAATTCCATATGAAAAATATTATTTATCCCTCATCAGATCTCTAAAGTGAAGAATAAAATAAAATGGCATATGGGTATTTTTTTCATGGTTCATCCAAACAGAATAATCTAAGGAGAATGCATAGAAATGTGACAATGCACCTGAGACACTAAAGTGAACTTATTTTTATCTAGTTAATGTAGTTTCTGTACTGAACTTATATATTTACAGAACTCATAAGAAAATAAAAAGTCATTTTTCTTCCTAGAAAGGTTTAATGCATTTCTCATCCTATGAAGTATCTTCTCCTCCATGAATTTGAATTTTTATTACACAAAAATATGGTGTTTTGATCTAATCTACTTATTTATTTTTAATAACTCCACAAGAACATCCAAAGATAGGGACTTCTATATCACCTTAATCTTATTTTTATTTTTTACAATATTGAATCAAGAATACCTCACCTTCATTTCACTACAATTGAAAATCCAACCCTTGTTTTTCTCTCTATTTCATTCATAAAAACTAGAATTCTATAGCTCTCCATTGTTCTTTACCTTTCCCACACTTCTTAACTATATCTTTTTAAATGAAATCTACACACCTTTCATTGGAATGTTTTTTATGTTATTTTTAGAAATATCTTTCTACTTATTTTTCTCCAAAAACACCATCTACCTTTTTAAATGAAAATAAATTTTTTAAAAGGTAGATCATCTCCCTATTTTTTTAACATCCACATCAACCTTCCATTATGATATCTTCATCAAAAAACTAGATCAAGAAAAATTATTCCAACTAGTGTATTTTCAAAATAAACTCACTATGCATCGTGGTGGCCTCTATATTTCCACCTGAATAAACCATGACATTGTGTTCATGGAAACAATTGTCCCTAAAAAACTAGATGTAATCTACCTTAACATAATTGAAAAATATTAGGAAAAACCTCCTTTGAAACTTTTTCTTATTATCACCACTCAAATATGGTTACAAGAATAATAATATATTATGGTAAATAAAATATATATAACTACTATTTGGGTATAATTTATAAGATATACAGTGTAAATCCCATTATGTTACTAGAGACGCATACATTTGGCCACATATACGATGATTCGTACATCAATAAACCCTGCATCAATAACTCATGAATTGTGGTATGATGATACTTTCCTTTATGTGGATCCTTACATTGACAATATCCTTATGTGGATCCTTATATTGAGAATCCCCTTATATTAATAATAAACTTATATCGAGAATCACTTTATATCGAGAATCACCTTACATAGAGAATTTCCTTACATGGGGAATGAATTTTCCATAAACCAAAAACCTACACAACCTAAAATTTGAATTTCATATGTCATAACTTCTTCCAGACTTCATATATTGGAATCAAAACACTTAAATGTGATTTCATTAAAGATTCCTTCCACTTAATTATCAACAAAAATAATCCAAAAACCACTTAAATGGGATTTTTCTAATAGTATATTTATAAGGACATGAGAATATTTCGATTTTTTCATGAATAAAAAATCATTGGAGTATTTTAGAAATATTTGACTGGGTATATTGTACTTACCTCCTACATTTTCACAATAAAACACATGAATTTATGTTTTGTTGAAGTATCAAGTTATGATATGAAAATCACTAACAGATATTTTTGATGGATTTGAAGTGTTTCTTCCATTGAGTTTTGGAGGGTGTGATGGAACATGGTTCACCATATAGACCAATTATTTTATATATTTATTCCTTATATTGTATTTTCAGTATGAAATATTATATTATTTGTTTTATTTTTTTATAAAATATAGTACCCATGACATGTTGATAGATAGAATGTTTAAATTTAAGGTCATTTGCGAGTATCTCTTAAGAATAATTTTAAATTGTTCTTATTTTCTATAAATTATTGAATTTATTCTTCTTATATATGTTTTCCTAGGTTTAGATGTCTAATAGTTCAATATGGGGTGAATAAAAATTTAAAAAACTTAAAAAATAATTAAATGAGGGTAAAATCACTAGATTTTTTTATAACCAGTGCAATTCAGAATAATTTTCAATTTCATGAAATAGTATAAAAAATATAATATAGATAATACAACATTTTGAATAATGAAATTTAGTGTAAATATAAAACAAGAACACTATATTTTTATAGTATTTTTGATCAACCTAGTCCTAAATATACTATTCACTCCTCTCTTCTCCTCGAGATAAATGGTACCCATTGGAAGGAAACCTCACTTTTTAAAGGGTTTGAAAACCTTTTACAAGAAATATATTTTGTGCACTAGGAAGAATAATATAAAAATAAACAATCTAAAAAATTTAAATGGGATTCACAGCCCAATAAGACACACATTTTATAGTGTAGTTATAACCAATACATGTACTTTTTAAAATTTATTTATAACTAATAACAGACTTGCACACTAAAGGGAAATCATAAACCAAAAAGATAATGAATAAAGAACAAAAATATATTAATAAAACTTTAAAACTATAGAAACCAAAGTATGAAAGATATAAAATCCCACTCCCTTATGAGTTACGAATTCCTGAGGTAATTTAAATTTTTTGGATTTTTAGAGTTGGGTTCATTTTTAGAATGTAGTTTTATACTTGATGTTTGAGAGTTTTATCTTCCCAAGTTTATTTTTTGGATATGGATCAATGAAAATTGTTGTATCATGTTATTAAGAGTGTTTTATGATGTTTGAGTTGATTTTTGGGGATTTTCAATGTATTTTTCACTATACATGGTTAGGATAATCCATGAGGGTAAACTATGTGGAATGGTTTTTTTCATGGGAATGGTTCACATTCCCCACACAGTTGCAAAAACACCATACATGGATTGAGATTTAGTTAAATACATTATATTCATGGTTATAACATGGTTTGGTAAACTATAAATCTAAACCATGTGAGGTGGGTGGATAGATATAGTTTCATCTATATTATTGGCATGTAGTTTGGAGAACCATACGTCCAAACAATGTGTTCTAACAAAATTCATTAAAGAGAGTGATTTTATAATTTTTTTCCCTTTAGTATTTTCACCTAAACCCCCTTCATATGTTTCATTACATTTGATTTCTATGGGGTCTCCCTTTCTCATTTATCTAATTGGTTCCACCTTGTTTTGGGGTGATTTTTATAGAATTATTTGGAAATTTATGGTGAGATTCCTCCTCTATCTTTTTTTCTAGATTCCTCCTTTGTTCTCCTATGATTTCAATTCTACATCTTAGGTATTTGAGTAAAGATTCCACTAAATAATGGTGTAATCATTCCATTATTATATAGATTTCATGTGTCTTGCTAGAGGATATCTCAAGACAGTATTTGTATGCAATCGCATGTTTTTTTATTATGGTATATTTTTTGAATGTATTTTATTATGTTTTTATCATAAATTGGATTAAATTATATATTTAATTGATGTTGTGAGTTGAGGATTTTTTTCAAGGTGGTTTTAGGAGTACACAATGGTCCTTTTATGGGTGGTTGGTTTTGGTTTCGGTGCAACAAGGGTATCTTATGCTCAAGATATTGATATGGACTTCGAAAAGCTCTATAGAGAGTAACTAGGCTATTGTTTAATAAATAAATAACTCTAAATTGAGTTAGGTAGTCATTATTCATTTTCCATATTGTATTATGCATGATATATATGGAATTTCATATGATAGGTATCTCTAACTCAAGTGATCTACCTTATTAATTTACATAAATTGTGTATTTAAAATAAAATTCTAATAAATGAATTGAACAGAGTACCAAAGGCCATAATGAACCTTTATGCGCTGACTTGATGGTTCAGTCACCGATGGTCAAGGACTTGATTATAATTTTGAACAATATGATTTTTAGACCCTATAATGGTGTTAATAGATAAATATAATATAGAATCCATTTGAATAGGTTCCCTTGATTCCTCCTTACGTAGGTGATCATTGGATTAAAATGAATCAATTGAGTCAGTTGTGATGGAAATTTGAGATACCTTAAAGACACTAGGGTGGTTAAGATGAGATCAAGGGTGAATGTTCCTACCTAATTGGGTATTTGAGCATCTGCATAGGATTACTTATATGTGATCATGGATAGATTGGATATTTGAGGACCAACCTAGTGAGACTTGGGTATTGAGATGGGCTTTATGTTACCTCTCTAGTGTGATGCTGGTAAGGCTTAGATTATTAGAAAAGTGATTTTATATGAAAAACATGATAACATTGAGGGATTTATTACCCCTAAACAATGCGTGTTGACACAAGAGAGGATTATTAGATAAGTGAACCCAAGTAAGACTCTTCATGTTATGATGTGACCTATGGTATCTCGATAGGTTCCCAAGTGAGATGTTAACCCTAAAGAGGGTGTGTGTGGTTGTGGATAAAGACAATTTTGGGTGTCTCCTTAGGACCTGAATTGATAATTGTGGCCTTTTATGGTTGTAGTAATGATTTTAGGTTAGTAAATTGAGAGTCTTACCTCAGTTATGTGAGATAGTTTTGAGTAGATAGACAACCCTAATGATATTCGTTATATAAAATATTGAAAGAGGAACGTAATACTTCTCCAAGATTCCTATTATTTGTGATATTCATAGGATTCCTAGGATCCATATTACATTCATGAGGTTATATTAATTACATAGGTCCACCCCCTAGTAGTCAGTAGTTATGATTGATATGATTATTCTCCTAGGATTACTTCCTTAGGTTCGGTGATAATGTCTGATGATTATGAACACATAGAATCACCACCTAGGAGTCAGTGATGATGCCTTATTATTATGATGGAATAAAATCACCCACTAGGAGTATAAGACGATTCCTAGTTCTTATGATTTCTTAGGATTATTCCATAAGGTTCAATGATGATTCTTGCTGTGATTTATTTCCTAGGATTACCTCTTAAGGGTCGAATAATGCCTGATGACTATTGGAGCTCCAAGGATTTCCAAATAGGGGTATATTTTATAAATGATACTTTAGACCACCCAGTATAACCTCCTGTGTATTGGTTTTTTTCCTAACAGTGGTTGGCATAGTTATGTAACTTGATCAAATACATTTTGACAATGGATAAAGTATGGGTATTGAATCTTGGGCATCATGTTAGAACCCAACGATCAACAATGGTTATTTATTTATACTTTAACGATTCCTTTATTTACTCAGTTGGTAATTTCACATACATATTCACTATATTTAATGGTCATATATGGGACCATGTTGGAGGTTCCCTACTAAGTTTTATTCACACCTCCTCAGGCACCCATAGCACTTGGGTAACCAAGTAGAATTTATTGTGGACAAGTTCATGTTGGTTTGAGGCTCTAATTAATTGGATAAATATGGATAGATCAAATGTTATTTCATATTTACATGAGGTGAGTCTTGATTATAGTAGTAGGTCCTCATTATAATTCATTTATTTTATTTATCATGTACATATTATTGGCATATTGGGTGATAATTAATTTTATATTTCCATTACTGTGAGTTTTTATAACTTATTGCTTTTTCATTCATGTATTATTGATGGATATTTTTATCAAAACTATAAAAAATTATGGATGATTTTTGGTTTATTTTATTCTATTATTTTCCACTCTGATATGGGGGAATAATTTCCTAGAATAACACCCTAGACCCCTACTATTTGTTGGAAGTATTTGGAATACAGAGAGGTGAGCTAGAGGTCACATAGAAACCCAATTCAGTTACTATTAAAAGTTTACTTGAATGATGAATTCATGAAATGGTTTTAAAATAATTGTGTGACAAATATAAAATAGTACATTAGTATTTTATTCTATCATAAAATTTATATTGATGGTGTATAGGTGAAATAGGAATGCTTTGGGTATTGTGATAGATATCAGACTAGTGTGTCATGAACATAATTCCAAATAGTAATTCCATGTTATCATGGATATTGTATTGTTTTCTTGGTTTATATTTTTATGATTTTATGATTTCACCTGGTGTGGCACACTTTAGTTTTTAGAATTATTATTTATTTAGGTATTTTATCATAGCCCTATGGTAATATCCTAGTATCCATGAATCATATTTGGAACATGATTCACAAAAAATATGTGTGCATGTGTGTGATTGATATAACTAATTAATGGCTTCATCTATTTAAAGTTTCAACAATAACATATATGGAATTTTTTTATATAAATTTTTGGTGGGATTCTACTCAACTAGACTACAATGTATTTTATTATGATGACAATTCATGAGGATTATACAGAGAGATGGACCTTAGTGGTTGTTATGATGCCTGTCATTTAAGGAAGGTTTAGTGACCCTAGTAGGTTAGTATAGGAATTTTATTCCTTAGATATGGAATCAAGTGGATTACTATGGTACTAGTATCAAAAATATAATGGGTTCTGTTTATTTAATGTTTCAATCAAACACTTTATAGTATTTTACCATATAGATTCTTGGTGCAATTATACTCCACTCAACCATATGATTGTGTCTTACTTGATACTGATTGTGATGTAACAATATAATTATCCAAATATTTTAACAGATGAGATAGTGACCCTCAAGGGGTTGTATCTTTTATGATAATACTTGATGAGGATTATACTAAGATTGTGATTCTTGAGGGGGTATTCCCATATATGTTTTCCTAGTGATAATCATTTCTAATGAGTAGGCCAATGACTTAGCATGTGATTTTGGATAAGTATGTGTGCATGAGAAACCCCTAATGGGTAATTTGGAATTTCATTATGATGATTAAGACAGATACAAAGAGGTTTTTTTGTGAAGTTTTGTTTATATGAGGCATGACCTTAGGTGGGAGGGCCTAATAACCCTTATGATATGTCTTGGGACATTGATGATTTGGGTATTTTGGTTGATATGAGTTATGGGAAATTAGGGAAACCCAATAGAGGTGTTATCCTGGGTTTTTGAAGGCCTAAGGGGTGAGAATTATGGGGAGATTCTCTGGGTTATGACACTAATGTGTGAGATGTGATGTTGGGTATGTGATATAGGCATGGTTATTCCTTGTATATTATGAAAATAGAAGGAATATGTAGGTTCCTTAACTTAAGATCAGTGCATATAGGAGATACCATATATGGTATAGTCATGATTATGACTTGGATTTTCATGAGGAAAGCACCATGAGTTCTAGTACATTGGTATAAAATTTTGACCTCAATGGGAAAGACCGATTGAGTTCCCAAACCTATTAACTTTTGATATGTCTTCAAGATCATAGTGAGAGTATGGGTAGATTATTATTTTTAGAAATGATGCTCAGTTGGGAAGGTGATCGTGTGTTAGACCTTGGAATGGTT
The DNA here is from genome assembly GCA_963277665.1 of Viscum album. Lineage (NCBI taxonomy): Eukaryota > Viridiplantae > Streptophyta > Magnoliopsida > Santalales > Viscaceae > Viscum > Viscum album. The sequence goes on along the minus strand of OY728119.1, from coordinate 1,644,147,137 downwards.
AAGATACCTATATTTTTAGGATGATTACTAAGGGTACTTATGGTTAGATGAGATAGATATGCATGTGAGTATGGACAATGTTTTGGGTGTATGAGCGTAGGGTTTGATAATGTTCAAATCATGGTAGTATGATTCGAACTTTACATTTAGATTGTACTAAAGTGTACGCTCGATGGATTTGGATGAAATTGAAATAATATATGATCCTTATGTGTGGTAATCATTTAAAATATGGATTAGTGAGAGGTAATGTGTGGGGTGAGGATCGATGGTATTGATGGAAGAAATGTGGTCTATGTTCCTTAGGGTTTTTATTAAAAGTATAAATGTCCATATGTGATAAAGGAGACATTATAAATGGATCTGGTGTGGTGGAAAAACCAATATGGGTTAATCCTAGTCACATATTTATAGGATGTTTATGAATAGATCTGGTGAAGAAAAATTTATTTTATTGATGGATTATATTTACATTACCCTCAAGGAATGATATAAAAGAAACCAAAAGGTGGGAAGTGAACCAATGGTAATGGAGGGTGTGACCCTCATTATGAAAAAAACTAGTTGCTATCAAGGATGATGTTCCTGATGAGTTGGGAAAGGGTGGTGATTGATGCTTTGTGCTGGTGATCAGGTATAAGTGGGACGACTATGTCCAATCATTAAGTTTATTAATTGATAGATCATGTTCCATGGAGGTATGACCTATGTGGGAAGGGTCGTAAATGAGATGTGACTGGTTGTTTGATGGTTGAGGTGGATTTTGAGTTTCAGTATGAAAATTAATCCAATTTATTTATTCTCATGTTAAATACCATATTTGGGATTCATATGAAATATTTAATGGGTATTGTGTAATAGCATCGGTCTTGGGTTATTTTTAATTTAATATGATCATGAGTCGGATTAGAGATTGGTCGGTGCTCATGAGAAGAGAAAAATGACAGTTTTTAATGATTGTTGGTTTGGATATTGAATTACACCAAATTTCATATCCCAAATTCGATGTTGATGTGTGGATGGTCTCATAGTAACACTGATGGATTAATGCATTTTGATTGATATATGTGATTGTGCAATAGTAGGTATGGATGAGTGTTTTTTAGAATGGTCAACTAGAGAAGGACTGAATAGTACTTTTATGTGTAATTGGGTGTGGTGATATGTAAACCACATAGAGTGGGTCATTGGTCTATTCATAATTTTGTTTCAGAAGGTGATTTTGATAGATGGTAGAACTATGAATTGAAATTTCCCCTTTATGAGTAAATACTTGTGAAGGGGATCACCATATGATCAGAGAAAAATTGATAATGACACTATTTTTTCATGTTATAAAAGTTTGGGTAAACATAGACTCATTTATTTGGTGATGATAATGAATAGAGTCTCCAATTTTAAAGAATAGTGTTCCTTGTGTTTAGAGTTACACAGTGGGAGTTTGTACTACATTTCGGGATATAAAACGGTGAATTGAGCATGACTTGATAACCTGGATAGGTCAAGATGATGGTTGAAATAGCACCAAGTATTATTTAGGATAAAAAGTGCTATTGAGGGGATTTTGTAAAACCCCTCTACCTTGTGAGTAATGAATTCATAAGGTAATTTTCAATTTTTTTGATTTCAAGAGCAGGGTGTATTTTTATAATAAAGTTTAAAATTTAAATTTTGAGAGTTATAGCTTCCTAATTTGATGTTTTTTTATATTGAATGGGGTGTGAGATGTTTCGAATATGGTCTTGTGAGTTTTATGAGTTAAGGGTTGAATTTTTGGAATTTTGGAAGGATTTTACAATATGCATGGTTACCACACAATTAAGAGAAACCATGCAGGAAAACTGTACATCATGGTTTTGTTTATGAAAATGGAACATGGTCACCACATAGTTTTTGATAAACCATGAATGGCCTAAAACAATTGTACATGTGATCTACACTATTGGATCATGATTTGGTAAACTATGCATCCAAACCTTCTGGGTTGATGTAGTGAGACATTTTCATCCACACAGTTAATGTACGGTAAGTAAAATCATGTGGTTAAACTATTAGGCCTTCCATATTTCATTAAATATGGTTATTAAATCATTTCCAACTTTTACTTTTAAACTATAGCCCCTTCCTCCCCTCCCTTATGCATGACATCCAGGGGATCTCCCTTATCCCGTTGCCTCTTCAATCCCACCTCATTTTGGGGAAATTTTGATTGAATTATTTGTCAATTCAAGGTAAGATTCCTCCACTTAATTCTATTTTAGATTCCTCCTTTGTTAACCATTGACTTTGGTTCTATGGATTTGGTATTTGAGTGATTATTCATCAGATCATGGAGGAATCATCTTATTATAATGGGTCCTTTGGAAGGATCGGCTAGAGGATGTCCCAGGACAATATTAACATGTCATTACACATTGTTTAAATGGAGTTATGTAACTGTATGAATTTTCTTAGGTTTTTATCCTAAATTTTATTAAATTGGATATTTAATTGATGTTGTGTGTTAAGGATTTATCCTATAGTGGTGTTGGGAGTACACCATGGTCCTTCCATGGGTGGTTAGACATGGTTTTGGTTATATGGGGTGTCTAGTTCTCAAGATGTTTAATTCAATCTTAGACAATATTAGGTGAGAGTTATTAGGCTCAATTTTATAAGAAAATAACATAAAATTAAGGTAGGTGGTACTTATTCATTTTACATATGGTATTGCATATGATTTATGTGGAATGTGATATGATCATTCTTAACACCTTGAGTGATTGACCTTTTCAAATTACTTAAATTTTTTGGATAAAATAAAATGCTTATGATTGAATTGAACAATGTGTCAATATATTCTATAGACCCTTCTACACTGACTTAATGCCTCATAAAATGATGGTTCAGACCTCCGTTGTAATTTTGTACCTTGTGATACATAGACCCAAATGGGTGTTATTATACCAACAGAACATATCATCCCTTACAATAGGTTCCCTTGATGCATCCTTGATGAGGGGATCATTGGATTAGAATGGCCTAAGTCAACTGTGATGGAAATTTTAGATTCCTTAAAGCATTTAGGTTAGTTGAGATGAGAGAATGGGTGAGTTTTCCTCCACCTTTGGGTATTTGATCACCTGTTTAGGATTCATTAAATGAGATCATAGATAGATTGGATATTTGAGAACCAATCTAGTGAGAGTTGTGTATTGAGATGTGATTTATGTTATTTCTCCAATGTGATTCTGGTGAGGCTTGCCTTATGAGGAAATTGTAGTTTTATGACAACCATGATTGCATTGAGAGACATATTACCCCTAACTAACTGGTGTTTATACAAGGTTGGTTTTGAGATAAGGGAAACCAAGTAATGGTGCTTGTGTTATGATGTGACCTAGGGAACCCTGGTAGGTTCTCTAGTGAGATGTCAATCCTATAAAGGGTTTTTATGGTAATGGATATAGTCAAATTCATGTGTTACATTATAACCTAAATCGATAATGTGTTCCTTGTATGGATATAGTAACAATTCTAGGTCATATGCTAGAGAGGGCAACCTTGGTTATATGAGAAGGGTTCAGAAAGATGGAAAACCCTTATGAGATGCGTTATATGAAATATTGAGAGATATAGAGTCGTGTTACCCCTCTATGTTTCCTGTTATGTGTGAGATTCCTAGGATTCCTATGATATAGCTTGAATTTTTTGAGGTTATATTTATTACCTAGGGCCACCCTGAGGATTTGGTATTTATGCCTGATATGATTGATAATATAGAATTACCTCCTAGAGTTTGATTATGATTACAATTGATTATAACTACCTAGAGTCTCCCCATTGGAGTCAAAAATGATGAATAATTATTATAACAGCCCATTATCACCCCCTAGGTGTCAGAGATGATGCATTATTCTTATGATTTCATAGGATTACCTCCCAAGGGTCAGTGATGATTCCAGGTACTATTGATCACCTAGGATTATGTATTATGGGGAAGCTTAGGCATGATGAGTACTGGAATTCCAATTATTTTCTTAAAGGGTATAGTTTTATGCTTTATACTATGGAATACCTAGGATAACCTTTTGGGGTTTGAATTTTCACCTTACACTAGTTATCACGGTTTTATGAAATTCTTAGTGACATTTTGGCACTGGAAGAAGAAGGGATATTTGATCCCGAGTTTCATGTTAGAACCCTAGGATTAGTGATTGTCATTTATTTATGCTTAAAAGGTTCCTTTATTTATTCATATAATCATGTCATGTGAAAATTCAATACATTTACTAGTTATGTTTTGGACTACATTAGTGGTGTGCTATTGAGTTGTAGTCACACCATGATCGAGTGACCATGGAACATGGATGCCCAAGAAGACTTAATTTTTGACATGTTCATGTTCGTATGACTCCCAGAGTAATGAGATTGAGCCAGATAGCTCAAAAGGGATTGGATATTTAGATGAGTTGAGGCTTTAGGATGGTAGGAGAGCTTCATTTTATTTCTTATATTTTATTTATTCTTTACATGTGATCAACCCAGTGGGTGATTAGTCATTGTATAATGGAATGACCATGAGTTTTTATTATCTCATACTTTTCCATTCATGTAATTTAGATGGATATGTTTATTTATTCTACACACTATGATGGATGGTTATAGGTGATATTTGGTTTATTTTTCATGTTATTGTATACTTAGATATGGGGTAATAGTCTCCCCATAGTATCACCCTATACCCTCACTAATAGTTTATAGTATATGATGTATGGATAGGTGAGTCTATGGTCACATGGAAACTTGAATTAGTTACTGTTTAGGGTGAACCAGGATGAGAAAATCACATAGTGTCAACAAAGATTCTATGTGGATAATATCATATAGTGTATTAGTATTTTATTTTATCATACAATTTATGGAGATGGTATATGGGTGACATAGAAATATGTTGGATCTTTTGATAGATATCAAAATTCTATTTCACTATCACCATTATTAATAAAAAGTCTAGGTTATGAAGGATATGGGATTATTGTTCTTGTAATCTGTTACTACATTTTTTTGATTTCACCTAGTGTTCATGAATCATATTTGGAATATAGTATTAACATGCAATATGTGTGTATATGTGTTTGTGTGTGATTGATATCACTAATGATAGGGTTAATATATTTAAATGTCCATCTATTGAATGTGTCAAAAACAACTTATATAGTGTTATAATATATACCTTGTTGAAGGAATTATACTTAGATGGATCATGATTTATTTTTATCTAATGATAGGCCAGGTGGATTATATAGAGGGATTCACCTTAGTGATGATGATGATGCCCCTTATGCAAGAAAGGTGTAGTTACCATAGTAGGTCAGTATATTAATTGGATTCCTTAAAGATGGACCCCTAGTGGGTGAATATGGTACTAGTTCAAAAAATAAAAATAGGTTTAGTTATTTAATGTGTTAATGAAAACCTATATGGTGTTTTATCATATAGATTATTGGTGGTATTCTAATCCACTAAATCATATAACTATGGATTACTGAACACAAATTATGATGAAATAATTTCATTAAGAATATATATTCTGATGGATGAGATACTGATCCTCGATGGGGGGCTCCTGTATGTGAAGGTTCCATGAGGATTAGCCTAATATCATTATTATTAAGGTTGTAATCTTATATGCCGATTCCTGGTGATAATTAGTTCACATTAGTAGATTTATGACTTTCAATGTGATGTCTTATATGTATGTGTGTATTAAAACCTTATAGTGGGTAGTTTAGCATGTGATTTTCCTTTTGTATGGTTGAGACAAGAACAAAGATGTGTTTCTATGAGGTGTGGTTTATATGATGTATGAATTATGGGTTAGGAAGGAGAGCCATGTAGACTTTTTATGTGAATAAGGATTTTAGTGATATTGTTATTTTGGATGAGACAAGTTATGGGATATGAGGGTATCCCAATATAGTGATTATACTAGGTTATTTAAGGCCTTAGGGATGATAATTGTGGGGATATGATTCAGGTTATGATACCAGTTCTCCAGAGGTACTACTGGGTATTGATATAGACATAGAAATGCCTTAGATATTATGAAAATAGAAGGAATGGTTCAGTTTGTTAACTTAATATCAATATAAATAGGTCCTATCGTATATATTATAGGAAATATTATGTATTGTATATTCATGAGGAATGGACCATGAGTTTTAGTGCCTTAGTATCAATATTCTATTTGTATATGAAGGAATATTTGAGTGCATGAACCTGTTGACATTGGATGCGCCTTCAGGATCATGGTGAAATAATGTCTAGATGATTTTGGTTTAGAGAATATGCCTGATTGGGAAGGTGATTGTGTATTAGACAATGGAATAGGTAAAATTCCTATATTTTGAAGAGGATCATTGGGGTTTTTTTGGTTATAATAGATTGACATGCATGTGAGAAATGAAAGATTTTTAGGCATGTGAACCTAGGATTTGATGATGTATGACTCATGGAAGCATGATCTGGGCTCTATGTTTAGGTTGTACTGAAGTTTACCCCAATGTATTTGGATGAAATTAAAATAGAACACACATGTTATGTGTTGTTATTATTTAAACTATGGATTGGGTAGAGGTTGTTTCCAGGTCTAGGAATTATTTTCTTGATGGAATCCATGTGGGATTAGTTACCGAGGTTTTGATGAAAAGGGGAAATGTCCATTTGTGGTGGAGGAGACATTGGAAATGGATCTAGTGTAGTGGCACATCCAATCTAGGTTGATCCTATTCATGTAATTATAGGATGTGTAAGAATGGATATATGTAAGAAACATGTGTTTTATTGAAGAATCCTATTGAGTTTTCACCTAAGGAGAGATATGAGGGAACACATAAGGTGGTGAGTTAACCAATGGTTGTGGAGAGTGTAACCCTCATTATGAAAAAAAAAATATTTTTCAAGGATGATTTTCCCAGTGAGTTATAAAAGGGTAGTGGTTTATGGTTCATGTTGGAACTCAGGTATGATCAGGATGAACCCATCTAGTCATTAAGTGTTGTAAGGGACAGAGTGTGTGTCCATGTGGTATGGCCCCTATAGGAAGGGTCATTAATGATATGTGACCATTTTTTGGATAATGAGGTGGCTTTTGGATGTAAAGGAGTGGTTGAATCTAATTTATTTATTTTCATGTTAAATACCAGATTTCGAATTCCAATGAAGTATTGGATGGATTCTATGTGATGGCATCAGGCTCTGGATGATTTTTACACGATCCAAGAATGAGTCGAATCAGAGATGTGTTAGTGATAATGAGTTTAGTATGATTAATGTTTTTAATGATTAAGGTTTTGGATGTGAAATTAAACTAAATTTCAGATTTTGGGATTTTCTTTTTGTGTACAGATGATCTAATGATTTATTTTATGGATTAATTCATCATGATTAGATTATGTGATTACGTGTCAGCATGTGCGACCAACCATTTTTTATAATGTTCAGCTAAAGAAGTATTGAACAGTGATTTCATGTGTAATTGGGTGTGGTGAGATGGAAAATATACTGACCAGGTTGATTTAATGTTGGGAATTTCATTTTTGAAGGCATTTATAAAGGAGGGTATCACCATGGCTCAATATTGTGCCTTTATGAGTAGAGACTTATGGTGGGGTGCACCATATTATCAAAAGAAAATTTATTTGTGAAACCATGGTGTTTCAGGATATTAAATTGTTGGTAAATTACAACTTAGTGATTCAGTAATGATGATGAATGGTGGATTGAATTTTAATGAATAGTGTTCCTCTTGTCTAGAGTTTTACAGTAGGAACCCATTCAGTGTTTCAGGATAGAACATGGTGAATTGAGTGTGGCTTGGTGAACAAGATAAGTTAGGAAGATAGTTTAAATATTACTTAGTATTCTCAAGGATGATAAGTGTGATGATCGGAAAGTTTTGAAACCCTTATCCCTATTGAGTAATGAATTCTAAAGGTAATTTTGAATTTTTGGATTTTTGTAGAAAGGGTAATTTTTAGAATATAGTTTTGGGTTATAATTTTATGATTTTGTGATTCCCAAGTTAATGTTTTTGGATATGGATAAGGCGTGAGAGGTCCCTCAGGTTATCTGATGAGTTTCAATAGGTCTAGGTTAAATTTTATGAATTTTTTAAGGATTTTTCATTGTGAATGATTTTCATACAGTTAAGATAAATCATGAGATCAAACCATGAAGCATGGTTTTGTTTAGGGGAATGGTGTATGGTCACATCATAGTTATAGAAACCCCATTTAGGATCTAAAATTTGGTTTTATAGGTGATATACGTGGTTGGAACATTATTTGGTAAAAAAAATTGACAACCCATTTGAGGTGGATGTCTTGTGACAGTGACATCCACATGGTAGGATCATGATTAGGAAAACCATGTATCCAAACTATAGGGCCTTAAATAATTCATTAAAGATTTGTGTTTTACCATTTCCCCCTCATACTTTTAACCAAAACCCCCTTACTCTTCTCTCTTATGTATAACAAAAATAGGGTATCCCTTACCATTATACACAAAAGTGTCTAAGATACCTTGAGAGGGGGTGAATCAGGGTATTGATGCTATTATAAAATTCATCATTCCCCACTGGATCTTAACCTATTTATTATGAGGGTCCCTTATTTTTCTATTTATAATTTATATTGATCCAATTATCATGAACAACCTATTACATAAATTTTCCTTTATATTATATTTACCAAATTTATTTTATGATGATTCACATGGAGTAAATAAATTAAGAAAAAGGAAACACATACTTTTATTTTGTTCATGAATAAGATCTGTTCTAAGGATCATGCATATAACAGTGCTTTAGTGAACAAAAATTACTAATATCACTATTTTATAGTTTTAGTCTAGGTCACTTGTGTGATAACTCACTTCCCTTATAAAGGTTTGGGGTATATGCACTATCTCCTCGGTATCACTTCCCCCACACATCCCTCTTATGCTCACTACATTATAAGTAAAAACAATTTTTATGCAGGCCAAAGAACAATATCATATATTGTTGATATTTTCACCGAATGTGAGATAGGTGTATTTAACCTTCATCTTCTCCTTCAAAACATTTATGTGAACATCCCCTCAAGAATCACTCTTTAATGATAGTTTATGGAAAATCCTCCTCACTTTGGAATATTATTTTATAGATTCCAAGTCTTTATCATTCCATAATGATTCTAGAAATCCCTTCACTTTCTAGAATGAAACATCTTCTTCTTCCTTTCATCCCTTCATATGTAGCAGTTTATAAACTCATTCTAAAAGTATTATAAGATAGTTAAAATAATATATATTATCCTTCTTATAAATTTAGTTATTACAATGGTAATATTCATATGGTATCACCTCAAGTTCAAGATCATTGATCACATAACCTGTTATCATGAGAAAACTAGTACATATGTGTGAGCATGTAACCCTTTTTTGTGACCCTGGATCATAACACTTACATGAGACCCTAGAATGTAACCCTTTCATGAGACCCTAGTGAGTAAGCCTTTCACAATACCTTAGTGTGTAACCCTTGTGAGATACCCTAGAATGTAACCCATGATCAAGACCCTCGAACATATATCCTTGCACATATGCATGAAATTTTGAATGCATAACTTCCTTGCGTATATGTGTAATTATGTGACCTTACTCACTTCTCATAAACATGGTTATACACTTCTTCTTCAATTGTGTAATCACCTTCACTTAAAATAACCTCCATTATGATCTTATTATTATGTGATAGATGTTATTACATAACTATCTTGTATTTATGTGAAATTTCTCCTTCATACTTTTCTTTAAATCAATCCACTTAATAAAATTCATCACCATTCCAAGGATTTGTTTAGGGATATTTATAGGAATAAATTTTCCACCTTAAATCCATAAAAATATAGTTATCCATCCATTCCACCACCTTATAAAACTCATCCATGACCATAAAAATATTTTATGACTTCATCATGATATCCATTATCACTTATGTGATCATGTGATTTCAAGTGACTACAAGAAGACTTCATCATTTCCATACAAAATTCCCTCATGATCTTGGAATGGCTTCCTTGGGATCACATGATCATCATACTTATAGTTGTATATTGATTAAAAGTTACTTAGAGACACATCCACCTCATCCAGATTTACTTTGATCATGAAATCCACTCATGTAGTTGCGAGATGCGGTTGCATGATTTCAAGTGACTGCATGACTTATATATCATTTCTAGCTTTCACCCTTTTGTGTGATTCACATTAATCTTTATTGATATTTTTATCCACACTGTTAAATTTGTATTACATTATATACTTGATCATTTATTACTTATACGCTCCACATGTTCCTTTAGGACTTACATGCTCTACGTGAACCCTTAGAAATTACATTCTCTAGATAATTCTTTTGCACTTATGTACTAATCATTAATTTTCCAAAATACAACACAAAGCACTAAGAAATATCACAGCCTATTTTTAAAACAATATTATCAACATATTCCAACCTTTTCAACAAACACAACATCCTAAAAATTATATCAAGATGGATTTTTTCCAACAATATCACCCTATGGGTTTGTTGAAAACACTTCAAAACATCATGAACTAACTTGTTAAAAAATCATACATATGAATAATCATTTTATTTATGAAAAATAAAATAGCTATCAAGGACTTTCTCAACATGTACTCTAAGAAAACATGAGTCAAGATCAGTGAGAGAAATAAGAGTTTCATGAAAATATTGTCTATAAATCACTTCATTCTAAATCCTTTCCTCAAAATTATTTTTTAGAAAAAAATATTAAACATTCTTAACCCTTGATATCACCTCTAAACTTGCACTTGAAAATTGATAGAATCATGAAGTCAAAGGTCTCTCATTTTCATGATTATTCTTCATTGATCGATCATCTTAAACATCATCATATTTAAAACTACCCCCCGCTTCGCTGATCCACCTATAATCTTTTCCTTCTATATTGTTCAAGACATCATTTCTCCCCTTCTTTCAATGAAATCAAAGGTCTCTCCTTTAAGGTATCGAGGAGAGGGGATCACACATCCACACTTGTTCATGTGTGACAAGTCAACCAAACATCAAGTTCCAATAAATTTATTTCAAACTCTTATTTGGTTAAGGGATTAATCTAGATGTCTATAACTTGTAGTTAAATAGGCACATAATCTAGATTCACAAGAAAATACCACAATTTCTCCCCCTTAAGGACCAATAAAATATATCTTTTACTAAAACTCCCCATTTATCATAGAATTTCACATTGAATTATTTCATTTATAGCTCTACTCCAACATAATCGATAATCTATATGAATATGATTTTCTAAGATTTTGAGTAGAACATGTGAAGGTGTATAGTTCTCTTCCAACTCCTAAAATCCAGATATTGAGAGATTTACCTCCCCCTTTGGTTATGAACTTTATCTTATCCCATGAGGAACCATAGGTTTTCATTTGAATACCACATGTCTATTTCAACAATTTTCAATATCACATTTTAAAATATTAGGCTCTAACTTTTAAATTTGAATCTATTTATCAATTTAAGATTCAAATGTTTCTCCTTTTATCACATTTCATGCTCGAAACCATATTCTTATTTATAGTTTCACATTACTAACAGATTTTTAGTAAGTGAAGTTATCACTTGGAATTAATTCATTGACCTGTTATCTAATCCTACTAAGCCATAACTCTTTTTAGGAAAAAATATTTTAATCTAATGAACACTAACATTGACTATTTCAATCACTTAATTCCATGAATTCTAACAGTATGATTTTATTGATTTTTAAAAAAATCATCCTATGATTTCAATCACATGAACACAAAAAAGTCAGTGAATAATAAATTCATTAAAAGTGTGTGATACCTACCACCTGTTATTCAACCACTTGTTAAAAATAATCACATTGTATGCATGATCTTCAATTATTCATAGGACTCTTTTTTAATATAAAGCTAAACCACCTAGAGTGTTTGACACTGGATATCTTTGAAAATATCTATCTTTAAACTGATATAGATTATTTTTACCAATTATTGAGATGAATCTAGATGTTGAATTGTTTTTCAGAATGGTGAGACCAGCTGTTGGAAATTATATTGATTTTATAGAAGGTTCTTGGTATCCTAAAAATAGTTTTATGATAAAAAATTGTTAGAAAAAAATATAAACATGAAATATATGAATCTTTATTCTTTTCCAAAAATCTATCTTCTCTTGGGGATTGAGTTCTACTTAAACCGAGGCATGTTACCAATGTTTTAATATTCAATGGAACTTTCAACCATGGGATTATTCAAATATATTGTTGATAACTCGTCAACTTCATATCAGGATCTTCATCATATGAAATTCACTTTTTCATAGAATGAAACTATTATATATTTTTTGGAAAAATAGATTATTTGTTTGACACTACATTTTGAGTCTAGTTCCATGTGTGGATTTTATAAATTCTGAATCTTCTTGGCACATATATCACTATTCAACTTAATCATTTATTCCCCTAAGACATGTGCATACCCCATGGATCGTATCTCACCCAAAATCCAACACAACTTCCAATAGTACCAAATCATTCATTTTATTTATTTATAATAGAAAGAAATTGAAAGTTACAACTAAAAGGATCCCACTCATGGTGAAATATAGTAGTGTAGACCAAGGAAATAAGCTCAAACAAAGTAGACCCCTTTAGGGGGGAAAGTATCAAAGTCTTGAGAATATGGAAATATGTTCACTAAAGGTCACCTTAGAAGCTACAAAGTCAGCAGTTGTATTACCTTCACGCCGCGTGTGGAGAATGATAGTGTGATTATTCACCAGTCTCTTAAATATTATGATGGGGTACTCTATGGACCAAGGGATGGTGCTGATAAGAAGTAGTGCATTTTAAATAATTAATGAGTCGGTCTCAACTTCTTCAAGGGTTATATTCTTTTGCTCACATATCTGTAGACCCATGATCATAGAAAAGTAGTGTACTTTTTAAATTCTTATTCCAAATTCCTAACCAACTTAATCTATTATATACATATAACAAGAAATTATTTACCCACATTCTTATTTTTTTCAATATATTGGTTCTATATGCTTTTCCATTTTCATTGTTTGGGGTTTAAACCCACTAGTGAAAATTTCTTTCTTTGACATTCCATACACATGCTATTTTTTATGATTATTTCTTAGAGTAGGTATCTCACCAATAGTAATTCCTCTTGATTCTTCCTCTATTAAAGGGATATTTATCTTTCCTTCACATATTTTTTTGTGGAATGACATGTGAAATTTTCAAGTAATCCTTTAGTTACATTTATTTCATAAGTTATCTGATCCACCTCACCCTTTATTACTAGAGGTGACTCTTTCATTGAATTTAAATCCTTCTTACTCATAGTGGGATAAGATCCATTTGTTTACTCCAACACTATAAACCTTTTTCTAATTTATTAGGATCTATTCCAATATACACTCTCTCATTATACACCACTAGAGTTGGGAAACTACTTTTAGCTTGGTTTTCCTTCCCTAATTTCTTCCAACTATAATATCTTTCTAAATGCCCATGATTAGCACATTGGAAACATATCCTATTAAAAATATACCTCATGTTATCATTTTATAGTTGATATATTGGTGAAACCAGAGTTATTATTCTGAAATTGTAACCTTGGGATTCTTGACACATATTTAAGGTGTGTCTAAATCCTCCACAATAGTAGTGTTTCATGGTTACTTTCTTATAGGATACTTTTCTTTCATATTTTTTAAGAATCATCTACTTATATTCATATTTATAAATTTTTATATATTTAAATCATGAAATATATTCCATAGGTTCAAAAAAACTAGAAATTTCATAATTCATTCCATAGGAATAACACATGTTTCCATCACTTATTATAAAAGTCTTTTTATATATTCTTCCAACAACTATAGGATTATCCCTATTTTTGGTACTATTCTTTTTTATCTTAAAATATATAATGGGAAAGGGTTATCATATCCAATACCAGATTTTCACAAACTACAAGTCCTTTGGGCTGCCGAAATCGATCCATGTTTTTCTCCCAAATAGAATATCTTCTTTCCATTTCATTGTTGCATTTCAAAGGATGGTCAAATAATAAATGAAAATAATCCTTAAATTTTGGATTTTAATTGGAATTAGATTTCTACACTTATTTATAAAATTATTCTAGATATTATCCCAACTGTGGAATATTATTGTCCCTTGATTCAAGTTGAGTATTATGTTCTCTCTTGAGAGTCTTCCCAATAGTCATATCATCTTCCAATTCATATAAGATCTTATCCAAATTTTCACTTTACTCATTTATATTAGAATTATTTTAAGAAACTACATTTTTAAATCATGAATTATATTACTATACCCTTTGATTTTCATGAACCATTTTTGACATGTGTGTATCAAGATCATCGTTTTTTTCTTCTAAACTTTGAATTTATTTTTGAGTTTATATTCTTTATCTTATCATCATCTTTGATTTTTTCTATTATATGGAAATAAATTTCAGTTATTTAACTTTGGAATCAATCTAATCCCATAGATCATTGTCCACTTCATGAATACTTTTATTTAAACCTATTATCTTGTTGACTTCAATTTCATGTTCTTGGATCTAGTTATCTTGATACTTATTTTCTTATTATAATTTATGACCCACTTCATTTGTCATGTGCACAATGTCCACTATTAGTATTATTGTAATTTCTTCAATGTTATTAGTTCTAGACTCACTTCTCATGTCAGTTTTATCACTCATTCCTATAGTATTATTGAATGAGTGAATAGTCTCAAAATTTGATTCGTCTAAAAATTTATTTAATAAGATGTTGGTTTTCTTCAATTGAATCACACACTTATTATAAAAATTTCCACACTAAGTAATTAAACCAGAATTATACTTATTATTTTAACTTATTATATTTTTCATGTTACAAAAAAAATAAAATAGAAAAATAAAAATTTAACTATAATAATAGAATGAAACTAGAAAAAGAAAAAAATATATAATTAAAACAACATATGCTCTGATTCTAATTTTTGGGCCTAAAAGTTTCTTAGATACCTTGAGAGGGAGTTGAATTAAGGAATTAATTATATTCAAAAATTCTTCCTACCACAATGTATCTGGACCTATTTATTATGAGGGTCACTTATTTTTGTCTTTAGTGTATATGTTGATCCACTTAACATGAACAAAATATTATGAAAATTTGTATTTTAATTGTCTTTACTAACATTATTTGAATATGATGCACATAGAATGAAGAAACAAAGAACATGGGAATATATATTTTTAATTGGTTTACCACTATGGGATATTATAAGGAGAAATCATCCAACAATGTGTTAGTTCACTAAAATCAAAAAGCTCACTGCTTATTGTCCTTAGGCTAGATCACTCTTACTAGGGGTAACCACCCATAAAAATGTTTAGGGTAAATTTATTATATCCCTAAGATCAATTACCTCATTATTCCATCTTATAATAACTAATTTATAAGTAAAAACTATTGAGACCAAGATACCATGGTTTAGTTGGTTGAGGTGAAGATACTAGTTACTAAGAATTGGTATTGGTTATGGTGTGGGATTTTATTATCAATGATTATGAACTTTAATGTGTTTGGGGTATTATAAATCATGTGATTAAATAGGAGGAATAATATCAAATTAATTTGGGTATTTATATGAGAAGTTATGAAATAATAAAATCAGTTGATGCAAAGTGAAGTTATTTTGTAGAGTTTAAATATCATGATAAAAGTTATTATAATTTATAAAAAGTGTTCTTAAATAAATGTTGGGGTAAATAAGAAGACATATACAAGAGTAATATGATGTATTTGGAAGTCTGGTGGTTTCACATAACCGAATGGTTATTTATAAAATTAAGGTAGCTATTTCATCCATGTAATCGAATGACATAACAGATTCACATAGCTAAATGGTGACAGAGACAATTCATGTATCCAATTCATCTATTTAACCAAAAAGCATATCCAATTATGTAATCTAGATTATTCATCAATTCATACAAACCACGTAGCTATTTTTCAGTGACATAGCTTAATTGAGGACAATTTAGATGATTTCAATATAACTAATGAGAACTATATAGTAAAATGCGGAATATAGCCAGTTTCATAAATATTGTGTGATGTAGCTGATTAAATGAAGTTTTTTTATATATTTGATTATATAAAGGCATGTTAATCTCATAATAGAGATTTTTGGATGTGGGTATTTATATATCACATGGAACATTGAAGCCAGACTCTTCAGGGGATTTAAATGAAGATTTGAATGGTAATTCTAATGAGTTTAAATCAGATAATACAATAATTGATGGTTGTGGGATTTCAATAATTCAAATATGGAAACATTTATTGATTATTTTTTAGAATATTATTGATTATGTTTTTGTTAATATACATAGTTTATGTATCAAGAAATTATTTTTAACATCTGTGATAAGTGGAAAAGTGCTGCCAAATTGTTGAGATGGTCATTCAAACAGGAATAAGTGATATCAGTCTTTATAAGTAAATGGATTTTTCATATAATATGAACCCATAGAAAGAGATTCCATTATACTTAAGAAGTTTATTGCCAATTTTTGGGAAATAAAGTAAAGAAGAAGTAGTAATTACATGAAAAACAAGTTTGATGAAAGTTCAAGGAGCACAGTGACACTATATTGAAGCTTGTTGGTGAAGGTTATTATAGTTTTTATGAAAACAATTATATATCATTTATCTACATGAGAATCACATGCACTGTAGATTTACTATATAACATTTAAATTGAAATAATATTACTTTATTTTTATAACCACACAAAAATGTATTTTTCCTAATTATTCATGTGGCCTCATATTATTTCCAAACCATTCCAAGGACTATATACTCTTATTGAGTAGTGATATTTTTAAATACTTATGTTCCTATGTTTTTTCTTGTTTTATTATTTTTAGATAAATCATATCTCTCTAATAATATGTGAAATATTTTTTACAAGAAACAAAAACATAAAAAGAATATCACTAATTCACCCCATACCCCTCTCCGTAATCACAATGATTTTGATTGGTATTTTAAATTAGTATCATATTAGAGGTTCAATTCATTAAATATCTGGTGAATTTTGAAGAAATTAGAATCTACCATAGATGTTTATAACTCTGTCAAGAATAATGGGATTACTATATTCGATGGGTAAAACTATTATTTCTGGAAAGATATAATGTTTCTTTGTCTTATGTCCATTGGTTATGAAGTTCTTGAAGTTGTTACAGATATTTTCCCTCCTTTTGATGATGGTATTCCATTTATATTTGTTTATAAGATAAATTTGTATATTTATGGGTGATCCATAAATTATATACTTTCCTCACTATCATAAAGTGAGTTTTTAGAGTTAAAGTAATTTCAATGGATAAAATTATATAGGATAAGTTGAATAAAATCTTTGAATGGCATGAAAATTTGAAGAAAGAAAATTTAAGAATATCGATATTAAAGTATGAAGACGTTAATATGGGTGATAATTAATTTTTTGGTAAATTTTTTATAAGAGTGAATTATATTGCAAGCACTATAAGATGTATTGGCGAGAATTTTTAAGATTCAACCATTTTCAAAAACATATCAAAAATTATTCCTGAAAATTTTAATGGAAAAAATTCATAGTTAAAAGATAGATATCATAAAACTATTTATCTATATTATCTATATATCACTCTCATCACTTATCAAATAAGAAGATAAAATATTATCATAAAGAATGAGAAATATGATTGATCGGTCTATTTCAAGGTTTCCAAGAATATAAAATCTAATAAAGTTGAAATTATGGAATAATCCAATACTCTAAAACCAAAGATGAGGTTACCAAAAAAATAATTAATTTATGTATTTCTTTTCTAAAAGGGTTAAATGAGTCATAATAAAGTAAAAATTTAATTTACCATTGAACTTTTTTGGCTGTGGATTTTTTTGATATTTTGATGAAAATTTTCCAATATTTTAAGGAAAATTAATAATTTAAAAAATATGATATAAATTACAAATTATCTCTCAATAATAATTTATAAAAATACAATTCTTACTCTAATTTAATGGATAATAATTAATCTAAATAAAAAATGAGAAACTTTTTTTCTAAGTATGAGGATGATAGTGATAGTAAAGTAGTGGTTGTAGACTCCATTGATGATGCTATTGAAAAAAAAATTATTGAAAAATTAAATGATGAAAAACTTATTATTGTTAAAGGAAGTAGTTCTAATGAAGGATTAGAAGAGTCTCATTTGGATTTCATCCTAAAGAGATTATTGAAAACATTTCTTTCAAATATTGTAAGACTTGAGAAGGAGAAAACGAAATTGAATAAATAAAATCTTTTAAAAAATAATCATGAATATTTTTTGAGGATAAATATAAAGATATTTATTATAATAAAAGGTATATTGATAAAAAACCTCTACATTTATCTTGATGAAAATATGAATATAAATGAAAAGAAAATTAGAACTTGTTTGAAAAAAAACATATTAATTCTATACTTAGAAGTTTAAACTTTCAAAACATAGTTATAGAAGTTAGTGAAAATTATAAGAAGAATAAACCTCATAGGTATAAACAAAAAATATTCTAAAAGGTAAATAAAAATAATGAATATTTTCAAAAGAAAAAACAAGTTATGATAACCATGTAGGTAGCCAAAACAAGTGGAGTCAAAAATCCTGAAGTTTTTAAGGTTTCAAATTATATACCAAAATATGTTACTATTGGAGATTATATTGAGTATGATAATAAATATAAGTGTAATAAAAAACATCATTAGGTAATCAAAACTTTGGTACATTAAAAAATTCCAAAGTGGAAGATAATAAAGTTAATGAAAATAAGGTTCACAACTCTAGACAGCATACAATTTAAAAATGAAAATATCATTTCTATTGGTATTTCTGGTATTTTGGAGGCTTTTTTAATGTGTATAAAATATAAAAGTTCAATCACAACCACTACAATGTATCTAGGAGAAACTAGAGGAAAATATTTAGGGGTATTCAACCCATTAAAAGAATAGAACCTAAGAAAGTCAGTTTGATGACTAAAAAAAGATCCCAACCATTGAAAACTATTTTTGAATGTTGTGATCAACCTAAAAATATTGAAAAATGATGTACTTTAATTTTATTGACACAACATTTTTTATAAAAATAATCTCAAAATCCACATGATATGGAAGAAAAAGGTGATAAAAAAACATTGTTGTTGAAACTGATCTCAAAACAACAAAAGGAGAAGAACCTTTGATATTGGATAATGGGTGTTCTTAACATGTGATAGTATATTTGAAGTTATTGAAGAGTTTAAAATATTTTAAAGAAGGTACAATGAAATTTGGTAACAATGAATCACTTAGGATAAAATATGTTAGATCTAATATTATTAGGGAGTAAAAGATAAAATCAAAAAGATCCTTGTTTTTTGATGGGATAAAACATAAATTTTGGAGTATTTTAAAAATAATTATGAAGGAAACAAAGTTTATTTTAGAATATAAGGTTTCATTGTTAAATTTATTGAATATCGGAAATTTATTATAATAGGTAAATGAACTAATAGAAACTTGTTTCACGATTTTAATGCACAGAGTTCATGTACCTAAGCATGATTGAAGAAAATAATATATGGAATAAATGGATGGGATATCTGTTTCAGATGAATATGAGTATAAAAATAAAGAGACAAATTATTTTTGATATTCATAATGTGTAAATAAGAGGATATTTGTGTTGTTCTATATGCTAGAAAGGGGATATTACAAACTGAACGCATAATAAAGTTGAGATACACTCAACTCATCCCTTAGACCTATTACACTCTAACATTTGTAATCCCATGGGAAATTAATCAAAAAATCTAAGATAACTACCTTATTTATTTTATTAATTACCATACTCACATTACATGTTTTATTTTTTGGAAACAAGAATCAAAGGATCTCAAAATGTTTAAAAGTTTTGGGAGAAGTGTGGAAAATGAATATGGATATTATATGAAGTAAATTTAAACTGATAATAGTGGAGAATATAAAAATGATAAGTTTAGAGAATATATTAAAAAATAAGGCATCTTTTATGAATTTAGTGCAATATGAACACCATAACAAAATGGTGTTACTAAAATAATAAAAAGAAGTTTGGTTGATATGGTGTGATCAATGTTGATTGAACATGATAATTCTCTATATTTTTTAGGAAAACTGTTGGAGTAGATGTAATGTTCCGAACCTAAAGCCACTAAATTGGTGATCCAAGTCGGTGGGTTACAAGGCCTTAAGAGCACCTCCCTGTATGATAGAGGTTTTTGACCAGTATTGAGGGCCTATGAGGTGATAGTGGGGAGATTATGTCCTCATATCAAAATACAAGTGGGTTATTGTTGTCCCTACCTATTCTAGAGTGGAAGTGGAATGACATAACGTTGGACTTTGTAGTTGGTCTTCTGAGGATGCCTCGAAAGAATAATTCAATCTTGGTGGTTGTGGAAAAATTGAAAAAAGTATATCATTTCTTTCTAATCCAGTAGACTTATATAGTAGACCAATTGGGTGATTTATATGTTTGAGAGATTTTACGGTTTCATGGTGTGCTGAGAATTATAGTATTGGATCATGATCCACATTTCACCTCACGCTTCTGGATGGGATTACAAAAGGTGCTTGCTACCTAGGTATCTTTGAGTACGTCTTATCACCTGCAGACTGATGGGATGTCAGAATGTATGATCCAGGTATTAAGAGACATGTTGAGAGTTTTTTTTCTAGATTTAAGTAGTTCATGGGAAAGAAACTTTTCTGTCATTGAGTTTTCTTACAACAACAATTTTTAGGCTATAATTCATATGGATCCTTTTGAGGCACTCTACAAGAGACCTTGTAGATCTCCGTTGTGTTGGTTAGAGGCTGGGGAGTCTGAGCTATTAAGACCAAGTCTCGTGTAGGAGACATCGGAGAAGGTTATATTGATTCAAAAGCATATGCCAATGGAAAAAAGTAGATATAAGTCATATCAAAATAGGATTCATGGACCTATAGACATGAGGTTCTACACCCATGGGTCATGTTTGACCGAGGCTCTAAGATCCACCCACTAAATGCACAATTTGGGGAAGGGGAGGAGTTCTATTCCCCTAACGGTTTCATTCCACCTAGACTGAGGCTTCAAGGTGAGGATATTGAGTTTAATGTGATTTGATTCCCTAGTGAGATAAGACTTGATTTATTCCCATATTCCTTGATAACTTTGAAGTTGCCTAATATATTGAGTTCATGGAAAAGGGGGAGCTAAACCATGATTTTTAAATAGTGAACCTAGTTTTAATGGTATCTTAACTTAAGGGAACATAATCTAGAATGGTTTATTGAAAATTTTTCCTTAATTTCAATTATTTCTCACTTAAATGAATTATTTTTTTGACTGTATATTTTTTATACACCGTTGGTTATGTCCTACTAATCTATAATCACACCCCGTTCGGGATGCCATTTGGTACCCGAGCAGATCTCATGGTTGCAGTTCATGAAAGAGGCAAGGGCCTTATGCTTGATATGTTATTCATGTGTGGTATGTGCATGGATGAGGTCTAGGACTTGGATCTTGGACCATTTTGGGGATTCCCTTGCTTGTATTTAATTTTGGGTTTTGTTCACTTAGCACTGTATCATGGGTTGACATATTTACTATTGGAAATGGTTTATACCCTTTTTGGGAGTTGGTTATTTATGAATGTTCATTATTTTTTTGATATTTCTTACACTATTGTTTATGTATTCCACTACATCTCACTTTGAAAAAGAGGGTATAGTCTTCCCACTTGACTCTTAGACCCTCACCGCTAGTCGGCATCCTCTGGATTATGGGGAGGCATGCTTAATATCATGTGGTGATCCGGCTCGAGGAACCAGTTTAGTGGCTCTCGAGTTGGGGACATTACACATAATCTATCACCATATCATTTTTTATGAGAATAAAAAACAATACCTTCATGGATGCATTGTTGTAGATTACAAACCTTTCTCCACTATAAGGCAGTGTGAGGATAGGTGCACTAACCAATATTCTCTTCAACTCCTTTAAATCACATTCATTAGTCCAAAGGAACATGGATCCTTATTGTGTTAACATGGTGATTGGATTAGATATCCATGATAAATTCTCCAAAAAGAGCAAATAATATATATTCAATCCAATAAAACTATAGATATTAGTCAAAGTGGTTAGTATGGGCTAATTTTCAATAACTTGTATGTTTAATAGATCTACTGATATACCCTCACTTGAGATTATATGACCCAAGAATGAAACATTCCAAAGAAAAAAACACACTTGGTAAATTTTACATAAAGCATCTCCTTTCTTGGAGTTTTCATCAAAATCATCAAATTGTCTTCATCCTCTTCCTTTCTTTTTGAATATATAATAATATCATGTATAAATACTATAATAAAGTGATCAAAGTAATATATAAAGACTATATTCCTTAAATACGTGAATATAGTGGTGGAATTTCTAAGATCAAATGGCATCACTATAAATTCATAGTGTCCATACTTTGTACAGAATGTCTTCTTGGGTGTATCTTATTTCGTGACCTTTAATGGATGATATCCAGAATCAAGGTCAATCTTATAAAACTATTGAGCTCTGTATTGTTGATAAAACAAGTCATCAACACAGGGTAGAGGATACTTGTTCTTGATAGTGGTCTTGTTAAGTTCTTAATGATCAATGCAGAATCACATTGATACATATTTCTTCTTAAGAAAAAGAATAGTTCCACCCCAAGGTGATGCACTTTACTGAATGAATCCCCTTTCAATATTCTATTAGAGTTGCTTCTTCAATTTTTGCAGCTCAGTCAGGGAAATTCTATATGGAGTATTTGAAATAGATATTGAACTATGTATAAGTTATATTAATAACTAAACATCATAATTCAATAAATGAATGTGAAATTATTCTATAAAAACATTAATAAACAACCACACAATAGAAATATATTATATATTGAGTTTTTCTATAACTATCTAATATAAACACTCCTTTTTAAAATGAATTATATCCCATATAATGCATGTGATTTCTATCTAAAGTTCATACTTATCATCGCACTGATAGATGAGAAAGGGTTTATTTGGAATATGAAATGTGACCTCCCTTTCTCAGAAATTGATGTGGATTCCATATAAATAAATCTAATCCATGTATATATTCACATTAAATTCAACTAAATGGGGAATCAAAAGATTTAGAGGAAGCAACTTCCCATAAACAACTATTAGATATAAACTATATACTTGAGTTTTGAACATCATACAATTAGTATTTTTCACTGCTCACTCAAAATTTAAATGTTGAGCTGGTAATTCAATACCCTTTAGAAATTCCTTTGATATAAAATAGTGGGTAGAGCCGTAATCAAATATGAATTTAACTCTTATAGATTGGATGACAAATGTACCTTTCATCATATCATTCTCGTAACCCACTTTGGAAGTTGTGACCACATAATATTTGTCTTTGTCTTTGGGCTTAGGAGTATTTTGGTACTAATTATCAAAATTTTCAGACCCATGCACTAGTTGGCATAATGAAAATACTCCTTGTATTAGAATATTTGGAGAATTGGTGGTTCATTAGTTTGTGCCTTTATTTCCTCAATTGTATCAACTAGTCTTTTCACCGCCTTTTGATATTCACTGGATCTATTACCAACCTTCCTTAATTTAAAGCACTTCCCAATTATGCTCATCTAATTCCCATGATTTTTCTTCCCATATTTCTTTCATGTAGGTGACTTCAATTTCTTTCCACCATGTAATTTATTCATGTTATTATGATACTTAATATTTATTTTCTTATCAAAACCATGTTAATGGGGGGAATATTTTTCATGACCTGACCTGATGAGGCCCAAGCCGCAACTACCCCAAGTCCACCTGCAATAGGCTTGGGGATGGCGACTAGCGCTAATAAGTCATATCACACACATAAGAGGCATTTGACTAACGTACTTGTACACACGCACACATCACTAAGACCATATAATGATAAAATGTAAAACAACTGAGAAAAATTCATGCATACATCTATAATACCACAATCAAAGTACAAAATAAAGTGCCAAAAATCATAAAAAGGGGTCAAATACAAGCCCACCCATAACTGGGAATAAAGTCTAACCTGTTCAAAAGGAGGGGAGTGCTATCAAATGCAACACTACTATACACCTGGGTCTGTCTAAACCAACTAGGATCTAACTGCTCCTCATCCTCCAAGGCCTATGTAAAGTTATTTGTATTCTTCATAAGTCATGACATGTGTGGGAACATCCCATGTAGGGTTTAATACAAAAATACCCAGTAGGATACATTAAAATCACTAAGCATAAATCATTAGTAGTCAACTCATCACAATATATGTCAATCGTGATTGATACATACAATAAAATATCCAAATATACTCATAGTAGATACAAATTCTCAAGGTAAGGTCTTAATCGCATTTCCATCCTAGGGTTTCTATTCAAATTTTCCATACGATTCTCATCTAGGAGAACACACATCATAAGTTATACTTACACTATCGACACTCATCCCATAGATCATGATTGTCTATGAGGAACTTCTCCTCGATCTATACTACCATTAATGGAACTCATCCCAAAGATCATGATCATTAGTACTAGTCAATAAAAATCATGTAGGAAGTCTAAAGATATCGATACACAGACGAAGATCTCACTCAAGGCCCACTACAATAATAAAGTGTTTTAGCGGCGGTTTTTAAAACCGCTGTGAAAAAACCGCCGCTGATTTTTTTTAAATTTTTTCAAAATATCTTCTATAAAAAAATAAATTTTTATAACGGCGGTTTTTTAAAAAAAACGGCACAAAATAGTGGCAGTTTTTTTAAAACCGTCGCAAAATTTAAGAAAAAAATTGATGAAAATTTTAAAAAAAATTATTTATTATTTTCTATTTTTTATTTTTTATTTATTTTATTTACAATCAAATATAGTTTATTATTGATAATCGTATATATTTATAATGTGTCAATTAATTCATATTTATAATTATTAGTTAATAATATTTTTAAACTGAAAACAAATCTTCAATAAGTAGAAGAACAGACTTCGGCATCAAATGACCATTACTTCTGATCCGAGAGTCCATTTCATCTCCACAACTAGTAAAATCTAAGTTTATCAAATGATAAAAAATTAAGTGAGATTTAAATCATGTGATAATCAAAGGGAAAAAATATATTCAAAATTCCAAAGTTGAAAATCGAACTCAAACTTCAAACTGCCATAACGTTTAATTCGGGTGTCTGTTTGGGCTCTACCATATATCAAATCGAAGCCTGCAACGAGCTCTAAGTCGCTTAGGTCTCGTATCAACTCTTTGAGTGTTGTAACTCGTTTTATTCTACCAGAAATTCCCATAAGGCCTCTGAAGCATAGGTTTTAATTACAGACACTGATTTCTTAAAATTCAAACAGTTATAACTTTCAATCAAGGTGTCCTTTCGACCTATACCACATATCATATCAAAGCGCATTTCACGGTCTTTGATTTGACTAGTTGTGGCATTGAAAAAGGAGTCACGTATCATATTTTATGACAATTTCAGTGTTTTTAGGGTTTTCAAAGGTTATTAACGTTTTATGATTTATTCAATAATTTATTTATTTATTTATTTATTTACTTACTTATTTATTTATTTATTTACTTATTTATTTATTTATTATTATTAATTAATTAATTAATTAATATTATTTATTTATCTATTATTTATTATTTGTTTGTTTTTTTTATTTATTTATTATTTATTATTTATTTATTTATTATTTAGTTATTATGTACACATTAATTATTAATTTATTTTTAATTTATTAATTAATTTATTAATTATTATATATTATTAGTTTATTATTAATTTTTTATATATTATTTATTTATTTATTTATTATTTATTTATTCATTAATTATTAATTAATTATTAATTATTAATTATTTATTATTTATTAATTATTAATTATTAATTATTAGTTATTAGTTATTATTTATTATTAATTATTAACTATTTATTATTTATTTATCTATTTATTTATTTATGTATTTATTAATTTATTATTCATTATTTGTTATTTATTATTTGTTCTTTATTTTTTATTCTTTACTCTTTACTCTTTATTCTTTATTCTTTATTGTTTATTAATTTATTTTTAATTTACTAAATATTAATTTATTATTAGTTTATTATTCATTTATTATTTATTTATTTATTATTTATTTATTGACTATTTGTTGACTATTTATTAATAAAATATTATTTATTTATTAAATATTTATTAATTATTAAATATTTCATATTTCATATTAAATATTAAAATTTAAATATTAATTATCAATTAAGAATTATTAATTTTATAATTATTAATTATTAATTCTAAGTTATTATTAATTGGTATTTATTAATTCATTATTATTTATTTATTTATTTATTTATTTATTTATTTATTTATTTATTTATTCTTTATTCTTTATTCATTATTCTTTATTCTTTATTCTTTATTCTTTATTCTTTATTCTTTATTCTTTATTATTTATTATTTATTATTTATTATTTATTATTTATTATTTATTAATTTATTAATTTATCTTTAATGTACTTAATATTAATTTATTATTATTTTATTATTCATTTATTATTTATTTATTTATTTATTCAATATTCAATATTTATTAATTATTTATTATATTTTTATTATATTTTTTTTAAAATTATTAAATATTAAATATTAAATATTAAATATTAATTCTTGATGATCAATTATTAATTATTAGTTATTATTAATTATTAATTGTTAATTATTAATTATTTTTTATTTTTATTTTTTTATTTTTTATTTTTTATTTTTTATTTATTATTTTTTATTTTTTATTTATTAGTTATTATTTATTATTTATTTATTTGTCTATTATTTATTAATTTGTTATTAATTTGTTATTTATTTATCACATATTAAATTATTTTTAAATTAATTTATTGTTTATACATTACTTATATAGTATATGTTATATATTATATATTATATATTATGTATTATGTATTATATATTTTCTATTTGTAACGACCCGGACCAGAACAACCACCCGAACAGTGCTAAATGGGTCGGGTGTTACTACCTTAGGCGCACCTCCCCGAACGCCAAAGGCTGCCACCTGGCAGGGAGGGTCTTATAGGTATAGTGGGGAGGCTATATCCTCTCGGATGATAATAATGGTATTAGTCTGAGTATAATAATAAATGTGTAGAGGAATGAACGACACAGCAGACTCGAACGAGACCCGTAGAGCGGAAGCACATTCAATATCGATAAACAGAGGAAGCAATAAATATAAACAATGGCAGTGAAAAGTAAACACAACAACAATGGAAATAAACACAATAGCATGTTGATCACTTGTAACTACTACTGAACTACAAACATGCATCCAAAGTAGGTCATACATATCCGTATATATAAGGGGCGCTAATGGCTAACCAACTCTAGCTACAGAACAAGTAAGCATGCTGATACAGGATAGTAATCACAACAATGTAAACTCCAGCTAGGCAAGATCTCAAGGTCCATACCATCTCCATGCAATAGCTAATGCAGTCCAGCTCCTGAGGTTGACCTCTTTCCTACACGTAAATCCATAAAGTCTACACGTGTCCTGAAGGGCCCGTGCAGGGTGTGAGACAAATCTCAGAAGGATACCACCTAACGGTGTGTACCTAATACAAGTGTTTAAGCAGCCATGGAGTTATAAAGAAAACTATAAACAATACAAAGCACATAAACAAACACATACTCCACCGGTGCCCAGCAGCCACCATGGCGTGTTACCTGCTTCGGCCAACGCCGGAATCTTTGTCATATAACCCAACACCATGTGCCCCCTGACACCACGTGTCTCAAGTACCGACGTCCTGAAGGCACATCTAAGAAATAGTAGCTCGGAGGAACAGTGATGTCTATCCTCAAATAAGTATCCTGAGGGACAGTGATGTCTTCCCTCAAATAATGTAACCAGAGGGACAGCAATGTTTGCACTCAAATAATGTAACTGGAGGGACAACGATGTCTTCCCTCAAATAATGTAACTGGAGGGATAGAAATGTCTGCCCTCAAATAACGGTGAGCCTCTTCCCCCAACCCGACAGCCTCAATGTTATCCCTTGAAGGCTCCTCACCTTCCATGTGGCTTCCTACGACAAGCACCCCCAACCAATAATACCTAAACCGAAACTAATGGGATACTCTACCCACATGAGTGGTCAAAACCACCTCATCACGGAGTCTCTCTTTGTGCACACTACTCAAAGTTTTGGGTGAGTGGTAATCAAAAAAATAATACCCAAGCCACAACTCCTCTGACACCTCGTGTCCCTGCGACCATGCTGCTCAAGTCTGATGGTCTCGCCATCCAAGTAAATCGGGTCATGCCCAACATGATAGTCAACATGCCTCAAGACGACATCCATGACGCCCAATCTCGTGGTCAGAACCACCCAATGTAATTCGGGCCAAGCCCAACCTGTGATTCACATCACTCAAGAATATTTGGTCCATGCCCAACACAACCCAAAGGTTCCAGCATATTCAATTTGTAAATTACATATATAACACATTTAAACCAAACACATAAATAGGAAAAACAATGTAAACATTTGAATTGCACTAGCCCAATGGTTATCAAACAACAGCATTGTGGTCTTGAATACCTCTAACAATTCATATCAAAGTTTAATAAACTAAACTCAACAGTTTAAAACAATACAATTCAATTATAACCATTTTGGCATCCCCCGGACAAAATTACCTGATGATCAACGACCACTCGCCCAGCCCCGCTCAAGAAAAACAGGTAACAGGGCATACCCAAATTCATCTCATAGGTCAAATAAAAATTAAGTAGGAAATAACAGGTAAAAAAGGGTCACGCTCAAAATATCCAAATACGCGCTTCAAGCTGCACCACCCAAAGGTCTGCGAAAACAAAAAAAAAGTTACGCACCACCTACCTGAGACTCGTAGACATAAGGACGTCTGGTATCGAGATCCAATTCGAAGCTGATCTTTGTAGATCTATGTTTCCGTCAAATTATGGAAATTCAACTCGGATGGAAACTGCAACACGTGAGGTAAGGAAATTGGAACGAAATAGGGTTTGTGGGTTTAGCCATGTTGTTGCTCTCCCGCAACCACCAACGGATTGAATAACAGCCGTCGGATGATTATTATAGGGTAAGAAACGTTCTTTGGAACTTCAGAATGGACCTGTTCTGAATTTGGGGAAGAAGAAGCTATTTTTTGAAATAAGAAGCGACGCCCTTTCATTTAAGTGAATAAAAAAATTACACGGTGTGTATTTAATGACTACACACCATATAGTGTCCTTTTCTGTACTCTGACTTAAGCGGAGATAGCCACATGGCTTGGGCGATCCACACGGGTTGACACACGGCTTAACACAATTGGTATACAGAAAGGAGGATACACAGCGTGTTGAGCAACACTACACGCAGTGTAGTAGGAAATTATTACATGGTCATCACATGGAATGTACTCGGTGAGCACACATGTGGTACTCGGCTAACCCATACAGGGCATGTACTTTAGAGTACATGGCGTGCAGTCTAGAAATTTTCAAATCTTCCATATTTTTCCCAGTTTTCTCAGGAACATGTAAAAAATTCAAACAAGGTCGGGATTTTGACCCATTCTAAAAACAATGGTTCTTACAATCTACCCACCTTAACATAGATCATCCCCGAGCTATCAAACAAAACCCGAAGATGGAACCGAACATACCACCCCAATCAAGTAAATTGGAATACCCCGGTCTCAAAGGTTCTGGCTAAATTCTCAAGGGGCTCCCCATCTTAGGAATTTCCTAACTCATTCTCAACCCGAAAAAACTCAAAAAAAGCAAAGGTTCGCTAACCTATTTTCCAAACGCATGGTTGTCTCATGACGCATCGTCACCCCTATGCCTCATTGGTTCTCCTGTGTCATTTCTGACACCCAACGTACCCCGCACCGCATCAATGTCCGCCTCCACGAGGTCCTACATCCCATGGACGCTCAAAATAAAATCTCATTCCATGCACCTCAAGTAACCTGCATCCTCGATGCCCCGATGCCCAAGGAATCTCAGGTAACCTACATCCACGATGCCCCGATTCCCACGTCACCTCATGTAACCCACATCCTCTATGCCCCGATGCCCATGGAACCTCAAGTAACTCGCATCCTCGATACCCCTGATTCTATGCATCTCATACATATATATAAATATATCACGCACCTGATATGGCACCAATCCCACTGACCAGCATCTAGTCAGTCCACAAGAATCTTGTTCACCTCATGCACTCAAAATGGACATGCCTCAGCAGTTCATGCCAAATGAAAACAAGAACGTCACGACCACACTTTTGGTGTACCTATAACCGTCATCGACTCACCAGCTTGCTCAGGCCATGGAAGCTCTATGGCATGCACCTGGACTGAAGTACAGTTTCCTAATGCCTGACCTCCCTATAGTGTTGCTCTAGTCACTGGCCACTGACCCCTCAGCTGGGTCCTGCTGTCTCTTTCATGTCCTTCTCCTGTAGTTGAAACTCGGCTGCCGTCTCCTGGTACCGAACCTAAACCAACTCCAGATACCATAGTCTATCCTGGTCCCTGGCTGCTGGTAGTCTGAGAAGGCTGCATGAAAAACCTTTCAAGATTCCCGACCTATCCACATGCCTGACACTCCTTTGGAGGCCTATCATAGTGAGTCTGAACATTTCATGCCTACCCACACTGAAAGAAAACCACTGTTGAACTGCTACGGGGTGGTCTAGCTGAGTCCTTGGCCTAAATTCCCTACTAGAACTCATCCCTTCCTCACTTCCTGATGTCTGAACCATCACCTGATGCCATCGTCCGGACAACCTGGGGATTATCCCTCTGGTTTCCCTCCACTATAAGCGCCTGATTCACCACTTCTAAGAATGAACCCATCCTAAATATATTCACCTAGATCTGAATGGTGTGTCGTAATCCATCCCTTAAGCCCCTCACCCTTGTCGCGTCGTCACTTACCATACTAGGTGCAAAGTGAGATAGCTCAGTGAAAGTAGTTTCATAGTCCATGACAGACATGTCTCTCTACTGAAGACTCAAGAACTCCTGAGCTCTCTCTGCTCTCAGTGTCTCTATATAAAAGTGCTCAAATAACCTTTCCTTGAAGTCTTTCCATGCTAGTCCCTCGTTCCTTTGATCCTGAACCTGCACATCCCACCAGCGCTTTTCCAGTCCTCGCTGCATGTACGTTGCCAGTTTGACCCTCCACCCTGGAGGCGTCTCGAGCTACTCTAAGATCTTCTACATCCTCTCTATCCAGTTCTCAGCTGCCTACAGTCCACCCTCACCCTGAAAAAGTGGCAGGTGTTGTGACTAGAACTCCCACATCAAATATTCCATAGATGGATCTGTACCCTCAACACCTCTGTCAATCCCCGGGAAGACACGGACGAGGATATCTCAGAGATACTCGTTGAGCCATGGTCTAAATGCTGACAAACCTGAATGTTGTCCTGCCTGCACTGAATCCTGAACCTGATCCTATCCCTAAGCATGTAGCTATGTCTCCTGCTCTACCTGCACTAGATTCTGAACTTGATCCTACTCCGGTGGTACTGTACCATCTCCCTCCTAATGCTCCATCTGAGTTGTCTAAAAGGAACTCACTGGATATCATAAATGGTCAGACAACCCATATATATATATATACAATAATAAATATTCAACATAGATAAGGAAAGCAGTAAAGAGGCAGCATAAAACAACTACCCTTACTCTCCCCTATCGTAACCCATGCCCACAGCATCCTGGCCTCATGGCCTCCTTACCCACCCTCAACAGAGCCAAGTATCAAAATCACCTTGGGTCATACCTGTCTTTATAAGCAATGTTGCCTCAAACTGATGACTGAGTCGCCCAATCCTTGTGATCAAAATCACCTCAAACATAGTACATGTCTGCTCTCATAAGATCTAGACCCAAATACCCTACCACATGCAATTCTACAAATATATAAAGCATGGAATAATGCATTGAAATCAACAATAAATTCTATCAGGAATTTCACCTATTCACATTTGAAAAGAATAAAAAGCATGGAAATTGATATTATTCAAATGAAATTATCACTTCACAAAGAATACGTGCAATTATGAAATTTAAATACCCTAAAAACATGCCTATCCAAATCCAAACAATCACGCCTTGCCAAACCGGGCCAAGGTTCAATTCTCCCTTACCGCACTAAGTCAAGGGTCACATATCACAATCAATAACATCACACACCAAGTCAGCCACCGAGGTTGAAATCATATAAACTATAATCTGAGAAAAAGAAATCAGTAATTCCCAGCCCTGTCAGCTTGGTCCATCCCTCATACCTAGGGCTATAGGCACCCAAGAACAAGTTTGAAACCCAGTTCCAGTAACAACCTATCTCCAATCTACCATATCCCAAATAGTAAAACCAGCATAAATAAAAAGATAAGTATCAATCTCATTAGTAGCCAGAAAAAAAACTGCTTCTAAATCTCTATCAAGAACTCCTTTGATACCACTTTGTAACTACCCGGACCTGAACAACCACCCGAACAGTGCTAAATGGGTCGCGTGTTACTACCTTAGGCACACCTCCCCGAATGCCAAAGGCTTATGACTTGTAGCGATGGTCTTATAGGTATAGTGAGGAGGCTATACCCTCTCAGCGGATAACAA
This sequence comes from Viscum album, assembly GCA_963277665.1. Taxonomy (NCBI): domain Eukaryota; kingdom Viridiplantae; phylum Streptophyta; class Magnoliopsida; order Santalales; family Viscaceae; genus Viscum; species Viscum album. The sequence continues at coordinate 1,644,114,124 of OY728119.1, read as the reverse complement.
TGGTACTGGTCCGAGTATAATAATAAATATGCAGCGGAATGAACGACACAGCAGACTCAAACAAGACCCGCAGAGCGGAAGAAAATTAAATATCGATAAATAGAGGAAGCAATAAATATAAACAACAGCAGCGGAAAGTAAACAGAACAGTAGTGGAAATAAACACAAAAGCATGTTGATCACTTGTAACTACTACTGAACAAAAAACATGCATCCAAAGCAGGTCATACATATCCATATATATAAAGGGTGCCAATGGCTAACCAACTGTAGCTACAGAACAAGTAAGCATGCTGATACAGGAAATTAAGAAAAACAAAGTAAACTCCAGCTAGGAAAGACCTCAAGGTCCATACCATCTTCATGCAATATATAATGCAGTCCAACTTCTGAAGTTGACTTCTTTCCTACACGTAAATCCATAAAGTCTGCACGCATACCGAAAGGCTCGTGTAGGGTGTGAGATGAATCTCAGTAGGATTCCACCCAACGGTGCGTACCTAATACAAGTGTTTAAGAAGGCATGCAGTTATAAAGAAAATTGTAAAGAATACAAAGCTCACAAACAAACACAAACTCCATCGGTGCTCAGCATCCACCATAGAGTGTCACCTGCTTCGGCCAACATGGGTATCTCTGTCATGTAACCCAACACCATGTGCCCCCAGACACCGTGTGTCTCAAGTACCGACGTCCCGAAGGCACTCCCAAGAAATAGTATCCTGGAGGAACAGTGATGTCTGTCCTCAAATAAGTAACTGAAGGGACAATGATGTCTACCCTCAAATAATGTAACCAGAGGGACAACAATGTTTGCCCTCAAATAATGTAACTGGAGGGACAGTGATTTTTGTCCTCAAATAACGAAGAGCCTCTAACCCCAACATGACAGCCTTAATGCTACCCATGAAGGCTTCTCACCTTCCATGTGGCTTCCTACAGCAAGAACCTCCAACCAATAATACCTAAAGCGCAACTAACAGGGGCCTCTACCCACACGAGTGGTCAAAACCACCTCATCACGGAGTCTCTCTTTGTGTACACTACTCAATGTTTCGATCGAGAGTTAATCACCAAAATAGTACCCAAGCCACAACACCTCTAACACCTCATGTCCCTGCGACCATGCCGCTCAAGTATGACGGCCTCTCCATCCAAGTAAACCAGAACATGCCCAACCTGACAGTCACTCTGCCTCAAGCCGACGTCTGTGACGCCCAATCCCATGGTCAAAACCACCCAATGTAACCCGAACCAAGCCCAACCTGTGATTCGTATCACTCAAGAATAACTGGTCCATGCCCATCACAACCCAAAGGTTCCAGCATATGCAATTCAACAATTACATATATAACACATTTAAAAAAAACACATAAACAAGCAAAACAATATAAACAATTGAATTTCACTAGCCCAATGATTATCAAACAACAACATTGTGGTCTTGAATGCCTCTAACAATTCATATAAAAGTTTAATAAACTAAACTTAATATTTTAAAACAATTCAATTCAATTATAACCATTTTGGAATCCCCCGGCCAAAATGACATGATGAGAAATGGCCACTCGCCTAGCCTCGCTCAAGAAAAATAGGTAACAGGGCATACCCAAAGGAATACCAAAGGTCAAATAACAATTAAATAGGCAATAGCAGGTAAAATAGGGTCACGCACAAAATACCCAAATACGTGCTTCAAGCCGCGCCACCCAAAGGTCTGAGAAAACAAAAAAGAAGGTATGTACTACCTATATGAGACTCGTAGACGTAGGAACGTATGATATAGAGCTCCAACTCTAAGCTGATCTTCATAGATCAACGTTTCCATCAAATTCCAGCAATTCCACTCGGATGGAAACTGTGATGCGTGAGGCAAGGAAATTAGAATGAAATAGGGTGCACAGGTTTATCCTTGTTGTTGTGATCCCGCAGCTACCTAAAGATTAAAGAATGGACGTAGGATAATGATTCTAGGGTAGTAAACGTTCTTTGGAACTTCAGAACGGACCTTTTCCAAAGTTGGGGAAGAAGAATCTATTTTACGAAATAAGACGCGACGCCCTTTCATTTAAGTAAATAAAAAAAGTACATGGTATGTATTTAAGGACTACACACCTTGTAGTGGCCTTTTTTGTATTCTAACTTAAGAGGAGATAGCCACATGGCTTGGGATCTCCAAATGGGTTGAAACACAGCTTGAACATAGCCAGTATATAGAAAGGAGGATACACAACGTGTCAAGCAACACTACACGCCGTGTAGTAGAAATTTCTTACACGGTCATCACACGACATGTACTCGGTAAGCACATGGTCGGTACTCGCCTAACCCATACGCGGAATGTACTTTAGAGTACATGGTGTGTAGTCTAGAAATTTTCAGAACTTCCATATTTTTCCCAGTTTTCTCAGGAACAAGTCGAAAATTCAAACTGGGTCAGGATTTTGACCCGTTCTAAAAACTCAGGTTCTTACACTATTATATATTATATATTATCTATTATCTATTAAGTATTATATAATATATAATATATAATATATATTATATATTATATATTATATATAATATATAATATATTATGTATTATATATTATGTATTATGTATAATGTATTATGTATCATATATTATGTCTTGTATATTAGTTGTTATATATTATATGTTATATATTATATATTACATATTATTAATTATTGATTATTGATTATTGATTAATCATTATTGATTAATAATTATTGATTAATTATTATTTAGTGTGTATCTATTTGTTTTGTATTAATTGTTTTTTCAATTAATATATATATGTATAAGTATATTAAATTTGATTTATTGACCACATGAAGAGCCTGATGGAGTGGTAAAGTCTTTAGAGAATAAGCAAGAGGTAAGTGGTTCAAATATCACCCAACACATAATTTCTATATATGGAATGAGCATGTGCATGGACATGGACTTGTGCATGGACATGGACTTTTGCATGGACATGGACTTGTGCATGGACATCGACTTGTGTATGGAGATGGTCATGTTCATGGTAATAATAAATTAATGAATAAATAAATAAATATTTTAATTAATTAATTAAAAAATTAAAAAAATAATAAATAATAAATAAATAACTATATAAATAAATAAATTATGAAAATAAATAAATAAAAAAATTATGAATATAAAAAAATTACTAATATAAAAAAATAAAGAAATAAAAAATTAAAAAAAACTTTAAAAAATTAAAAAAATTAAAAACGATTTACCAACATTTTAAACCACCACTAATTATTTCCTGACACACGATTTAGCGAAAGTTTTCCAAAACCACCGTAGAATGATTTAGCAGGTGTTTAAACTGCCTCTAAATACAAATTTTGGTGTAGTGTCCATAGGGTATACCACAACATAATCTATATTAACCCACTAAGTAGGAGGTCAACGCCTAAATAGTGTCGGTCACAACGATTCTGATAACCCCACCTAGGAAAATAATGATCATAGAGGGTTATACTTCAGGAATCATGATGGGCTTCTAACAACTCTATCTGAGACTGATGTTCATCAAAGGGGATCACCATCTGATGAAAAACATGTGATTTCATTCTAAACCCTTATGGAAAGGATCAAGGGAATGCACCTTACTGATATTGGTCCAAGGAAGCTCATGGAATATTTCAATAAAGATAAACTAAGGATAAATAGGAATCCAACCTATCCTCAAAAGAGTACATGGGATTCCCCTTGGGGTACAAGGCATGTCTCACTAAACCTAGCATTGCTTGTGTCTTCCTCTCACACAACATGTATTTTTCTATAATACACACTATTTCCATGAGTTACACGACATGTAGGTGTCTGGGATGGTACTCTATGTGTACCCTACCCATTCCAATGTAATTTCTTAATTACACAGGGTGCAGGTCGCCACACATAGCATTTGGGTCTACACAATATCCTAGGCATTTACTCCGTATACACATCAAGCCATCTACCACACATTATAGTCCATGTGAATTGGAGCACATGGTTTGTAATTCTACATAGAATCCTAGGTATGTACCCCTGTACTTTCTAAGATGGTTGCCTATGTGTCACATGGTTTTTGATACTTATCTCTATGCGGAAACCCTAGTACCTCACAAATGGGGATACACAGCATGTGTCCATTGGACTACACGTCGTGTAGTCGGGTTTTTCATAGAAACCTAGATATGTTTCATGCATCTTCTCCCATACCTCAAGCATTTGATCTGGAAACTAATCATTCTAAGAACCACACCATATTTCATTGATTTGGGTTTAACCTAACCCTCACACCATTTTTGGTTGGATTCTGACCACTCTGGATGTATCTGATGCTCGGGAAACACATATTGTTGTGCCTCATCAGTGCCTCATGCCATAACCTCCATCACAAACTCAAGATCCATCCATGGATATAATACTATCATCACATACCAAAACTATGAAGTATAATATCCATCTTAAACATATGGTAGTGATCTATTGCACCAAATACCAAATGTAAAATAATCACTCACCGGGTATATGTAAAATCATAGTCAAAAGAGAATTCCAATGATAATCACTCAGTGAATAGAGAGAGAAACCCACAAAACACAAGATGAATAATGAAACTTGGTCATTGTTCAGGTTGGACTTGGTTGGTTTCCATTATAATATCTAATGAATATCAAACAAGAACAACAAATAATTATCATCCCCCAAATCCTAGATAAACAAATCCATACCCACAAAAAATACTTATCCATGAATCAATATGTTAGTAAATTGATTCATGTTAATTATGAGATAATAAAATTGGGATAAATCCCCACAAAAAAAATTCTTACCTTTATTTGGATCAATCGCTGATGAAGAACAATCACACGTCGTTGTCGTTGATGAGATCCACAAGCTATGTTGGCACATGATCCTTGATCTTCTCTGGATATGATTTCATCTTCCAAGGATCCTCTACAAGATTATACCCAATGGATTTTATCAATCCCTAGGTTATGTGGTTAAACCAAGGGATTTTACATAACCACATATTTATATGTGTTTAATAGGTTTTGGCTTTAATAGAAATAATTGGATAATTATTAATTTATTTAGTTAATTATTTCACCCACAATGGAACTCGATCCAATCACCTGACACCAACCTAGGTTATATCAAGCCTAGGATAAACCCCACATTTTGAAATCAAATTTTGTATTATATTTCCGATCCAAGAATCTATTTATTAGTTATTCCACTTTTTCATGAAAACTACATGTATTTGATATTAATATATTTAATTTATTTAGGACATCAATTTTGGGATCACTAGGCCTTGGAGTCTCACATCATCTCTGTGCTTGGATATGGAAATATTACTATAAATATTACCAAGTATTACACACATAAAATGGGTTATTAAACAATTACATCCATAATGGATTTTCTTCCATGAAAAGAAAAAACTAAAAAAAGGGGTGGGTTTACTGAGCTTTCAACTAGGTCTCCCACTCCCACAAGATCCCCTAAAGTCTTCTCATTTTGTAAACAAACATGCATCTAAGAAAACACTTTCTCATGATGTCTATTTTTCCCATAGGCCCTCAATTCCATCAACTCCTTGAAAAAGGAAACTCTATTCTCATATATTATCTTACCTAGGTCGATATTATACAATGATTCGGGAAAATACCTCCTTATTTGTGACATGTGGAGAACACAAACAAAAACTACTATCGTCACAAGGTTAAGTGGTACACAAAATCATTATCCTAACATGGAAATAGGGAAATGAAAAGTGCCTAAGATCCCCAAATATATCCTACCACCTTGGCTAAAACTATGTAACTCTCCAACTCCAAAGGCCACTTTCATCAGTCCATTGAGAACTCCTAATGTTTACCGGGTAGTCCTCATCCCCCTAGATTAACTAAAACCTTTACAACCATCACTTGCATCAAAGATAGGACCCAAGTGTTGTAACCCACTAGATCCAACTAGTATAATAGTGTCTTAAAAGGTCTCTCCTACATGTCCTCGAAAAGGTGATACTTCAGTGGTTGAGTGATAATCATCATGATACGAAAACTCCACTGATGGAAGATGATCATCCCTATTATGGATCAAAACTGACATGAAACCCCAAATCATATTCACCAGAGCATTAATGGTCCACTTTACCTAGCCAACTGACTTGCTCAAAACACTCTTCCCAATTACAAGTGATTCCCCAAAGGATTTTCGCATACTCTCCCTAATCGTTTCGTGAAATAAACATCATAGTCTACAATGATCATTGAAGGAATCCCATGACGTCGAACTACCTCTTATATACACAGGTGTCCCAAACTCTCCAAAAATATTTATTGGTCATCACCCATAGACAGATGAAACAATAAGATATTATCATGAAAACTTATTATAACTCCCTTGGTTATCCAAATAATTCCAAGAGATTCTGGTACATCATCACCTCTATTAGATTTAATACTATGTGAAAACAACCTCCTCAGCACCTACCCTCACATCATGACCAGAATCACCATAAATCACTATATAAAGGGTTATGTGATTCCCTCCTTCAAGAAATCACCATGTAATGTATCCAATGGATATCTAGTCACACAATATCTCCCAGTCGATATACCTATTCTATGACTCCCTAACTCACTAAAACATTTGATGGGTAACAAACATTGATTGTAGATATACTACACTATCCTCACCCACATTAGTCAACTGGCATGCCACCTTTCTTGAAAATAGTGGAATTAAAAACTTGTTGTGAGAATCAGCTTACATGGCCACACCCTAGGTGTCCCTCAACCTCACACTACCTTAACCTCTTCAGGGTCCACTATCACTCCCATGTATAAGAAGACATATCCCTAGAAGTGGAACTTCTAATTTTTAATTGACTCTATGAAATATTTTATATAATTATAACTCCTAGAACATGTCTATAATCATATCTGTGTGAATCTCTCCAACTCTAACACTAAGGAAACAAGGGTACTATCACAAAAAAATACTACAAATTGATCTAAGAAAGATTAAGGATCTAGATCAAGAGTCTATTGAACTATTTTATATAGTTCAAAATACCATAGGGTATTACCAATAACTCAATGAAATTGTCACAGTTCTAGGAATACACACTCGTTACATCCACCTCTCAAAACTGGTGTTGCTGATAACCCATCTAGAGGTCAAAATCTGAGATCCCCTTTACCTCTATTTACTGGGTGAAGAGGTCATCGATTATTAGGATTGGATACTTTCCCTCGTGTCACCTAGTCTAAGTGGAACCAATCCAAATACATCCTCAAAAACTCATCTACATATCAGGTGAATAAAATTGGTATTCCCAAGTGAACATATTGGGTATTACAAAATGCCTTCTCTGTAGAATCTAGACTACATCATCAGCCCATGAAGCTCAGCGGGTGTCATATGATGTGCTATCATAAAAATCTATGGAAATATATGGTGTCAGTCCTTGCAGAAGACTAAATATCAGTGTGGAGATTAACACAGCACATCCCTATGAAATACATCCTCATACTCCACCACCATAGTAGGAAAAAATGATCATTGCATCCACTTATCCAAAGGTATCACCAACCAACTTATAGGAATTAATTTGTAACATCCTATACATGAGCTCATCCATATCTGCCAGAGATCACTCCTTATTAAATGATAAAAACTCCATCCCACCAAATCAAAAGCACTTATATACTCACTAATAGTAACCAATATAGCATTGATGGTAGCAAACCATTTTAAACTAAGGAATGCATCATAGGGTCTCACCACCACTACAGGTACATTCCACATGAGGCTATCTCTATCTCTCCTCCCAAAGGAAAGTCAAAATATTGATAAAAGAATGTAATCATTTATTCTCTTTGCAAGAGCCTCCCACATAAGGTTTAAGAAAAAAGTTTCCATTGGTATCACTAGGTATCAAACAGGGGATACACTCATGAAAAATTGGCTCATAATTCAATGTGAAAACTGTAATTGGGGTAGTAAAGACACACGTCATACCCTAAACCACACTCAAATAATCTATGATATCCTCCTTCTTGGAACTCATCATTTACATTTCCCACCTATTTACTACAACCAAGGCTTGATTTTAAACCATATTATATCAAAAAACCTCAACTACATAAGACAGAGAAACTCATCACCAACATAGGTATCTATTGATTCCCTGTGTCAACCTAGATAAGTCATGCCGCTAGGACCACTATCAGGAAGAGGTTCCGTACAAGAAGAAATTTCACACCATGGGCTCATTCAAGTCCTCTAGCACATGATAAGGGGGTATATCCTACCATATAACCTGGGAAATGTCTAACTTTGGAACTCAAGATGCACACCCCACATATGTGTGTCATCTTCTAATACCACTAGAGACAGCTACTTCTCTAAGGATAAATGGGTCATAAGTGAAACCATATGATCGGCTGAGGGTGTAAAAAATCCTAAAAACCCAAACCATCACATTGAGTCAATACTTCACTCCATGGGGTCTATCTCGCCACAAAACCTAAATGGCCTCTATCATTGGAACTCATATAATGCACTAAGCATGTATGTACCATTGTATTGTACTACTAGTTCTATCAACTTCTCAACACATGGGTGATAATATTCCTAATACATATAAGGATATAAGTATTCCTTGATAGGTGGTAGCACTAATTTTTGCCCACCTAGAGGAAATTACTCCTAAGTGGGTCCTTGAACTGAGGTCTCATCACTCAACTAGTCTTCATCATGACACTATCTTAGAATCCTAGTTGGCTATCATCTTATATTCATCTTGAAGATCATAAATATGTACCATGTTCAATGAGTATATATAGGGAGATAACTTAGTATGCACATAGTAACCAAAACCCATTCACATGTGATGCATGTATCAATATTTTTCCTATAACCAGTGCTTACATATACCAAGTCAACAAGTGGTGAATGAATATGTTAGTCGTTGCACCAATACTAATCACCCTATCCTGAGATCCAAATTCAAAACACTTTAACATTGTTTCACAAGATAACAAACCAAACCTCAAATCTTGAAAAAAAGAAACTCAAAACTTCATTACTAAACCCAGAAAATGTCATAACACTTCAGGTTGGGTATTCACCTATGATATCATTCTGTCATGACCCGACGCGACAGGGCCTAATATGCTACTATGCCAAGACCATCTCCAATAAACCAAGGGCTAGCGACTAATACCAAGAAGGAATATCACACACATGGTAGGAATTATATCAAAGTACATGTACACACACACAAATCTCCAAGACTATACATTACTGATATTTAAAACAAATGATAACAATGCATAAATTTATCTATAATACCACTATCAAATTATGACTTAAAGTAGTGTAAATCATAAAAAGGGTTCAAATACAAGACCACCCAAAACTAAGAATAAGTTAATACCTTCTAAAAAGGAGTGGACTACTATCAAATGTAACACTAGAATACAACTTGTTCTGTCTAGCCTAACTAGGCTTTGCTTGCTCCTCATACTCTAATGACTCCATAATGATATCTTTCATCAGCATAAGACATGACGTGTGATAGAGCCCATGTTGGGGTGAGTATAAAAATACTCAGTAGTACACCCTGAAATCACAATGAAAAAATCATTAGGAGTAGTCATCTCATCATATTATATTTCAATAATAATGTGATACAAACAATAAAACATCCAGATATACTCATAGTCGACACACAATCTCAAGGTAAGGTCTTAACCACATTTCTGGCCAAGTATTTCTACTCAAAGGTTCCATACGACACTCATCTAGGAGAACACACTCTACAAGCTACACATCTACTATCGACACTCATCCTAGAGGTCATTCTCATCCAGGAGTAATTGCTCCCTGAGCTATACTACCACTAACGACACTAATCCCAGAGGTCATGCTAGTCAGGTCTAGTTAAGAATAAGAATGTATAATGTCTAAATATATTGATACATAGATGGAAATCACACCTAGGGCCATGGGGTATACCAAAAATCTAACATGGATTAACCTACTAAGAATGGGATCGATTCTCTCATAGTGTTCTTCATGATGATTTGAAGAACCCCACCTTGGGAAATGATGATGATAGATGATCTCACTATACGCCTCATGAAGGGATTCTAACAACTCTATCTAAGACTGAAGTTCCTCATAAGGGATCACCATGCTATGAAAATTACATGATTGCATTCTAAACCCTTGGGTAAAGGATTAAGGGAATACACCCTATTGATACTGATCTACCGAAGCACACAAAATCTTACACCAAAGATGAACTGAGAAGATATAGAAATCCAAATCTTCCTCAAAAAAGTACATAGTGTATCCTTGGGGGTACACGATATGTCTCACTAGACCCAAAACTACTCGTGTATCATGCTCACACAACATGTGCTTTTCAATAATACATAGAATTTCCCTAAGGTACATGGTGTGTAAGTGTCTGGACTGGCACTCAGTGTGTAACATGTCGGTGTCTCACACTCAACTGGGTCTCCCACTTCCATGATCTCCCAGGAAGATTTTTCATGTTGTTAACAAACATTCACCCAATAAAACACTTTCCCAACATTCTTTCATGACCCAACCTGACGGGGCCTGAGCAGCAACTACCCCAAACCCGCCTCAAATAAGTAAAGGGATAGATACTAGCACCATAAATTCATATCACACACATGGTAGGTGTTATCCTAATGTACCTATATGCATTCACACATCTTTAATCCCATAAAATGCTAAAATGTAAAAAAATGATAACAATGCATGTGTTAATCTATAATACCACAATCAGAGTATAACATAAATAACTGGAAAAATACAAGCCCACCCAAAACTAGGAATAAAGTCTTACCTAATCAGAAGGAGGGGACTACTTTAAAATGCAATAGTGGTATGCACCTCTATCTTTCAATACCAACTAGGATCCACATACTCCTTATAATCCAAGAACTATGTAAAGACACATTTTTTATGCATAAGGCACGACATGCACGGGCAGAGCCCATGAAGAGGTGAGTATAAAAATACCCAGTAGGACACCCCAAATCACTAAGAATAAAGCATTTGGAGTAGTTATATCATCATAAGATATGTCAATAATAATGTAAGACATGAAATAAAAAATCAAGATATACTCATACTAGACACACAATCTCATGTATGATCACAACCTTATTTTCAACCTAGGATTCCAGCTCGAAGGTTCCACATAACACTAGCCTAAGAGAACACATTCCACGAGTCAGATAGCACTATTGGTGTCCATTTGAGATGTCACGCTTATTGGGTCTCACCATAATAAGTACATGATAAAATTTTGAAGAGAACGATACATGGATGGGGATCACACCCAAGGCCATGGGTATACCAACAACCCAATATTAATTACCCCTATATGTTGGGGATCGATACCTAAGTAGTGTTGGTTACAATGATATCAAGAACCCCACCTAGGTAAAACGATGATGATAGAGGATATCACACTAGCACTTATCAAGGGATTCGAATAATTCTATCTAAGATTGAAGTTTTTCATATGGGATCTCCATCCTATGCACAGGATGTGGTTCCATACTAAACCCTTTGGGAAAGGATCAAGGAAACACACCCTATCGATACTGATCCAAGGAAGATCACAAAATATTAAAACAAAGCTGAATTAAGGAGAAAGAAGAATTCAACCTATATTAAAAATAGTACATTGTGTGTCCTCGGTGGTATATGGAATTCCCCTTGGGGTACATAGCGTGTCCCTGGGGGTACACAACATGTCTTAATGAACCTGGCATTGTTCGTATCTTGTTCTCATACTATGTGAACTTTTCAACAATACACAGTGTGACCTTGGGATACATGGTGTGTAGGTGTATGGGTTGTAAATCAACATGTATCCTTCTAATTACCATGTTATTTCATAGGATGATTTGTGGCCAGATCGTAGGTCAGAGGTACATGCGAATGTGGGTAAAGAAGATCTGGGATTATGTGAGAAACCCAAACAATATATCCATAGATCTACTTTCATCATAATGTACCATAAACAAGATTTCAAATCTCCATACCAAACCTATGGTAGTGATCTGTTGTTCCAAATAACAACTGTTTAATGATCGCTCATTGGGTATCCATTGAATCGTAGGTCAAAAGAGAATTCCAATGATGAAAGCATGTACAACAGGGAGAGAAAACTGCAAACACAAGATGAGGAATGAACCTCGGCTATTGTTTGGGTTGGACTTGATCTATTTTCATTATAATGATGAATTAATATATAATAATAACCAAAAATAGTATTCATATCCAAAATCTCAAATAAACGAACCCATACCCACAAAAACAACTAATCCATGAATCAATCTGTTAGTCGATTGATTCACATTCATCATGGGATAATAAAATAGGGATAAATCCACAAAAATACATCCTAACTCAGTTTGGATCAATCTCTAAAAAATAATGATATCACATCATTATTGTTTATGAGATCCACAATATGCAGTGGCATATGATCCTCGATCTCCTCTAGATCCAATGTCAACTGCCAATAATCCTCCAACAGCTTCTCTCCAATGACTTTTCTTAATCCCTAGGTTAGGAGATTGACCCTAGGGTTTTTCCATAACCTCATATTTATAGAGGTTTAATAGGTTTTAGATTTAAAATAAATAATTGAATATTTAATAATTTTTTTATTTAATTATTTCTCCCACAATGGCACACAAGCCAAACATTTGACACCGACCAAGGTTATATTGCACCTAGGGTAAACAACACATCTGATCTCAATGGTTGTCTTAGATTTATGATCCAAGAAACTAGTTATAATTTATTCCACTTTTTTATAAAAACTTAACATGCATGATATTAATATATTTAATATATTTCAAACATCAATTATAGGCTCACTGGGACTTGTGATACCACGTCGTCTCATCGCCTATATCCAAAAACATTCCTAAAAATATTTCAAAGTATTACATGGAAAAATTGGGTCATTGCAATATATAATTTTTATTTATACCATGATTTTATATTGAATGATTTCTTTATAGCTACCAAAGTCTCTTATAGCTAACGACTTTTGGAGGCTTGGTTTTAAGACACCAAAGAATTGATCAATTTTTATTTCAGGTCTGATGATTAAACCAAAATAATACCTTACAGGTCTTATAAAATTATTTTCATAGGTACCAATATATTTATCAACCTTCTTCTTGAGATCAATAAATTAATTACCCATACTTGTACGTAGAATATGATGGAGGTACATACTGAAAAATATTATCTTAAACTCACCACATTCAATGGATTTAATTTTATCCACTTGAATTATATTCTTAATAAGGTTCCACTATTGATATACTTCACCTTTCAAATGATAAACTACTAGGATAAATTTTTCATGTTATGATCATACGATAATAGAAAATATTTTCACAATGTTATTGATCTGTCACTCAGCCACAAGTGGATCAGAAGATCCACTAAAAGAGGGTGTTTGTTTCCTTATAAAATAATTTATGGTACATTGTTCCTTCTACTGATCGGTTGGAATCTTTTCATGATTCATGGCTAGAAAAAGTTGTGTGATCATAGTAAGACGATTCTACATTCAATATCCCATATCATTTGGTTTCTCAGGTGGAAAATCATTACATTGTGTATTGCATTCATTTTTAGTATGATGTCTTCTGGTTCCAACCATTTACTAAAATAAAATTTCAAAGTATGAGAAATAATCATCATAGTGGAAAACCACACAATCATGAAAAATCATTTATAGGATTTCTAAATCATGAAACCTTACTCTCAATCTATGAAACCATTGGTTTAACCCGGGTTATCCATGGACATTAACAAAACTTTAGGATTTTTTCCCATACATATACTTATCCCCAGGGTTCACACTAAAGTTTCCTCATCCTAGTTTATAATGGTTAATTAAACCTTACTCTGATACCAACTATAATGACCTATACATTTCATACATAGATATCACATCTTAATAAATGATTATTCATTACATAACATAAGGATCCATGCAGTAATCATATAGGTATAGTATTTTTGAGACTTGTACACATAAAAATTGGTTCATAAGTGTCTCCCATTAAGTTCTTTATAACTAGAACCCTTCTTAGACATATCATACTTAGTACCTTTATTCATAAATTTGGGAAATGAAACATAAGAAAGGGTGATATCACATTATAATTAAGGGTAATAAAGGGAGATATCAATGATCACTTAAACATAACAAGAATATAATATTATGAGAACATGAGAATAAAATTTAAAAACCATACCCTGTATATCAAAGATCATAATCTTGGTTCATGTCATAAATCTTGGTGGTTCATAAGATATGAATCATAAATAATTCAAAGAACATTATACATGAGAGAATAAAATTTGAATAAGATATAGAATTGTGTAATGAGCATAAAAAATCATTTCCTTAGTAGTCGAGGCTCATTTCCAAGTCTATCATAGTGGATTGTGTTCACTCCCCATTCCATCATAGTAGTCAAGGTTCACTCCCAAGACTATCATAGTGTATTAAGTCCCTTACTGAACTAGGTTAACTCTCCATTCTAGTAATGTTTATCTAATTAGATATCAATCATTACCCAATGAATTTGAGGGCTATATAATTTTGGGCCCACCCATCCTTGGTTATAATGTAACCATCAACCTCAATTATAACGCAACCAATGTCCTTGGTTATAATGTAACCATCATCCTTGGTTATAATGTAAATATCATGCTTGGTTATAACATAACAATTTTCATATAATAAAAACCATGAATATGTGTTCCACAAGATCATAAAGTATTCACTATATCATCACACCATAACCCATGCAAATAAAAAGAGTTTCTTAAACACTTCATCCATTCATCGTGGTATAACCCATTGAAAATAAATGGGCTTCATAAACATATCATAAACATAAACATCAACCATTCAGTGAAAGAGTAAGAATGGTATCAATGGATCATATCCTCAAAAAATTATAATTAATATCAAATTATGTTATCATATATGAAAATTCCATTAAGATACCATTAAATCATTTCTTGAGGAAAATAAACTTTCAATTTTTTTAAATCACTTTTAAAATAAAAATATTTCCAAAATATTATGTAAAACATTTTATTTTAAAAAAACCTCAAAAATTGAAAATTAATATTTAAATCATTGAGAGTTCATGACTCTATGAAATTTTATTAATGCTATATAAGTTAAAGAAAACATTCATTTCAAATTTTTGGTGAATGTCAAAAAGTACCTCATTCAGAAAATGACAGGAAGATTTAGTTTATAAAATTTTTTAAAAATTAAATCATCTGTAAAAATGAATTTAAAAATTTATATGAGAATATTAAAAAACAATATTTAAAACATTTTTAGAAAACATGGATATAGAAGAAAACGTTTTTTTGAACAAAGTGATAAATAAAGTCAATTTTCCTTAAAAATAATTCTCTTGAGTACTTAAGGTGTGAAAATGAATGGAAAACACTTATTTTCAATAAATAACCATAGTAAAATAAAATTCATTGGATTATTTAGTGATATTTCATAATATTTAATTATTTTAACTTAACCATAAACAATCTTGATAAATGGTGGGATTGTAACATACAACCCTTACCACTTTCATAACTTTTGAATCATAAGCCCCGTGAAAGAAATAACCTTTGATGGATATGTAAATACATATTAAATTCATAATAATCATCATGAAATTAATTCATGGTTAGTATATACAGCATATAAAAGAAAAAAGTTTTGAATTTGGAATGTGTCTCACAGAAGTAAAATTGAGATGAAAATCCATTACCTCGGGTCTGACTTCATTTATACATGTTTGAACCTCCTATATAGTAAATATAGATTTATTATTCATATATTAAATAAAAATAATAATATATAGTATACCATATATTATTTAATTATAACATTTTATCACCCATTCATTAACAATTCTTTATTAAAATCACTATTTCGGGTGATAACCGCTTCATTTTTCATGTATGTTTTGGTTCAGTAGTTTTTGTCCTTATACATTATCATGGTCAAATAATATATATAATGTTGATAATTATTTAAATATCATATTTATTTATTATATAAATATTTATAGTCATCCATAAAATTTGGATATAGAAAAATGAATTGGACATTTCCTGGAGACGATAGGTCATATGTACGAATGAACACGGTTTCCATTTTTTGACAGATGTAAAAAAAGAAAGATAAATAATAAATAAAATTTATAAAGTAATTATTATATAATAAATATCATATATATTCATTAAATCCATCATTATTACCACCTAAGTAAAACATAAATGAAAAACAAATCACATTGCTTTAGGGAGGTGTGGCGCACACGTATTCATGAACGACGTTATCCTTTTCCAATGGTAAGGAAGGTAAGAAGGTAGATATGATATTATAATTAAATAAGCATGATTATGTCATTAATATCATATTTAAACATTAAACCCATTATAATAACCATGTGTGAAATATTATGATGGAAAATTAATTGTATTGCTTTGTGGAGACGGTAAGTCATACGTACGCACAAGCAATACTTTCACTTACCATTTGATGGAAAGAGGGTGAATAAAGGTAGTTTCATAATCATAATAAAATTTCATTATATTTATGAAGCTGAATTTATTATTTTATAAACAATATAATATATTTATAGGAGGTAAAAAATAATTAAAAATAAATTGATCGGTTAAGGCGGTTACCTCTTCATTGAAACAACTCCTTCATATATCCTCTTAAGTGGTTGGCCTTTTGGGAAGACCACCACCGCTAGAATGTGTCTATAAGAGTTTATAAATTAACTTGGAATATTTCTATCAGTATATAAGGCTCAAAGAGGTTTAAATAAGATAAATGAGGGGCACCTTTTATAATTGAGGGGAGGGGCACTCTTTTAATTTCTTAAAAGATTAAATATATTAAATTCATTCCCAAGAAAAATGTATACAAATGGCATATAAATGGGAAATGGGGGAAATTTTAAACTATATCATATAATACTTGTCCTTTATTAATATTTTTATTATTTTTAGTTGATTTAATTAATTCTTATTTTCATAAAATATCATTATTTCCAATTAAGACACTATTCATTTAATTTGACTTAAAATACATAAATAAAAAAGTTAAAATTTAAATATAATCATTTAACATAACATTATTATGTATTATTCATTTAAAAATCCATTTAACACATTAACTCACACAAATTATATTACTTTTAATATTTTTAAAATCATTTATTATATATATGTATTAATTAGAGAAATATTGCATCGTTGTTTCATAAGAAGGTAAGATAATTATATAATTATTAAAAAATATAATTAAATTTATATCATTAATATAATTTCATTAGTCTTATAATATACACTTACATTAATTCATAACTTGATTTTTTTCTTTATATATACTTGTAAGATATGTTTAAAACTAAGAGAGTGCAATTTTGTAACTTTCTTTGATTTAAATATTATATAGGTCATTTTTATGGAATAGTGTCCATTAAAAAACTAAATTATGGGAATAATATGATAAGGTTTGAATTACCATCATTTAATAATAATTGGGATGAAAAATTATGTCCTTATCACTTAGTTTTATCCAAGGTTAACACAAATTACATTTTACCGAGGGCATAAATTTTACGAAGGATATTATTCATATTGAAAAAAATGGAACATATTTTCCAAATTTGGACCTCATGATTCCAAATATTGATCCATTTTATCAATTTAAATACCAATAAGTGGAAGAAATTAATTTTAAAATA
Source organism: Viscum album (assembly GCA_963277665.1). NCBI lineage: Eukaryota > Viridiplantae > Streptophyta > Magnoliopsida > Santalales > Viscaceae > Viscum > Viscum album. The sequence continues at coordinate 1,644,096,223 of OY728119.1, read as the reverse complement.
TGTGTGCATCATGCGATGAAAACCATTTTTTATAAAAATTCATTTTTAAGCATAAAACTTGGTTTAATATTATCCTATGCCTAGAAAAATAGTATATGAATGTTAAAACATTTATTAAATATTATATATATATAATTAAAATAATTCACTAATAGGGAATAATTTAATTTATTAAGATAAAAATACATTGTCCCCATACAAATAGTTTTTCCGAAAAATATCTCTTTTACTTTAAAATGATTTTTATTTTCATTACTAATTAATTGATAACCAAGGAATTCATTTTAGTTATATGTAAAATATATTTTTTTATTAGTTTATTTGGTCTTATTCATACCTAAAAATCCAATGTCTAGGTGATAACTATCACATAATAAAATTTTAATAGTATCTCACAGTTCATTTAAACTCTGTGTTGAGTGTAATGAAAGCTGTTGAAAAAAAATCAAATTCATTTGAAAAAAATATTTCATAAAATATAAGGATGTTATAAAAATGTTATAAATTAAATTCATACATTGTTATGTGTTTTAACTTTTTAAGGTACATTATATATTTAGGGGATGTTTTTAAAAGGGGTGAGTTATGATTTCAGTATTGTGTGAACTATTTTTTAATAGTTTGTTTGAATTGGATGCAAGAACTATTTTCTAAAAGTTAATGTGAGTTTATATTATGAATGTGTGTTAAATAAAGTTTGGTTATAAATCACTATTTTATAGATATCATGGTATTTTTTTCCAATAATTATTGTTTCCTACACAGAGTATGCTCACATAGGCTTAGACTTGTTGGATAGTGTTTCATTACTTGAGATTCATAGCTTTAGTGATTTATGTTTCTTGGTTGATAACAAAATCTAAATGGATATATTGTTGAAACTAAGTGTTTATTTTTGTGTTGGTTGAGGTGAAAAAGTTGGTTAGTATCAATTAGTATTAGTTATGGTGTTGAATTTTATTTTCAATGATTATTAATTTTGAAGTGTTGTGGGTATTGAAAACTATGTGAGGAAATAGGATGAAGAATACCCAAGTCATTGGCATATTTAAATGAGAAGGTATGGAAGAATAAAATCAGTTGGTGCAAAGTGAAGTTTTCATCTTGTGTTTAAATATCATGATAAAAGTTATCATGATTCCTATAAAATGTTATTAAATTAAGGTTTATAGAATGAAAAATGAATATATGTGAGGAAGATGATGGTTTGGGAACTTAGATGGTTTTATATAGTTGAATGGTCACATAGATGATTCACATGGTTATTTTAGATACATAACTGAATGACGTAACTAATTCACATAGATGAATTCTCACGTATGTGATTCACATAGTTGATTCATACATGTAACTAAACGATGTATCAGATTAAGTCACGTAGCTGATTCAACAACATAGGAAACCCATTTAGTCATTTTTAGTGACATGGTTGAATTGATGACTATATAGCTGATTATTAGGTACCTGATGAGAACCACCTAGACGATTATGATACGTAGCCTATTTCATGATGATCATGCGACATATTTGATTTCATGAAGATTGTACAATGTAGTCGATTACATGAAGGTGCAGGAATCTCATAAGGGGGATTTGAGAACACAGATATTTATATATCATGTGGAATATTGAATACCTGATCTTTTAGGGATTTAAATGATGATTTTAATGGGAATTAAATAGAGTTTAAATCAGATGATCTCGGTTCTGAAGATCATGGGATTTCTATAATTAAAATATGGAAACATTGATTTTGACTTTTTGAGAATATAATTCATTGTGTTTTTATGAATATACATAGTTTATGCATTGAGTAAAGATGTTTTGAAGATTTGTGATAATACATGAAGCACTGCCAAAGTGTTAGGATGATCGTTCAAACAAGTATAAGTAATATCAATCTTTAAAAATGAATGGACAGTTCATTCTAGATGAACCCATTAGATTAACTACAATTGGACTGAAGAAGGATCTTTCCTACTGCTATGCAAGAAAGTAAATAAGAATAATTCCTTGTACGAAAATAAAGTGTGAAGAAATTTCAAGTATCATAGTATTAACATATTGAAACCTATTGTTTAAGGTTATTACGATTGTCATGAAAACACTATTATATCATTTTTTTCTGTGAGGATCACATGTACTATCAATTTACTATAGTGTATTTCAAGTGAAAGGATATTCCCTTCTTACTATAACCACACACAAAGGATTGTTTTCTAGTATTTTATGTAGTATTCTATTATTTCCAAACCATGCCAAGGAATATAAAATCTTATTGAGTAGTGAACCTTTTAAATACCTATATTCCTATGGTTATGATAGTTTTCTTGTTTTTAGAAAATTTATATACCTCTAATAATAGGTGAATGTTTTTTATAAGAAATAAAAACATAAAAATAAGATCACTGATTCACCCCTCCCCCTATCAGTGATCACACAGATCCTAATTAGTCATTTCAAAAATAATTATCATGTAGGCCAAGGAATAATATAATATATATTTTATATTTTCACTAAATTTTAGAAAGTTTACTTTGAAATACATTTGATCCTTCACGTCCTTGATACGAACATCCCCTTTAGCATCACCATCCCATGAAAAGTCATGGAAACTCCACCTCACTTTGGAAAGTTATTCTCGATATACCAAGCCTTCCATAATCTAGAATGATTCTAGAAATATCATCACTTTCTAGAATGAAACGCCTTATTTTTTCTTTCACTACCTCATATATTGTAGTGAATAAAATCCTTTTGAAAGTATTGTCAAATAGTAAAAATACCTTGTCTTATTATTTTTTAGAATTTAGATATGAAAATGGTATTGTTTACACGGTAGCACCTCAAGTGAAAGACCTTTGAGTGCATAACCCTTTAGTGTAATAATCCTGGTGTGTGTCTTCTAATGTGTAAACCTTGTTTGATAACCTAGTGGGTAAAACTTGAGTGAGACTCTATCACATAACCCTTTCTCAAGACCTTGGCTTGTGACCCTTGCATGAGACCCTAGCGTGTAACCCTTTCACAAGACCCTAGCGTGTAACCCTTGCTCAATACTATGGCGTATATCTCCCTAAACATATTCAAATAACTCACTTACACATACATGTGATCACATGGCGTTATTTAATTCTTGTGAAGATGCTTATGTGATTCTACTTGGATCAAATAATCACCTTTTCTTCATGAAAACTCCCTTATATACTTCTTCTTACACAACTTATGTTATCGTGTAACTCCCTTCGCATCACATGAAATCCCTTCTTCATATTTTCTTCAGATCAAACCACTTAAGAAAATTCCTTAACTTGTTAAGGATGGGTTAAGGGATATTTATAATAATAAATCCACTTCCTTAACTCCAAAAAATGTTGTCCTCTATCCATCCCACTAACTAAGAAAACTCAGCCCTGGCCTTACACACTTCACGTGACCTCGTCATGAGATCCATTGTAACTCATAGGGTCATGTGATTTTGAGGGACCAGAGGATGAATCGATCATGTCCAGCCAATGTTTCTTCATCTGCTTCATAATACTTCCTTTGACACTCATGATCGTGAGACTTCAAGTTATCACTTGATTCAGAGAATCTATGAGACATGTCTTCCTCATCTAGACTTACTTTGATCATATGATTCACTCATAAGGTCATGAGATGCAATATATTGATTTTCTGTGACTATAATACTTCTCCATCATTTCCAACATTTTCAATTTTGTATGATTCTCATGACTCCTTCACACTCACATGATCTAGGTGATTAAATAGGGATTACAAACTCTGTATGATCCTTTAGTACTTACATGCTCCATGTAATCCTTTAGGACTTACACACTCTTCCTACTCCTTTAGTACTTATGTACTCCTCTTGGTCCTTTAGGACATACAAGATAATCATTCCTTTTCCAAAATTCAATGAAAAACACCAAGAAACACCACAACCTCTTTTTCAACCAATATTTTCAAAAACTTCCAACCTTTAAAATAGACACAAAAACCAAAAAACACCATCAAGAAGATTTTTTTCTAACACTTTACCCTTTTTCTCTTCAATCACCCTCGGTTTGGGGTGTTTTTTATAAAATTCTTTAACAATTAAATGTGTGATTCCTCATCTTCCTTCCATTCAGTTTTTTAATTTATTCTCCTTTGATGTTGGTTCTCTAGCTTTGATATTTAAGTGATGATTTCACCATAACATGGTGTAATTTTCCCATTATTAGGGGTATTTGGAATAGATTTTATAGAGGATATCTCGTGATGATATTTTCAAGTCTTCACATGTCGTTTCGATGGATTCATGTTAGCATATGAATTTTATTAGGTTTTTAGACTATATTGTACTAAATTGGATATTGAATTGATTTTTGTGTTAGTAATTTTTCATGTGGTGATTTTGGGAGTCCACCATAGGCCTTCCATGGGTGGTTGGTCACAATTTCAGTGTGATGGGGTTATTCGTTGCTCGATATTTTGATACGAACTTAGATGATCTCGGGTGAGAGTAGTCGGTATGCAATTTAAAAATAAAATAAATCTTAATTAAGGTTGGTATTCCTTATTAATTTTCCATATGGTATTTTTCATGATTTATATGTCATGTGATATGAGAGGTCAAGCCACCTTTAGTGATTAACCATTTCAAATTACAAAATTTTTTAGTTAAAATAAAATTCTTTTGAATGAATTGAACAAAGTTTCAACGACCATGATGGACCCATGTGCATTGAATTGATTCATTGATTTTTGATGGTCAATACCTTGATTATAATCATATGACTTGTGATACATGGGACCTATAGGTGTGTGAATAGACTAAGTGAATTTAGTGTCCCATAGCATAGGTTCCCTTGATGCCTCTTTACCAAGGAGAGTGATGTATTGGAATGAATGGCCCAAGTCAGCCATGATGGAAATTTGAGATGAGTCAAATCCTTTCACATGGTTGAAGTGAGAGTGGGGGTGATCGTCTCTCCACATTTTCATATTTTATCACCTAGGTAGGATTCATTAGATGAGATCATGGATAAATTGGGTATGTAATGACCAACCTTATGAGACTTGGGTATTGAGATGGGTTTTATATTATCCCTCTAGTGTAATGCCAGTGAGGATTTCCATATGAGGCTAGTGAAGTTTTATGATGACCATGATAGTGTGGAGGTATTTATTACCCTTGAGTGATGGGTATTGGACTAAGGGGTGATTATGAGATAATGGAACCCAAGTAAGGGTTCCCATGTAATGATATGACCTAGGGGGGCCATTAGGATCCTCGGTGAGATGTTAACCCTATATAGAGTGTATCTAGTGATGGATATAGATGATTGTGATTTACACCATATAACCATTATAGATAATTTGGGCATTTTATGGAAGTGGTAACAATTTCAGGTCATTCTCTTGAGAGGCCAACCCTATTTATGCAAGACGGGTTTGGGTGGATGGATAGCCCTTATGAGATTCATTATATGAGATATTGTAAGAGGTATGTACTACCCCTTTGAGTTTCCTATTATGTTTTAGATTTCAAGGATCTGAATTATATGCCTGAGATTATATGGATTACCTAGGGTCACACCCTAGGATTCATTAGTTATTCCTGATATGACCGATCGTCTAAGATTACCTCCTAGGATTCGATTATGATGCCTAATAATTATGACCACATAGGGTCTCCCCCTAGGAGTCAGCAATGATGACTGATTTTTATGATGGCCTAAAGTTACCCCCTGGGAGTTGTCAATTATTCTTGACTCTTATGATCTCCTAGGATTAAACCCTAGGGGTTGGATATGATTCCTAATTTTATTGATCACCTAGGATTACCACTTAGGGTAGTCTTTATTCCTAATACTATGGACATCCCAAGATAACCTATTAGGGGTTTTCATTTTTATATTACACTTGTTAGAATAGTTTTTTGATGTGAGTAAAGACATTCTGGAACTGAAAAAAACTAGGTATAGTCAATATTGATTCTCAAGTTGGAACTTAAGGATCATCGGTGGTTGTATATTTATGCTTATAAAATTATATTATTTATTTGGTTGACAATGTACCATGGAAATTCACTACATTTAATGGTTATGTATTGTAACATGTCTGTGGTTCCCTACTAAGGTGTACTCACACCCTACTTGGGTGATCATTATACTTGCATACCTGAGAACATTTCATTATTCATAGGTTTAGGTTGGGTTTAGGCATGAATTAGCTAGATTTAATGGTATATCTGGGATAAAATTTGATATTTTTATGAGGTGATTATTGAGGATAGTAGGAGAGCCTCAATATCTTTCTTTTATTTTATTTATCTTATACATGTGATATGATCAATCATTGTATGCAGGCATGACCATGATCCTATATGACTACTTTATTCTATATTTATGTATTATTAATGGATATGTTTATTACTTTTGTGTATTCTGATGGATGTTTATGGATAATTTTAGGTTCATTTTTGTCTATTATTGTGCAATCTGGTATGGGGGTATAGTCCCCCCATGATGGCACCCTAAACTCTTGTTTCTACTCAACAGACTCTAGCATATGAGGAGGCGCAACTATGGTCATGTGGAGACCTAGTTCGTTTATTGTTCAGGGTGAACCAGGACATAGACATCATAAAAATAATTTTGAAAGTTCATGCAGCTCGATCGCTTCAATAATGCAGTTACTCATTGTAATTTCTTGACAGTGATCTTAGTAGAGTAATGGTAGTCACAATAGTATCCATTTAATACTTTCAAATCACCCAAACAACATCTATCATTCTTTGTTTTCTTTGGTATCTATTTATAAATAAATTCACCCAATGGTCAACTCATGATCTTTATTACGTGGGAGTTTCCAAATTTCGATCCACTCATTGATAATTTAAACAAGTTTTCAAATTTCACAAAAAGATGCTCAATAAAAACAAAACAAAGAATGAAAAATAATAATGATGATGATGATGATGATGATGATGATGACGAAAATAATAAAAAACATTTAAATAAATTGAAAATCAACATAAAAAATATTTGAAAATCTTTGAAATAATCGATTTCATAGGATATAATAGAAATGTGTAAGAGTGATTCAGACTGTTTGTGAGTGATTTTTTTTGCATAAGCATGATTTTATATCTACATAAGTCATTTGATATCTACATAAGCATGAATACAATTATTTGTAGTCATCATTTTTCATAATCATGATATTCAACTTCATAAGGGTCAAATTCAAAAAACTATAAGTGTAAATGAATAGTTTGTAAGAGTCTTATTGAACTTCAAAAGAGTCATGAATATAACTTTTTAAGAGTCAATATGCACTTAAAAAGAGTAACATATAAGTTCAGAAAAGTAAATGATACTTAATATCACCACTTTGGAAGCATAACTATGTAGTTTGGAAGATTCATTTAGACACTTCGGAAAAGTAAAAGACTTAGAAAATTTTAATCATTATCAACTTCAAAAGAGTGAAATAAAAGTTAAAAGAACTTAGAAAGTTAAAAACAAAGAATTAAACTACACATAGTTTAATCTGATATAACAATAAGAAATATTTAAATAATGAAATATAAATAACGCAATATGGATTATGCTAAAATTAAATAAATATTTTAGAAATTATATTGGAGTTTTTCTCCTAAAACCAAATACTTTGCACATTAGATTACATGTAAAATTCAAATAAGGGGATAATTAGATAAATCACTACTAGAAAAAAAACCTATACGAGCATTTTGGAATTGTTGGTATAGCCTATACCAACAATTTGGAGGGGTGTTGGGTGTTATGGTGTTGGTATAGGTAATGTAAAAATAAAACCCAACATGGTTTTGATCCTAACACCTCATATTTATAATCTGACGTCCTAACCACTAAACTAAGATGAATTTTGTGAACAGAATTTCAAATATATATATATATATATATATATATATGTATATATATAATTATTTTAACTTTTGATTTATTTAATGTTATTTGAAAAAATAATCCATAAAAAATATGGGTACCTGTACCAACGGCTCTGAAAAACATTGGTATAAGGCCTCTATATTGGACCTATACCAATGGTTTTGGCCAAAACCATTGCTATATGTTCATATAAGTGACCTAAACCAATGGTTTTGGCCAAAACTATGGGTATAAATCCATATAAGTGACCTATACCAAAGGTTTTGGAAAGTTTTAGTCCATATAAGTGACTTATACCAACAGTTTTGTACAAGAAGTTACCATTCATGATTGATTATTGAAAGGTTTAGTCTATCAGAAAACATATACACCAATCATAATGGCTAAAATCCATTTGAATTATACTTTTCAAAGCATACTTCAATGATCATCATATTGGGCTATTGATAGTCAAGGCCACACCATTTGGAGGAATCCTTACCAAAGATGTCTACATGAGGTGACCAAAGGGAGACCCTATTATATATGTCTACAAGTAATAACTAGAAAGGGTTTGTAAAATCAATAAATTCCAATAATATATATAGATTACATAAACCCATTTATGAATAAATCATGCAAAGTGGTCATAGAATATTTGTTTGGAAATGAATGAGTGACATGCATCTCAAACTGGTTATTGGGAGTATTATAAGTTTTCAAGATAAATATATTGATAGCATATGGAAAACCAACGATGTGTATTATTTGTTTTTTAAGAAAAAGGAATGAAAATTCTCTAAGTATGACTTAAATTAGCAACTGTTTTCTATGGAATGAGATCTATAAAAATCAATCCATGGGTTTGTTAAATATATTCATTGTACATATAGTAACAATGTATTGAAAAATTCATATCGAAACAATTCAATACTAAATTGTTGTTGGTATATAATTCATCCAGTAGAACATGCATGGGCATAAGAAGATATTATTATGATTAAAATAATTTCACAAGATCAAGTGCTAGGAATTTATCACATATTCCATGATATGTATCGATGTTTGATATTACTGGTGCATAAATCATATTAGATGAATTTCAAATAGATCCAAAGTAACTACATTGACTTGCAGTTAAAACTATTTGACAGTACTTAGAAAAGTAAAACTCGGTGAGTTCCTCATGTATGGATTAGTGGGAATACTATTCATCAAGGGAATTGAACACTAGTCTTCACTTAATTCAATTTGATCAAATATCACCAAAAAGGCTAAGGTAATATGTAAGAAAAACTTATTACTGTCAATGGTTGTCATATCTACAATATATGAATATGTTGCGGATTCTGATGCAGCTTAAGGAGTGGTTTAGCAATGTCCAGTTTTGATTTTGGGTTATGCCAAAAGAAAGAGTTTTATCATCATTATGATAGGCGTTGTCTATGGACTTAGTCAGGATGTCAAGACTCTGGCATGAGAATAAGAGGTGGATACTCGATTATATCACTACTTGAGAGATTTTCTCAAGGTAGTAATTTTGCACTAAGCAGATTCGCCACATAGACTTGTGGTATTACCAACCCCAGTCATGGAAACAAGATAGGCTTAACAATACTTAGTAGAAACATTTTTAACATGTGAGAACTAACCAATCCTTGGCAGTTGGCTCTAGTGCAAGAGGAAGTCTATTCGAGTTGATACCCTAGAACCAACGACATTGTACTTTAGATTACATGTATATTCAAAGAAGTGAATATTAAGATAAATATCTTGTCACACATTGATTGTTCTTCTGCATAGCATTGATGTGATAATGTCATGGAGAATTTGTCGCATCAAAATAGGTCATAACAGTTCCATACTATGAAGAGAACATTTAGATGCTATGATGATATTATTAAAAACTAGATCTACAGTTGGATAATATTCTATGATTGGGCTTATAGTATATTGATTTTCATGTGTGAGTACTCGTAAGAGGATGAGACTTCATCTCATGAAGTTCTCACTTGGTAATTTCCAAGACGAACTTTTTAGAATGAACCCACGTGTAGGAATTCAGCATGTTTATGTGTAATTTGATATTTCTATCTGCGAGTGTATGTAATGGTCTTTAGACTTCAATATTGTTATTAATGCATGTCATTACTCACACACTTAGATGTATTGCCATAAAAGATGATGATAACAGTTCATGGAAAAGTTGGGTGTGTCATGAATGATGTGTTATTAATTAACCGACCATGGAAGGATTTGTGTCTTCCATATTAATTGATGTTGATATCTTCTCCCTTTGATTGAAATACAATTATCGCACTAATTTACACAGTCATGGTGTAACAATGTTTATTTCAGATAGTTAAAGAAAGATATATCAAACAAATAAGTTGATGATACGTGTTTACAACATGTTTGATGAGATATTGTGACAAAGAGATTATATTGCACAAGGAGCGCTTGTATGTGGTTGTTGATATTGCGACATTAATTTCATTCTCTTGAGTGTCTTGACCCGTTGCTGGATAGTGATCCTGGACATTATGCAAATCCTTCTAAAGCAAATGAGAAATAATCATAGAAGGTCATAGACTAAGTATTTCTATTGTTCTCAATTAAAATATATTTAAATTTTACTATTAAAACAAATATTATTCTCAAGACTGAGAAATTTTTTTATTTAGGACTTATCGATCGCAAATATTTATTCGCAAAGTAATAAATAATGATTATTCATTAATAAATAAATTATTTAATTACGTGAATATTTAATAGATATTTATTTGTCAGTTTGTGAGTAAAATATTTATTTTATGTATTGAATATTTAATAAATGTTAATTCGTCATAATGTGAATAGAATATTTATTTTTCGAATAAATATTTAGTTAAATATCTATTCAGGTATTCGATAAATACTTAGGACGAATGTACCTAAATCGTGTCTGAAGATAAATATTAATTTGCAAGTTATCAAAATGATATTTATCATTGTGTCAAATAGCGCACGCTGTGGAAGAAAAATAATAATATTCTTTTAATAAATGACATGGGTCACACATGGACTTTATATTTTATTAAGGGTTTTTGTGCGATTAATTAAAATACAAATTGTAATCCTAGGTCTATAAATAGACAATTTATATTTTATAAGAGGGGTTAACTGAGAATGGTTGTGCACAACATATTGCTATAAAAAAAATCTCATATTGTCTCACATCCTCTCAAGAGCACGAAGATCAAGAGAATTTCTTCAAGATCGAAGAAATGAGAAACGATCTAGACGAACTATGCAAGACAATCAATCGAAAGTGCTAGCATCAGTGTCATTCGAAGATCAAAGGAGCAGTTGTGAATCACCGTTAGAAGAATTCTATACTTATCTTACAAACGTAATGACTGATTACCGAAAATGGTTTCAGATGATCAACATCTACAGCGAATACAGATTTTAGGAACTGAGTAACCATTCTTTGCAGTTAATTAAATTAATTATAAATTTAACATGAAAAAGATCTCTTCATGATTCGGACGACCATGTCTGTATTCGATTCTAAAAATTTGGTTGGTTACGACATTCACGTCTTCTACAATATGCGAATGACCCATCCAAACCGACATTCGCAGTCCGGATCAGCTTGATAAGCGCTTTCAGTGTGTCGGAAACCACCAATTATAATTATCAGATATTGAAATTGTGAAGAATTATAATATGCAAAACATTAAATCAATCAAAACTAACGTTGCCATTAACGTAACCGCTCTTAACATCGATGCTTTTTTATCGGGTGGTGCGTTTCCAACCCTCTCTCTCCCTCTCTCGTTCTGTTTCATGTAGTTTCTTCCAGCCATCACTCTCTCCTGCTTGAAGCGTCTATTTCAAAGCGAGAGGGGGAAGGGGAGGGGGCATTAATGGAGGATTCTCCATCCCTCTTCTCGCATCCCCTCCTTGCTGCTGCAGGCGAGCCGCGGTTCAATATACCGCATGGAGTAGGCTATGAAACCTTCGCAGTCGACTCAGAAAACGGCGTCCCCTTTGATCCCGTGGATGATCGGTGCTTGGAGATTCTGCTCCAGCGGGAGATCAGTTTTGGGTTCCCGGAGCGCCAGGAGCTCGATGACAAGCCCTCGTGTTCTTCCGTCGTGCGCCGCGGCGATCGGACTGAATCAGCCCGCCGCGACGCGGTCGCCTGGATTCTAAATGTGCGACTCGGTTTGTTGATTTCAATCTCCTTTCCGTCTCGACTCGATACCTTATTGAAATTTCTCTGTATGTCCCGAAATGCAGACGAGCGCGGCATTCGAGTTCGGTTTCGTGACGGCCTATCTGTCCATCACGTACTTCGATCGGTTCATTAGAATGCGAGCAATGGACGTAAGCTTGGAACCGCGCAGATTTCCTGTTTCTGCGAATTAATTGAACTCATGCTCTCCATCATCGTTGCGCAGATTGAGAAACAATGGGCGATTCGATTGCTCTCGGTGGCTTCGCTGTCGCTCGCCGCGAAGACGATGGAGCGCAGGGCTCCGCCCCTCGCCAGGTTTCCCACAGAGTACGGGTTCGATTGCAAGGCGATTCAGCGGATGGAGCTTCTGGTTTTGAACGGATTGGGATGGCGGATGCACTCGATCACCCCCTTCGCTTTCATCCCTCACTTCATCGCGAAGTTCTGCAACGAATCGCCGCCTCCGCCGGCCGAGAATGTCGTACAGAAGACGGCGGAGCTCATCCAGGTCCTGATTAAAGGTGATGCATCGTCGATCGACCACCTATTTTTCCCGGATTTATTAATCGCCGCTTCGCTCAGTCATGGACTGATATCCTCCTTAGTAATTGCAGAACGGAACACAATGGACCATCGGCCGTCGATAGTGGCCGCCGCCGCCGTGCTGATGGCGGTGGAGCGGGGATTAACAAGAACGGAGCTGGGGTTGGAGATGAACGCCGACGAATCCTACCAGCGTCTCAAAACCGTGAGTGCCATTAAAAGTAGCCTCGCTGCCGTGCGTTACGAAGGCGACGGTGTTTAACCCTGTGTTTCAGGAGGACGTGTTCCGCTGCTACAGTCTGATGGAGGAAATAGGAGCCAGCAGACCGGGGACGCCCAGTTCGGCGATCTCTCCAACTCCATGGCCTAGCCGGAGCGGCGGCCTGGCCCTCCCTTCTCTCCTCCCCGGTGCTGGTAACTGGCGGTGGAGGAGGAGGTTGAATCTTGACAGCGATCAAAATCGAGGCATTCCCGGCGGCGACTGAGCTGCCTTAACCCCTTAACCGTCATGATTTGCTGTCATCATTCGTTTATTTATATTTAATACGTTGAGGTTTTGATTGGGATGACTTTCATGTCCCTTTGAAAGGGCAGGAAGCAACTGGTGAAAGGGGGAGCCTGCTGCTTTCCGGCCATGAAAAAGCTTCTAAAGCTGAAAAAATGATTGGATTTGTTTGAATGTTTGGAGTCACCCATTGTGGGGGAGGTTGGTGGTGGAATCAAGACGCAGTTACTATTGAGTTTTGGTGGCTAATCCTTTATCTTTCCGTTGATTTTTGAGGTGTTCTTCGTTTTGGTTTGATGTTTTTGACTGTGCATTAAAGCGTGAGCCCTCCCTCCTGTCAATGTTCAAATCCCCCACAAGCTTTTAATAAACACGGAGAATACGGCACCTGCCTAACTAAGAACGTAAATGAATATACATTAATTATCTGCATGGTTTGAGAATGGGAGGGGGGCGAGGGAGAAGGGTCGTGCCTCGGCTAGTAAATCTGGTAATCCGGCCGGGGTGGTACAGACGATTGGCGGGTAGGAGTGAGGGGAGTATATGGTGGCAGTGCGGTCAAAATAAAAGAGGACAGGTTAGCAGTGGGCGCCCTCTGCCAGTCCCCTGCCCCACTCCCCAGCTGCCAGCTTTGCAGACTCCGAAATTCAGAAGAGAAGCTGGAAACCTCGATTAGCCGTGGTTGCTCGACCCTCCAAGGTCCATTCTTCCACCAGAAGAGAGGGCAGAAGAACCCCTTCGCAAGCCTGGACTGTCTCCACTAGGCAACCCTGAAGAGACCCCAATTCAGCACAATATTCAATGCAGTGTGGAAAAGTAAATCAACGCAACCCTAGTTACTCAGCACAGTGTGTTTTTGTTGGCAGTTAATACTCAACGCCGGTACAATGTTACTGAACGCAATGGATCGTTTATACAATTTTGACACACAATATTTGGTTTTACTCAACAAAACTGGTTTTTGATATACTCATTGCAGTTGCAGGGACTTGAGGGCCACTGAATTCAAGAATGAGGAGATTAGTTAATCTTTTAATGAGTCTAATGTTATCTTCATACACCAGATTTAGCTTTATTAAGCGACACTTTTCTCAACGGTTCTCGTAAACGTCAAGAAAGTTGAAAATTTTCAGCATCTTTTTAGCATTGGGAAATCATGGTGAATAAGGGTTGAGAAAGGGTCCTCTCATTTAACCAAAATCCGTTCTTATTCCCTCCATCTATCTTCTTTAGCACTCTGTTGTGCAACAAACAATTTCTCCTCCATCATCTTTCTCGGTTTTCTTCCACAATCCAATGCAATAGTTCTTGTATGTCACTACTACACATATGACCTTTAACGTCGCGCAAAATGGTTCTTTACAGCACTAAAAATGCGTTATTAATCATAGTGATGATAAGGAGGTCTCTTTTATCAGCGCTCTAAAAGCGCTGATAAAGAGGGTCCACTATCCTCACTAAAAAAATATCGATAAAGGCATAAATAACTCATGGATCATTGTCATAAAATATCAAAACAATCCGAATGTGTTTGCTCAGTTTTCATTATGTCACTTGTTCCTTTTCCTAAAATTAATATCAATTTTAAATAAAAAGACACATTTAGTGTCATATTGGTCACACCATGCATCGTATTGAGGTGCGATAGACTCATACATGTCACAAATGTCTCATGAATTATTGTCATAAAGTATCAAAACAATCCTATGCGTTTGGTCGATTTTCAATATACCAATTATGTTTTTTTACTAAAATGTTCACTACTGAAAATGCACCCTTTACCAATGGTTTGTATAATATATACCAACAGTTATCCAAACCGTAGGGAAGTAAGCCGTAGGGAAACACATATGCCA
Organism: Viscum album; assembly: GCA_963277665.1. NCBI lineage: Eukaryota > Viridiplantae > Streptophyta > Magnoliopsida > Santalales > Viscaceae > Viscum > Viscum album. Next base: position 1,644,081,190 of record OY728119.1, on the reverse strand, counting down.
ACGGTTTCTAGAAAACTGTTGGTATAACTTTTCACCAACGGTTTGAAACCGTTGGTAAACATTCTATTCTAACGGTTTCAAACCATTGGAATATAGTTTTGTATAGCTTTTTACCAACAGTTTGTGTAAACCGTTGGTAAAGGCTGCATATTTCACTATATCCCAATGGTTTGTAAACCGTTGGGAAAGTGTTTTTACCAACAGTTCTCTTAGAATCGTTGGCAAAAACCCATTCACAGCCCTATGCCAACGGTTTACAACCGTTGGTATAGGCTTTGCAGTGCAATTCAGGCAGCAGCCTGCTGCAGGCTGCCCTTTCTCCATTTCCAACTTCCCAACTCCAATTACCTGCAATAACCACCTATAACACATACATATAAACAATTAATTCATATAGATTTAACACATAATGCACCGTGCAACTATACACATACAAAATTAAAACATAACTCATAAGGTAATTATAAACATACATAGTTGATTTAGAATTCACTTCAGAATTGAAATGACAATTACATGTGCAATCCGGAATTCAATTCATAATTGAATACAGAATTGAATACATACATAATTTAATTATCAATTATGAATACATTACACAAAAAACTGAATACGTAATTATATGTGTTATGCAGAATTAAGAATAGATACAAAATTGCATTTTGTATAACACATACACGATTGAATTCATAAATTAGAAGCTAATAACTCCAAAATAAGGAAATGGATAAATGACTTCAACCAAACACAAATATAATGTCCCATGGTTTGAGGCGGGTGTCTTTGAACTTAGTGATGATGATAATGAGTGTGTATTAATGAGCTTGTGTGACTTAGGGAATGTAGTTGTCCTTGGCATATTAAATGTCATGTATTTTAGAATAGGGGTAGGAGTTCCTCACACGAGAAGTATATTGTGTGAGGTTGGACCATGGATCCTTATGCTAAAGTATCAACATAATCTGAATACGTTTGGTCAGTTTTCCGTATGCCAGTTGTTTTTACTAAAAATGATGTCCATTTTAAACAAAAGACAGATACTTCGAGTGATACCAGCCACACCGTGCCTCGGATTGAGGCGAGGTTGACTCGTACACATCACATATGACTCATGGATCGTTGTCCTAAAGTATCAAGAAAAGATGAATGCGTTTGGTCGGTTTTCCGTATACAAGTTGTTGTTTTCACTTAAAATGTTGTCCATTTCAAATAAAAATGGGACACTTTGAGTGGTACCGGCCACACCGTGCCTCGGATTGAGGCGGGGTTGACTCGTAAACGTCACAAATTACTCATGGACCGTTGTGCTAAAGTATCAACACAATCCAAATAGGTTTGGTCAGTTTTCTGTATTCCAGTTGTTTTTACTTAAAAGAGTGCCCATTTTAAACAAAATAAAGACACTTCGAGTGATACCGACAACACCGTGCCTCAGGTTGAGGCGGGTTTAACTCTTACACATCAAAAATGACCCATGTATCATTGTCCTAAAGTATCAAAAGAATCCGAATGCATTTGGTCATTTTTCCGTATGCCAGTTGTTGTTTTCACTTAAAATGTTTTCCATTTCAAATAAAAGTTAAACACTTTGAGTGGTACCGGCCACACCATGCCTCAGATTGAGGAGGGATTGACTTTTACATGTCAAAAATGACCCATGGATCCTTGTTCTAAAGTATCAACACAATCCAAATACGTTTGGTCATTTTTCCGTATGCCAGTTGTTTTTACTTAAAATGATGTCCATTTTAAACAAAAGAAAGACACTACGAGTGATACCGGCCACACCGTGCCTTGGATTGGGACCGGGTTGACTCTTACATGCCACATATGACCCATGGATCATTGTCCTAAAGTATCAACAGAATCTGAATGCGTTTGGTCAGTTTTCCGTATGCCAGTTGTTTTTTTCACTTAAAATGTTGTCCATTTCTACTAAAAGTGAGACACTTTGAGTGGTAATAGCCACACCGTGCCTCAGATTAAGGTAGGGTTGACCCATACACATCAAAAATCAACCATGGATCCTTGTGCTAAAGTATCAACATAATCTGAATACGTTTGGTCGGTTTTCCGTAGGCTAGTTGTTGTTTTTACTTAAAAGGGTGGCCATTTTAAACAAAAGAAAGACACTTTGTGTGATACCAGCCACACCATGCCTTATATTGAGGCGAGGTTGACTCTTACTCGTCACATATGACTCTTGGATAGTTGTACTAAAGTATCAACATAATACGAATGCGTTAGGTCGTTTTTTAGTATGCAAGTTGTTGTTTTGACATAAAATGTTGTCCATTTCAAACAAAAGAAAGACACTTTGAGTGATACCGACAACACTGTGCCTTGTATTGAGGTGATGTTGACTCGTACACGTCATATATGACCCATGGATCGTTGTACTAACATATCAATAGAATCTGAATGCGTTTGGTCAGTTTTCTGTATGCCAGTTGTTGTTTTCACTTAAAATGTTGTCCATTTCAAATAAAAGTGAGACACTTTGAGTGGTACCGGCCACACCGTGCCTCATATTGAGGCGGGGTTGACTCATAAATGTCAAAAATGAACCATGAATCCTTGTTCTAATGTATCAACACAATCCGAATACGTTTGGTCAATTTTTCATATGCCAGTTGGTTTTATATAAAAGGGCATCCATTTTAAACAAAAGAAAGACACTTTGAGTGATAATGGCCACATCGTGCCTCAGATTAAGGCGAGGTTGACTCGTACATATCACATATGACCCATGGATAATTTTCCTAAAGTATAAACACAATCCGAATGCGTTAGGTTAGTTTTCCGTATGTCAGTTGTTGTTTTTTACTTAAAATGTTGTCCATTTCAAATAAAGGTGAGACACTTTGGGTGGTACCGGCCACACCGTGCCTCAGATTGAGGCGGGGTTGAATCATACACGTCAAAAATGACCCATGGATCATTGTTCTAATGTATCAACACAATCAGAATACGTTTGGTCAGTTTTCCATATGTCTGTTGTTTTTACTTAAAACAATGTCCATTTTAAACAAAAGAGAGACACTTTTAGTGATACCGGTCACACCGTGCCTCGAATTGAGGCGGGTTGACTCGTACACATAAAAAATGACCCATGAATCATTGTCCTGAAGTATCAATACAATCAGAAAGCGTTTGGTCGGTTTTTCGTATGCCAGTTGTTGTTTTCACTCAAAATGTTGTCCATTTCAAATAAAAGTGAGACACTTTGAGTGGTACCGGCCACACCGTGCCTCAGATTGAGGTGGGGTTGACTCGTACATGTCAAAAATGACACATGGATCATTGTGATAAAGTATCAACATAGTCCAAACTCCCAATAGCTCTTAAGGGTGGATCTCCTTCGATCCTTGGTCATTTTGAGTGTCGTCAAGTGCGGATTGAAGATCCGGGTGAGTCAAATCCTCTCTTTGCTTCCTCTTTTCGACTAGGGCTTGAACTCTTCTATCATCTTCTTCCAAAGCTATAAAAACCTCTTTTTCGTTGGGATTTAGGGAGAATCTTAAAGAGAGATTAGATTGGGATTCGAGATGTCGAATTAAGAGTGTGATTGTCTCCGGAATCAAGGTAGGTGGTCCTTAACCTTTCGTGAATTGTCGTGATGTTTTATATATGCCGAATTGCTGCTCACCCAATGTTGGGGTGTCGGGTCGGGGGGTTGTCCGGGATCCTGGGAGAAGGGTGGGGGGCTGTCCGTGGGGCTATTCGAGGTCCAGGAAGGAGGGTGGTGGCTGTCCAGGGTCCAGGGAGGAGGGTGTGGGGGGGGGGGGTTGTCCGGGATCCAGGGAGGAGGGTGGGGGGGGGGTGTCCAGGGTCCAGGAAGGAGGAGGGGCTGTCCGAGGTCTAGGGAGGAGGGTGGGGGGCTGTCCGAGGTCCAGGTGGGAGGGTGGGGGGGGGGGCTGTCTGGGGGGCTATTCAGGGGGCTGTCTAGGGTCCAAGGAGGAAGGTGGGGGGGATGTCCAGGGGGCTGTCTAGGGGGATGTTCGGGGTCCAGGGAGGAGGGTGAGGGGACTATCCGGGGTCCAGGGAGGAGGGAGGGGTGGCTGTCCGGGGGGCTGTCAGGGGTCCAAGAATTAGGGTGGGGAGGCTGTCTGGGGGACTTTCCGGGGTCTAGGGAGGAGGGTGGGGGGGGGGGGGGCTGTCCGTGGGGCTGTCTGGGGTCCAGGGAGGAAGGTCGGGGCCGTCCAGGGGGCTGTTTGCTGGGCTATCCGAGGTCCATGGAGGAGGGTGGGGGGCTGTCCCGAGTTCATGGGATGGTATTTACATATTTTCTAATAAAATTCTTTCAAGATTAAAAAAATAATTTCATTATATCAACTTCTAATGAGACCACCCATTTTCTAAATTCCACTAAAAAATTACAATTTCATTAAAATAGGGGGATTTCACAGAAACTCATCAATTCAAGTTTTATTATTTATAGATAAAAAATAAAGATTTTGTGACCCACCTAATAACACATATATTCAGGCATAACAAATCAATAAACATCAAAGGTCAGTAATATCAGTCAAAAATGTAACAGATAAATCTTTCCCTCATCACCATCACTATCATCAACATCATCTTCACCCTCACCCTCATCCTCATCATCATCCCCATCATCATCCCTGCCCTCCTCCTCGCCCTCGTACTTAGCCTCGGCCTCCTCATCACCCTCCTCCTCTACCTCAACCTCCTCCTCAGCCTCCTCCTCCACCTTGGCCTCCTCATTGCCCTCCTCCTCCTCCACCTCGGCCTCCTCCTCGCCATCGTCTCGACCACCACTAGAACTGCCACCTGGTGCACCATATATAGAACTCATCAATGACATATATTCATCACAAGAAGTGCTTCTGGTGGATGTGTTGGACGTAAAACTTCCATCAGTTTCATAAATGCAGTGTTTGCCCTAGCAGACTATTCTGTTACCTCTATGGACCTTTTTTCATCTTGTTCTACCTGTGCCTTAACCTGATGAAACTCAGTGACACTACAAATCGTACCTGAGGAGGGCCAATACCTCATCAGAACTACACTCTTCCTAGGTTGGAAGCGTACTCTACCAGGGTGCTCATCTCCCAGCACCTGATGTAAGTGATCGTTTGGCCAAAAATTGTAAGGTTTCTGGGCATCAAGGGCCTCTAAATAAACCTTTTACCAATATAAATAGATTATTAAGTTACAAAATTGAGATTAAAATTTCAAATCTACAAAGTAAAACTTACAATCTACTGCTGAGTCGGTTCATTAACCGCACTTCCATCTTTCTTCTTTCTACTCGAGCAAAACAGTTTTGCTCGAGGCACACATCCTTCTATATTAAATTTATGCCTTTACAATAACATTTAATGTAGGAAACCATAATTAAAAATAGGATACAAAAAAAAGTAATTGCATAACTAAAATTATATAACAACTTTAGAAATCAAATAAATTTTGGAGGATGTAATAGAAATTGAAAGTCGTAAAGAAAGATTATAAACTGTCATACCTGCTGTCTCTCATGATCTGGCATCGTAGTACGTCCCAATGTATGGATGTATTTCTTAGCATCAATTTTTTGTAATTTCTTCCAAATGCATCCTAAATAAAATTCAATAATTAGTATTAACGAAAAACGTGAAAATTTTCATTTAAATACCTTTAATTTGATTAATACCATAAATTGGCTAGTCATCCAATGAGTAATCATCTGTCAGTATTGTTCTAATGGACTATCATCCATGACAGGGACCACATCTAACTCTGTTCCCACTCTAGCACGCCAGCCAATGTACAAATTATGCTTATAAGCTCTCCAAAGCTCGCTTAAATCCTTTAGACGTGCTGGCCATGCACCCTCCCCATGAGAGAAATTAAACCGCAGCTGACACCAAAATATTAATTCATATAATTAAAAAAATTAATTTATTACATTAAATACAACATATTTTTGTACCCATATCTCTGCCCAGGCTATATCCTTTAATTCATCTGGAAGCTGTCTCCATAAGAGCGGGCAGATAGGAATGATGTCAAAGTATTTGGAAAGTGTCACAAAAAAACTCTTACATTGCTACCCTGATTTTTCAATCATCTGACTATCTTCATTGTAGTCCACCATCAACTGTGTGCGGCGATTCCACACTACACACATGCGTGTATGCCCTTGCCCCCGCCTCCTTTCAGTAGATGTTTCTGTTATGAAAGAAAAACAAATATGTTATCAATACATGTTATAATGAAAATAAATATTGGTGTAACAATTTGTTAGGGTTGTATAAGTATACCTACGGTAGTATAATCAATGGGAGCCGTTGGATCTGCAGAAACTGAAGGAAAACCCTATACAAATGGAGTGGGTTCCAATGTATTCTCCGCAGGGACAAACTCTGGCAGAACAGGAGTCGAAGAAGATGAAAAATAAAACCCCGAAGAGAACAAAGCCAAAGTAAAAGAAGATGATAGGGATGGCTGGCCAAATGCTGGATGGGGAGTGGCAATCATCATCGGATATGGTACAAACGGGTGAGGAGGGTCAGATGTAAAGGGTGGTGAAAACATGGGAGGCCTAAATATCCCATGTGTCCCTAACGACACACCAAAATCAGAATGTGGGATGGATGTTATGTCAGTGGGAGGGGAAGGGTCTAATTAGGTACGCCGACCAGATCATCTCGCTCCCATACCACCCCCCTCATACAAACACCCCGAGTACTAGGACCACTACTAGACTGCTCGTCAAATAACTATCTCCTAATAGATGGATCCTGAAAAAATGTTTAAAAAAATTAATCACATGACATTATATATTATTTAAATAAATATATTTGAAATAAAATACTCACTGTAGGCACCAGTAGTGGAATTCCTAGCTCAGTCATGTGATGATTGTTTTCCATAATTTGTTTTCGTCACCTCTCTTCAATTGGTTTCATTTCATGCATTTGAAAACAAATATGGAAGTAAATAGAAAATGATAACTAAGGTGTAACCCCAAAAAAAAAATGAGAGGGAATAGGAGGATTCATGGATAATTTAACTAACCATTGTTTTATGTGAGCTTGATCAAATATATAATGAAGTCAATAAATCTTACAAGATGTAATAAAGAAATTTAATTTTTAGTCGGATGATTATTTACTAAGTGTCATCAGTCTATTAAAATCACAGAACATTGATTCTACTAGATTCATAAGTGGTAAAGAAATTGCCAAAATTAAGGAAAAATTTAATTTCTTGAGATCAGGTAGATGATGCAGGTTTTAATACATGTTTTGTAGAAGAATACAAACCATCAGGTTCATTACCTAGTAAAATTTTGAAGAGAGGTCTTAGAGTCATACAAATTTTATACAGATCACAGTTGAAGCATTGAAATGTTCACCAAATTATAAATGTTGGTTTTGTAGGTTTAAATACAGTTCAATTCCAAATTAGAAAAATACAATTCAAATAAAAATTTTAACCAATAAACATTGAAAATTCACATAACAGTCAAGTCAGATACAACATATTTGTAATCAATATTAAATAAATTTTATTAGAACCAACCTTAACAACCCAACTCGAGGTAAACCAAAATAATTGAGAACATGAATGAATGATTTTATATATTTCCCACCACAACTTCAGGTTCACAGTCAACTCTGAAAATTGAGCTATTGGATTCATCAAAAGAAATAAATGGATTTGTTCCAATGGAAGTAGGGATGGTGTCAATTCCATCATCACCGTCATCAAAAATATGTCTTGGAATTACTTCAACTATGACACCAAATTCAGCTTGAATTTGGTCATTGACATAAAAAACTTGTTTATCCATTGATGCCAATACATATGGTTCTTCGGTAGCAAGAGTGCGAGTCACATTAATTACTCGAAATCCACAATCATTAATAAATGTTCCATGTATCATCATCGAATCAAACCAATGGAATTTCATCATCGTGACTCGTCCATGAGAGTAATAATCCAATATTATTATTTTTTCAACGACTCCATAATAACCCACATTTTCAAATCACGGTCTACTATCTGATGAACTCGCACAACAATCTGTTGTGGCAGTAACCATAACACCATCATGTTGTGTTCTCATTTTCTTTTCTCTTTCAGTGTCAATAAATTTGTACCCATTGATAACAATTTATTTACAATCACGAACCACGGTATTAGGACCAAAATCCAAAGCTCTTATTTCCTCAGAGACAAAGTCAGTAGGAAAACTCAATACCTACAATATAAATGAATATTAAAATTAATTAAATATTAATTTAATTATTTTAAACAATAATATTTTTACCTTTAATTTTAACCTAGCAGAAAACTCTTTGCTATGAAAAGTCTCCCTCCTTCTCAAAGATAAAGAACGATGATTTCTATTTATCATTGTTTTATGTTCCTTGTAGATAAAAAATATGAATAGTTTAACTGATATATAAGTAAGATATACATATTCAATTTAGTTACCTGATGTACTCATCAAACAAATCATAGTTGAACAAAATTGTGTGATGTGCCATCTCCCGCTCTTTAAGGCTTAATGTCTTCAATGTATATGATCCAGGAATTCCTCCAGTTTGAGGAAGTGATGGAAAACTGGGTTCAATTTGATCATACTATTCTTATTTATTTCTCATTGGTCTATTAATTCTTGTAGTAAGATCAAACAAATACATTGAGCAAAAATCCATAAATTTTTTAGCCAAGTAACCGTTCACGATAGAACCTTCAGGATGATTCCTATTTCGGACATAATACTTTAATGTGTACATATTTCTTTCAGTTGGATACATCCAACAAAAAGAAACAGGTCCTCCAAGAAGTATTTCAGTGGGAAAATGGATAGTCAAATGCAACATGCATGTGAAAAATAATGGAGGAAATATTTTCTCCAACTCACACAAAATTAATGGGGCATCTATCAACATTTTTTACAATAAAGACTTGGAAAAATTCTTATTAAAAAGATCTCTAAACAAATGGCACAACCGAATAAAAGTCACCCTTACATTATTGGACAAAAGATGAAGAATTTCTATTGGAATCAACTCATGCAGAAAAACATGATAACCATGAGTCTTCAAAGATTTTAGCTTCAACTCTCTTCTGTTGACCCATTTAGATGTGTTGCTTGAATATCCATCAGGGACTCTAATAGTCTCTAATATACTAAATATACTAATCTTAGGTTTAATCCACTAAAATGTGTCAATATTACAACAATCCACATCAATTTTTCCATACGTGTCAACCCTCCAAGCCTCCACGACCCTCCTTTGCTCCCATTGTCTTCCATCTTCTCCGTCCCACTCCCGCTATCGCTCGGGTTTCAGATCATCGCGACCTACACTCCCCAAAAACCCACGCCTCCTTCGAGCTCTGTCTCCCGGTTACACTGCACTCCGTCATCCTCCTACTCTGACATTCTTCTTCTCATGGTTTCACCTCACCTCTCCACTGTCTACATTCTCCCGCTCGGGCTCAGGTTTCACCTCTTTCTAGGGTTTCAGTTATCCTGCTATCCGGATTACCCGATCGTAGTACTCTAATAACAGCACCATCACCCTGTCACCCCATCGTCACCGTTTAGATACCTATCCTTCGCACTCTTGCATCCTTATCATTGTCTCCACTTACTCCCCATCTCTGGCAGTCATCATCTCCTCCCGTTCCAGAATCTCCTCTACAACTGTGATTCCTCCATCCCAGATTTACTGCGGAAAATCAATTCCTCCCCTCACCTCCAATATTTTTTTCATCCTAGACCAAGTATTCTCCTACATATAAAAATAATCTTGGTTCCTTCCTTTAGAACTAGGTTTTGTTCCTCTCCCGTCGACCCCCTTTACCTATATAATAACCCTTGGTGCCTCCAGCTTCTCCACCTCCTCCTCCGTCTGCTTCGCACCAGAATCCTCCACCTCCTCTGATTCTATAGTGGAGACCATAAATTGTAGTGTATTTAAATATTCAATAGGAATATACTATTGGAATTGACTCAGGGCCCTTTCAAAATCTTTTGTGTTAGTGTCTCTCATTTGGAGGGAAAGAATATCTGCATCATCTAACAGATCAGCACGGTAACACCAAGAACAATGCCAAAGAAAAATACCAGATTTAGGCTTCATTAACACCACCTTTTTCATCATAAATAGTAACTTCAGTGATTCACAACTCTGGTTGATATGAAAAAAAATTATTTAGAGAACTTCATATTATTTTTTCATCATCTTTTGCGATTATATTACTCAACTGGTTTGTAGATCGATTTACTTTTCAAGAGAGACCAACCCGATCTGTTGTCAAGCTTCTCCTATAAGATTTTGTTTGGATCTACCTCTCTTAATTAGGGTTTAATGTGTAAATCCATACATGATTTTTTGAATCATTTGTTCATCAGGATATGTGATCACATATAAGAACAAGTTTTTTAATGGATAAGTGATGGTTCAGTTTAATGTTTTACCTGGTATTCCTGGACTGCTTTGTATGTAAGCTCATCCAACCTTCTTATTTTATTAGAAATTTTAAAATCTTAATTGTCTGATGTGGTTCAATATCTAGATCATCTTTGTGTGTATAGGGAGATAAATTTTTGGATATAAAGGTATTTATTTTTATAATTAGTTTTAGTGTGCCTTTAATTTAATAGCTTTATGGAAAGTGTTCAATATGAATTGCTAATTATCATTTTTTAAACTATGGATTACCAAGATAATGTAGTTTTAATTCTATATGGATCTTGATCTTTCTTATAAATGCATTTATAGATTCTTAAATGTTTTTTATACAAAAAATCAGTATATACAAAATGAAAACCTTTTATAACGTAGAAAAATTATTTATACTTTTCCTTTAAATCATTTTATTTATATTATTCTTTTGATTTATTTACATTCATTTTCCATTCATGATAAACTGCTATTTGTTCTGTTATCAATGAGGAATGATGCTTAGAATATTAGTGTGATAGATGGGCTATATAAATACGAGAAGCCTTCAATCCTACTAGCCATCATAGGTAAAATATGGCCACTACTTACTATTCCAAAAGGCAGGTGATAGGACAACGATGTCAATTTTACCACCCATAAGACTAATCTATTTGACAATGTACTCTTAAGGAAATGTACTCTTAAAGTTTCCTACTTCTCAAAGGTAACATTTTGGCATATTCATTTATTTCTTATTACCATACTACAGCTGTAACGTTGAGAGGTGTATTTTCTCATTATTCATTCTTGTGGCTGTCTATATTGAAATTCCTAATAAATATGTAAATACCATTATCTGGATTAAAATCATTGATATGACACATTTCATTTTTACTATTAGTTTGTGGTTCGAGATTAAACAGTTCATTCATTATTCTTATTTGGATGGAATTAGACCAATAATTGATGGTTTTAACATTTTTTCTTTATGAACTCTTATATAGATGACTATGATTCTGTGTTATATCTCATTAAACATTTGGGTTCAGGTTGATTATTATATAATAACTATCACTTAAGTATTCTGGTTGATGCTAAGGGGGTGCATATTGGGAAGAGCTACTGAGAGGTCTTAATTGAAATTGTATTGACTTCAATCAAGTTGAAATTCAAGGGGAACTATGATCAACAATCAATAGAAACAAGATGAGGTTGTTCCTAATCTGATGACCACACCAAAAAATGGACTGGGGTTGACCTGTTGGAACTGTCCAGCTGTGGACAGGTTAACAACAGCACCTATTCGAGGTTTGAAACCTAAAAATTATTTTCCCGTTTCTTTTCTTTTATTTCCTTTAGTTATTTTACTATTTAATAACATTTTTCTTGTGTTTTATGGGCAGGAAAAAAGGTGGATATCACCTCATGCATGTGTTGAATATCGAATCATACTGTTGTTGGAAGCATAAACAAACATCCAGGTTCGTGTTTCTACTTTGTCTTCAATTTTTTTTTTATGTTTTCCACCTTCCTCTTTAAATTGTATGTGAGACATTTCCCATTTAATTTGAATGTTTCTGTAAAATACATTTAATGTGTAGGCTCTAGGTCACTGTTATCCAAGAATTGATCTAGTGCACTCTATAATGGACATTTGTGAGACTATTCAGGTAGATATCTTATATACAGGGTGTTTCCGCTGATGCTTCCATCGAAGGAATTAGGTAACCTTACCTCCATCCACATTACAAGACGCTCCAAGAGACACTCAACTCATCCTACAATTTTCATACTGTATGATTTATTTCATTCAATTTATTGACTTTATTATTTTTATATATCCTTCCTGATATTCGTGTCTCTTTCTTGGTATTTTTAATTTTTTTCGGATGACGGTAACATTAAATTTAGAAATGGTGAATACTGATCCATAGGTTTCAGCGTATGTGGAGTATATGGAGAAGACCAACCAGCTTAGACATGCTTTTATTATTACAACGTCAGGGGCCTTTTACGATGGTGTTTCTCGGACTATAACTTCACCCCTTGATGTTATCAAGATAAGATTTCAGATCTGACTATAATTCCATGATTTTCATTTTCTTCACAACTGCATTCCAAAAAATAGATTATACTCAATGAAAACAATACTCGATGACTTTCCTTGTGACATTGGAGCATAGATTAGAATAATGTTTCTGTTGTATATCAAGGTTTGAAGGTGTTAAATACTGACTATTACCTAAATAAATTCATATTTACTTAAATATGATCGTCATCAGATGGTCTGATATGCTGATCTTGATGGTATATTATATTTTTGAACAAATTACACATCCTAGTGTTTTTTAGTAAAGTATTTCTTAAAATGAAATATAACATCATTTTATCATTTTTTATTTTTGATGATCAAAATTAAAACATGACATTATATTTCTATTTGCAGGTTAGTGAACCATAAGTTTCATGAAACCAGTATGTTGTTCATTAATATCGATGAGGTGGTATCACTTCTAAGATATAGATTTTAAAGGGGTTATCTATTTGAGTTTTTAGAACACAAAAGTTTAGTTCAAGTTCTGATTTTATATCATAAATTTAATATTTTTTTTGACATGGAGGCCTTATTTTCCATAAGAAGAATTGATGTTGTGGACAATGTTATTATTATAAGTTTATTTCATTGAATCTTATCTGAATTCATCCTCCATATTTCATCTAATATAGAGATTTTTTACGCTTCTATTCTATCTAGGAACCATACACTAAGAAGTTTGAAAATACTAACATACTTTTTAAATTTGAATTAAATTTTTTATGGCCAGATGCTCTCCCTATCATTTTAATTCATGAACCTCATGTCTTCCCCCTTCTCTGAATTGTAAAGATCTCCACCATGTTGTTTCTATCATAACCAAAGGGAGTTTGAAGTGAACATCAAGTGGTCATTTTCATCTGCTCGTAGATACCCTCAGAAAAACCACTCCATAATTGATTCTCAAACTGAATTGATGCTCAACCTGATTTGAATGCCGAATCTTCCAATCACCTCACAAGAAATCAAGTGATCATTCAGGTGAACTTATTTTAGATTTTTTTTGTTCCTTTAATCATACATGTGTGATCCCTCCCCAGATTACAAAAACATTATAGAGGCCCTTCTGTAAGATACAGATCTTTTATGAAGCACTTGAAATCCATGATTATAAAGCCTTCAAGTTCAATATGTTGCAACAGATCTACTTAAAGAATGTGGGTTTTTCTATAGGATCTTTGAAGTGCAATTTCATGTCAATGGAATCAGTAATGAGTAGAAAAATAATTGGGTCACCACTTCAAATGTCCCACTTCAACTTGGAACAGTAAGGGATCTTCCCAAGCACAACAATATTGTAGTTAGGATTACTCTAGACCATCCAGTTTGCAACATGATAAGTAAAAAATCCATCTACTCTAGTTATGATGTGGTTTTTGGCTGAGTATGCAGCCAATTCGCAATATTCCAGGTAAAATCGATTCTATCATATCTTCTGCTCACCTGCATTGCATGTATTTCATTCAAAGAGTGTTTTTATTCCTAATTTTGGAAGCAAGTTTGTTAAAACACAGCATAGTTTTGTACATTCATGTATGTTTTCTTTGTATAAAATTAAATTATGTTCATTATTTGATATCACGAGCATATGTTTTCTATTATATTTTCTTCATTTTTTTAATTTCTTAGCTGTTTTTTTCTTTTGAATTAGATAAAAAACTATTCATTTGTATTATTAAAACATGATATACATCTCTAAATAATTTTTATTATGTTTCTACTGTGATATAGATTATTTTTATTGAGTGAAATTGATTTGATTTGTTTTCTGTATTGATTGTTGTTTTTTATTAAATGGTATGTTCTGTGTTTATATCAATATTTTAGACTTCAATTGAGTGAATGTTCTGATTGGTAAAATAAATCGAAGGTAATTAACAGTTTCTACTGTAGGTCGGTGCGACTTATGATTGGTTCATCTGCGAGCATGATGGTGCACAACCCACAGTCAAGGGGCACCATCCATTCGTGGTAATGGAGAATATGAATATGTGGGATATAATTCATTTTTATTGTGTTGCTTCTAATGTGATATGGATTATTTTTCTTCAGTTAAATTGATCTGATTTGTTTTTTCTATTGCCTAATGTTTATTATTAAATGGTATTTTAAAGGATTATTTAAATCTTTTAGCATCATGATTACTCAATAGATAGCATTGGAAAAAGTTTAGTCTTCAACTAAGTGAATGTACTGGTTGGTAAAAAAATGGAAGGAAATTAATAGTTTCTACTATAGGTCGGTGAAATTTATGGATCGTTCATCTGTAGGCACAGTGGTGCACATCCCATAGGCAAGGGGCACCATCCATTCGTGGTACTGAGCATCTACATTTACATTAGTGTGACCATGATGGAATGACGTAGTTGTGGAATCCAGGGGATGAAAATGGGTGAAAAATTGTATTTAAACAGTGATACTTAGTATCCGCACTGATATTGGGTTTTTTTTATTATAATGATCAGAATTTCAATTATTCATTTGAATTATTTTTTCAATAATGTAAATGAATTTTCCATCATAAATACCCAAAATTAGTTCTTATTACATAAACATTCTACTAAATGTTTTCCAATATATTAATTTTTAAAAAATATCTTATCCCATTTTTTTTACTCACTGATAGTAACTTTTGTAGGGATTCATAATATTGTGAACTCAACATACAGAATAGGGGTCTCATTATAGAAATAACTCACATATCTATGGAATCCTTGATCAAATACTATTAAAAAATAGATTACGTTGTTACATAAGTGAACCATTATTTCAGAAATAAAGACTGCTAGGAAAGTATTTTGTAATTTTTTCTTTATTTCAAAATGTATCTTTTATGTTTCCATTCTTAATAAAATGTACCTAATTCAATATTTTTTTTATTATTTTAAATGTATGTTGCTTCATGTATATTATTTCTCAATGGTCAAAATAAATTTTCATTCCTTTTCATATATCATTTATGTATTCTACTGTTATGATGATTTCTAACAAGATCTAAATTTCTTTCAATATTATCTATTACTATCTTGTAATTTTAACATATTTTAAATTAATTTTGATTATTATCTCTTCAAACTATTATTTCTTTTTGAAATTAAATATTGATTTATAGCGCCATTCGAATGCATGGGTGAGGTACTAGTACTTCTAGAAATTGTTTTTTTCTGTAGGTGTCATCACATAAGAAGCACATGGAACTTTCCATTTATTTTCACTAATACACACAGGATGCAATTCTGGTCTAATTCCCCAATCCACCAAGTCACGCCGAGACCATAAATCATATTTTGTCTTTCCCTTAACATTTAGAAGTATCGAAAGCAACATTTCACATATATTCTTTTCAATGTGAATTTAAGTCTAAGAAATGACGTAACAAATTGGTTGACGAATAAGGAAAATCAATAAAGATATTCCCCTTCCACCAATTGTAATAGATTTCAGTGGAAACATTATTTCTCCTTACATATTTCATTTGACCATTCCCAAATGAAAAATGAAATATTTCAATTCATTAAGCACATTAGTTCCACAAAAACACTGAGGTGGATCATCAGTCTCTATGGTATTATCAAATCTTCGACGATTATTTCTATATGGATGGTCCATTTTCAAGAATCGTTGATGTCCCATAAAACTGAAACTACAACGATGTTTCAGTATTATAGATCATTTATTCTTCATACAAACAAGACATGATGGTTTTCCCTTCGTGCTCCATCTAGACATCATTGCATAAGCTGGAAAATCATTGATCGTCCACATAAGCGCAACAATAATCTGAAATATGTCTTTTGAATATGCATAGTATGTGCGCACAACCACATCCCAAAGAAGTTTCAACTGTTTTATTAAAGGTTTCATGTATACGTCAATATCAATGTTGAGATCAGAAGGTCCATATATGAGTATACTCATGAAAGTGAAAGGTTTTTTCATACACAACCATGGGGGAAGATTATAAATGTGTATAAAAACTGTCCAGGTGCTGTGCGAAGTAAGCATATGCCCAAACAAATGAAAAAAATTAAATTAAAGACCCAGCCTCACATTACACATGTCAGCTGCAAAATGAGGATATCGAGCATCAAATCTCTACCATGAAAATACATCTGTAGGCTGAACCAACTCATCATTAGTCTTCTTTCTCTCTGTATCATTCCATCTCATTTTTATTGATATTTCACCAGACATAAAAAGATTCTAGAGTCTGGGGATCAATGGAAAGTGCCACATTACTTTTTGTGGAATGCGGGATGGTGTTCCATTAGATTTTGACTTCCAGTGAGATATTACACATTTTATACAATCATTTCATTCAACGTTTTCCTCCCAGAATAAACTACAATCTTTCGGGCAAGCATGAATTTTTTTTCATGAAAATCTATGTTCCTCAACTAACTTCCATGCCATATAGTGGTTTGAGAGAATATCTATATAATCTGAAAGTAAATCCTTTAAGAAGGTAAGAATGTAATCGATTTCTATATTATAAATCCCACACATTGTTTTCCCATGAAACAATCATACTAAAAATTCCAGCTATTTCATTTTATTGCACTGTCGATATACTGGAGTCCTAGCAGCATCATTCAATTTTTTCACCCAGAAAATATAATAATTTTCATGAGATGCATCATCTTTCCTCATATCGAAGTCTTCTTGAGTATAAATCCTTTCTTTTTTATGATGAAGAATAAACAGAAACTAGTCATCTAACAAATTCTCTAGTCCCGTCCTTTCATTTCTATCATCAGCAATTTGAGATTTCATTTTCTCCCCATTTTGATACCACAAATAGTAGTTTTCTTAAAAACCATATATGGTTATATGGTAGCTGACTTCTTCATGGCTCAACCAAGGTCTACCAACACAATTGGAACATGAGCAGTGTATGTGACCACTATCTGAAGCATTGTGAAATGCAAAATCTAAAAAGATCTCCAAATTGTTTTGAAAATCTCTTGAGATCCGATCAGTTTCATACATACAACTTCTATCCATTTTGTAAAAGGAATTGTTATAATTCATTTTTCCATAAGCAATTAAATAATATTTAATTTTAATAGAAAATATATTTATGTAAATGATAATGGAAGGAGTTTCTAGTTGATGTAGTGAACTATTAAAACTATGTAAAGATATACTAATTCAGTTATGTGTGCATAAATTTGAGGTGAGATGTGTTTTGTAATTTTTTCATTTATCACATACAAGAAGACACCATAGACCTGATAGAACATTGTTCAAGATATTACAAAGTGAATTCTTTTCAAGAAATATACAGAATGTGTAAAGATAGTTTTTAAATAAGTTATTGATGTTAAAAAATGGAAATATTGTGAAAAGTTAGTACATTTCATAACACCCAAACTAAAGTACATAGAAAGTACCATATCACCCCACTAAAAAAAGGAAAACCACCTACCCCACTACCACAACCATACCCAATCCCTTCACAAGGATAATCCTTATATCCATTACCCACCTCGAGAGAATATGTCTAAACAAACCATTTACCATCATTGGGTGGGGATACATCTCACCAGCACCTCCATTAGTCGATATGATTCACTAAATACATAAAATCAGTGGCCATGAAGACTTCAAATCAAGTTGATTCATATAATCATGACACTTGAATTGTAAAATGAAAATAGAAAACAAATCAAACTACACTTATTGGGTATGTCATGCCACACAAGTCACCACCTGGTTTAGGTCAAATAAAAATAGAAAAAATGAATAATAGATACAAAACATTAAAAATAAGTTAAGTCTTACAGATTTGAAGTGTATAACTAAAAAATTTATTGACTTCAGATGGATTTATAGGGAGGAAGGAGATCCCAGTCTATGTAAATAGAGAGGCCTCTAGTTTAGAATCCAAGGGGGACTTCCCCAAGGCTTCCTAAATTATAATCACTATAAATCCAAGGTAGATTTTCCCAAGGTATTCTAATCCAAATCATCATGAATTCAAGGGTGTTTCCAAATGGAATTAAAAGATACGTTTTTAACATGAATCCTTGGTTGATTTCTTTAAGTAATTCCAAATCATTAACCAAAGAACAAGTACTCAAAAATTAAATTAAAATTTATTTATATTCGTTTTCAAAAGGTCTCATATAAGAGGCACATGCCTCAGGTCCCATTATGTGTTATAGGCATCCCAAATCATTCAATCATGTTCAATAAATCATTCTTGGCACCCATATGGTCATACCTTTCATTACCCAATTAGTTCCCCAAGTCAAGCGCACCCCATGGGTGGATAATGTTTAGGCTTCTACACTAATAGTTTGTTTATGGATCGTAAAGAGGTTTAATTTCATAAAGTAGAGACAAAAAAATTTATTTTTAAATTTTAGATTAATAATAAAGTATGTCAATGATACTACACATCATAAAGAACAAAAAATAGTGATACTTTTAAGGGATAGTTTATAAACCATCTTCTATATACTCACAGACATCTACCAATCAAGTATTAGTCATTGATTCAACATCAAATAGTGTGAATTATAAAATTTTCCAGAATCCCTGGAAATAGGGAATAATGACATGATCTTTCTAGATAGTGAAATAAATGGAGAAGTGTTGATAATAGAAGGATATACTTATAACTAGCTCATAGTTGGGATAAACAACACTAGAAACAAATAAGATACCTAAACTCACCATGTTAGGTCACAGAGCTTGGTAGACCACACACCAACCTTGTAAATTACCTAAAGGAGGGATTCTATGTCTGTATTTGGGAAGATGTTGAAGGAGTCTAACCTGGATGGGGGATTTTAAGCCAATTGTATGGCAGACCTCAGATTAGGGTTCACCTGCGTGGGGATTTTGGAAATCAGGGGAAATGCAGAGTTATCTGCTTCTGTGTAATCAGGGGAAGGCTGTCCAGGGGGGTGGTGGGGTTGTCCAGGGGGGGTATGGGGTGTCTAGGGGGTGGGCGGGCTGTCCATGAGGGTGGCGGGGCTTTCCAGGGGGAGGGGGTGTCCATGGGGGTGGGCGGGCTGTCCATGGAGTTGGGGGCTGTCTAGGGGGTGATAGGGAATCCATGGGGGTGACAGGTTTATCCAGGGGTACGAGGTGTCTAGGGGGGGTGGGTGGGCTGTCCACGAGGGTGGGGGGGGGGGGATGTCCAGGGAGTACGAGGTGTCCAGGGGGTGGGGGTGTCTGGGGGGTGGGTGGGATATCCACGGGGTTGGGGATGTCCAGGGGGTGGGCGGGCTGTCCATGGGGGGTGGCAGGGTTGTCCAGGGGGAGGGGGTGTCTAGGGGGTGTGTGGGCTGTCCACGAGGGTGGCATGGTTATCAAGGGGGGTACGGGGTGTCCAGGGGGTGGGTGGGCTGTTCACAAGGGAGGAGGGGCTGTCCAGGGGGTAGGGGTGTCCTGGGGGTGGGCGGGCTATCCACAGGGTTGGCAGGGTTGTCCAGGGGGTACAGGGTGTCTGGGGGGGGGGGTGTGGGCTATCCATGGGGGTGGAGGGGGGGGGGGAGCTGTCAAGGGGATACGAGGTGTCCATGGGGTGGGGGTGTTCGAGGGGTGGGGGGGGGGAGTGTCCAGGGGGTGGGCGGGCTGTCAACGGGGTTGGGGGGATGTCCAGGGCGTAAGCAGCTATCCATGGGGGTGGCAGGGTTTTCCAGGGGGTACGGGGTGTCCATTAGGTGGGCGGGATGTCCACGAGGGTGGTGAGGCTGTCTAGGGGGGTAGGGGGTGTCCAGGGGGTGGCCAGGCTTTCCACGGGGGTGTGATTGAGAGCTATGAGATTTAATTGGGTTGGCATTCATGTTATGAAAAACAATCGATGGGTTTTAAGGATTAGAATAGTAATTTTTAGTGAAAATCTAATTTGGTAGGATAAGTGACTTGATAACATGATGGTATCAAGTTTTCAATTAGGAAAATGTTGGTGCATTGGATTCTAAAAGGCTCCCACAACCTTCTAAGGATATATTATTTCTAGAAAAATATGTTGTGAGAGAAGGAATTCATCCTATATAGTTGATTTCACTTTTAGATCATGTGGTGACTTACTCATAAAGACGTCTAGACAAGAACAAGAACCAAAGAGACCTAAAACCTATCCAAATCTCTACAAGTGATGACTTCCAAGTGCTTATTGGTGAACTATGGATCTGATGACTTCCCACCTACATAGCCCCCCCTCCCCACATCACCCCCAGTAGACTCCCCCTGCACAACCCCCTCCCATCCACCGACTACACAACCCCCACCTACACCCCCCACTTGTACAACCCTCTCCACCACCCCACATACATAGCCCCCTCCCATCCACCCACTACACAACCCCCCTCCCCCCCACCCCCCACATGTACACCCCCACCACACCCCCCACCACACCCCCCAATATACTCCCACCTGCCCAGCCCACCCCCAACCAGCCCACTCCCCTCCCCCACCCACTTACACAACCCCCCCCCCACCTACACCCCCACTTGAACAGCCCCCCCTCCCCCCCCACCTTCACCTACACATCCCCCCCAATACCACCTATACACCCCACCCCCCACCCCACCCCCCAACAGACTCCCACCAGCCCAACCCACCCCCAACCTGCACACTCCCCTCCCCCCACCCACTTGCATAGCACCCCCCCTCCACCTACACCCCCCACTTGAATATCCCCCCTCCCCCTGCCCCCACCTGCACAACCCACCACCACCCCCACCTGTACAACCCCCACCTCACCCCCAAAAGAATCCCCCCCACTACACACCCCCACCTGTACATCCCACTTCACTCACTGCACCCCCCCCCACTTGAACACCCCCACTAGCAAACCCCCTCCCCCAAACCACTGCACTCCCACCCACTGCACCTCCCATCACCTGTATACCCTCACTTAAAATAAATTTGATTCACACATGACAGTTGAAATGCAGAACAAAAACTGAAAACAAATCAAATTGCAATTGTTGTGTATAGAATACTACATGAACCTTGAGTTTAATCCAAATCAAAATAGAAAACAAAAAAATAGATGCAAAAAATTAAACCTAAGGTACTACTTATAGATTTTAAGTGTAGAACAAAACAACTTTTTGATTGAATATGGATCCAGTGGAATGATTTTATGAGTGAGAGAGCTATTAGGTCTCAGCTTTAGGACTTCAATCACGTGGACGGGAGATCAGGTTCTTTGGAAATTTAGGGGAAAACATTCCAAAATGTTTTAAAAAACCATTGGGAAAGTTAAGCTTTACCAAAAGTTTAGACAGACCATTGGGAAAGACTTCCTAATATTGACATATCCCAAAGATTTTATCAATCTGTTGGGTAAAGTCATATAAAAACTCATATATCCTAATGGTTTGATAAAACCGTTGGGTAAAAGTCTCTCCACAACCCTATTCCAATGGTTTATTAAAACCGTTGGAAAACTTCCGTTGGTATATCCTCCATTTACAATAGTGGTTATTTCAAATAGGGAACATGCATTTTGAGTCATATCAGTTCCATCATGCGTCGGTTGGATGTGATACTACTTTATACATGTCACAAAAGACTTATGAATCGCTGTCCTAAATTTTCAAGACAATCAGAGCACGTTTACTTAGTTTTCAATGAGTGACACATTTTAAACTAAAATGTCAATTTTAAACTGATAACAGACACTTTTAATCATATTGGTTACACCGTGTGTTGGATTTATATGTGATTGATTCCTACATGTCACAAATGACTCATTGATCACTTTCATAATGTATCAAAACAAATCAGATTTGTTTTCTCAATTTTTAGTATGTCACTTATTCTTTTTTACTTAAATTAATGTCAATTTTAAATAAAAATACACATTTGGAGTCATACCTATCCCACCGTGCGTCGTATCGAAGTACAATTGACTCTTATATGCCACAAATGACCCATGGATCATTTTACTAAAGTATCAAAACAATCTGAATGTGTTTTCTTAGTTTTCAGTTTGTCAGTTGTGTTTTTTTTACTAAAATGTCATTTCAAACTAGAAACACACATTTTGTGTCATACCTATCGCATCATGCATTGATTTGATGTAATACTGCTTCATAAAAATCACAAAGGACTTATGAATAACTCTCATAAACTATAAAGACAATCAATGATCATTTTCTTATGTTTTAGTGAGTGACATATTTTGAATAAAACAACAATTTTAAACTGATAACAAACACTTTTTTTCATGCCGGTCACATTGTGCTTCGAATTGAGGTTTATTTTATTCCTACATGTCACAGATGACTTATAGATCATTTTCATAAAGTATCAAAACAATCCTAATGATTTTTCTCTGTTTTTAGTATGCTAGTTGTGTTTCTTAACTAAAATGTCATTTCAAACTATAAACACACATTTTGAGTCATATCGGGCACATCGTGGGTCGATTTTATGTGAGAATACATCATACACATCCCAAATGACTTATGAATCACTGTTCTAAATTATCAATACAATCAGAGTGTTTTTCTTGGATTTAAGTGAGTGAAATGTTATGAACTAAAATGTCAATTTTAAACTGATAATGGGAACTTTTAGTCATACTAGTCATACCATGTTTCAGTTTGAGGTGAAGTTGATTTCTACATGTACAAAATGACTCATGGATCATTTTCCTAAAGTATCAAAACAATCCGAATGTGATTTCTTAGTTTTCAGTATTCCATTGTTCTTTTTTACTTAAATTAATGTTAATTTAAAATAAAAAGACACACTTGTAATCATACTGATCACACTATGCATTATATTAATCTACAGTTTACTCCTACACATCACAAATGACTCATGGATAATTTTACTAAAGTATCAAAACAATTCAAATGCGTTTGCTCAGTTTTCAGTATGATAGTTGTGTTTTTTTATAAAAATGTCATTACAAACTAGAAACACGCATTTTGAGTCATACCTTTCGCATCATACATAGGTTTGACGTGAGACTACTTCATACATGTCAAAAAATGACTTATGAATCTCTATACTAAATTATCAAGACAATCAGATCATGTTTACTTGGTTTTCAGTGAGAGACATATTTTGAACTAAAATGTCAATTTTAAACTGATAACATAAAATTTTAGTCATACTGATCACAACATATGTCAGATTGAGGTGGGGTTTATTTCTAAACATAAAAAATGACTCATGGATCATTTTTCTATAGTATCAAAACAATCTGAATGCATTTTCTCAGTTTTCAGTATGTCACATATTCTTTTTATTTAAATTAATATCAATTTTAAATAAAAATACACACTTAGAGTTATACCTATCACACCGTGTGTTGTATTGAGGCACAGTTGAATCCTATAATTCACAAATGACTCATGGATCATTTTCCTAAAGTTTTTAAAAAATACAAGTGTGTTTTCTTGGTTTTCAATATGTTAGTAGTTTTTTTTACTAAAATGTCATTTCAAACTGGAAACACACATTTTGATTCATACTGATCGCATCATGAATTAGTTTGATATGATATTGCTTCATACACGTCACAAATGACTTATTAATAGATTTACTAAATTATCAAGATAATCAGAGCACGTTTTCTTGGTTTTCATTGTGTGACATATTTTGAACTAAAAGGTCAATTTTAAACTGATAACGGAAACTTTTAGTCATAATAGTTACACTATGCATTAGATTGAGGTGTGGTTAATTACTACACATCAAAAATTACTCATGGACCATTTTTCTAAAGTATCAAAATAATCCGAATGTGTTTTCTTGGTTTCCGGTATGTCACTTGTTATTTTTACTAAAATTAATGTCAATTTTAAATAAAAAAGGACACTTTGAGTTATATCATATATACTATACATCATATTGAGGTATGGCTAATTCTTACGTGTCACAAATAATTTATAAATCATTTTCCTAAAGTTCCAAAACAATATGAATATTTTTTCTCAGTTTTGAGTATGCCAGCTATCTTTTATACTAAAATTAATGTCAATTTTAAATAGAGATAAACCCTTATATTATATTAATGAAGTAGATAATAGATAATATTATGAAGATAAACATAGTATATTTAAACAAACTTTTCCTTCTCATTGAATTATAAGTTGTAGCCTTGAAGTCTTATCTATCACAAGCATGAGCATCTTCAAAGAAACAACCCCATCTCAAACAAAGGAATCCACCCGTATAAGAAAAAATTCTTATGTGATAAATTATAAAATTAAATAAATTAAACATAAATATAAAACAAGACACTACTTCTATGGAAGTCAAATCTTCATTCTATAGTGTACAATCTTTCATCAGGTATGATGCCCATTTGTTTCTAATCAAATCTATATCATCTTGTGAATATGAGTCTTTTCGACAGTCATAGTAGTATTGAAAAAATATAAATACACAAAGGATTAATAAATATTTTAAATGAAATAGTAATTATCTTCAAAAATACCTCTTCAGGGATGATAGTTTGTTGATGGAATATGATCTCTCTCATAAATTTACAAATATAATAACCACAATCTTTTCTATTTATTTGTTTCAGACACTGTAAAAACATTAAGAAGAATAAGTAATTTGTTTTGATATGTGTTTGGATAATGAAATATTATTTTATATACCCTGATACTTTTCCAATTGTAGTACTTGTCATGGTCCTTGTGCTTAGCCCCTGACCTCATTCCTTATTTTTTACGATATTGATGCACCACCCTATCATAACAGAATCCTCATTAAAACATCATCTAAGTTATATAACATTAGGTTTATTTCAAAAAATTGGATGTAGTTTATTACAAATTGAAAAATTCCATCAGTGTGGTCGGTTTTTTAGATATCCATGTATTGAATCTATGAAATAGATCTTTAGAGTATCCAAATTGAGTGCAATGAGAATCCAATGTTGGTAAAAAACTCAAAAATGAATAAGTAATGAAAGAAATGAAAAAAATTTTTATATGATTAAATTTTAGAGTTTTACCCCTAAATCATTGGTATTAATAAGATTATTTCATCCATAAGTTTACTTTCAAATTATTTGACAAGCCCTTCCACTATTTTATCCTTTTTGTTAGAATCTATTTTTGGGTTTTCTATAGAGGAGATGTGAGGACTAATGGGTCCAAATTTTTTTCATGGGGAAATTCCTTCAATAGTTTTTGATATATACGCCTGCCAAAAATATGAAATATATTTAGTCATAATTAAAACAATATATCAACTTTTGGAAAATAAAATCATGAAAATATTCCACATGTATACATTTAAAACTGAGTCGCCTAGCCAATCATAGTTGAGGATTTCACTTACATTCTCAAAACCAATGAAGTATTGAACTTCCTTTTCATACATATTTTATTAAAAATCAACTATGTGAGTATGTCCATTTTTTAAACTTGTATCCACATGAACCTTCAATTATAGTAAATGCAAATATAGAATGGGAGGGGTAAAAGTGATTTCAGTAGATTTTTTGATTGGTTGGTCGATCCTTTAGATGGTTTTGAGATGGTATTTCATTTCATGACCTTCCCTTTTCCCATTTGTAATAAAATTCATTAGTTCAAACCTTTTTCATTAATTGTTAAAGGTCTATCTTGAAAAAAAAAACAGAATTGAATACCTCTTTATCGACATGTTTTTTTAAAAGATGTGAAATCCATGTGATGAATGTTCCAATAACTTGTTCAAAATTATGAATATATTCCTCATTAACTGGAATAGGTAGCTCAGTTCTCAACTCATGGGATACACTAATCGACACTATTACATGACTTGTTGGATGTGAATTGTTGTGTAGCATGTTGTTTTGGATATTGAACACCACAACCCTCACAACAAGGTGATGAGTGGGTGTTGATAGATATAAATCACAATCATCATCACCCTATAGAATATCAGCGCAATAAAGGTATTAGGGTCTATCTGATTCACATTTCATAGAAATAATTATTAGAACATTGATTACCTTTACTAAGATAATTTTTGATCGGAATGGTTCACCTCAAAGATGGTGGGGGTGGGGTAGGATCTTCATATGATGGTTGTTCTCGAGTTGTTTCTTCTCTTTGCTCCCCCTATAAAAGTTTCTTGAAAATATCTCTACCAATGGAATTTTTCTTCAAGGTCAATTATTCCTTCTCCCATCCGTTTCATTTCTTCACTTTGATACTCCTCTTTTTTTCCCTCAAAATATATTTGGGGTGTCACCCAAAAACCCACACCTCTGACGCGCCCATACTGTTTTCGCTGCTTCAAGGCCACCAATAGTAGGCATTCATCTAGTACAATTGTTTCTGATTCTTTTGACTATGTTGGATAAAAAATATAGGAAAATAAGTAATCATTGTTATGTAATAGCGATTTAAAGCAAATTTTTTTATTATGTCATACTTACACATGTTTCCCACACTTTGTGTGTGTTTTCATCTATTAGTATCCCATATTTATTTACATGTGTCTCCTTCCATAGAAAATGATGTGGGATAAAAGTGGCTTTGGATTTGGAGTCATCAATCTGTATATAAACAGAAGAACATAATTATATTGTTGTTTCATGTCACATAAAAGTATTATGATATATTTAAAATATGTACCAATTTTTCTCAAGTGAAGCATACCCCATCCCTGATTTACAGTATGGGGATGTTGGTTTTGCTTCCTGTTCTTTATTTCCATCACTCAGTTGTTGTTTCATAAATAAAAATTTTTCAAACAAAGTGATAAACCCACGTATTGTTAAACAGCGTATTACTAGCCACAATTTTCCTAAAAAGACACATTCGCACGATGGCTCGTATATGAATCCCACACTTCTTGGGTTATCAGTTGTGCATAGATAACCAGGGGGTGTAGGTTTATTTTCCATTCAGTATCTTTAAGAAAATGTCTCATTAGAATTATGTGAAAGTCTTTGTGAATCCTTCCAGAAATAATTAATACATATTTCTTGTGGGATTCATCTACTATAAATTCACTCTGTAAGGGATGATGAAGAGTAATTCAATATTTCAATATTTTATTTTTTAGTAAAATAAAGAAATGATATCATAATGTTACTATAATATCTTCCCACATTAGTATCTACCGACCAAAACATGGTGCCACAAATCTACATCAATCGGTATACATTATTGAGTGATGATTCCAATGTAACAACTGAACATGGACTTGTCGGGGTTTACATGTTTTCCCCACACATTCTATCAAAACTCATATTTGATGCCTTTGATTTTCTCCTTAATGATTTTTTCTAACACCGTTAAACTACAATGAAACTATTTTTTCTACATCGTCGGTCCTTTGTCACTTACCATTTCCTCACATTAAATATCTTCAATATGTTTCTCTAGAGTGGTAGCATCGATATGTGGAGATATTCAATGTACCTCTGCACTGGGAGTAGTGATTG
This sequence comes from Viscum album, assembly GCA_963277665.1. NCBI lineage: Eukaryota > Viridiplantae > Streptophyta > Magnoliopsida > Santalales > Viscaceae > Viscum > Viscum album. Next base: position 1,644,053,298 of record OY728119.1, on the reverse strand, counting down.
GTTGAGAAACCTGTTGTTCCTCAAGATTGGGAGCACCAATACATGCTGAAGATCGCTGTTCCTCTACACTGTGAGCAGCAATAGGTTCAAAGACCTGATGTTCCTTAGGATTGGGAGCACAAGCACACACAGAAGTTATTATATGCACAATTGGTTAAAAATTTAATATTGAGTACATAAATGCAACATTGAACAGATAATAACATAAGGTAACATGATGTATATTACAAAAAAAATATAACTTGATTATTGAACTCATTTTTTTAAAGGATGAAAGGATTTGGCCCCTCTATTGACTATCCAAATCCCTTCATTACAGTTTCTTATGAGATAAAAAACATCATATACATTGGGACCGCTGCAAAATGATTGTGACGTCTCAATGAAAGGTTCATCTTCATTTAAATATTCATCTAACCCTTTAATGGTTTTGGTCGATAACAAACAATTGACCACTTTTAGTTTATAGGATCTAGAACACAAAATACTTATACTGCTTGTGATTCCATTATAAACGGTTCATCTTTGTTCCCTTCCTTACTAAAATCAACTTTCCCAAATCCCAATTCATCTATTTTAACAACACTCCTATTATCAAGGATCTTGCATTGAAAAATCGGAACTTAGAATGTTGTATAATCCAACTCTCATATTTGTTTGATGATGCTAAAAAATGACATATTCACGTAAATTGGATTTCTATCCTTAGTACTAGAAACATAGAACTCTTTATCCAAAAGTGTAATTTTACTATTTTTCATGGTTCTATCTTAATCATGTTCATTTTTATAGAATATATAACCATTAATTACATAACCACTATATGATAATACATACAATCTTTGTCCTCCAGTTAGTCAGCGAATTCATTCTAAAATTGAATCTACATTTTCATTTAACTCCTAAAGAATGTGGTCCTGAAACCATCCTATAAACTATTTATTATGTGTATTTGATATCCATATTTCATCCCTTGATGGATTCAAATGCCTAAGAATTTATTTGTGGGTTTCAACATATGGGGAAACCTCCAAATTGTTATAAAAATGTAAAGGTGGGTCAACTCCTGATCTTTAATATTGATTATGACAACATCTCTTCCAGAAATTCTTTCACCCTCAAGATAATTAGGGTGATGAGATTTTGGTAGATCAATTTTTTCCACAACGGACAGGTATTCGGTATATAATTCAATGACTTCCTTAGTAATATATCACTCTGCAATACAACCCTCTGGACAACTTTGATTTATGATATACCATTTCAAAATCTTCATATAATTTTCAATGATGTACATCCATATATAGCATAAAGGAACATAGAGTAGAATATCTATCACCAAGTGAACCATCAAATGAACCATCATATCAAAGAATGTTGGTGGGAAGAAAATTTTCAATTCACATAACATTAGAGAAATTTATCTTTCCATAGTCATAAATTTCACTGGGTCTATAAATTTAATGCATATATATTTGAAGAAGAAACAAATATTGGTTAATGTATGATATAAATTGTTGGGAAAATAAAATGTAAATCTATAGGAACTAGATCTTGTATCAAAACATGGTAGTCATGTGATTTCAGACCCTTTGACTTTAAATTGATTATTGACATGGTGTTATTTATATTTGATGAATACCCACCCTGGAACCTTTGCATTATTAAAGAAGTTTAAAAAGTGATGCCTCTCCCACTTGGAAAGAGTGTAAGCAGTTGGAGGAAGAAAATTTCACCTTTCACCCTTCACTGGTGCCATCTCTTCTCATATTCTCATGTCAATCATGTCCAACCTAGCCTTAATTCAGTCCTTTATTTTTTCCAGGTGAATTTAGCAATGTACCGATGATACTATCACATACATTCTTTTCAACATGCATAACATCTAGAAAATGTCTGACATACAGACAATTCCAGTATGATAATTAAAAAAAAACTGATATCTTTTTCCAATTAGTTTTCATAAGGTTTTTCAAAAATGGTTTACCAAAAGTAGTTTCCACATCTTTTACTTTGTCAAATAGTTGATCACATGTTAGTGGAAATGGTGTTGTATGTTATTATGAAATTCCATCGAATGATGTCGTCCAAGATTGATACTTATTCCATCGGGGTAGAAATATACAATGTCCTAGAAACACAGTTTTTTATGATTGTTTCAACCTAATTGATCATGTACAATGTTTTTAAATACGACACCCTCAAGTTCATTTAATTCTATATCCTGAAAAATTTTCATATGCAGGAAATTCATTTATCATCCCATAAAACATGTCTATCAATGTTAAATCTTTATTTCTATAAGCATCATACAACCTAACTCCTGAATCCCATAATAATTTCAAATCATTGATCAATGGATCAATATAGACATCAATATTATTACCTGATTGTTTTTATCCTAATATAAGCATCGATAACATGATGTATTTTCATTTCATGCATAACCATAGTGGAAAGTTATAATTTACCAACATAACAATCCATGTACTATGAGTGATACTTTGAAAACCAAATGGATTCACTCCATCTATAGATAAAGTGAGACAAAGGTTTCTCGGCTCATTTCCAAATTCATGATACTCATGATCAATTCTATTCCACTAAGGAGAGTATGCCGAGTGATGTAGTTTCCCATCTTTATTTCTTGTATCTTTATGACACATCAATTGACTTTCAGTCTCATTACTTTCATATAGGTTCCTAAACCTTGGAATGATTATAAAATACTATACAACATTCATAGGACTAGATTCATCTTTATTGTATCGAGAAGAACCACACTTTGGTTATTCTGTAAGTGATTTTTGGTCCTTGTGAAACAATATACAATCATTAGGTCAAACATGTATTCTTTCAGAGATCATACCCATTGAGCGTAGAATTTATTTTACATTTATTTTTTAGCTCAGGAGCTCATTATATTTTGGGAGCATGTCATTCAAGAGAGGAAGTAGTTCCGTAAAACTGGTGTCACTCCATCCTTTGCCTGCTTTTAAATTATACAACTTCGGTACGGCTGACAATGCTGTATATTTAGTGCAACCAGTATATAATGACATCATTTCACAACTCTTTTACTTCTTAAATAATTTTGGGTAATCAGGAAGTTCATCTTCAACTGTCCTTGTCATTTCATCCATACGATCTTCATCATAATTCACATCTATAATCACATCATCAATACAATCTTCTTCATTTTCCACACACGTAATAATATTAGATGATCCATACTAATTAATTCAAATTTTGCGGGAGTGAGGTCGTGATGGATATCTTATGGTTTGGATAGAGTTAGCGACACACCCTTTCCATGAGGTTATTATCAATCTACTTGTCTTCCCTATATAATGTCATGGTTTTCCTAATTCTATAAAAATATAAACATAAAATATTACAGAAAAACTATAATTAAGATGTCCCTTGAAAACTATTTATAAAATCAGACTTGAAATCCCATAAAAAAAACTGACCATTTACATAAATTCCTCTTTAAAATAACACATGATTTTTAAAATAAATAAATTAATTCAAATCACTCTTTAACAAAACCACAATTTCATTTTTAAAGAATTCAAGGAAATTTCATGACCCAACAATCTTAATCATTTAAAATTTGCGATAACCATCAATATTTTAAATTTTTTTATTTAAAACTCCACACACCCTTTGTTAAAATTAAACCATCATTAAATATGCTTTAAAAACATTCACATCCCTTTATCAAAGAAAATCGTGTGAGTTGACAAACACTTGACATGAAACCTAAGTCCATTCCAAGTATTTAAATCATTTTAAATATATTTAATACAAAAAGGGGTATGTTGAACACATACAATTTTTTAAGAAACATTTCAAAAAACTTGAATCATTTTAAAATAACCACTCAGGAATTTTTACAGACATAAATCCCAAGAGTCACTTTATAAAAGATAAATGAATAAAAAATAACTAAAATGTTATAAAATATAAAGATATAAAAGGTTTACACATGATACAAAATATATTGGTAAACCAAAAATAAATTTGTTTACAAGAGATCCATTTTATAGTAAATATATTAAAATAACACAAAATGAATATTGTCTCTTTATTCTCAATGGTGACCTCTACATCCTATTACCATTATAACTTTAAAAAGTGCCTATGGAACACCACTATAAAGTGTGACCCTTTACTTTTACCTGTATCATAGACAAATAAGTCTATATACACAATCATGTGTATATGTATGGTGTGAGAAAAGAGTATAGTAGGATATCATCAAATATTTTATACCATTTAATTTTTAAGACAAACCAAATCATATAGTTTTAGGGAAAATAATGAAAATAATTTTATTACATAGGGTTAAGTAAATAAAACTAACAAAATATATATTTTTCTTTTAAAGCAAATATAATTTACCAAGATACAACCATAAGATAAAATAATAATAAAATATCGAGCATCAACCATTAAGGGGTACCTACCAAAGGCCTATAAAGTTAATCTGAGTCGAAAAATTAAGGGAATCATCACACTAGAATATTGTTGCAATCCAAATGCAACATAATCAACTCACCATTAATGTCCTCATCGAGAAGGCAATTCTAGTAGATGGTGTGAGACCTAAGATAGAGGTGCTATAAATGTGTGACCATAATATTATAACTCATGTCTCTAGAGTTCCCACATATCTACCTAAATATTCCAATGATGTTTTTCTAAAATACCAACACTAATAATCAATGAAACACATTTATAAAAATATCACATCAACATGGTATTCCATCCATTAAAGCATCCACTAACACATCAACGCCCATAATTAAACATGATAAAATTTCAAATATATAGTATAAAACCATACATGGAATAAACTTCGATTAATCCCAAATTTATCATCAAAATGTTAATTAAAAATCAAATGCAAGTCCCAATTTCATTATAAGTTCCAACTCAAATGTGTTTTATTTTATTTATCCATTGAAAAAATTATATTTTATCCAAACTACTCACTAGAATCACTCCATTATAATTCCAATATTGATAATTTTCATCTAAAATAATCCCAATAAGGTTTCTAATATATCAAACCACCTCATCTAAACATGTTTTGACATTTAGATCAATAAAAATTCAGAAAATTTAATTGTACCAAAGTCCTATACAATTATTCATATAAAATTATCAAAAGTTTCATAGAATATGCCCAAAAAACCAATCAAACACTTTACCAATAAAAAAATCATTGGCTCACACTAATGAATCAAATCAAACACAAAATTCATAAATAAAAAAGATTTCAAACACTATTACACTAAAATCAATCTTTCATTGGGTTCAACAAAGGTGGAGTTGGGGTAGGCGGTAGTGGTAGTGGAAGTGGAGGCTGCGGAGGGGTCCATGGTGGAGGTGGGGTTCATGGCGGAGGAGGGTTCGCAATGGAGGAGGGGTTCAATGACGAAGGTATGGTTTAGTGGTAGAGGTGGGGTTCGTGACGGAGGTGGGTTTGGATGGAGGATGGGTTCACAATGGAGGTGGGGTTTGATTTGCGATGGAGGTGGGGTTCACAGAGAATGAGGGATTCACGGTGGTAGAAGATGGATTTGTAGTAGAAGAGGAGGGGTCAGCGATGAAAGAGGAGGGTTCAGGGTAGAGGAGGGGTTGGTGGCAGAGGATGTGTCAGTGGTGACAGAGGAGGGGTCGACGGTGGTAGGGGTCAGCTTCCGCAAGAGCTTGAGGCATGCGAGAGAAGAAACTAATTGTTAGGGTTCATTTATAAAATTAGGTAAAGCTATTATCAGCACTAATTAAAAAACAATAATAAAGGTATGTTTTATTAACGCTAAAATAGAAAGCACTGATAAAGCTATAATGTTAATAATTTATTTATATTATTATATATATTTTTAAAATCATATATATAATAAATAAATAAATAATTATTTATAATTATAACTATAAATAAATATATATATTTATTTATATAATATATATATATATATAATTTTAAAAATTATAAATAAATAAATATTTATTTATAATTATAAAATTATAATAAATATATTTATTATATTTATAGTTATATATAATAAATATATATAATAAATATATTTATTATATATATTTATTAATATATATTTATTTATATCTAGAAATATAAATTATATATATTTATTTAAATAATTATAAAATTTTAAGAACTCTATTTCTTATATTTATAATGTTAAAAATATATATAATTAAATAAATATATACAAATATTTATAAATAAATACAAATATTTATAATTATAATTCTAAATAAATATAGATATATTTTTAAATAATTATAAATTTATAACAAATATATTAATTATATATATTTATAAAATTATAAGTATAATAAATAATGTTATTATAATATTATAATTATATATATATATATATATATTTTATAATTATAACTATAAATAAATATATATTTATTATAATATTTAAATTATATATTTATATAAATATATATCTATTATATTTATAATCTTATAAATATATATAATTAATATATTAAGTATATATTTATTTATAGTTATAATTATAAATAAATAAATATATTTATATATATATATATTTAAATAATTATAAAATTTCAAGAAATGTATTTATAATATTTATAATTTTATAAATATAAGTAATTAATATATTTCTTTTAATTTTATAATTATTTAAATATATCAATATTTATTTAGAACTCAAATTATAAATATTTTTATTTTTTTATAAATATTTTTATATATTTATAAATATATTTATTTAATTATATATATTTTTAGCATTATAATATATATATATATATATATATATGTATTAAAATAATTATAAAATTTGAAAAAATACATTTATTATATTAATAATTTTATACATATATATAATTAATATATTTATTATAATTTTATAATTTTTTAAATAAATAAATATTTAGTTATAATTATAATTATAAATAAATATATTTAAAAAGTATTTATATATAATTAAAAAATTATAATTTTAAATAAAATAAAAATATTTATTATTTAAATGTATTTATTATAAATTTATAAGTATTTATGGGAATATATTAACGGTTATAACATGAATGATTCATATACCTAGTAGAGTATATAGATAATAAAAAACAAGTCACCACATATAGACAACATGAATAATAATAATAAGGGTTTAATGTATAAATTGGCATTAATTTATGATGAATACAAAACAAATGTATGCCAATTATACTCACACATCAATATATTTATTGACCAAATTCATTGGAAAGAAATATTTATTTAAATATATAAATATATATTTATAATTATATATATTTAAAAATAATTTATACATAATAATAAATATATAACAATAAATATATAATTATATATATATAATCATAAATAAATAATTGTAAATATATAATTGTAAATATATTATTATAAATATTTAATTATAAATATTTAATTATAAATATAATAAATATAGTTATTGTTTAATACAATTTATTATAATCTTATAATTATTTAAATATATATTTATAATCTTACAAATACTTTTTTTAAACATTATATATATTTGAATTATTAAAAAATATATATTAATTAAAAACATGTGTTTTTTATTTAATGTGTATAAATAAACATTATTTTTGAATATAAATATAATAATTTTATATAAATTAATAATATATTTTGTTTGGAACTTTTATCAGCGCTAATAATACCACTGATACATATACATTTTATCAGCGCTAAAAAAACCACTCATAAAGAAACCCCTTTTATCAGCGTGTTTTTCTTAGCGCTGATAAAGGTCGGCGTTGCCCTTACACCGGTCTATGGTAGTGCGTGATTCACATTTCAATTCTAACCATATTGATGATTTTTTAATGAATATTGATAGTGTTTTGGGGTTCACTTTATTTTCACCATTTTTAGTCATTAATCTTCATTCTCTTTGATTATATGCATACATTATTGGTTCATATATATATATCTGTGTGTGTGTGTGTGCATGTATAGATTTATACATATGTACATATGTGTTTTTTTATTTACTTGTATTAATATATATAATACATATTTTGTTTATAATATATATATGTATATGTTTTAAAATATCTATATATATAAATCCTCATATATTTATATATATGTTAATAATATCATATAGAATATCATATATATATTATTTTAAGTTATGGTTGTTAGGTTCAGAACCCTCAACCTGAACACACCCTTCAAAAACTTCAAAATGTAGAAAAAAGTTCTGGAACATCTGAAATTGGAACAAACCTAAATCCACAATGTGTCTGGAATTGGAAAGATAAAGCATCCCAGCTATGCTCAGCTACACTCACATACACACCAGGTAAGAAATTTTGGAAGTAAATGATTGAAAGAAAAAAGAAACAAAAAAAAAACAACACAAGTATTTTACATGGTTCATACGTAGTCCCACTATACGAGAGGAACACCACAACTCTTTATTAAAGAAGTGAAAGAAGATTACAATATTGAGCCTTTATAAAAAAATAACCTCAAACTACCATTTAAAGTATAACCCAACACATGGAACCAATTCCACGACTTTCTGAATGTTGTGGGTGATCTTACACCAATGCTTGGTCACCCACTGAATCCCACTGCCTCAAGAGATCCATTTGGCGAACAATACATGCATATAAAAAATCTATGAGTTCTCCTTAAGCAGCATTTTAAAGAACCCTTATGTAATCCACATGACTGTCGAGAACACCTTACATAACTTTAGAATTGATTTTCATGCAAGTAATTTTAATTTCTTAACTTTCTCATTTCAAACTCATCATTTTTGCTTATAATTACTCAACTTCTAATTGCTTTGATTTTGGGCTTCTGGTCTTTAATTCTACCACTCCACCACCATCATCCGATATTGGAAATAGACTACTGGATTCACTCCTTCAGATAATTCTAGTTAGAAAATAGTTTCCACACTAAACAAAACCTATCAATCATCTTCCGGGGAATCATTTTTTGGCTGTTCTACCAAATCCTCTGTTAGTATCCCCAAATCCCTTCCACTCTTAATCTTCCTTTATAGATGCACGGTCCCCCCAACATACTTTTGGTCATCCCAACCCAACTAAGGAACAAAATTTCCCCAACATATACAAGACTACACCCTTTGTCATCATATCTTCTAGATTCAAAACTCCATTTACCTCAATAAAACCAACACTTTTTTTCCAATAACTTATGGTGGAGTGATATTTCAAAAGAGTATACATTATCCTGAAATGAAACATCAAATTATTAGCTTAGCGGATCTCACTTAATGAATCATATAAAAACATCCCAACCTTCTACCTTATTTTTAGATCATATAACAACCCCTTTAAGAAAATAAAATCTATCCCAGCTTCTATTATTATAACATACTATGCCTTCATTATTGAAAGTGAAACTATCAGTTAAAGCTTCAATAACTAACTCAAAGTTTTTCCTCTGTAAGTAAAATTATAGTCAGTGGAACTCTAACAAGTGTTCATATCTCCCCCAAAGTATGAATCTACAAACCACTATGGTGGTTCTTCCATTCCAAATAGAGAGACAAACTTTATAAACCTTGAAGATACCAAGGGATCGACTTAACCACTTCCAAATGTTCTCATCCATTATTAACCATGAACCCCCTAACTATTCTCAATGCATTAATAATGTCCAATTGTATGAAAACCATGTTATACATAAATATTCAGACTATCAATGAAATTAGAACCTTTTTCATGTACCCAACATCTACTACCATTCAAAGTGTCTTCTCTTTTCTTAACTTAAATCGTCTTACCAATGGAGTGACAACTAGTTTCTCCTCACTCATTTGGAATTATTCTACAAACTTTTGGATGTAGTCAGTGTCACATTCCCCCCTCCACTAGTACCCCTCCTAATTTTTTCATGATTATAGAGAGATGACCCCCAAAGCCTACCTCCAATAGGTCATGGGTCAAAGACCAGATCTGAAGGTATATAATTTTTACAATTGGGAGGCATTCCCCATATTATATAAATTTAAGGATAAAAGACAAGATGAAATCCACCTATAAACTCCATGCATAAATAAAAAAGAAATAAATATATATGAATGTAATTTCATAAAAAGTATAAATAATTGGAAATACCTAAAAAACCCTAGGCAGTGACCATGAACTCTAACGGCCCCAAAAAACCACTTGGAGTTAGTAATGCTCAGCTTAATCACCAACTAACTCCTGTGGGCCTAAATTTTTTTATAGATACATAGGGAGAGAGTATATATATACATAGTCTGATCGTCCCCTAAACCTATCATTCATAATGTTACTGAAGCATACCAAGTACCATTGAATAGATAAATGAAACAGACTCATTACATAAATAGGTAAAACTACATATCGTCATCACTAAGGCTCTCTCACCAAGTATTAAATATGTAATGCTCTAGGTTTTTAGAAAGAATATTTTTTTTATAAATCACATGTTCATAATTATAAACTATATATTTTTTCTATATGTTTAAAGTAATTGAAATTTATTAGTTAATAAGTTATACATGATCTGAATTAAAACTAACAACACTTTATTCCTTAATAAGGGGAACGTTACCACAAAGTAACATAAAACCAAGTATTTCACCCCAAGGATTATTACACACTATATATAATATACATCCATCAATAAATTATAAATCAACAGGGGAAAATAGATAGAAAGAATAAAATATTCATGACTAGGAAATCCACTAGATCATCTTCAACCTTGAGGAACACCAATTTCTAAACAAAACCTATAATGAGGAAGATCAACATGAAAGGAGAAAACATTATAAAAATATATAATATGAAATAAGAATCATGCCTTGTGAAGTTATAGTGGAGTGAAAAAATTATTTAGTAAGTATATATATATATATATAGGAATGATATTAGGTTGTTTCATTGCATATATTGAAACATCCTGACCCGGTTCACTCTAACTAGTAGCCGAATTAGTTCATCACATGAACCTATGCACACCACCTCTTATACCAGAGGCTTCTGACTAACAATGATGGTCCAATGAGATACATTCAGACACTATACCCTCTTAGTAATGAAACAATATAAAAATAAATAAATAATAAGAAACAATAACCCCATATCACATATCATATCCCAAAACTATGTAAGTGCCCACATGCTAATAAAGCAAACACTTCATGCCATAATCTTCTCATGTGTCAAAAGGAAACCCAAAATAAAGACACAACTGAAAATCATGAAAATGGTTCCCAACATCATGCCTATTCCCCTCATTTAGGCTCCATCCCATGTCCTAAATCATACATTTATCACAAGGAATCTTCTATTATTCTAACCTACATCCATGAAGTCTTCTCAGGCACAAGAAAAACCCAAGTAGGGTGTGATTATAACTCCGTAATCCACCACCAATGGCATCTAAAGAAATATCAAGCCTAAAAATAGTGTATGTATATACACAAGAGAATAATTTAAAATTCAATAAATTAAATAATTCTTTAAAAATAAATAGTGTTAAATTAACCATTTTAGCCCTTAGGTTCCCAATTGACTCCTACACCAACCATCCTACTTCAGCCTATTTAGGTCACCTGAACCATATACCATGGAGTTACATACTTTAAAAAAAGAAAGGGTATTTAGTCTAAGTACCTACACCATATCAAAATACATTAGTTCTCAGATCATAAATCTTGCACCCAAATATGGGATACCGAGCACCAAGTCCAACATTTAAAAATAAAGGATGCAAAGCATCATGTCAAACAATCAGAATTAAAGGATATGGAGTGTCATGTAAAACATACTTACCAATGGTTTTGGAGCATCATTCCCAAGCTATTTAACCTCCCCATCAACAAACCAATTTTAAAGGTCCAATATAAATGAACTTTTAACACACCATGATAAAATGGGTGCACATTTTTTAACATTCATTATTTATCATGGTCTAGTATACTCAACACCTTTAACCTAATTACAAAATTCAATTATTTCATACTTTACTCATTTAGAACATCTATTAAATGATCTTTACAACCATTTAACAATTTAAAAAATTCCCATTTAGACATTTTTCATTTATTCATTTTAAATTCTTAAAACATTTAATTCCCATGTTAAACTAAACAAACCATTATGAAATGATAATAATGAAAGAAATAAGTAAAAAAGAGTTAAAATCATAAACCCCCAATTCAAACATTTACCAACCCATTATAAAATTTTTAAGGAATTGGAACACCCCATGGGTTGCTATAGGTCTAGTATCGTAGTCATAAATGGACCCAATGGGGTATGTGAAGGGTCTAAAACATCATGTAAAGGCCCAAACCATTTTTATTAATCAAGGGAAATAATGAATTTCCCATCAGCACCAGAGAACATACCACATACACAAGAAAAAATATCAATATTATGGGAAACATCTTATAGACCACATACCTTACGCTCGTAAACAACCACTTGTCTAACCATGAACTTCGATTCAAGATAAAATGGTCACAACCAAAAAATTAAAGAAATCCCTTGAAATAGGAATTATGAGACATAGAAGAAGAGGGAAAACCAAGTAGTGAATATTCTATAGAAAAAAAAGAAAAAAACTCTTAGTCTTTACTGTGGATTCAAATTTCTTGAAATACCACGTCAAACACCCTAGAATTGAAAGCACTACATCCATGGAAGAGGAGGAGAATTTTGGGTCACACTATAGGCTGTTGGGTGTGAAATGGGGGGAGAAAAACAAGTGATATAGATATAATATCCATAGTAAAAAACAGTAAAATTTTCAATTTTAATGATGCTTATGATTTGGATGCATAGTTTTCTAAACCATGCGCCAATCATGTAAGCTCCTATGTCAAAGGAAAACAAATTGCATAGTCTTTTGGGCCACCCACATGGTTTGGAAAACTGTGCTGAAGCCATGTGAATGGATTTGGACCCAATCCGTATGGTTTTCAGTCCCCCTTGAATGATTTGTTAAACCATTCCCCCTTTAATCCATGCCACACGGTCATGGTGCATGGTTACCACTAACAATGTGCTATGTGTTATAAGTCCCATTTTCCACACGTTTCGTGACCTGAACCCCCTGAAACCCCCTGAAACCTTCCCTAATTCCAGAAATAATTCTATAAACTATTTTAAAATTTTAGTTAACAAAAATCAAAAATAAATAAAGTATCATAAAATGTTGGGATCTTGAAACCTCCCTACCATAAGATAACTCATCCTTGAGCTACACTCCCCAATATCACTAATCCTATAAGGTAAAAAGGTAATGCCAGTACGAACACATATCAGCTTCCATCTCCCAATTTTCCTCATAAAAATGACTATGTTTCCACTATACTCAGACCAAGGGCACAATATTAACCTGAATAGTTTTCTCACCACTATCCACAATACGAATCAACCACTCTTCAAAGGATGCATCGACCTCAATTCCAACATCATCGACATCAATAACATGAGTATGGACAGGGTGATACCGCCAAAGCAATGAAACTTGAAAATGATCATGAATAACCCCTTAACATTATGGAAGAGACAATCAATATGCTACAAGACCGACCCTCTCTACAATATTGAATGACCTAACATACTTATGTATTAACTTACGCTATTTTTAAATCTGAAGATGTCTTTGTTATGAACTTGCCTGAATACCTTGGTACCATGAAACCTGAGCTAACTCTAACATGGACCAAAGGGAATTCTCGATCCCCACAGGTTGATGACTAGAACTTGGCATCATAGAAGAGAAATTTGGGAACAATTATTCCATAAAAACAATGAAGGAAATGGATAAAAGTCAGTATGATCAAAAGAAAACTCCATAGGGAGAACAATAACAGAAGTAAAAAAGGTATATAAACCCAAATTATAACCATAAAGCACCAGAAACTGAAAGATAAACAACCCAAGTCTCAATGGACACAACCCTCTAAGTTATAAGGATCAACAACAAGAGAAACCTTTATGTGGTGCTTTCCCCTTACCTAAAATTAGAATAAGATAATCTATAAACACTCGAAGGCCCTAGTAGGGTGTGAGATAAAATCCCAGTAGGGCCCCACTAAGGATTCCATAATAAGATTCTATAATAATTAACCAAATAATTCTTTCAATTTTAAATAAAACATGCATGACAATAAGAGATCATATTTAAAATAAATTATCTCCATTAATTTCAATTGACAGAAATTTTTTAATTAATTGGTTAATAAAAATCTTATATAAAATAGTTTATATAAATTCACAAGGCACATGTAAAGAAATTTTACAAACAATGGAACATACCAAAATAATCAAAAATGAGAAACATGGTCATCTTACAATAGGTATGATAGTTTTAGGTTATGGGATTATCACACACTTATATAATGAAAATAAAAATTTTCACACACATCCCTTCGATACTAGTCAAAGAGGACTAACCAACATTTTTTTGAGGATAATATCTACTAATGAGTTTATGTTAGAGTTGTAAAGAGTCAATACATCTCTAGGAAATTCCCATCCGAGAATGTTTCTCCATAATAACCCACTAATGACTAAAGATTTCATGTTCTCAAACAACACTCAATAATGGGAAAATTATTTCAAAATTGTTCAAAATAAAATTTCCCCATTTTCCATTTCAATATTCCATTTTATCTTTAAAAACTAATACGTGGGTTTTTAAAAAATTCATGGATTTTTCCAGGATAAAACCAATGGGTTATTATCAAAACAATTTAATCCATTTTCAAAAAATAAATTTCACAATTCAATTTCGACAAATCAAATTTCACAATTTCTATCAAATCTAAATCACACCTCAATTCACTATAATTGGGGGGATTTCCCAAATTTCATGACAAATCAACTTAAAATCCTAATTCACATAGAATTTAATTTTCAAAATTTAATTAAAATAAATTAAAACAACCAAGAAATTCTAAGTTAAATTAATTGGACAATATTATACAGAACCACCTACCTTGGGATCATGGGATCACAAATCACAATGACCATAAAGGGAAACTCCAATGAAGAATGTCAGAAACAAAGATATGAAAATCAAACATAGATTAAATATCTAAGACAAAGTAGATTAGATTATATAACAAAAAGAAGATCTTAAAAACCCTAAAGAAGAGAGAGGAACAGATCAGGAGATAAATAATGATAGAATAAAACTCACCAATGAGAGATCAAATGATGTTTTCCTTGCTTTGATCTACTTTAGAAAGGGTTTAGAGGATCCAAAATGGGTCATTAAGATCCCTCTAAACCTTGTAAAATGAGATATACCAATTTATAGTTAAGTGGGGATCCAAAATAGGTTCGGGGAATTTTAAAACAATTTTGGAATAATTAAAACCCGTGTTCATGGTTAACTCAATGACACATGTATGAATACATGGCCACCCACTACAAACTCTAGATGTCAATAAAACCAATTATAATATGACTTTTGTCTACTATGGTATATATCCATACACTTACAAGTTAATTAGACATTACCCAATGTATCCTTCATAAGGATCATCCCCAAAAACTGTGATTCTCATACATATATCCATCATAAAGGATATTTTCATGGCCTACCATATAGTGCCTCTTATGGTGCCATCTAAATTTCCCATGATAACTGTTATTATAGGAGAACTCAAAAATCACTAGGTGATTCTCCTAGGTTCCAAAAAAATTATAAAATGCACTGTTTAGACAATTTCTCTAACACCAAGATAGTTTTCTTTTATTTTACATCCATCTATGGGTGGTGGGTTGTGCTTAAAAATACCTAAGTATAGAGTTCCTTTTATAAACCCTATTAAAAGAACAAAGTAAAACTATGATATCTATCTAAATAAATTCTCTATAGCCCCCATGTAAATATATAATCTCCCAAAAATATAAGTTACCCAACTCATCTAGGGTGAATGTCTCTTGAATCAGTAATAAATGAGATACCATTTTCAATTGTTCCACAATCACCCTTATCATGTCACTATTTTCAGGAGTCCTTAGTAAACCCACTATGAAATCCATGGTAACAATATCCCACTTCCATTTTGAAATAGGAGAAGGAAATAAAAAACCATTAGGACTCCAATTCTTAGCCTTTACTTACTGAGAGTTGTAACACCATGTCACAAAAACCTACAATCTCCTTCTCCATTCCTTTACACCAATACTTTCTATAAAGATCATGAAACATTTTCATAAAACCAAGGTTCACTACCCATTTTTAATCATTAATATCACACATCAGATCCTCCCACATACTCATAGGCACATAAACAAAGCCATGAACAAGGATAATCTCATTTCCATTGATGGTATATTCTATAGGTAACACCATTCAATCAAAGTTATCCCTCCACAACATGCAATCTGGATACTTATACTTCATCCTCTTGAACCTACTCATAATGATGTTTATAATAGATAAGTATGTGATGGTTATATTTTCTCACTCCCCCTGAACACTTATATGCATCTTAGTGAACCAGGGCATCATGTTCCACTCTGAACTAGACTCTGGAACTGTCTTAGTTCATGTCTTCTAACTTAAAGCATCAACAACAATATTTCCTTTTCCATGTGTATAAGCTTGCTCAAGTTCAAAATATTTCATTCACTCAACCCATATCTACTACCAAATATTTAGATCACACTATGAAAATATACATTTAAGTCTCTTATGATCATTATAAACAATAAACCTTTCACCCATGAGATAATTATACCAACATTGTAAGTCATTAACCACTATGTATACCTCGATATCGTGTATAGGATAGTTCTACTCATGTGGACTCAATTTCCATGATCAATATGCCATGATTCACCCCATGCATTAACACTACCCAAGAAATGATTCTGGATGCATCAAAATATATCATACACTCATTACCTGGTTTGGGTAAGATCAAAATTAATTCTATGGTCAAACACTTCTTAAGCTCCTAAAAAGAAATCTTGCATGCCCCTTTCCACTAAAAATTTACTCCCTTATTGTTTATACCTAAGAGGGACACTTAAAAGTGAGAAAATTTCTTGATGAACCTTTAGTAGTAACCCTATAAAACAAAAAATCTTCACAGGTCAAAAACATTCTTGGGATGATCCCATGAAACAACCACTTAGAGATTCTCGAGGTAAACTGGCACACCTTCTTCCAAGATGATGTGACCCAAGATATGTACCTTGTTAAAACAGAAATGGAACTTGGATATATTGTTGTTTATCTGATTCTACCTCAGTTTACATAGGAAAATTTCAAGATGTTGGGCATGATTGTCTCTTGAATGGGAGTAAACTAAGATTTCATCAACAAACCCCGCCACAAAATGATCTAAATATGGGTGAAATATTTGGTTCATCAAGTCCATGAACATAAAAGGATAATTTTTCTTCCCAAATGGAATCATAATGAACATAAATACTCTATACCTACTTATGAAAGTAGTCTATCATATATTATATAGTCTCAACCCAAACTGGTGGCACCCTGATATTTAATAAATCTTGTAGAATACATAGACACTACTCATCTAGTAAAAAAGAACAATAATACATGAACAATGATACCAGTTCATAATCATCATTTGGTTTAGATTCTGGTAATCAATACATAGGCACAACTTCCCATCATCCTTCTTGGAAAAAAGAACAGGAAAATCCCAAGGTGATGTACTTTACTGAATGAACCATTTAGCCTCACATTCATTTAACTATGTCTGAAGAACCTGAAGAAAAACTAATTCCATTCTATTAGGTGGAATGGAATGAAGCTCAACCCTGGGAACCATCTAAATATTAATCTCTATCTCTCTCTCTTGAGGAAACACTGATAACTCCTCAGGAAACATGTCTTAAAACTATTCCACTATAGGAGGGAAGACATCATATTTCATTCCCCCATGATCTAGTATAATACTTTCAACTTGGGATGTGAGATCACCCAACTATTGATGGATTTTCCCTACATGTCCTTCTTAGATATCCCCTTATATATGATGAACATAAATTTCACCCTTAGGTGATGTGAACATTACCCTTATAGAGTAACAGTTAATGTGATAGTGGAATATAACCAACCATTCCATTCCTAGTATTAAGTAAATATATTTCATATTAAGTATTAAAAAATTACAAAGGAGATGATACCCACCAATCTTGTGGAAACACTCCTTACAATGATAGATACCCTCTGATTTCACCCCTAACACTATGTCGATCTACATAACCCCATAAAATAACTCCACCACTAGACCCAAATTGTTCAAAAAATAAGAAGATATAAAAAAATTAAATCTTATATGTCAAATAATGTTTCAGAAAGTATAGAATCCACATGAATCATATCTTAGATAGTAAACGACTCACCCTTGTCACTAGTAAGAGCAAAATTGACTGCATGAAACCGAACTATCCCTCTACCCTGAGATCCAACCAAAGTCACATTCATTGTACTTCTCTATAAATATGGATGCTTATACCTCAGAGTACCTCATCCCCTACCCTAGATGATATGGTCAGTAGAACTCTAACTGACATATTGATATGGGGTATAAGATCCTATGTCAGTGCTCTATATCAACCTAGGTCATCCATCACCATCCATCCACTGAGGCTTACTAAAAAACATATGTATATTCCTCACCCTTCCATAAGATCAATACTCCACTGGTGGTTGAAGACACTAACCTTATATGTGACTAGTCTTTCCACATTGATAGTATACCACCTGATCACTTCCTAGAGAGGCCGATCATCTTCCCCGACTACCTATCCCACCACCCACTATTGTAAATCTAGTCTATACTGGTGGTTTTAACAAAGCATTTGTGTAGGTAGAAAAAAGTCACCTATTCCAATGGTTTTACAAAACCATTATTATAGATCCATTAATTTATGAGATGTATACCAATGGTTTTGTAAAACCGTTGGTATAGGTACCCAAAATAAACCTATACTAATGGTTTTCAAAAACTATTGGTATTGGTAAGATCATTTTTTTACATTTTTATATAATAAGTACATATTAAAAACCATTTTTATAGACCAAAGTTACAATAATTACCTCATATCCCACCAACATAGAAAATAAAACAATTAAAGTTGGTAAAGAAGAAAACATAATCCATTATTGACTTAGTACCCTAAGACAAACACAGAAACTCCACAGTTCATTCCAATATTAGGGTCTCTAGGTAAAAGTGTTTCAATAACTTATCCTGAAATTAATTCCATGAAATTCCCTCTAGCTACTAATCCTGGACATGAATATCCCACAAGTGATTCATTGGTCATCAAAAAATTTAATCCACCAACCTAAACCTACTCTCTAGATGAGTCTCAACGTGATCCAAATTCATTTGGAAAGACTCAATCCAGAACACAACTACCTCAAAGACACATTCTCCAATGAATGTTAGAGGATACTACAACTAAAACTCCCTTTCTAGATCAAACATAATCGACTCATCCCACAATATATGTCTATCCATAAATTACATAAATCAATTGAAATTATCATGGAACCACTCTTATACCCCATCACTTGGAACCAACAGGGGATTTGGCCCTATTACCAAAGGTGTGTTGTCAATAATGCCCTCCTATCATCCTACCAAAAAACATCATCACAGAGGAATCCCTATATAATTCTAGACACATTTTAGGAAATATAATAGATAACATACATGGTTACACATAATAGGGTCACATCAAGCCACAAACAAGCTACTTTATATACACTATCTTAATAGAAATAATTGCAACACTATCACTTCACTCAACCATCCCTATCAAGGGCCACTGTTTAACACATGGTAAAATTAATATTTCATGTTAAAATACTTATGTTTAACACCATTTTAACAAAAATATTTTCCTTATTTCAATTTTTAACAGTCGCAACCTATTTATTATGCACTATTTCTTAAAAAACCCAAAAGAAAAAATAATAATTTTATTTCCTACAAACTAATTTTCTATTCCAAGCAATATATCAAAACATGATTTTTAATGTGTGCCTAATATGATGCATGCATCATAAACCTCCGAGTTCCTAAAATGATTCTTTCATACACAACCTCATTCCATATAGTCCCATTAGTAAAATATCATAAATCATTAATATCACACAACAAGTGTATCACCCAGAGTGAAATAAAATTGAACTATAATAAGAAAACCGTAAGAACCACAATCCCCTCCCTAGAAACACGGGTTTTCCCCACACAAGAGTTAGATAATCCCATGAATGAGCTCATCAACAATCCCCTACACATTATAGTCTCTAATATAACTTCCCTAAATAGTAAATCAATATAAAATACATTAATCTCTAATACCACTTTGTAACATCCCGGACCTGCTCACTCCAAATAGTAGACGAATCAGTTCGTCATAGGATCTCATGTGTGCCTTCACAAATATGGTCATTAAAAATATGGGTTGTGGTCATATATTCAATAGGTATACAGATGTAGCGTATTATTAATTAGTAAATTTAAAATAATATAACTTGCAATGAAATACAATCATGATATTGAAAGATTATAAATAAATAAATATATTTATGTATTAGATATAAATATAAATAATATTAATAAAATGTGAAATGATAAAATTAATATAAATATTTTAATACCAATGGATTAGTAAAAATAAATTTTATAATATTAATAAGTAATTTTAATGGTATTTGTTAAAGTGTATTTAATATAAAAGTAATATTTTTTGTACAAAGAACTATTTTGTTAAGTATTGTATATTTTATCCCAATAGGTTAAATTGAAAATGTTTAAAATATTAATATATATGAAAAAATATATTAAAATCAAATAAATAATAAATTAATATGAAATAATATTAAGAACACTTAATGTTTAAAAATGTCATTTTTTATTAAAAGAAGTTTTTATTATATTTTTTATTTTCATTTAAAAACTAAATTTATAAATTTTAGAATCCGAATTAGATAAAATGAAATTAATTTTTATATTTAATATTTCAAAATATTCTTAGTATTATTTTTTGAATTTTTTCTAAAAAGGTTGATTTTTAGTTGAAAATATGGTTTTTGTAAAAATTATATTTTTTATAGTTTTATCATTATGTAATAATATCTCAGAAGGTTAAAAAAGCATTTAAAAAATAAATATTTACTTAAGGAATAAAATTATTCATTTTATATTATTCTTTGGACTTTAAAATATTATGTCAAACATTTTTAGAAATAAATTAAAATGTTACTCGAATAAAAACAATTTTCAGTCTTTTCTTATAATTAACTATTTTGATAGTGAAATTCAATTTCATATTTATTTTAAATACACATAAATTATATATATATTTTTATGATTTTAAATTCCTAGATTTTACATGTGTTATTTTTAAATATTATATGGATTAATTTTAAGACCAAACATTGAGATGACGTGCAATTCTGAGGCCCAGTGTGTCCTGAATATTTATTTGAATAATATTAAAATATTAAATAGACACACATGTAAAGTTTTCCAAAAAAGTGGAATAACTTATAAATAGGTGACCAGATCATAAATTTGGGGGTATTATTTCATTCAGAGCAGTGGCTTTACCATAGGCGCGACCTAACATCGCCTGGTGTGGGTTGACTGTGAAAAGTAGTTTTGATCGTTTTTAATGAATACAAGAAATTGAATATTTATTTTATTTTCTATATTTCGTCGATGTAGCAACAAAAAAAACTTCTTATTTTTAAGTAATCCTTTAGGTAGGGATCCAGGGTTAGGCTCATAACCCTGGAAATTCCCTAGAGGCTCTGGAGATAAACCTTATAGATTTCTATCATCGGGCGACACCGTAATTAAAGATTGAAGATCAGTGAGCCTTGTTATTGATGAATATCTCTAAAAAATTTATATTCAAGAGAGAACAATTAAATTCAAAGGTAGGATGAAATATTTTGGATTTATTTTCTCATTCTTAGATTCAATGATGAATGCAGACCAACCAACGAACATGTTGATCCATGGTTCAATCGTTCTTGTGGATGGGGTTTAATTGCAGAATTTATAGGATTGATTTTTTTATATTGATTTTTATTGTTGATCATTCTTACAGGAATGGATCGATGCCATAATGAAATTTTTTTGAGGTTATTTCCTTAGGTTTGTTCCATTTGAAATTCTCTCCCCCATTTTTTATGCATGTTATTAATTCCATATGGGGTTATGAAAGAATGATTGTTTCACCTTTGATTCATGGAGAAATGATAAGAAATTAAAGATCCAACACCAGCATGAACTAATAGAGGTGCGGCGGTGATGAAGACAGATGAATCAAATAAATTGAGGAGATATCCTTCTTCGATCAGTTTTAATTAGATGTATTTAAAGTTATTTTATAAGAAAATGGAAGGCCCAAAACATGACGATTCAGTTCTAGGGTAATGGAATGAGGTTTGATCTTGAGTTTCCCAACAAGGAAGGACTGGAATGGTGGACAGAGCTATGAAGGAGATGAACGAAGCACGTACTAGGGATTCTGGAAAATCCTGATGAAAACGACATGTAACCCAGGGTTACAAAGTGTGTGGACCCCACTGAGCGGTGGATAGGGTTTCAGAAGATAGTGAAATTTCACACGACATGTGACCCTATCACACGATGTGTAGGCACTTCCCATAGGCTCGGCTTGTATCTCAGAAGATGCACATACACGAGGTGCAGTAAATGAGTTTTCTACACGAAGTGTACCCCCTCACACAACTTGGCATGAACCAAGTACACATACTACCCCATGTGCTGGTACACGGGTAGAGACACATAGGTTGACACCATGTATTGGCATACGAACAAAGTACATGAGTGGACCCCATATGGAAGGACATGCTGTGTGACCCTTCTACATGGTGTGCACCCATCTTCTACACGACATGTTCTAACGACATGGGTTGTTGTACACAGGCAATACCCGGGGTCAAGGAACATGGTGTGTTACCCTAATACACATTGTATACCTTTCTAAATGGATTAATTATATTATCCTCCATATCTTGGACAAGTTTTTTAGGCTTAGTTCCAAATCGCTACCCTAAAGGTAGGTATGAATCATTTCCTACTCATATGACTATGATCCCTTCAGCAAGAATTCCTGGATAGAGTTGTTGGAATCCTTCAAGATGTCTATAGCATGATCCTCTATTCATTCTTTATGCCCTAGGTAGATTCTTCGGTATTGATGTAACCAAATTCATCGGGTGTCGATCCTCTAATTGGAAGGTTAATACAGATGGAGTTTTTGGTATCACCCCATGGCACTGGATGTGATCCAAATCTATTGCATCATATATCTATTTTTAGATATATTAGCATGTCAATCTCCCCCAGGATGGTTCCCGATGAACAGTACTTCTTAGAGGAACATCATCAATGCTATTAGACTTAAGAGTGTGTTCTCCTAGATGTGTGCTTTGTGGAATCTTCACACTGAATCCCTTGTGTTGGTATGTGGTAGTTGTGACTTACCTCTAGAATGTGTGTCTTAGTTTGAGTATATCTAGATATTATTATATATATTGTAGACATATACTATATAGAACTGAATGTATCTTTCTTTGTGTATTGCATTGTGGTTTTAGGGTGTCCTATTGTGGGATTGGATATGTGTGTGTGCATACAAGTACATAAGAAATGTATCCCATTTTAGTGATATACCTACTCAGTTCTAGTTACCATTCCCTGGCCTATTAGAGGTGGTCTTGGGGTGTCACGACATGGGACCCACTGGGACGGGTCGTGATAGAGTGGTATTAGAGGTGGTTGGTTCTACTATAGAACCAGAAGTTTGTGAGATTGGTTTGGGGAAACAATGTTAGGTTTTTTGAGTTCAGCTTTCAGGCCATGGACTCCAGTTTTGGTGCGGGCGGCCGACCTATCCATACACCAGGACTCTGAAAACCTGGTTTTTGTCTCAGTACATGAGAACACTGCTTGCAGGGAAAATAATGGTATATGCATCATATAAGAATGAGTTGTGGTTCCATTCCCTTATTGAGTTAGCTCTACAGATATACTTATTGGTCATGGTATATCTTGTTTTCTTACAGTATATCCCTGAGACACATTCCAACTAGGACTCAGTATCTCTATCACATGGATGACCCCCTTAGTGATGAGGCTTCAATATAGGGACCAGTTCCCCAGATGTCAGTTGCAGGTGGTGCACCAGCTATACTGCCACCTGTGGAGCAGCATGTGGTACCCGTAGTACCAGTAGACAAGGAGCACAGGTTGAGCACACTTCACGAGTTTCATAGATAGATACCCATCAGGTTCTGAGGAGAGTCTGACCCTCAAGTAGTTGAGGAATGGATTTAGTTGGTGACTTGAGTTTTCCATCTAGTCAGGACACCATCAGATTAGATGGTGGTCCTGGAATCAAACCTTCTACAAGGTTCAGTAGGGAGATAGTGGAGTTTGGCTATCTATACTCACGATGAGGAAAATCTTTCATAGAAAAAGTTTGAGCATCTCTTCATAGAGGAGTTATCAAAAATCATGATGAGATCTATACATATATAGTATCTTCTTCAGCTCTATCAGGCTTGCATGACAGTGTCTGATTATTCATCAAGGTTCACCAACATTTCTAGGTACTCGATGGATATGGTTAGATATCAGTACTTTAGGGATCATACCGTTGAGTGAGGTCTGCATATAGATATCGGAGCTAGAATTATCCATCTATGAATTACTATTTATGACGGGGTGCTTGAGTGGGATTTAGTGGTTGAAATATTCTTGGATTATTAGGTACAACCGGTGATAGATAGTAGTGGGTGAGCAGGTGAAAAGACATTGACAACAGGGAGACGATGTCAGTCTCAAGGACCTAAACATGGGAGATATTTCAAGAGGATGTCACAAGATAGAGGATCTACAATTCTGGGATCATAGGGTGGGTCTAGTCAGCTGAGGGAGAGGCGGTTCTATTTATGCGATGACCGGGTGCATCTCACTTGAGATTGTATGACCCATCATGGTGCTCACAGGGAGATAGTGGATAGACCACTGAGGCAGAGACAATGATAGGAGTAGGTAGATCCATATGGTGAAATATGTGGAATAGGAGCTAAGAGAGAAGTAGGAGGTGGACAACATTTCGACATATTACCACCCCCACCCCCAGGTAGTCCACACAAGGCTTAGGGAGCTGTAGGATAGGGGTGGGGACATCAACCTGTAGTCGAGGCATATGAACTAGGGGCCCCGAGAATGATTTGAGGTACGATCTGTGTATTTGATACTTTAGCTAAAATACTGATAGACATGGGTTATAGTCATTCCTTTCTCACTACATATCTTGTTTGAGACCAAGATATTCTGGTTGAACCATTGACTCAACCCTTACACTTGGAGACACCTACTGGAGAAGACTCAGAAATCACACATCTATGGAGATAGTGTGAACTAACCCTTAGAGGTGAGAGTTTTGGTTGGATCCTCCTGGTGGAAATGTTGAGGCCTTATGATTTCATTCTTGGTATGGATTGGTTATCCAAAATCCATGCACATATTGACTATTTTAGGCTAATGGTGTGGTGTATCTGCATCGATGTAATGAGGTTTTCCATTTTCAATGAAAAGGAAACCCAAGTAGCATAGGATTGACCCGTGCATAGGAGGGTGAAATAGATTACTCATTAGTTGGATACCCTAACCCTTAGTGTAGTATATTTTATGAGTTTATAGTTCCCAAAATTAGTGGTGGATTATGAGGACGTCTTCCTTGAAGATGTTCCAAGATTACCTCCCTATCAAGAGAAAGAATTATGCAATGATTTATACCCTAGGATGAAATCAATATCTACACCAGAATATCAGAATGATCCCATAGATCTTCGAGAGATGAGGGTGTAGTTGGAGTACTTGTAGAAGAAGGGATTCATGAGACCCAGTGTTTCACCATGGGAAACCACAATTTTGTTTTCCAAAAAGGAAGATGAGAGCTTGAGGTTGTGTGTGGACTATTAGCACCTAAATCCAGTGATCGTGAAGAATAATTATCCACTACTTAGGATTGATGACCTCTTTGATTAGTTGAGAGGGGAATGATGGTTCTCAAAAGTTTAACTTAGATCAGGCTATCACCGATTGTGAGTACAGAGCAAGGATATACCAAATATGACTTTTAGATGTTTCTATAATCACTATGAGTACTTGGTGATTCCATTTGGCATGATAGATTCCCCATCAGTGTTCATGGGACTCATGAACCATATCTTCCATCCTTACTTGGATTAGTTCATGGTATTATTCATTGACGATATCCTTTTGTACTCAGCATCTGAGGAGGAGCATGTAAGACACTTAAATATGTTTCTAGACATAATTCAAGAGCACCGGATTTATTGGAAACTCTCAAAGTGCTAGTTATGGATTCAGGTGGTCCACATTATGGGACATGTTATCTCAGTGGATGGAGTGGATATGGACCCAGAAAAGGTCAAGGAAGTGTTATCCTGGGAGCCATCTAGGAGCATGATGGAGGTGTAAAGCATCCTTAGTCTAGAGGGATATTACCAGAGATTAATACCTAATTTATCCAAGTTATTAGCATCGATGACAGATTTTACTCAAAAAGATAAGACAATGATTTTAAAGAGAATATTCAGTAGGGTTTTCTACAGTTGATATAGAGTTTTACAAATGCTATGATCTTGAGATTTCTAGAAGAGGGTGTTGAGTATGTAGTGTTCCACGATGCATCATGAACTAGGCTTGGTTGTGTCCTGATGCAGAGGAAAAAAATGATTTACTATGGTTTACACTAGTTGAGACCACATGAGTATAACTATGTGACCGAAAATATTTAGTTAGCAGTGGTAGTCTTTTTGTTGAATATGTGGTGACACTACCTAATGGGTGAGCGATTTATCACCTACTCCAATCGCAAGAGTCTAAATTATATCTTCTATTAGAAGGATATGAACTTGAGACATAGTTAATGGATAGAATTCATCAAGGACAATGAATTTGAGATTGTCTATACTCATGGGAAGGGGAACTTGGTGGAAGATTATATTAGCAGGATATCTAGTTCCCAATTTATAAACATGGAATTAGAGTAGTTAGACTCATTAACATTATCCTTTGTGGATGGAGATGGAGGAATTTACCACCAGTCGATGGTTGTTAGCCCTACACACTTACATCAAGTCAGGGAGACACAACTTGAGGATACCAACTGCGAGACTCTACATTCCCAGATGTCCATAGGGCATGATCCTGATGGATATTCGAAAGGTAGAAAACACATCGTCCTTTTCAGAGGACACATATTTGTACCAGTGTCATTGTGGGAGGAGGTTCTGAGGAAGTTTCTTATATCCCCTTTAGTGGTACATAGAGGTGTGTAAAAGATGTACCAGGACCTCCAACATTAGTTTGGGTGGTCAGGAATGAAGAAATCAATGGCAAAGTTTGTTTCTCAGTGACTTGGTTGTTAGCAAGTGAAGGCTAATCACCAGGTTCCAACATGTTTAAGTCAACCCCTTGAGGTGCTGGAATGCAATTGGGATGGAATATTGATAAAATTATTTATGAGTTTACCAAGTACGTCTAGGAGAAACGATGCCATCAGGGAGATATTTGACCAACTCACCAAGTCATTCCACTTCCTAGATATCTGATAGAAGAGTTTATTAAAGATATTGGGAAGCCTCTACGTTTAGGAGATAGTTCAACTCCATAGAATTCCATTGATGATATTTTTATATTATTATTCTCATTTTACATTCCAGTTGTTTAAGGGATTACAAGAGGCTTTTGGGACCCAATTATGCTTGAGAACAACATTTCACCCATAGATGGACACCCAGATACAGTAGACCATTTAGGTTATGGAGTAAATGTTGTGGGATTTCATGTTGGACTTTATCCATAGTATGGAAGATCACCTACCATTGGTGGAATTTTTATACAAAAATAGATACCATTTCACCAATGGTATGGAACTGTTCAAGGCTTTCTATGGAGAACCTTACAAGTCACCACCGTACTGGACTGACTAAGGATATTCAGTACTCATGGGTTCAGAGTTGGTGTGAACTACTACAAAGAAGGTGCATATCATCCAATAGTGGATGAAGACTGCATATAGACTTTATAAGTCTTATGAATATAGGCGGCAGAGGCCTCTACAGTTTGAGGAAGGATACCATGTATTCCTATGGGTTTCAACTTGATGGGGATAATGGAGATTTGACCAGGGCAGAAAGTTATCTCCAAGGTTTATCGGCCCTTTTCAAATACTGCACAGAGTTGGCGAGGTGGCATATAGCTTAGCTCTTCCCCCATTATTAGGCTGGGTACATGACATCTTCTACAAGTTATAGCTGAGGAGGTATGTGCATGATCCATCACACATCATCAACTAGGGAAAACTGGAAATCAAGGATAGAACTACTTTTGATGAGTACCCAATGGATATTGAGGATCAGTAGGAGAGGATCTGTCATGGGTGTGTGATTCCTTTAGTGCATGTATGGTCATAACACAGAAATATTCAAGAGAGCACTTGGCAGCGGGAGGCTCAGATACATTCTCAGTCCCACATCTTTTTGAGTAGTCTTTATTTTGGATTTTCAGGGACATAAAGCCCCAAAGTGGGGATATTTTAATGCCCTAATATTTTCATGTATTATTTTTAAATATTATATGAATTAATTTTAAGACCAGGAACTGAGGCGATGTAAAATTATGAGGCCCAGTGTGCCCGAAATAAATGTTTGAATAATATTAAAATATTAAATGGACACACCCTTACAGTTTTCATGAAAAAGTTAAATAAATTCTAAACGGGTGCCCGAATTAGAAATCCATGGCACTGTTTTATTCAAAGGAGTGGATTTAACTGAGGTGTGGCCTATCATTGGCCGGTATAGGTCAACTGTGAAAAGTAATTTTGATTTTTTTATTGAATAAAATAAAATGAAGAATTATGTTATTTTTTCCATTTCATCAATGAGACAACACAACAATGCTTCTTATTTTAAGTAAGCATTTAGGCCAGGATCTATGGTTAGGCTCATAACCATAGAAATTCCCTAGAGGCTTTGGAGGGAAACCTTATAGATTTCCCTCGGTGGATGACAATGGAATTGAGGATAAAAAATAAAAGAGCACTATTCTTGATGAATCTCACCAATGAAAATCGAACATCAATAGAGAACGATCCAATTCCCATATAGGATGCATTACTTTGGATTTATTTTCTTGTTATTATATTCAACAAAAAACGTGGACCAACCAATGAATAGGTTGATCCATAGTTCAATCATTATTATAAGATGGGTTTTCATTGTGTGATTTATAGTGTTGATTTTTTTATATGGATTTTTATTATTGATCATTATTACTTGAATGAATCATGGCCGAAATGAACAATGTTCTAGTTTTGTTTCATGGGTTTGTTATATGTGAAATTATCTTCCACATTTTCTATGTGTGTTCTTCATTCTTCATGGGGTTATGAAAAAATGATCATTTCACCAAGGTTTCTCGGTGAAATGATCTGAAATTGAATATCCAACACTAGGAAGACCTAATGAAGGTGGGATAATGATGAAAATAGAAGAATTAAAGTGATTTTGGAGATATCATTCTTCGAGAAGTTTTCAACAGATGGATTTAATGTTATTTTTCGAGCCAATTTAAGGACTAAAAAACCTCGATTCAGTGTTAGGGTGATTGAAGGACACTTGATCTTGAGTTTCCCAGAAAGGTGCAACTAGAATAGTGGTCAAAGCAATGGAGGAGATGACCGAATTGTGAACTAGGGATTCTGGAAAATCCCAATAAACACGGTGTGTAACCCAGGGTTACATGGCGTGTGGCCCCTACTGAGTGGTGATTGGGGTTTTAGGAGATAGTTAAATGTAACATGGTGTGTAGGCCCTTCCCAGAGACTCAACCTGTATCTCATAAGATACACAAACATGAGGTGGATACACTAGTTTCCTACATGGTGTGTACTCCTTCACACTACTTAACATGTACAAAGTACATAGACTACCCTATGTACTGGTACACGGGTAGAGACACATGGGTTGACACCGTGTATTGTCACATGAAAATAGTACATGGGTGGACCTTGTATTGAATGATACTATGCGTGACACTTCTATATGACGTGTACCCATATTCTACACAACATTTTCTAACGACACGGGCCATTGTACACAAGTAGTACCCAGGGTTTTGGAACATGGAATGTGGCCCTACTAAATGCTGTGCATCCCTTTCTATATGGATTGATTCTTTTTCTTCAGTATCTTGGACAATTTTCATTAGGGTTCATTCCCTTATAACTTCCCTGATGGTAGGTATGAATCATATATTACCCATAGGACTATGATCCATTCAGCAGGACTTCCTGGATAGAGTTGTTGGAATCCCCCTGAGAGGCCCAGAGCACGATCCTCAATTCATTATCCATTCCCTAGGTGGATTCTTTGGTATTTACATGTCCAAATTCACTGGGTGTCAATCCTTTACTTGGCCGGTAAATCCAGATGGAGTTGTTGGTATCACCCCATAGCCCTGACTGTGATCCTCATCTATTATATAATATCTCTCTCTTCAGATATATAGGCGTATCTCTCTCTCATATTATGGTTCCCAAAAAATAGCATTTCTTGGATGGAAATTATCCGTGCTATCTGAATCAGGAATGTATTATCCGGGATGAGTGCTTTATGAAATCTTTAGACTAAATCTCAAGTGTTGGTATGTGGTAGTTATGACTTACCACTAGACTGCATGTCTTGGGTTGAGTATATTTGGATATTCTTATATGCACTGTAGATATATACTACGTAGAGCTAATTGTATCTTCCTTTGTGTATTTCTTTGTGGTTTCAGGGTGTCTGATTGTGGTCTTGGAGATATGTGTGTGCGTACATGTACATTGGAAATTCCTCCCATGTTACTGATATGACTACTCAGTGCTAGTCACCAGCCCCTGACCTATTGGAGGTGGGATTTAGGAGTTGCGGCATAGACCCCACTGGGATGGGTCGTGAAAATAATAAACTAGTTTATTTCATAAATCCCTCATATATGATAATATTATCTTGTAAATAAATTTTTAAACTAAAATAACACACTTTTCATAAAAATTTGTTAATACGTGTTATGTGTGTTTACTTTAAAATTACCATTTCAATCCATTAAAAAATTTATATTTAGTAAAATTATTTAAAATTTTTAAATCATAAGGTCCAGATTAGGTAAAATATTCAATCTTATTTTTTTCCAATAATATGAATTGCTATGGTTTAAAATTAATTACCAAGGTAAGATTAAATTAGGGTAAAAATTGAAAAGTTAAATGAAAAAGAATAAAAACACTCTAGTATATATATAAAATGAGTGGATGATGGGAATATATACCCAAACAATCATCCCCTCCACTTATATATATTTTGGATCCATTGAGCATTGAATAATAACATTACATTATTTAAAATGTAATTGTTAATTCCTAAACCACTCCTTCCTTCACTTATAAAAGGGTGACACTTTCACACTTCAATATTAACATATACATAGACTTTATTATTTAAAATATGATAAATAACTCACCCTATAAACCTTTTCCACATTCATAATCTTCTGTTTACCATTAGTTACCATAAGGTCTTTATTTCCAAGGATAATTCCAAGGAAATTTGAAGTCCTCGATGTGAGTATTATCAACTAATTAGATTTTGTTATTAATTATCTTCATTAAAATTTATTATATTCACAATAATATAATTATAATGGTGTAATTTATATATATTTTAATATTATTATATTATGTGTATTATCATCCATCCCATCCATTATGAAAAATGAAATTGACGTTCATTTTTACGTGCAGACTACGGCCTCCATGAGAAAAAAAATCATTTTTCATCACCACTAATCACTGATGGTTCCTATAACAGATTTAATGAAGATATATGAGTTTTATTAAATTTTTAATCTTTATTATATGTCACATTATCATTATTTAAATACATGTAATTATAAAATCATTAGAACACATTTCCATTAAGGTCAATTTAATCGCCTACGTAAATGATGTTATAACGATTATATCATAAATGATTAATAGATGTCATATAATTATAATAATATATAATAATTATATATTTAACATTTATTAATTATTTTTGAAAGGTTTTTTTAATAATTAAAATATTTTTTAATATTCCACCTTTCGATCATTAAATTTTTCGAAAACTAGTTCATCGTGATTTCCATTTTCAAAATCTGTATTCATGTCCTTCACCTAATGAAAATGTGACCTAAGTAATTATTGAAAATATTAATAATTATTCTATATTTAATGACATATGAATGTTTTAATTTAAACCACTTAGTGATAATCGATCACATCTCCAAATTTGTTCCAAATATACAACTGAAAGTTCTAACACTCAATGATAAAAATAACTGATAATGAACTAATATATTCATAATAAATGATAATAAATGAAGTATATTAATATTTAAATCTACATTAATAATTTTTTTAAATATTATATTAATATAGTAATGTATTTTTGTGTAATAGGTTAGGTCGTATTCGATTATGTGAGAATAAAGGTAAGGGGTTCTTTGTCTCAAATTAGGATCAATTGAGACATGTCTATGTTATACATCATGTTTTCTTTTCAATGGGGTACATAGTAACCAATTGTTTTTTATCATGATTATATTAAATTTCATGGTATTCAATGTTCTATTTAAAGTTATACCTCTCACAAGGGTTTGATTCAAAAGTTACAAAGTCCATAAGGGGTTTTCATCACTCAAATCTTATCCTTAGGTCATAATCACCAATCTTTAACTATTATCTTTAATATTGATATATTATAACCTATTATGATGTCATGTTTTAATTACAACTTATTTTATGTGAATTTAATGTTTCACACCGATGTATTCTTCAATTATTAATCTATTATTTCATAAAAAATAAAATTATGTTAAGAATATCTCCCAAATCTTTTAATCGATTTTTTATCCATGTACATAATTTTCCTTCCAATCAAGGTTATCCTTTATAATTGGAAACCTAATTATGTATTATCTCACATCACCTTCATATTTCTATTATCCTCTTTTTAAAATGATGTTTTGTTTACCATTTTTACGATGTAGGGTTTCAAAAATGTTATTTCAAAATTTTCCAAAGGTTTTTACATTATTTATTAATCAATGGTTCTATCTTCCACTCCCCAATCCTTTTTGATAACCTTTATGTATTTTCAAAGATATATTATTGAATATTATTTTCAAAAGTAAAATATTTCAATGTTTTTTACATCAAATTTTAAAAAATGGCCTTTAAAAGTAGCCATAACTTCTTCTTTTATCGTAAAGATAAACATGATTTCTAATAACTCTTTTATGGATTCAAATAAAATTTCCACTGCCTTTAAAGGATTTATTTATTCTGAAATTATTTTTGATGAATCACATTCTATTTTTTCTTATGAAATACTATATTGGGTTGATTAAAGTTTGGTAATCAAACGTTTACAAGTTTGAGGTCAATTTCAGTGATACAATCTTGAATTGTTATTAAACCCATTTTTCTTTTCCATGGGTTATTTATTATGTGATAAATGAAACCCATTTTATTTACCATGGGGTTTCATGATATAATGAATGATTTTCATCTTATATCACACATATTTATGGGGGATGAAAGGTAGGGTCCTATATCACACTCAAATTCATTGGTTAAGGTTTTATACCTCATAAGGTATTGATGTTAAACATGAACATGATGAATATTTTCTAAATTAAAAATAATAAGTGTGCACTCTATATTGTTAGATATGTTCAAAAGAATGAGAATGAACTAGATGTAGTTACCTATGATCACAAAAATGATCATGGACTTGATGCAGTTAGTTACATGTATAAGAATGAGTGTGAACTCGATGTGATTAACTATGTTCACACTATTAATGATATTTCTGATTATGCCTATGCCATAATTATATTCTAAATGATTATGTTATAATTCATGGAACATGTTTATTATACCATGTTTCCATACAATTTTCCAAGGTATATTTTGTTCTTTTGAGTTTACATGGACTTTCAACTAGAACTTGGATAATTCTTATCATTACATGTTCTTTTTAATAATATATTTCTCCCATTCTTATGTTTCCTCATATGCTTATCATATAACCCTCGATTAAATGTCGGTAGTATTTACCTTACTGAGAGTTTTAGTTCACCCATTTCTTATGTTTCCATTACCTAGGTTATAAATATGATTATATCTTATGAGAAATCTATAAGGTAGTCTAGTATGTTTCAATTATGTATAAATGTTAACAATTTTTGAAAAAATAATATCCCTATAAAACTGGTCTTCAAAGACACTAAACCATATGTTCTTGGGATTATGAGATTATTTTTTGAGATTTAGTGTTTATCTTATGGTAATTTTGTAAATGAAAGATATGTTTAGATTGAGTCACCAAATTTGGTATCAGATCAGAGTTTAGTTATTTTTGAGGACTGGTTTAGTTATTTTTGGGGAATAAGATAAGTGAACATTAGTAAAAACACTTGGGATAAGTCTAATGGATATATCTAAGTATAGTATCTGCTTGTTCAGTTAATTCAATAGCTTTTTTCATGGCCTTTCGAAATGATACTCTATTCTTTAATTGTTCAGCTATAAATTCTGCAAGAATATTAGGTTTCTAATATAAATTTCATACCGTTATAGATAATATAAGGGGATCCAGGATTTGGTACATATGTACCAAGGGGTAATAATCATGGAAAGGTAATATTGAGTATTAACTAAATCATCACCTAATGCATGACAAAGAGGCCAAATTTCACACCTAGTTTGACCCACATGGGGAATATTTTTCAGATAATTTACATTCTACTTATGAAACATTATAAATTATTTGAATATATAACTATTTCATTTAGAAAACTAACCATGGATAAACTATATTAAATCCTAGGGATTCATAAGTTATGATATGCACATCATTTATGAGTTACTTCTTCTATGCTTATAGTTTCCTTTTTATGTATTTATTAATTTTATCATAAGTCAATTATAGAGATAATATTTTCAATAATTTTTATATGTATTTCAATTATTTTATCCCAAACAATTTTTATATTAAAGTGAAATTGTATTAATTTTGTAATTTTGATGAATTTTGAGCTAAATTTTGAAAATTACATAATTCTGGAATTTTAACAGTCATATCACTTTTTTGTTTTGGGAATAAAATTTTCAAATATTATACAATTATCAAAATTAGTTTTTTAAGATCCCTTTAATCATGCGATTCATATGTTCCAACTGAACCAAGTGTTGAATAAACCATTTGAAGGCCCTAAAAATCAATCAAATTGGAAAATAGTTTTTTTAGGAAGAAATGATACTAATTCATAAAATGAGGAATAATTTTTCCTATAGGTGTTAAATTTATGTGATTTAAGTTATAAAATATATAGGACCCAAAGGATCATATCCACACTGAATATAATGATTTAATTCTCACATTAAGGCTAGTTTTGAATGTTCCAAATTGGAAGAAGTTGAAGAGTCACATCAAACAGAAAAAGTTCACTTTAGTAATTAAGTTGTAAAATTGTATCCGCTTGTCAAAATTTCTTGATGTTTTTGTGGGTAAATATAACTCGTGGATGAAAAACATTATTAAGTAAATTTTCCTAAATTTATCCAGAAAGAGGTCCAAAATCAATCCAACTTTCAGAGTACAAAAACTGGACAAAAAATATGCCACCCCCTTTTATTATAAATCAATTTCTTGAGTTTCATTTCAAAGGATGGTTATAAGGAGGGAGTGAACTATTTTGGAGAAAATTGGATGGATAAGAGTAGTTTTAATTATGATAATCTTTCCATGTTGTGTTTAAATCCATGAGGTGGTGGAAGCGAATATCCAAAGTCTTTTTTCATTTGAGTTTGTTCTTTCCTTGGTAAAATAATATCTTTTGAATTATCATTGAAAATTTCCACTTGATTGAATTAGGTATCTTTTTTTTCTTATTTTTGTTACTTTTATTTTAATTTTTATTTTTTTATCAAAATATGACTAAAAAAATTTGTCTTGGTGTTTAAACTTCTTTGGGCAAGGTCTTCCAATTGAGCACAACAAGTTCAATTAGTTTCGGTTTCTCAGAGGTCTTTGGGCAGTAAAATAACTTTTATAGGTGGATAAAAACTCATATTTGAGGTCTCAATATGTTTTATAGTAACATTATGTGTATACCTTGAGGTCTTGAGGTATACATTGTATAATTTAATTAGAATAAATTTGTAGAATATGATAAAGGGAGTTTCTGAGGATCAAAGATTGTCGATTGTTGCTGCCTTTAACTAATATTTTCTTAAAATATTACTTCTTATTTAGAATATAAAAATATAAAAATATAATTTATAATTATAATTTTTTTTTTCATTTAACTTTGTTTAGTTCATTTTAAAACCCCACTTTTATTTTTAGATTTTATAAAAGAAAATTAACAAAGTGATAGTTTGACAACTTAGTCTGTGACCTCATCATGGAATAACCACATGGAAACTACATTACTATATTTTTAAGGGGAGATTAGTGATTGGGGTTACATTTCAAAATCCATAGAATCAGTACAATTTACATTATTTAAGTAATAGAAGGATCAAGGAGAAATATATTAAAAAATGGGTACAATGGAAAATGCGATGATTATCCCAATAACCCACCTAATGATATTGAAAAGTGAGTGAAAATATTTATGACACTAATGAATGAAAAAATTAATATTAAATATTTCATGCAAAAAATAACACCCTATTTTAGTCGATATTTTAACAAACTAATTACAAAACATTGGATCAATGTGATAGAGAATATGTTTTCTGTCCTCAAATAATCAATCCATGATAATGTTATTTTATCTTTTTATCATATATATAGTGTGTCCAATAAATTGGGAATATTCATTAAGAAAAAAACAAAGAAGGAAGAAGTTGGAACTATGGAATAATAGGAGTTGAAGGATTTATTTTTTACTAAATATTTTCCTAGAACTCTTCGCACAATAATAGAGAGAAAATTCCTAGAGTTAAAACAAAAGGAGGATGAATTAGTGAGTACCTATGAAGAAAACTTAACGATACCCAGAAGGAATGCCTCTATTTTTATTTCTTACCCTATGTGTATGATCTAATAATTCATTATTGTCCTAAAACCATGTATTTGTAAGGAATTAACTATAACATCCCCTGGATCATCTTCAACCTTCAGGATAACCAATATCTAAACAAAACTAATAATGTGGAAGATCAACATTAAAGGAGAAAAAATTATATCTATAATATGAAACAATAACTATGAATTGAGAAGTGAGAGAGGAATGAATTATTTACTATATATATATAGGAACAAAATATAGTCATTGTAAATTTGGTCATTGAAAATATAGTCATTGTAAATATGTTCATTGAAAATATAGTCATTGGTCATATATCAAATAGGTATAATGAAGTCACATATTAATAAGTAGTAAATTTAAAATAATATAACTCACAATGAAATAAAGACATGATATTAATAAATAATTATAATGGAATTTTGTTAAAGCTTATTTAATATATAATTAATATTTCTTTTTTAAAGAGTTTTTTTTCTAGGTATAATATACTTTATCATAATAGATTAAAATGAAAAATTTTAAAATATTAGTATATATAAACATATATATTAACATATGTTAAATTATAAATTTATTAAAAATAATATTAAAAAAATATAATTTTTTAAAAATATAATCTTTTAATAAAAGTAAATTTTCTTTATATTTTGTATTTTTATTTAAATACTAAATTTACAACACTCCATGATTTTAAAAGAGTAACCTCATGTTTGATAGCATATATGAAATGAAATAATTAACTTAGAATACAATGTAACACCATAATATATTAAAAGAGTAACCTCATGTTTGATAGAATATATGAAATGAAATAATTAATTTAGAATACAATGTAACACCACAATACATTAAGACATGTCTCTTTTTAAATAAATTCAATCTCTTTGATAGCTTGCAGAACACACGACCCTAAGTCTAGATGAACCATAATATAGAATACCATTATAACCTGGCTGTTAAATCAGTGGGTATGAATAGAAAAAAATAAATTATGAAAATTATATGGTTTACACATGTATAAAATAAATTCATAGTTATCTATTTATTTTAAATCAAATAAGAACCATTTGAAAGAAAAAGATGCTTTTTATGAAAAAATGTGTTTTTCTAAAAGACTATTTAGTTGCACTTTGCGCAAATAATTTAAAAATCATTTTTAACACTTTTAGAAAATATATTTTCCAAAATAAAAACAATTTTTTAAATTTACATGTCAAAATTATCTTTAGGTGATTTTTTTTAGAATTTCTTAAAAAAATTAATTTTTTGATGAATAGTGAAAAATACTTATTTTTATTAAAAAATTAATTTTCATTTAAATTGTTTAAAGAGTTTAATTATATATTATATTGGTTTTAAATAAAAATTAGTTCATTTATATTAAAATTTAATAAATTTATGTCATTTTAATCAATTTCATATTGAATTCTGATATAAAAACTTTTTAAAATGTTGAAAGCTTTTCTTTGGAAAAACAATTTTTTGATGTGCTTACGGGTTAATTTTTAAATTTAATTATGCCATTTATATGAATTTAATTTGAAAAAAATGGATTATATATTTTTAAAAATCATAATTTTTATTAATTAATATGTTCAACTTAATTTTTTACTATAATGAATTGCAAAAATAGTGAAAATTAATTACTATGGTTATGGTAAAAATTGGTTTACTGGGGAGTTAAACTAAGATGATAAGTGTTAAAATTGTAATAAATTTTTCCAAAACCCATTTTATAGACACATTTCACTCTTATAACCTATAAAGTATGATAATGACCCACTTTTTAGTCTTTTGGTTTGATAAAAATGTTGGTATCATGTTTTATTTTAAAAAATTCCGTGTGTGTCCTCTCCCCACTTATAAAGGTCACACACTATCCTCTCCACTTAACCATTATAAAACCATTTGGTTCCTCCAATAACTACTAAAATATATTCATTTATTAACTACCCACATCCTAAAGGTCTTATTTTTATTTTTAATCACTTATAAAAAGGATTTTGGTATAAACATAAAGAAGATCTCCGAAGAAGAGTTAAAATTCTTAAACATGCGTATTTTTTATTTATTATTAAAATTCATTAAAATAAAATTAAAATATGATAATATAATATTAAATATATAAAACATATTATTATATGTTATTATGTTTATGTAATAAATCGTATTCATATCTACTTCTATCAAATGGGAAACAAAACCGTTGATTGTGTGTACGACAAACTACTACATCGCGAACTAATGTAATTCATTTTCTACCTCCACCATTCAAGGATATATATAATAAGGTATTTAACATATTTATTTTATTTTTATGACATTATTATACTTCTGGAATTATTATATCACATATACCTTCTTACTTTCAATTCTTTGGTGGATATGATATCTTTGCTCTTGTGTATGGTGGATTACCACCTCGCGAAATGATGTTATTTATTTTTCACTTTTTCTTCACATGAAAGGTATAAAGAATATATTTAATTAATATATGTGATTTTTATCACCTAAAAAAACTTATATAATTATAATATCTCAACTAACTTCCAACCTTCTCATCCGTTGAAAAAAATAACGTTGCTCATGCGTAAGAGTGGACTACTGCCTCCATGTAGGGATGTGAAATGTTTTTCATTTTATTTTTACATGGACGACAATGGGGATGTATATTAGTAATATAAATTATATATATGACATAATAATGATTTTTTAATAGTAAATTAATATTTATTTTCCTTCCATTCTATCCATCGAGAAAAATGGAAACAACATTCATGCGTACGTAAGGCCTACCGTCTCTATTTGAGGTGTAATTGATTTTATATATCTAACATTATATATTAATATAAATAAATATAAAATTAATATATATTATATTTATATCATGGTAATATTTTTTGATATGATGTAACCAAAATCAATATAAAGAGAATGAAATTACCGAACCAAAACATACATGAAAAATGATGAAATTATCACCCAAAATAGTGATTTTAACAATGAGTTGTTAATAAATAGGTCAAAAAATTCTTTAAGTAAATCATATATGGTATGAAATATATTATTATAGTTTGGTAATATATTTATAAAAAACCTATATTTATTATACTTGAGTTATTGACACATATGAATGAATTTGAACCTGAGGTAAGGGTTTCTCGTCTCAATTTTATTTCCATGATACATATTCCATATTCAATAATTATTCCATTATATGGTGTATATAATGCCCATTTTTATATTTTATATCATTATTATATTTCTCTTCATGGTATTTAATATTTCAATTGAAGTTATTTCTTTCATGGGGCTTATGATTCAAACGCTTCCAAAGTGGCAATGGTGTATTTTATAATCTCATCATTATTTGGGATTATTTATGTTTTAGTATCACTTGGGGGAATTATTTGATATTTATTAAACTAAATATATTTTATTATTCTCTAGTTATTTAAGAAATTTGTCATGTAATTGAACCATTCTTTACACTTTTTGGTTCTAAAATTGATTGATAAAATGTTTTTAATAAAATCTGACTTTATTTTTCATTTCGATTGGAAATCATTTTTATTCCAAATCCATGTTTTCTAAAATTGTTTTGAAATATTTTTTTAAAATTACATAAATAATTTATTCTAGAATATTCTTATCATGAATTTTTTATTTTTTAAGGGAATCTTCATGTTGTTTTCCAAACAATGCCCATTTGGATTTTATCAAAAATGTGAATGGAATATTTGTTTTAACATGTATAACTTGAATGAAATTTTCCAGAATCATGACCACTAAATGTTTTAAAGATTAATTTATAAGTTTAAAAGGTTATTTTCAATGAAAATTATTTTCAAAATGTTTTGTGAACTTTTAGTTTCAAAAAGAAATTTTTAAAGTGAAAAGGTTATTTTCCTCAAGTAAGTTTTAAAATATCTTTTCATGGTATTTATATTCATAAATGAAAAAACCTTATTATTATTATACTTCATTTGGTATATGTTGTAATGAAAATATCCTTAGTATTTATCTAGGTTGATTTCGATCAGTTTTATTGAGGATGTATAATTTTACTATTATTTATCATACTACTCTAGATGGTTTATAATTATGTTTATTGATTGGGGTAAGTATTAAAATTTCATATGTTAGTATTTAAATATGAATGTTTATGATGATTATGTTTCACCCATTTTATATGAGGAATGAATTGAAATTAATAAGTGATGTGCAGGTCCCATGATAGATCCTTGATGCATTGACAGTTCTCATGAGACAAACTAGCTTGGGTATTTGGTCGAGGCTATACCCATTTATGTTAGATGTCTTGGAAATAGGCCTTGACAATATATATGTCTTAGAAAAAGAACTTTACTGTTTGTTTTAGATGTCTGAAATTATGTATTCAATCATTATGAAATAAGTTATTGATTTTCTATGTGATTATTTGATTAGTTATAATATCTATGGTTAAGTTTTAAGATCGTGTGATTATTTATATGGAATTATTTTATCATCATAGCAAGGGTATAAATCCATCTAGTCTGACCCTTTGTGTCTTTCAAAAGTATGAGGTGCTCAGAGGAGGCTTAGAGTAGGTATGTAGGTGTTTGGTTGTGAAAATATAGAATCAAGGAGAATTCATGACATGTAAGGGTTTCACGTCATGAATATAAGGTTCAAGGATTGTGTAGGGCTAGTTCATGGGATGACTTGTGATGTGCAATAAATCAATGCTGAATGATCTGAGGTGATGTATTTTTTTGTCTAGACATAAAAACTGATTCCATACGATGTTAAATGATTTCACGCCATGAAAATTATTTGGATAGTGTGCCGATATAAGTTATAGTTCCATGGGTTTTCTCAAACCCTATGTATTTAATCCCAAACACTAGGCGGCCAACAAATCTCTCTTTAGGAGTTTTGGGATCCCTTCAATAGGGATCAATTCTCATCTTCCCGTGTTCAATCCATGGTGATCAAAGTACATCCTACCTTTTTATATTATGGTTCTTCGATCTGGAACCTCCCACTTCTTCTTTCTATGTGATGGTTGTAACATCTAAGACTCATTTCACTAAAAAGTAACTAAACCTAGTTACCCAAATTACCTCAAGAGTGAATCCCTATATTCCATAATCTGCTCACTTGAAGAGAAGGTTCATAGTGTAATAGTGGGGATACTATACCCCCACAACCAGAGTTTAGCATGATGGTATAATAATATCAATCAACAGAGGGATAATATCAAATAACTGAAGAACTAAAGAATAAACATCTATCATATAAATAATCAAGTAATATCATCTGACAATGTCATATAAAAAGGACGATTATGGATTGTGATACAAATGAAAGGTAAAACATGTAAGATGACATTCAGTATAATAAATTTATAAAAATACAAAAAGGCCAAAAAGAAACTATACCCAAATAGAATCATGACCCATATCCTGATCCTATTCTCCCCTGATCCTATGAAACAACCAATCATGTATTAGTAAGTGGTAACTTGACACTGTCCCTACCTGAATCTATGAAGTCTGTCTGTATACCCAATGGTAGAAAAAATTGGGTGTGAGATAATACTCATTAGTCCATCACCAATGGTGTTAATAATGAGTCTAATATGTGTATATAATCCAAAGCTATGTATAGATATAACATGTATACATGTGATAGAAAATTAAGTAGTACTTTATAGTTTATTAAGACTCTATATGATAAAGGAAACATAAACATGGATAATAATAAATCAGGAATAGGAATAAAAACAACCTATACTAATTAATTGAGTATCAAGAAAACATGGTTCGGATCCAAGAAGTATCAATGTCCAAGGAATCCAAGTAACCTATATAAAACAAGTAAACTTGATCCAAGGTATAGAAATGTTCCAGGAATTATAGTGGGTCAATTAAACCAATTAAATTTGATCCAATGAGTATAAATTTTCAAGGCATCCTAATATTATCCTTGAATACAAGGAGTAGAAATGTTCAAGGCATCCTATCATGTCAAGTAAACTAGTTAAATTATATCTTTGGAGTAGAAATTTTGAAGGTATCCATGTAATCCAGATCATTGGAGTAGAAATGTATAAGGAGTGAAAGTAATCTGAGTAGATAGGATCCATGGAGTAGAAATGACCATGTCATCCTAATGATTCATTTTATCCAAGGAGTATAAATGTCCAAGGCATCCTATAAAATCAAATAAATCACGTAATCATATCCAAGGAGTATAAATGTCCATGATATCCAAGTGAGCTAATTAAAAAATATCTCATAAGTAGAAATGTCCAAGGAA
Organism: Viscum album; assembly: GCA_963277665.1. NCBI lineage: Eukaryota > Viridiplantae > Streptophyta > Magnoliopsida > Santalales > Viscaceae > Viscum > Viscum album. Next base: position 1,644,009,685 of record OY728119.1, on the reverse strand, counting down.
TCCTAATATGATTTTTGGTTCCATACCGAGGACCCTCCGTTATCAAGATAACCAAATCATACCTTTCATATGCAAATAAAAAGGTGATACTAGGTTCTTACGACCTTTAAAAATTCACTTCATTACTATATTCAATTATCAATTATTTAATGTGATCCCAACACAACCTAAGGGTGGTATAATCATGGTCAAACGGAAGAACCCACTCTATGGGTGGTTCAAACTGAGGTAAAAAACCTTCAAACTTGATGAAAGGGTTCATGGCATGTGTCAAATAATATTTTATCCTTTAATTTAAGGATTAAACAATTTAGGATGCAATGCTCAGAATATACTACATGAGACACAAAAATAATAATAGATAAACCTTAATACATGAGGGAAAAGGTATAAAACACTTAATTTATTCTTGAATAAGAGTCATAATCTAGTACCAATGTCTAATTTTATTCATATCTCAAGAAAATAGAATAATGGATGACCACCCTAAAAATAGGGCATAAAAACTACACTAAAATAGCATCACCGATAGTAAGGAAAACATAAAAGGTATCCTAAGGAATGAATAAATCACCATTGGGTATCGAAAAAGATGAAAAAATCTTGAATTAGATGTCTTATAGTGAAATAACACCAAATATTTGGAGTGGAGCTTCAAAGGGAGAAAAGAGGAGAGTTCTGTCCACTGAAGGAAGAAAGAAAGAGAGGATGTGAGTTAAATGAGGAGAGGGGAAAATTGACATTTACCCTTCAAAAACCCAGTCACATGGTTTTCAAAACTATGTTCCAACCATGTACCCCTCTATGCCTCAATAACTTCCTCACATGGTCATGGAACACGGTTAGAAAAACCATGCACCAATCATTCGTTTTACCTCTATAAAAGAACTATGCATCAAACACACAATCATGCGGCTTGGGTCACACAATTAGGAAAAAAGGTAATCCCTCTTCTATGCCCTGAAATTCCCCACACAATTTACCCAAAACAAGAATCTTGGGAGGAACAGTTTCCCATAGCTGTGTAGTCCAACCATTTTCTCCAAAAGTGGGGATCTAGAATTCTAACAAGCCTTAGACACCCTCATTTCATCCATATCCTCAGTAAGAATTCATACTTAGTCAAAAATAAAAAATTAGTCAAGAAATAAAAATGTTACACACCTCATAGAAAACTAAGTATCATACAATATTCCCAAATTAAAGCATTTTATCCCTAAATTTCCCTTCAAGGGTGGTAATGCATTGTCTTAGAATAACTCTGTCCACTAGGCACATGCATCAGCCTCCCACTCCCAAGTCTCATCTTGTACACGACCATTCTTCTATAGCACCCGTACCAGAGGAACTAAACAGACTCAGATACCGTTCATTAATTGATCAATAATAAGGATTGGATACTTCTAAAAAGATGCATCTACCTAAAACTAAACCTCATCCAGATAAAGAATATGCGATGGATCAGAATGATATCAGATAATCTAAGATAAATAGAAGATGTCATCCATGGACCGGTACCTTTGAGGTAACTATAAATGATAGTATACCGACACGAATTTATCTAGAATCTCAAAGGGTCCAACATAAGGAGGTGATAACTTCCATTCCTCCAAAATCCTCATATTCCCCATTCTAGGGGAAAATCATAAGAAAACCCAAATCCCTACCTCAAACTCAATTGGTCGATAGCGACAATAAGTGTATGAATTCTATTTTGACTAAGTTGTAGACAAACATTTCCTGATAAGATGAACTTTATATGAATTATCCTAAATGAGATAAGGACCTAGTAGAACTACCTATCCTACCTATAACCAGCACATGGGTGGACATCACGACCTACAATATAGTGCCTCATAAGGATCCATCTGTATGCTCTTCTGGAATCTGTTATTATAATCGAACTCAGAGAGAGGTATGTGTTTCTCCCAATAACCACCAAAATCAAGGACACATACTTAGATCATTTCATACAAAACTTATATCATAGCATTGAGGTGACCATCAGTCCATGGGTGATAGGCTATACTCAGCAGTACCCATGAACCCAATGACCTATACAACTGCAGCCAGAACCATGACTTGAATCGAGCACATCTTTCCAATATGACAGAACATGGAACCCCATGGAGGTGTATGATATAAAATTATAGATCTTATAGAGCTCATCTAATGAAATAGTATGCTAAATAGGTATAAAATGGATGATAATTGTCAACCTATCTATGATCACCCATATGACGTCACTACCTCGAGGTGATCTAGGTTGTACCATCATGAAATTCATAGTGATGTCATTCCATTTCCACTTAGGAATATGTTACAATTGTAAAATGGTAGCTTATTGATGATGTTCTTCCTTCACCTTATAATTGGTGAATCACTAAGTAACGAACCTATCTATCTCATACTTCATCCCCGACCACTAGTATTGACCACATAAGTCATGATATATACTGGTAAGACCAGGAAGTACATCCCATATAGAGGCATGATACTCTCATATATACTCCTCTAAAACATATATAGGAAACCATATACATCCATGGATTCACATGATCTCATCCTCATTAATGACCCTACCAGGAGGTAGGTCATCTTCTATAAGGCTCTCCTATTGGTCCAAGCCCTCAAAATATAATAACTACCTCATCTTTAAAATCTCCAAAGGTGAAGATATCACTGATAGTGATGCAAGTAAAGACTATCCATGATGGTTCTGAAACTCCAAATGTTTCTTATAAAACAATACCATAAGATACCAATTTCTACTAGCCTCCAGAACCACCTATTTCTGAGTCTCCCTACTCAGAGCATCAGAAACTTCATTGTCTTTCCCAGTCATATAAGAAAGATAAAAGTTAAAGTACTCTAGATAATCAACCCTTTTCTATTTCCTAATATTAAATTAATGTTGTGTAATAATATACTTGAGGATTTTTTGGTCTGTGTACACCAAAAAACTCTCTCCTAGAAAAAAATCCCTCCAACAATGCAAGGCACAGACAACAATAGCTAACTTGAGATCACATGTCAGGTAATTCATCTCGTGTGGCCTTAATTGATGAAAACCATATGAAATGAATCACTTATCCTAAATTATAAATTCTTCTAGACCAACACCTAATGCATCAAAATATACTTTATAAATTCCTCTCAGCTCTGGAAGAATCATGATCGGTAGTCTCCCTTTCAGCTCCTAAAAGGATGTATCACATGCATCTGACCATATAAAAATCACACTCTTCTTAGTAAATCTATTAAGAGGTTATTATAAGAATGAGAAGTCCGGTATGAAGCACCTTTAGTAACCATATATCCATAATAAAATCTATATATTAATTAAATTCTTGGGCTACACCAAAGAAACTATAACTCTCACCTTCTCTGGGTCCACTGATACCCCTGTCTCTGAAATAATATGACCCAGGAAGTGAATTTTATCCATCCAAAAGTGGAAATTTGTATGATTAGCATATAAATAATTCTCTCTCTAGGTATTAAATATGATCTAAATATATTTTTCATGGTAATGTTATGTGTGATAATACACCAAGATATCATAAGCTAATACCACCACAAACAAGTCTAGATATGGTTGGAAATATCAGTTCATCCATTCCATGAAAACTACTGGTGCATTCATGATGCCGAATGTCATGAACAAATACTCATACAAGATATATCTACTGCAAAATTCTATATATGGTATATATGATGGTATAACATGCACTTGATGACAATCTGATCCCAAATAATTCTTCAAGAACACACAAGATCATAGGATATAGTTAAAGAGATCATCTATACGAGGCAAAGAATACCGGTTCTCAACCATCAATTGGTTAAATTTATATTAATACATATATAAACAAAGGGTTACATCCACATTCTTGGTGAAAAGGACTAGTGAAACCCACAGAGATATACTGGGTTGTATAAATCCCTATTCTTCCAAGTCCTCTATCTACCTCTTAAGCTCCTGAAAATCAATAGTATCCATCCTATAAGGAATAATTGATACCGATGAAGCTCCTAGAACATACCCAATGGGAAAATATACCTCTCTCTTAGTAGGCAGTCCGGAAAAATAGTTGAGGATAACATCCCTGAAATGACCAGTCACTGGAGGAAAATCCACCTAATGTGTTCCCTGATCATCTTGGTATAAAATAGAAATATAGGAAGTCATATCACCTAGATCATGATTCTTGGTCCTAGCTCAGCTCAACTATACATCCCATTCACCCTTATGAATAAAACACAATCCCTATGGTGATGTCAAGGTCACCCTTAGGTTATAAAAGTCAATATAATGATGATAGGAAACCAACCAATCCATCCAAAGAGTGATGTCAAACCCTGTCATCATGAGGAAAAAGATGCCCCATACAAAGTGACACCCACATATCTCAAGGGGAACTCCCTACACCGGTGTACACTCTCTAATCATATCCCCAAAAGATTACTAATCATGCCATAGGAAAAATGAAAATCAATCCCAAGGATCTCCACAACAGGAACAAATATGAAAGAATTATATGCATCTATATTAAAAAGAGTAGATAATAACATAGAGCCTATTATAATAGTACCTCTCACTATATAAGGTCCAATAATCAGATCCTTAGGTATTGGATATACTATATACATATGGCCTAAACCACGATCTTGATATATAGCTTGACTACCCTGAAGATGTAAACTATTTTGGAACTATAAGTATGGTGTCTGGCTTCTTCAGTCATGACCACCACCTCCGACTAACTGTTTAGTCACACTCTAGCTCCCTACCCGATAAGAAACTACTGACCCCTCTATTGAATGTGGAGATGGTGTAGACCCTCTCTCAATTACTACTGGAGGAAAGGTCCTACAAAAATACTATAGATAACCCATATTTCCACAATCTCGACACTTTATTGGGTTTCTATCACATTGACTCCTCAAATGTCCCTATCTCCGAAACTAATGGTAGAAAACAGAACTACCATAACTCATTCTTTGGTAGGTATTCCCCTCACGAGTGGTGTCAAAATGACACTTCCCGCCACATAACAGTACACCACAAGGTCATGAAGCTAAACTACCATACTCTGTCCTCCCATCTTTCCTCAGGTTATGTTTAGTAATAAAACTCTGTTTTAGTATTTAAAATATAGTATCATATTGAAAGGCTTTCAAATATGATTAGATTTCATACCTGATACCATCCTCAAATTTCCTGGATTTCGATAACTCAACACCTAATAGAAAATATGTGAAACATTGAAGCTCCATAAAATGTGAAAAATAGTCAATGAATGATAATTTTTCTTCTTTAGATGCATAAACCCTTGGGATATATCATCCCAAAACGTCTTGGGATACAAATAATTATAGAAGGCCATATGGAAATCCCTATAGGAAATATCTCAATGAAAATATATTTGATTAATCATGTCCCACCATCTCTTGGAGAAATATAAAAGCATGTATGTAGCGAGATTCAATATTCTCTAGAGAGGTGTCTTGAGATTCATGAAAGTCAATAGCATGGGCTCTATCCATGAATCCATAGCCTATGGTCCACCATCCCCTGAAAACATGGGTAGATGATGCTATTGGAACTCACATATCAACTCTACCATAATTGGGGTAGGCCTTGGTGCTCCCTGAATGGTCTAAATTAAACATAAGGATCCCTCTCGAAACCCAGACTCATCACCCATATTAGAAATAATAGTCGTTGCCGTAAGAGGCACTAATGAAAGTTCTATAGGTGGCCCAGGGACCTCCACCTTAGGGGAATGGTTGTATCCACCTTCCAAGCACACAATTGGAGTCTGTCATGGTGTAATATCTCTAAAAATCCCAAGTACATGCCTCATACATGATTTGGATACAATAGGATCACAAATATAGAAACAAGACAGGTACAAGTCTTCCTAAACACAATTCACACCCCTCTTCCTACTCCTAAATATAGGTCTAGTTTATATAAAATCCATATTGAAATTCCAGGGACACTAATTGCTGCCCACTACTTAGGTCTGGTTAGGGTAAAGTTCTCCACAATAAGTTAGGGGTTATAGTATATAGAGTGTCAATTGTAATTTATAGAAAAAAACACCCTTTAAATTGCAATTGGAATCTTAATTTAATGAAACCATTAATTTTATAATTCATTTTATTTTATGTTTAAGACCATTTATATAGAAATTATATTTATAAGGTTAAACTATATGGATCAACACATCTAACTTATAAGTGCACATACACATTATAAATTGAAGTGTGGAATCCATTTAATCCCAAACAATTATTTTTCATGTCCTTGAATGAAATGTCAGCACAATTTCTTAGACATAACAATAAAGGCACAAAAAAATTCCACAAGCAATTAAAATAGTAATATAAATGCGGAATGAAATAATGCATGACATATAAATACTAAAGTTCCTATAATGATTCATGATTCAATGCTTCATTTGAATACTAGGTCAAGGGTAAAAATATGTAGTCATATGAAACATCAAACATCAAGTGCATCACCCAACTGTGAAATCAAAGAAACTGTAATAAGAAAAATCTATAACAACATTTTATATCCTAGGTAATTTTTCCTTTCCCTCCATGCATATTAGCTACTCCTAGTCACAACTCATTACCAAATTTTGACACATTTCTAATATCCTATCTAAAATTCCCAAATAATAAGAAAAAGGAATAGAAATCCATTGTTACCACTTTATGACATCCCTAACATGGTTCACTAAATAGTAGCCTAACCTAGTTGGCCATATGGACTCAAGAACATCTCCTAATATTCTAGAGGCTACCGACTAGAATCAAGGGTTCATGGTGGAATAGTGGAGAGACTATACCCCCATAATCAGAGTATAAGACATCAGTATAATCATATTAATCAAGATCCAAACTTATAAAATAACTGAACAACTGAAGATTAAATATCCATCATATAAATAACCAAGTAATATCAAATAAAAATGTCTTACAAATGGTGATCATGTAATTCTATAAAAAAGACATGTTATACATGGAAACATGAATCCAGTACAATACATGTATCAAAAGTAAAAAAATTCCAAAAAGAAACTATCCTCAGATAGCATCACAATCCATAGCCTATCACTTTTATCACATATCCCTATGAAACAAACAATCAAACATTATAAAGCATCTCTTTCCCATGTCCCTACTTGCACCCATGATGTTTTTCTAAGTTCCCAATAGCAGCCCGAATAGGGAGTGAGACAACACTTGATAGGACACCACTAATAGTGACTATAAAAAGTCTATAATATGCATATAATATAAAGTTGTGTGTAGATATAATAGGTATACAAGTGATAACAATAAAATAAATACTATCCAGTCTATCAAGACTCCCTATGATCAAGAAACTATAAACATAACTAACAATAAATCATAAATAGGCATAAAAAATGGTCTATTCTGAGTAATTGAGTATTAAGACAACATGTTTAGGATCCAGTGAGTAGAAAGGTCCCAGTTATCCGAGTAATCTAAGTAAAAAAAGTAAATATAATCCAAGGAGTATAAATGTACAAGGAATTCTAGTGGGTCAAATAAACTAATTAAATATGATCCAAGGAGTAGAAATGTCCAAGGAATCCTAATATGATCATCACATCCAAGGAGTAGAAATGTCCAAGGCATCCTAGAATGTCAAGTAATCTAGTGAAACTGGAACCTTTGAGTAAAAGTGTCCAAGGAATCCAAGTAATCCAGATCCTTGAAGTAGAAATGTCCAAGGCATCCAAGTAATCTGAGTAGATCAGATCCAAGGAGTAGAAATGTACAGGGCGTACTAACGAATCATTACATCCAAGTAGTGTAAATTTACAAGGAATCTTAGAATATTAAGTAAATCAAGTAATCATACTCAAGGAGTAGAAATTTACATGGCATCCAAGTGAGCTAATTAAAATAGATCCAAGGAGTATATATTTACAAGTCATCCTTATATGAACATCAGTGCCACACCAAGAACCCTATGTTATAAACATAACCAAATCATACCTTTCATATAAAAATGAAAATGTGGAACATAATTCTTAAAAAATTTAACAATTCAATTCATTAACATATTAAATTCTCAATTATTTAAAGTGACCCCAACACAACTCAAGGGTGGTATAATCATGGTCAAATAGAAGAACCCACCCCATGGGAGGTTTGGGTTGAGGTCGACAACCTCTAAACCTGACAAAAGGTGACATGTCATGTGTCAAATATGATTTCAAAATTTAATTTAAAGATTGAAAAAATTTGGGTCCAATGATCAAAAAGTACAGTGTGTATCACAAGAGAAACAAGCTACAAACTTCTAAACCTGTGGTAAGAGGTATAGACCACCAAACTTATGCTCGTACATGATTACCCATCCAGTATCAGCCTTTTATTGGACCTAGATAAAAATAAATAAAAATAATATATGAACACCATAGAAATAGTTCAAAAGAACCAACAAAAAAATAGTGCTATTGATAATAGTGAATACAATGAAGAGAGTATAAGGAATGAAGAACTCAATAGTGGATGTCCAATGATATAAAAGGGTCTTTAATTAGACATAGGATAGTGAAAAAACACCAAAACCAAAGAGTGTAACTTCAATAGGAGAAAATATGAGAGTTTTATCTACTTTATGAAGAATGAAAGAGAGTAGGTTAGTCAAATAAAGAGAGTAAAAATGATCATTTCCCCTTTAAAACATGGGTCCTAAAGTTTGGATGCAAAGTTTTCAAACCATGCACCAACCATGTACCCCTTTCTACCTCAATAAATACCTTTCATGGTTAGAGCACATAGATTGAAAAACCATGGGCCGAACAGTCATTTTACCTTTGTTAAAAACTTTTTAGAAAGTGAAAGAGCATGGAGCCTAGGTCACATGGTTAGGGAAAACCATGATCCCTCTACTACACATTGAAACTCCCTACACGGTTTATCCAAACCATGTGGCCCATGATGTACATTTTCCCCTAACTATACGAACCAACTATTTTCTCCAAAAAGTGAGTCTCTTCGATCGAAACAAGATCCAAGACCCTCATTTCCACTATAGCCTCACTAGGTATTCAAATTAGGTCAAAACCAAGAAATTAAACTAGAAATAAAAAGGTTTCATAACTCATATAAACCCAAAAATATTATAATGGTGGTTTATCTTCATCATTCTAATAGAGTTTCTTGATTGTTCATTAGTGCAATTGTGGTGTGCATCCTTGGAGAGATGTAGCCCCTATGGTAGGGGTGATCGGTATCTACAATGTTAATCCATTATTGTGAAAATAATGTCGATGCCTATGAGTTAGGTGATTCATTTATTATCCTATTTATTTATGTTAAATCATAATGTTTTCAGGGTTTTACCCTTTAGATGATTATAAAATTAACATAATAATTATCAAAACAAATTAATAAATAATTAGTTTCCATGATCACATGTTTTTGATTTCTACCATGTTAGTGGTTTACCTCTTGATTTTATAGATAGTGTACTATCTATGTTATGATTGTTATCATGTCTTGTTATGATATGTACTATCATGTTGTTATTGATAGAAAATGGTAAAGAATATAAATCTAGTAATTTTTAATTAGTTGGATAAATAATTAAAGAATATATATGTCAAATGAATCCAGTGTTTAATGTAATATGATGTTAATTAAAATTAATATAATACACATAATTAATTATTTTTTTCTTCAATGATAATGGAATTGATAATTAATGTGAATCATGATAATTCTTATTGTGAATGTTTTAAAAAAAATTCATGTTAATGAGAATGGTACTTCTTTAAGTTGTTGAAACAGATTTTAATTCTAAGGGCATGTTTTAATTTTGATATCTTGTTATATCTTGATGCCTTTGGTTTCCCAAATTTGGAACCCGTGTATAAAAAATTATTAAATTCAAGATGGAATAAAAACTAGTTGTTTGATAAAGATAATTTCTAGGGCATGAGTTTTGTGTTTTCTTGAGAAGGCTGAGTGCCTTAATTTTAAAGCTATGAGATATTTTTTCTGTGTGAAGGATGAATGCCTTGCCTTAGATACTGGATTTTCCTATTGTATATGCTTCTTTGTTTCTTACTACCTTGTGATGCGGTTTGGATGTAAGATTCTCTTTGTGACATGTCATGATCTTGATATAGCTAATCCTGTGATGACTGATGTGATGTGGGATGGGAGGTCCAAATGATGTGGCAACAGTTGATGTCTATGATAGAGAGATGAATTAGGATAGGCATGTGAGTGTTAGTAATGAAACTGATGATTATGGAACTAGTTTAATATTGGATTATTCATTGATGTGATAAATCTATATGTTTTCTTATGGTCCATAGCCTTGTTTCTTATTTTATCTTCTTTATATTATACATTACCTAAGTTAGATTTATGTTTTTGGTTGCATGTTTTCTCTTGGTGATATCTTAAGATATTTTTCCTAAAGTACCTATATTATGGAATGGTTCTAATAATGATTGAATAATTTATAACCCGTGTGGTTTGTGTGGACGGAATACAATTGCAGAAAAGTAGTAAATATTGGGAAACTGTGGACACAGTTTGGTTTATACATGAAGGGAATGGACATCATTCTGGTGGTTAATGATTTTATCTTGATATAATGTTAATGGTTAATTTATTAACTAAACATTTAGTTAAATAAAGAAAATTATTAAAATAATATAATCGATTAATTTATCTCTTTAAATATTTGTGTTCATATAGAATACCTAGTCCCTAGCTGTGGTAGTCGGGTGTTCAAGCTAAAATTTCTATATTGGAGTTTAGGACTAGGTTATAAACATAGTGTGGTTTTGAGATATATTATATCCTGTATATTCAGTGATTTAATATGTTGTCCCACCCATGTTGGTTAGAGAGACTAACACCCAGTGGAATCTGGGAGGGTGTTTTACTCAACATATCAGTGGGAGGATGGATTAATGAATATCCCCTCAGGCCCCAATGTTTTCTCTTGGTAGTTATATATCCTTTTATTGTAAGATTCCATATTTTTCAGGGTACATCCCTCTTTTAGTTTTTCATATAACCTCTTCATATGGGTTTTCCTTTGTCTTTGAACCTTGGTGGTTGATTTCCATTCATAGATGAAGATATGTTTATGGGTAAAATTACCTAAAGTTTAAGGATTTATGTTTTTTTTAAATTAATGTAATCTAGGTATAAACATGTGAGAGGGTTTACCAAGAATTTTAATGGATTTGGAGGTGGTTTTAGCTCTTCTGTAGACTCTAGTATTAAACCCACCTACAATACATTTACACACTGTGTATATGTATTACACGACATACAAATGTCTCCAGGTAGAATCCATGAAATGCATTCATAATGTGAAATGAATAAGAATCATGAAACTATTACATGAATTGTAATGTTCAAGTTGGGTTATTTTAACCCAAGGTGACATTTTTTCAGTGTAACTCATAAATTAAAAATTATACACCATGTAAATATTAAACACAATGTATTTATTGGGATAGGTGGTTTTAAAGTCACGATGTGCTTATATTTTCATTACATCTATGTGAAACCTTTTCTTCTCTTTAGACCAAGATGATTTCCATGTGATTTTGGAGTCTCCTCTTCCCTTACATACATCCCAATCAAGAGATCAATCCATGATGAGTTGTTTTGCTTAGGTTTTACACTCTCTTCCATTTATCTCCATTATAGAAGTGGAATCTCTTGACCACGATTGTTTCGAGTGTTAATATTGACATCTTATAATCTAGGTTTCTCTTTACGATATTTTTAACCTTTTTTTGTTGGCGTAACCTATTGGAATCATTCTTTGATCTCCGGATAAATGTAGGTAGTATAAAACCTAACCATATGGACTTTTTAATTGTTAATTATGTGAAATATTATGATTCTGCTGACACAATGTGCACATTGATTAATTGAATAATGGATGTTGATAAATCTTTTATGGGATAAATCCTTATACCCCTTTGGATCCAATAGTATTATGACTTGACTTGTGGCTACATGTTGGGTTAACTAACCCTTGAATAAAAATGAGTTGGATAATGGATTAAAGTGTGTGTTAGAATGACATGGGACCTTAGGTGATTGCTTGATATAGAATCAATTTTTTAATGTATTATTATTTATTTAAATGACTATTGATAATTTCATATTAAAATGAATGTGTAATTGAATGAAAAATGGTAATTTTTAGAATTGACCATTGAGACTTATGATATGATATTGTGATATCCTTATTATTATGACTTGTGTTGTGATTCATGCTATAATTATATATGGAGGTCTTTTCCCAGTTTCATGTTATAATTCTTATATAGTGGTCTTGGACCAATTTCATACTATAATTCTTATATAGTGGTCTTGTATTGGTTTCATGATAAATTAATTATACAGAGGACTTGGCCTAGATGCTGAAATGCTTATAGAGAAGGATTGACCTATATTTTTTAATGCTTATATAGAGTGCTCTTCCTGATTATGTTATTTTTTTACATGGACATGTAGTTATGGTTTTCATGGTTTTACTACATCCCCAGAGTTATTTTGGTATAGTGATGAAGCAGGTTGATTGTTATATCATATTAATTGTTTAATTAATACACCATTTCATTGTTTTATTGCATTAACTTATTATTATAATGGTTTTGTTTAGACATGGTGGTGTTGAACTACTAAATTTTACTCAAACCCTATTCAAGACACCATTTGGTACCCAAAAATACTACATGGAGGTTAGTTTGGACAAAGTAAAATGACCATTTGTTGATTACAACTTTTTGGATGGGTTGGAGCATAGACATGGGACTGATGTGAGGTTCGAGATAAGAGTATTTTAACATTATTTTTTCATATTATTCTTTTACTTTTATTGTATTTAGTTTTACATTTGATACATTACCTCATAGGATAACATTAATTTTTATTTGATTAATTGGTTCCTCCTTTACCTCCTAGTTTTACGTTGTATTGTTTGCGCTATTTCCATTGCTATGATATTTATTGTTTATTTATGCTATTTTATAACTTTTTAATTGGGAGTATAGCATCCCAAATTTATTCTTTATACCCCCACTACTAGTTGGAAGCCTTTGGTGTATGGAGAGGCACACTGGATGCCTAGTTACCAAACTGATTTGTCTGTGTGGGAGAGTCCCAGATTGGGGGATGTTAAAAAGTGGTATCAGATAGGTAGGTTTTTATTTTATGTTGATTTATTATTTAAGAAATGTATAAAGGAGACTAGGATGTGTCCAGACTTGGTAATGAGCTTGTGAATGTGTGTAGCTAACCCATGTATGGTGGAAAATTCGAGTGCCTAGGGATGTGATTCTTGTTCATGATGTTCTCTTGTTATGGTTGATATTATTTCACCTTGGGTTATTCAAATGCTATGTGATGTTACTATTTATTGAGAATTATACTCGTGCTCTGGTATGGAGAAAGATGAGTATGCATTCATCATGATAGGCATAAAGAGATATATATTTACATGCATTATTCATTATTGAGACATATTTATTGCATGTGATGTAATTTCCTTGATACAATGTGAAATGAGATACCTTTTATATTAGATAAATGAAATGAAAGAACTGTTCTGTCATGTTAAAACACTTTTATTCCATTTTTAAAGAGACCATAAGGAACTGGTTCTCTATTATTGTCACTTTTTGGTATTAATATATTTTAACTAGTGTTTTAATGAGTCTATTTGTCTGTTAGAGAAAATAACTCATCATTATCTTTGAGTTGAGCATCAGGATAGTGGAAACAAATACTCTCCTAACACAGCTGATGTGGAGATACTAAGATCCCCTAAGTATCAGATGGATGTTCATATTCACGATAGTTTCTTAAGGTTCATGTGATATATGGAAATGGATATAGTTCACACCATGATTTTTATGTATGATATGACAAGAGAGTTTTAGATGAAACATCTTCCTACTTTTACTGGGGAGGAAGGCTCTCAGACAACCATGTTCTGAATTGAGTTAGTATAAATTATCTTCAAAAACCTTGATACACACAAATTTTGGAGGGTGAAACATGTTACATACATGCTCTGTAGAACTGCAAAGCGTTGGTGGGATATTCTAGAGAAATCTAGAAAACAAGAGGAGTTATCTTGGAAGGACTTTGTGGATAATTTCCAATGATGATTCATTCTAGATAAATTGTGGGATGAGAAGTCTCGTGAGTTCATACAATTAACATAAGGGATTATATTAGTGATATAATACACTAGAAATTCCGTCTACTTATAGGTATATGTACCATTATTATCTAATGATGAGATCTCCAAGGTGTGGCATTTTCAAGACAAGATTATCTATGAGATCAGGTCATAGGTGAACATCTTCTGCTTGAGTAAATTTTCAGATGTGATGAATTAGTCACTCATCACAAAAGAGAATCTGAGAGAGGCCCCAAGTAGTGGCCAGACTATTTCAGGAGGGAGAAATGGGATTTATTATTCAGGTGGTAAGAAGCACTACTATAAAAGTTATCCCCAAGATTATAGTGGGAAGATCAGTCAGGGACGTGTGTATCTATCTCAATAATGTGTTCCATTGTAGTGTTATTAGTGTGGAAAGTTGGTCCAAAAGTGGCCCCAATGTCTATACCCTACTTTGGAGTGCCATTCATCTAGTATGTTGGGTCATATATATAATTTTTTAGGAACTTCTTGTAATAGAGTAGTGGAATATAGGTACCCGAATCTAGGAAGGACTCAAATAACCCTCAAAAGAAAGAAATAAGGACTTCCACTTAATGTTAAAGATGAGTCAAGGTACATGGTACCCTAGTGAAGGAGAGGAAGTACCGAGTATAGGTAATAGAACATGGGAGTTACACTGTAACCTAGGCCAAAGCAGTAAGTTAACTACACACTATGAAGCATACTCTGGCTAGTATGGATACAAGACCTTCTACCATCAGAGGTACAATTCTTGTATTATCTACCATTTCTTGTGTTTTTTTGATATGTGATCATCAAATTCCTTTTTATCTTCTCTTTTTAATTTTTTTGTTTAAGTTTTGTAAATATTAGATAGTGTCTTAACCATCGACACATTGTTGGGAGTGTAGTCAAAGAATATCAAATGTTATAAGGTGTGTTCTCTAGAAATTGGTAGTTACCATTTCTTTTAGGAACTATTTATACAGTAAATGATAGGTTTCAACTTAATTCTTAGTATGTATTAGATAGTTCTATAATAGGATCATATCAACTATTACCAGAGGATATTTAACTTTATATCTCTATAAGAAGGTAGTTTTTATCACCAGGATGAGTGGGATCATTGGGATAGTCATGCAAGACAAATCTAGTGTAGATTGGATTGTCTCATGGTTTATATAATTGGTCTCTATCTAGATAATGGTGGAATGTAGAAGGATATTTTTACTCCATTTTTATATCTTTTTAGTATGTTTTTTCCAAAAATCTGTGTCTTACCACCCCAGTGAAAGATTGAGTTCATGATTAAGTTGGTTCTAGAAGTAGAGTATGTTTCTATTCCAATTTTAGTAAGAAACTAGAAGATATTAGAGAGTTAAACGTTTTTTTGGAATATCATTAAGAAAAAGGTTTTATATGTCCTTGTAGATCTCTATGGGGTTATCCAGTTCTTTTCTCCTAGAAGGCTGATGGAACTTTATGCTTATGTGTGGATTACCTGATATTGATTCACATGAAGGTCAATAACTGGCATTCTCTTCCATATATAGAAGATATATTTGATCATTTGAGAGGAGACAAAATATTCTTTAATATTTAATTGAGGTTAGTATACTACCAATTCTAGGTGAGACCATCATACATACCTCAGACTTCCTTTAGGAGTAAGTATGGACTGTATGAGTTTATGGTGATGCCATTTGGTTTGATGAACACACTGAAGGTATTTATGACCTCGATGAATCATATATTTTTTTCTTGATTGATTAGTGGTGTTATTTTTGATTACATCTTAGTTTACTCATAGTCATAAGATGATCATTCCCGACATCTTGACATCGTCTTGAGTACATTGAGGGAAAATCTACTTTACACCAAGATATCCAAATTTAGTTTTTGGATTAATAAAGCACACTTATTGGGCCATGTAATCTCTAAGGAAGAAGTGCCATTGGAACTAGATAAGGTTGAAGTCGTGGTATCTTGTGAGTGTCCCAATAATGTCTTTGAGATTCAGAGTTTTCAAGGTTTAGTAGGTTATTATCATTGATTTATCCAAGATTTCTCCCATTTGGAAACACCGATGTCCAGGCTAATCAAGAAAGGAGTGATGTTTGTTTGGTATGATTCTTGAGAGAGTGTTATTTATATCTAAAAGGAAGACTTACCTCAACACCTATCCTTACTTTTCCTATGCCAGGTAAGGCATATACCATGTACTATGATGCAACCAGAGATAAACATGGAATAGTTCTAATGAAGGAGGATCGAGTGGTTGCTTATAGCTCCAGATATTTGAGACCGCATGAGAGGAATCACCCTATTACTGATTTGGAGTTAGTTTTAGTGGTATATTTTCTGATATGTTGGTGACATTATATTTTGGGTGGGAGGTTTATGGTGTAAATGAACTACAAGACCCTCAAGTACATATTTTCTCAGCAGGACCTAAAGCATGGATAGAGGAGGTGGGTTAAGTATATATAGTTTTATGACTTAGAGATGGATTATAAATTGGGAAATAGAAACATCATTATTGATACCTTGATCTAGAAGATAAAGATATAGGTAGTGAGGGATTCTTAAGATGAGTGGTGGTTGATGGTGCTCTTTTCAGACATGCATCTAGATGTATAGGAGTCCCAAGGATGAGTCGATTTGATTTCAACATATTTTTTACCCATTATTTGGGATTGGATCAAGAAGAATAAGTTATCTAATCCAAATAGACGTATTTATAGAGATATATTATATGGTGGAGATCCACTAGTGAGATGGTCTCTTGGCATCAGGAATTTTGTTCTTTTTATGGAGAGTATGGGTTCCTACTAGATTACACAAGGATTTGATTAGTGAGTTTCATGATTATAGATGGTAATTACATCATAGTTTGATAAATATGCATCGGGATATCTATATACATTACTAGTTTTAATGAATGAAGAAGTTACAAAAAATCACAGTGAAATGTTTCACTAGTCAGTAGGTGAAAGCTGAGCATCAGAGAACTATTGGGCTATTTCTATCTCTGTCCATTACTAAGTGGAAATGGGATGATGTCACTATGTATTTTGTAAGAGGATTACCCATGAAACCTAAAAAGAACAATTCCATATGAGTGATTATTTATCGACCGATGAAGGTAAACCAATTCTTTTCTACGAGAAAGACCATCACATTTGATGATAATGGAATTATTTATGTGTGGGAGATAGTTCAATTGCACAATGTTTTTGTAAGAACCCGGATCTTCATTTCAGGTATGCCTTTCCTTTTTCTGGAGTTTTTGATAAAAATAAACTTTTTGTAAATTTTTGAAGTACATGTCGTGTACTTTCTGAGTACAAGCTGTGTACTCTTTTTCCGCCCAAAGCCGTGTATTGGCCGTGTCCGGGCCACACACACGGTGTGTAGGGGTGACGTGGAGTCCAAATTTTGAGGAGTACAAAAAAACCTAGTACACACCATGTACTCTAAAAGTAAACACCATGTGCTTTTTTTTCACTAAACGGACCGGGGTCGCGCCTCACGCACAGAAACGTCTTCTTCTAGGTCCCGTTCATCCGAGAATGCCGAGGATCTGTGAATCTTCGACGAGCTCCCGCCCCTCCTTCCATTCTCCGATTCGAGCACGGTCGATTGGATTGGAATCATAGTAGTGAGTTATTATTTTTTTGGAGCCTTGTTTTCCAATTCCTCATCTTTCTCATGTTATCGTGGTTTATGTGTTTCAGACTTTTTCTTAGATCTACGATGTTCTAAGGATAACCTGTCATCACTATTCACATATATCGATCTCCTAGGATCAAGGTAGGTGGTTTGTGCCTTTCTGTAGGAAGTCGTTGAATATTATGTTCAATTTCCACCAATTCCCTTGAATGGGAATTGTGTGTTCCCTATTTTTCCCCTGTTGTTTTCCTTCTTTGCTTGATTGCTGTAGTAGAGGTTTATTCTTGTGAGTAGAGTAATTTGTTTTGTGGTCAAGTTGCTTTTCCATGCTTGTTTTGCCTGTTAGGTGTTTTGCTAATTGCCATGCCTAGTTGTAGGATAGTGAAACTGTTGCTTTGTTATGCTGTTGAGACTTAGATTGATATCCAAGTAGTTCTTGAGGTTTACTTGGATGATGCATGCGCGCTGAGAATGTTTATTTTCCAGACAGGACTATGAGAACCTAGTGTAGTAGACCATAGGGAGAATGGACGTAAGGGCTTCTCCAGAGTGTCTTTTAATACGATGCAAGACCATAGGGGGAATTGACGATGAGTGACCCCTCAGAGAGTTTGTAGTTCCTCGACGCGGGCCATAGGGGGAATGAGACGTTGAATGCTTCCCCAGAGAGCCTTTAGCCCGATACGAGACTATAGGGGGAATTGACAGTGAGTGCTTCCTCATAGAGTCTATTCTTAGCTGAACCAGAGGGGTGAGACTATGTGTGCCTCCTAGAGGGTTGCTAGTACTAGTAGGTTGAACCATAGGGGTTAGGCTGTGAGAGATACCCAGAGGGTTAACTGTTTTCTACTTGTTGTTGGTTGTTACTTGTGTACTTTATATGTTAGAGCTGTGAATTGTAGCTGCTGTGTATTTCCTGTTTACTGTTCCTGTACTTTACTTGCTATGTATTCATTGACTGTTAAGAATAGATCTTTGGGTGTTTTCCGACTGGGACTTTGTCTCACACCCTGTTTGGGCCATGTTTTTGGGCCCAAGCAGACTATGTTTCTGTAGGTATAGATAAGGGCAAGCACCATTCTACTTCAGGTGCCTGACTTGCTGTGGAGCTGGAGAGCAGGGGACCAAGAAATGTCTTGCAATGCTGAGGAGTTTACTTTGTTTTTCATTGGAACTTTTTTTTTTCAGTTGTACTTCAGCACGTTGGTTTGTTTACTATTTTCCATAGACATATGTACAATGTTGCATCATTATTATTTTATACATTGCTTCCGCTGTTCAGTTCAGTTGTTGTATGCTGTTTATTGTTTCCGCTATTATGTCTAGTTGTTCTTCCACTGTATACTTTACCGAATGAGTTCATAGTTTCCCCAACGACTCACCAAGGACCTCACTGCTAGTCGAAAGCCTTTGAAATTTGGGGAAACACGCTTGAGGTCATGTGGCAAACCGAGTACGGGGCACCAGTGGAGGGGCTCCGGATTCAAGTCATTACAAAGTGGTATCAAAGGAGTTCTTTTCTCTTGCCTTATTATTTGGAGACTTTATCCGGGGATAGGATGGATTCGGTACTTGGTATTAATCTATGCTCGGGAGTAGCTAACCCATGTACAGGTAAAATCCATACTACCTCGTTAATTGCAGTTTGCTGGTTTTGAGATTTTACGGTTGATATGATTTCACCTAAAGTGATTCACATGCTTTGTGTTGTTATTTTCTTGTTGATTGCGGTTCTATTTATGTCGAAACCCAATGAGATGAGGGTATTCCATCTCATGCATCATATAGTCACTTGTAGAAATCACATTCCATGCATTCTTTCCATTCCATCTAGGGTGAATTAGCGATTTCATGCTGTTGTGATAGATTTTGTGTAGATTATGCATGATTTTATGATAGATGCTTGATAGAATCTCTGCTGCCTTGTTAGAAGATTGTTTGTTTTCTACCTTGCTTAAATAAACACCAAATTTTGATTCTTGAGGTGTTATGGGCCCTCTCGAATCGGAAATTGGTGGATCATGATCCTGTTTTTTCTGGTCCATGACTGTAGGAGATGCCAAGATTTGATTCGTAGGGAGTATGGGCCCTCACAAATCAGGATTTGGCACCTCCTTGCCTTGCTTTATGTGTTTTTAGGGGTTCTATGCAGTTTCTGAGCTACTGCCCAGAAGAACCCAGAATACACAGCATGTACGTTTTGACTACATGCCGTGTAGTTTTTAGACTGTGTCACTAACTGTGTGAGCAAGGACACACAGTTGTAGAAATAACTTCAGGAACACGCCGTGTAGTTCGGAGCCGTGTACCTGGCCGTGTCACTAACATCACAGGTCAGGGAAGCTCGGGTATAACACGCTGTGTTGTAAAGGAACACGCTGTGTAGTCCTGTCCAGGTACCCGGCTGTGTCACGAACAACACGGGTCGGTGTTACCTTCTCTTCAACATGCCATTTTGTTTTCGGAACACGCCGTGTAGTCTTGTTTAGGTACCCGACCGTGTCCCGAACAACACGGGATGGTGTCACCTTCACCTATACACACCGTGTTTGTTTGGAACATGATGTGTAATGTTTAGCCATGTATACGGCCGTGTGTCTAACAACACGGGCCACTGAAGCCTTGTCTAGTACACGCTGTGTTTGTTTAGAACACACCGTGTAGTCTCGGGTTAAGTCGGACCATGTGGGTTAGCCATGTAAAGGGACTCGAGCAGGGGAATAGTTTTCCAGTACACGCCATGTGTTGGGTCAACACGCCGTGTAGTTTGAGGTGTTACACGACTTGTAGGGCAGAAGTACACGCCCATGTCAGTGGCTTAAGAAGACACGTCATGTAGTTTTTATACACGCCGTGTAGTCGTGTTTTGTAAACTTGTGTGTTTTCCTTCCCCTATTCCCATTTTGTACTCTTGTGTTTTCTGTCCTTGTTTTTATAATCTAAGGTGTGATTTTGATCTTTCATATCTATGCCTCCGAGACGTCCTCCAGTTGTACGTCTGTTATCAGGCAGTGATCAGACGCCAGATATGGCTGATCAGGGACTTCCTGTCGATCCTCCAATTGGGCCAGCCTTGGCACCGGCTGTCATACCAGTTGCAGGTGCTGACGTGAAATTCAGGGAAGGTTTTATGAGGATGATACATACCTTCCAGGGAGCACCTCCTCCTTCCTCGACTATGGTAGAATTGAAGCGGGGTTTCCAGCAACAACATCCTCCTACTTTCTCAGGGGAATGAGGAACTTAGGCTGCAAATTCATGGCTAGAAGCCATGCTGACTATCTTCGAGCATCTAGAGATTCCCCCAGAGAGGTGGGTAAAGATTTATACCTACATGCTCTGAGAATCCACCAATATGTGGTGGGACGTGATCTCATAGGAGGGTTATCAGTAGGTTGTGGATTGGTAGGAATTCCAGCGCATGTTCTACGATTACTTCTACCCGGAGACCCTGAGGGCCGATCGAGCCCGGGAGTTCATGAGCTTAGAGAAGGGTACTCTTTCTTTCATGGAGTTTTCCTATCGTTTCACCAAGCTACAACATTTCACACCCCTTCAGGATGGGAGAGGGGTGTTCTTAGCAAGGAAGTTCGAGGATGGTCTTAGCCGGGATATCCACTCGCAGGTGAACATCTTCCAGTTGACTTCCATCACTTCCATCGTCAACCAGGCGATGATTATGGAGCGTAATCTGAGAGAATCCAGAGCTATGAGCCAGGGCGGTTCTACTTCCAGAGTTATTTTTCCTCCATATGAAAGCAAGAAGCACCGTAGAGAGTCTACGCACGGTGATCCGAGGAAGCAAGATGCATCGTCAGGAAGCCAGGTGATATGCTACAAGTGGGGCCGACCAGGGCACATGAGGCCACAGTACCATAGAGACCCCATGGAGTGCCGATCTTGCGGCAAGATGGGTCACCTTCAGTATTTTTTCGAGGTTTTGTCCCTAGAAGATGGTGACCGGGGTTCTTCCATGACTCCTCGTTTAGGAGAAAAACCACTAGTTTCTCACCAGCCGGGGAACTGGAGTTCTTACGGCCGTTCGGGCCGAGGTGGAGGTCAAGACCGTGGAATTCAGTCACCAGTACTTCAGCGCCAGCAGGGAGGATCAGCTCAGAGTGGTCAGGCAGGGTCACAGGGTTGTGGGGCAGGCCGGACTTTCGCCATGGAGCAGACCTATCAGGAGCATGATCCTGGCCTTTCTACAGTTCGAGGTACGAATTTAGTAGCCTTAGTTTTATCTTCAGCTCTTTTCGATACTGTTGCTATGCATAGCTTTATTTATGTTGCTGTCGTAGAGAGCCTTTGGCTCTGTATCTTTTCTTCTGCCAACTCATTGACACTAGACACACCCTTGGGGACCGGAAAATCTATTGTACGTCAATGTAGAGAGTGCCCTATCAAAGTTGCAGGGTATCGTTTCTTATGGGATCTCTATGACCTAGATATGACATGCTATGATGTCATTCTCAGGATGGAATGGTTGGTTCCCTTCCAGGCAGTCGTCGACTGTTATCGCTTTAGGGTGAGTTTCATCTCATCAGAGGGTGAATCTTTTCTTCATAGAGGCGAATGGGATGTCCGGGCTAGTCAAGCGTGACTTGAGCATCATGGGCTTGGAAGGGTGACGACCCAGATTGCTAGTCTTTATCTGGATGACTAGGGGACTTCATAGTTGGACTTTGTTCCAGTGGTGGATCGTTTCAGGGATGTATTTCTAGAAGAAATTTCAGGTTTTCCTCCAGAGTGTGAGGTAGGCTTCTCGATTGAGCTCATGCCAGGAGTGGCACCAGTGTCCATTCCTCCTTATAGGATGGATACACCTGAGTTGAAGGAGCTCAATAAGCAGTTGGAGGAGTTTTAGGAAAAGGGTTTCATCCAACCCAGTACTTCTCTTTGGGGTTCTCCTGTCCTGGTTGTGAAAAAGGTAGATGGTACCTTTCGGCTTTGTGTGGATTATCGGAAGCTGAACTAGTTGACAATCAAGAACTGATATCCCTTGCCGAGGATCTATGACCTCTTTGATCAGCTTCGAGGAGCCTGGGTGTTCTCGAAGATTGATTTGAGGTTTGGTTATCATAAGTTGCATGTTAGACCATTAGATATACCTCTAATAGCCTTCTGGAGCCGGTATGGTCTCTACGAGTATGCGGTCATGCTGTTCGGTCTCACGAATGCGCCAGCAGTTTTCATGGAACTGATGAACCGAGTGTTCCATCCTTAATTGGACTCCTTCTTCGTGGTCTTCATGGATGATATCTTGGTGTACTCTCACACTTGACATGACCATGCCACACATCTTGAGATCGTTTTGAGTACACTGAGAGAGCATAGGCTTTATGTTAAACTCTCTAAGTGCCACTTTTGGATGGAACATATTCACTTTTTGGGTCACGTCATCTCAGAGGCAGGAATATCTGTAGACCCATAGAAAGTGAGAGATATAGTTTCCTGGGATAATCTGAAGAATGTTTTTGAGGTACGGAGTTTCCTAGGGATGGATGGATACTACAGACGCTTCATTCAAGACTTTTCATGCCTAGAAGCACCTTTGACTAGTCTGACCAAGAAGGGGGTGAAGTTTTTATGGTCAAATTCTTGCGAGTCTGCCTTTCAAGAGCTGAAAGGGAGGTTGACTTCAGCACCGATACTAGTCTTTCCAGAGCCAGGCAAGATCTATATAGTCTATTGTGATGCTTCAGGTATCGGGCTAAGAGCTATGCTTATGCAGGGAGATGGAGTCATTGTGTACGGGTCTCAGCAGTTGATCCCACATGAGAGGAACTACCCGACGCACGATTTGGAGGTGACAGCTATTGTTAATGACTTATGCTGTTGGAGACACTATCTTCTGGGAGATCACTTTGTGGTCTTCACTGACCACAAGATTCTCAAGTATATCTTCACTCAGTGTGATCTAAATCTGAGGCAACACAGGTGGGTCAAGTATCTTCAGTCCTTTGATTTCGAGCTTGCCTATACGTCAGGAAAGGGAAACGCAGTGGCAGATGCGTTGAGCAGGAGAACTCAGATTCAAGCAGTTCATGAGTCCAGTAGTGAGTGGAAGCTTATGGATCTATTCTTTGAGATGCATCTAGAGGTGCATGACAGATACAAACATACTTTCCTATCTTCTGTAGCTGTTACCTCTACACTACATGATCGGGTACGGATGAGGAGGCTATCAAACTCAGAGGGCTTAGTCCTGTGGGAGAGTGTGTCAGAAGAGGAACCTATTCCTGGATGGACTGTGGGAGAGGATGAGATATTGAATTTCTAGGGACGCGTATGAGTGCTAGCAGACATACGTGAAGAGATGATGTGGGATTTTCATTCCTTAGTTTGGGAAGTTCGTCCTGGCATCAAAAAGATGTATTGGGACCTTCATCACCAGTATTGGTGGTCAGGTATGAAGAGAGATGTTGCTGGTTTTGTCATGAGATGTTCTACTTGTCAGCAGGTGAAAGTAGAGCATCTGTGACCAGCATGGATTTTGCAACAGTTACCCATTCCCGAGTGGAAGTGGAATGATGTCGTGATGGACTTTTTGACTGGGGTACCGAGGTCACCTCGGTGGAGTGATGCTGTTTGGGTTGTTGTCGACATGCTCACGAAGGTTTCTCACTTCTTGCCGATCAAGGAGACCTTCGGTGTCAATGATCTGGGATGACTTTACATCAAATAGATCATTCGTCTGCATGGAGTTCCACGCTCTATTGTTTCAAAAAGAGATGCATGCTTTACTTCTCGGTTCTTGTAGATACTTCAGAAGGATTTGGGTACCCAGGTACTTCTGAGTACGACATACCATCAACAGACTGATGGCCAGTCCGAGCGCACGATCCTGGTGCTTGAGGATATGCTCCGAGATTGCATCCTAGAATTTCGAAATTCTTGGGAGAAGCATATCCCTCTGGAGGATTTCTCCTACAACAAAAGTTTTCAGGAGACTATTCAGATGGCACCTTACGAGGCTTTGTACGGTAGGCCATGCCGATCACCCTTTTGCAGGCTGGAGGAAGGAGAGGCAGCTTTGCTGGGACCTCTTCTTGTTCAGGAGACTTCAGAGCTGATAGAACTAATTCAAAAGAGGATAGCTACAACACAGTCTCAGCAGAAGTCTTATGCTGATCAGCAGAGACGACCTCTGGAGTTCGAGGTCAGGGATCAGGTTTTCCTACGTGTCGCACCAAGGTTGGGACACAAAAGGATTCGGAGACAGGGTAAGCTTTCACTGTGGTACGTCGGGCTGTTTGAGGTTTTGGAGAGAGTTGGGTCGGTCGCCTATCGGTTTCAGTTACCACCTAGGTACTAGCCCATGCATGAAGTCTTCCAAATCTCTCAGCTCTGATGTTACTTTTCAGACCCGTCTGATGACTTTCAGCCTGAGGAGGTTGAGCTCGAAGCGGATGCATCATTTGAGGAGCATCCCATCTGGATTGTCGATCACTGTATGAAGGTTCTCTGTGGGCAGTCTGTCCCTCTTTTATGGGTGCTATGGCAGTATGTGTGAGTACAGGACGAGACCTGGGAGAGGGAGACCGATGTACGATCGCAGTGGCCAGATCTGTTCGAGGTTTCTTCTTCTACACCTTGATAGGGAAATTCAGGGACAAATTTCTTTAAGGGGGGAAGTTTGTAAAAACTCGGATCTTCGTTTCGGGTACATCTTTCATTTTTTAGGAGTTTTTGAGAAAAATAAAATTTTTGGAAATTTTTGAAGTACACGCCATGTACTTTCTGAGTACACGTCGTGTACTCTTTTTCTGCCCGAAGCTGTGTACTGGCCATGTCTGGGCCACACACACGGTGTGTAGGGGTGACGTGGAGGTTGAATTTGGCGGAGTACGGAAAAACCTAGTACACGCCATGTACTCTAAAAGTACACACTATGTACTCTCTCTTTTTTCACTAAACAGACCAGAGTCGCGCCTCACACATAGAAACGACTTCTTCTATGTCCCTTTCATTCGAGAGCGCTGAGGATCAGCGAATTTTCGATGAGCTCCCGCCCCTCCGTCCATTCTCTGATTCGAACACGATCGATTGCGTTGGAATCACAGTGGTGATTTCTTCCTTCTACTTGATCCTTGTTTTCCAATTCCTCCTCTTCCTCATGTTATCATGGTTTATGTGTTTCAGACATTTTCTCAGATCTACGACTTTCTAAGGAGAATCTGTCATCACTATTCATATATATTCATTTCCTAGGATCGAGGTAGGTTTTTTGTGCCTTTTTGTAGAAGTCGTTGAATATTATGTTCAATTTACACCAATTCCCTTGAACGAGAATTGTGTGTTCCCTATTTTCCCCCTGCTATTTTCCTACTTTTCTTGATTGTTGTAGTAGAGGTTTATTCTTGTGAGTAGAGTAATTTGTTTTGTGCTTAGGTTGCTTTTCCATGCTTGTTTTGCCTATTAGGTGTTTTCCTAGTTTCCATGACTAGTTGTAGGATAGTTTAACCATTGCTTTGTTTTGCTATTGAGCCTTAGATTGATATCCAAGTAGTTCTTGAGGTTTACTTGGACAATGAACATGCGTTGAGCATGTTTATTTTCCACACAGGACTGTGAGAACCTAGTGTAGTAGACCATAGGGAGAATGGATGTAAGGGCTTCTCTAGAGTTTCTTTTAATACGATGCGAGACCACAAGGGGAATTGACGATGAGTGATTCCTCAGAGAGTCTGTAGTTCCTCGACACAGGCCATAGGGGGAATAAGATGTTGAGTGCTTCCCCAGAGAGCCTTTAGCACGATACGAGACTATAGGGGAATTGACGATGATTGATTCCTCAGAGAGTTTATTCTTAACTGAACTAGAGGTGTGAGAATGTGTGTGCCTCCTAGAGGGTTTCTAGTACTAGTAGGTTTAACCATAGGGGTTAGGTTGTGAGAGCTACCAAGAGGGTTACCTATTTTATACTTGTTGCTGGTTGTTACTTGTGTACTTTATATGTTAGAACTGTGAATTGTAGCTGCTGTGTATTTCCTGTTTACTGTTCCTATACTTTACATTCCATGTATTCATTGACTGTTAGGCACAGATCTTTGGGTGTTTTCCTACTGGGACTTTGTCTCACACCCTGTTTGGGCCATGTTTTTGGGCCCAAGCATACTATGTTGCTGCAGGTATAGATAAGGGAAACCACCCTTCTACTTCAGGTACTTGACTTGCTATGGAGCTGGAGAGCAGGGGACCAAGAAATGGCTTGCGATGCTGAGGAGTTTACTTTTTTTTCCTTTTGCACTTTTTTTTCAGTTGTACTTCAGCACGTTGGTTTGTTTACAATTTTCCATAGAAATATGTACCATGTTGCATCATTATTATTTTATACATTGCTTATGCTGTTTAGTTCAGTTGTTGTATGCTATTTATTGTTTCCGCTATTGTGTCTGGTTGTTCTTACACTATATACTTTACTGAATGAGGGAATAGTTTCCCCACCGACTCACCAAGGCCCTCGCTGCTAGTCGGCAGCCTCTGGCATTTGGGGAAACGTGCTTGAGGTCATGTGGCGAACTGGGTATGGGGCACCAGTGGAGGGGCTCCAGATTCGGGTCGTTACGGTTTTGAGGAGTATCATTTCTGATAGAGATACTTGTTTCATTTCTCATCTCTAGAAGGATATTCATATGGATCTTGTATTTTAGGTTCTTCTAAGTACAACCAATCATCCTCAGACTAACAACCAATCTGAATGGACTATTCAGATTTTTGAGGATATGTTAGAAGCCTGTGTTTTGGATTTCTGTGGTTTATGGGAGCATCATATTTAAATCATGGAGTTTTATTATAAAAATAGCTTCTAGGAACCAATCCAAATGGAACCATTTTAGGCTTTTTATGGAATGACATACCATTAGACTCTTTTTTGGTAAGAGGAAGGAATGTTAGTACTTGTTGGACCTATTCTCACATAGATGACATCTAAGGAGGTTAATTTAATCCAGAGTCCATTGGTGACCATACAAAGTAGGCAAAAATCTCACACTTACCAGCAGAGATAACTTTATGATTTCAAGGGTGGTAATCCTATTTTCCTTTATGTGTTGCCTATATTGGGGAAATTCCATATTAGGAAATAAGAAAATCTAGCGTTGAGGTTTGTTAGGCCATTTTAGATAGTGGAATTAGTTGGTCTAGTGGAATACCGATTAGCCCTTCCATAATGATATAATCTCAAGTGAAATGTGTTTTAGATATTGTATCTTATGATATTTCACCCCAAAATTTCTCATAGGGTATACTTTGAGGATGTAGAGATTTTTTTAGAGTCTTTCATTGAGAATAATTTGATATGGACTGCGGACTGTAGTGAGAAGTATCTCCCAGGGAGGATTATAAATCTAGATCATGTGAAGCTACAACATGGGCATGTTCAGGAGGAGACTTGGGAGAGAGAATTTTATATACAAGAAAATTTTCTAGACATGTTCGTCGAGACCCCACAATGATTCTTAGAGGAGTTTAGGAATGATCTATTATATGGTAGGGAGGTAGTAAGATCCCTTCTTTTTCCAGGTATGTACCTCTTTGAGTTTTGCATAGAACCTATTTGTTTGAGTTTTCCTTTGTCTTTTAACCAAGGTAGTTGAGTCTCATTAATATATGGATAGATTTTTCATGGTAAAATCATCTAAATTTCTAGGATGTATATATTTTTGAATTAATGTAGTATGGTTACAAATTTTTTAAATGGGTTTATGATGGTTCCCCTTGAGTATGAAATTATTTGGTGGTGGTTCGCGATCTTCTACTAAAGGTGGTATTAAATATACCTAAAGGAAATTTAAATATAGTATAAATGTATTACACAACATGTAACTATAACTATGAATAATCCATGAAATGAGTTCATGATGTGAAATGAATACATTCCATGAATCTATTACATAACATGTAATGTTCAAGTAAGGCTATTTTAAGATGAGAAGATTCGTTTTTCGGCATAACTCATAAATCAATAATTAAATACCATGTAAATATTACACACCATGTATTTATGAGGCTGGGCTATTTTAAAGCCATGATGAAATTTGTTTCATTACATCGGCATGTAGCCTTTCCTATATCAATCCCAAGGTGATTTCATGGTGAGTTTGGTATCTCCTCTTCCCTTTTAGACATCCCGATCAATCAATCAATCCCCAGTGAGTTTTTTTCTTAGATATTAACCTTTATTCCATTTCTCTCTACTATAGTTTTATAATCTCTTTACCATGGTTGTTTTGGCTGTTGATCTTGATCTTTTGTGATCTAGGAATATCCTTGTGATATTCTTCACCTTCATTTTTGTTGGTGTTACCTGTTGGAAGAATTGTTTGATCGAAAAATAAAGGTAGGTGGTCTAAAACCTAACCTTATGGTCTATTTAATTGTTAAGTATATCTAATATTATGATTATTCCAACACAATGTGCATATTGATTAATTTAATAATGGATGTTTATAAATAATTTACAAGATTACTCCTTGGTCCCCATAAGATCTAATGGTGTTGTGACCTAAATTTTGGATACTAGTTGGGTGAGTTATCCCTTGAATAGCAATGAGATGGCTAATGGATTAAAGTGTGTGTTTTCATGACTTGTGAGCTTAGGTTATTTCTTGATATAGAATTACCATGGTAATGGTTTATTGTTTATTGAAATTATTGGTGATAATTTGATATAAAAATATATGTGTAATTAAAATACAAATAGTATTTTTGATAATTAACCATTAAGGATTATTGTATGATATTGTGATATCCCTCCTATTATGACTTATGTTGTGACTCATGATATAATGATTATATGGTGGGATTGGTCCAATTCCTTAATATAATGATTATATGGTGGTAATGTCCCAATTTTATGTTGTAAATCATATATAGCGGGCTTGGACTAGTTTCATACTTAAATTCTTATATAGGGGGCTTGGCCTGGATGAAAAAAATGATTATATAGAGGCCTTGTTCTGTATTCTGAAATTTTTATATAGAGGTATCTTCTTGGTTTTGTTATTATGATATATACATGTGGTTATGGTTGGTATGGTTGTGCTACATGCCCATAGATATTCTAGCTTGGTGTCGAAGAAGGTTGATTTTTATATCATATTAGTTTTCTAATTAATACACCTATTTGTTGCATTATTTTTAGTATCAAACTGGTTTTTCTAGACATGGTGGTGTTGACCTACTGTGTTTTACTCACACCATATTTAGGTCACCATTTGGTACCTAACTAGATTACATGGATGCAGGTTTAATTAAGGTAAAAGGACCTTGTTGTTGATTGTTTATTGCTGAATGGGTTGGATCATGGAGACATGACCGATGTGGGGTTCCAGACTGAGGTGTTTTAAGTTTATTATGGAAAATTATTCCTTTATTTTTATTAATTTTAATTTCAAATTAGATATATTTATTCCTAGAATTACATTTATTATTATTTTATTTATTGGTTCATCATTTACCTCCCAGTTGTATGTTGTATTTTTTCCACTATTTCCATTACTCTGATATTTATTATTTATTTATGATATATTATACCATTGTACCATGGGTTATAGTATCCGTAATATATTATTTACACCCTCACTACTATTCTACAACCTCTAGTATATGGGGAGGCACACTTGAGGTACAATAACAAACACTATTTGGACACATGAGAGAGTTTCTGATCGGGGGACATTACAGGTATGCAAGATTGTTAGTTTCTCCATACATGTGTGTAGAAGGATTTGATGTATTGTGTTTATTAACACAAATTTATCCCCATATATAGTATCCAAATTATTATTATAGGTATGATGTGTATAGGCTGTGATGGATTGACGTACTTACTCAGTGTATGTACTGTGATGGCTTGGGGGATAATAACTGATGTATGATACATTTAATACCGGATATGGTGGATTCTAGAAAATACAAGGTTATTATATACGGATATGTAGATGGAATGATGTGATAATTTGATACATGAGGTGAATGCTGTGATACTTAGCCCATGTGTCTTCATGGTAGATTATTTTGGAGTGAGACGGACCAGGACATGCATCATTGGAGAATAGAAAAAAACCAGCAGGGAAGTGAGGAGAGGGGTAACCTTTATGTTTCATTATTATATTATATTATCTATTGTATGAAATATATGGTGAGAGTTATCTATG
This sequence comes from Viscum album, assembly GCA_963277665.1. Classification (NCBI taxonomy): domain Eukaryota; kingdom Viridiplantae; phylum Streptophyta; class Magnoliopsida; order Santalales; family Viscaceae; genus Viscum; species Viscum album. Next base: position 1,643,978,617 of record OY728119.1, on the reverse strand, counting down.
GTGAGGTTGGTAACAAAATATATATTTTTAGGTGACGAGTTAGTTTCACAATTGTTCACTATGATTTAGCATGATTTATTTATCTTTTGCATGAGAGGATCTTGGGAGGATCCAACTGAGTATACTATTATGCTTTCTATATTTGTATATAAACTATTTTTAGGTCATCTAGAGTATGTGGGAGATCGAGAAGGATATTACTAGAATATGGTTTTGCAGGAGATTTTTGGGATTCATGGTCACTACCATCTTTACATTTTTGGTACGTGTAGATTTCCTTTCAGTTGTTTTGTACTATATGATATTTCATATTTTAACTTTGTATTTCTTTATATATATAAAAAATAAAATTTTGATTGGTGTATCTATATTATCTATATCTTTCACATGTTCTATTAGAGGGTAATGTCTCCCATATGTATGTTTATTATAACCTTAGTGCTAGTTTCTAACTTAGGGCTTACTAGAGGTGGGACTCAGGTAGTTACCATCTCTATTCCCTAATTACCAGCCTAGGAGTATCACTCTTTATGGGTAGGGGGTTGTGGTGGAGTGGTATCCAAGGTTTAAAATGAGGGATATGATGGATTTTGGAGTTAAGAACGTGTGATATTTCATGGATCGGTAGGGAAAAAATGTTAGTTAAGTTTAGTAATAAATGAAAACATGGGACACTAGCTAAGACATTGGTATTTAGGCCCCCATGTGATAAAGTGCACATACCTCTATGTTTACTGAGAAACCTAAATTAAGTGATACTGTTTTCAAGGTAGAGACCAAGGAAAGGATCATAAATCATTCTTCTTTATGTCTGTGTTTGAAATAAATAAACCATGGGATATGTTAAAACCTTAACAAGATAACAAAAATTAATTAATTAATGTTAAAATATACTATATTCTAGGTTTAGGAGCTCTAATAGTTTTTTATTTTTCTAGGTATGGCTCTAGGTTGACATCCTTTTCATGTTCGAGTCAAATATGTTCATCAGGATGTGCCAGTAGATCTCTGTAGAGTGGAGGTTAATGATGATGACACATGTAAGAGGACACTCCAAGAGTTTAAGTGCTAGAGTCTATAGAGGTATGAGGTATCTATTTTAGATTTAGTCACAAAATATTGGTTTGAGGAGGTTGAGAAAGCTTTTAATTCGATCCGTGCTAGGAAAGAGCACCGGGTTTAATTAGTTGTAACGATGCTGCATTGAGTAGTGGGGGTTATGGTGGTTCTTATTCTTTGTGGATTGTGAGGATTCATTAGTGTCAAGGGAGAAGTTCTGAGACCTATTTTCAGTGGAGTTCCTTTCTTGGAATATGAAGGAATATAGTCTCTAGGAACTTCTTACACTTAAATAGGGGAGTTAAAATATGTGAGAGTTTAGGATCCATTTCAAGACCCCTCTTTGATATTCTTAAGAACTATTTCTAGATGTGGAGGCTAGGGAAATTCATTTGGGGGGGGGATTTATGTATATATATTCAGTTCTTGGTAACCCCATTTATGCTAAAGTCATATCTTGAGGTGTTAGCGAGAGAATATGTTATTGAGAGGATGCTGGCCAAAATCAAATCATCAGAAGAGGAGAGTCATCAGGATTCCTCATGAAGTAGAGCAATGGTTTGAGGTTCCTAGTCTCCTAGACATAAGAGATTTAGGTCAACTAAGGGTAGGTCTTAGACCCCAACATCTCATTTCTATAGGGGAGGTGGATCTCAAACCTATTGCAATGGATCAGATGCATGTTTTTATTACGGAGTCCAAGACCATCATTTGTGAGAGTGTGCGAACATGTTGAGTAGTCAGTGTGCACTAAGTTTTTTTCTTTAGGTTCCTCCATTGAGGCAGTTTGAACTGAGGTAGTATATTTAGGGTGTTCCATTTTGGTATCACTAGAGAGGATATGGGGATGACTTAGTACAACCTTGATATGTTCCTCATCCTCAAATAGAAGAGTGAAGATATGGTGGTTGTCTTTAGTATGGTCAAAGATGTCATGGATCAGGTAATGGTCAACTTCATGCTTTATAATTTCTAGTAATGGATGATCCATACACCATTTTAAGTAACATTTTATTGTTTTCTACAAGGGTGAATGATTTATTTAATTTAGGAGTGACACACTCCTTTATATCACCTACCCTCATCTGTTCTTTGTGAGTTGAGGTAGGGAGGTTCCCAATTCCCTTGGAATTGATGAATCTAGTTGGAGATTGAGGTGAATTGTATGAATTATGTAGAGACTATGATCAAATTATGCATTAGCACCACTAATGGTGATATTTACAATATTTATTGATTCAACAATATGACATTATATCGAGTTTGGATAAGTTGAATTTAGTGTAGGCTATTATGGATCTCTTCAATAGGAAAGTTGTGTTCTATAATACTGATGGAGATCCAAAAATTTTTTTCAATGAGAAATCCCCTCAGATGGGTTAGAAGTGTGTTCCATCCTTATCTTACTTTATGGATGAGCTGATGTAGAGTTCATCATAAGTTAAATAGTTAGGGTCTCATAAGGTCTAATAAGAGTACCCTTATGTATTTCCAGTTGAGGTTGTAGTGTTACCCCCTCAATGGGAGATCAAGTTTAGGATCAAGATACTTTATTTAGTATCTCCTATATCGATGTTTATATAGAAGATACTGATTTTTGAGTTGCGAGAGCTGTGAGTACAACTCAATGATCAATTACAACGAGGTTTTGTTCAGACAAGTGTGTAACCTTAGGGTGCACCGGATTTGTTCGTGAAGAAGACGAATGGCGGTTTGCATATTTGTATCTATTATCATCACTTTCACTAGGTGACGGTGAAGAAACACTATGATCTTCTAAAAATTTATCATTTATTCAATAAAATTAAGGGAGAAAGTTGGTTCTCAAAAATTTATTATCAGTCATTATATAATCAGATACTGGTGAAGGATGAGGATAATCAGAAGAAAACTTTTTGTTGTTATCAAGGAATTATGATTTCATTATGATGACATTCATTATGAAAAATTCTATATCCATGTTCATGGGGTTGATGAACGTAGTGTTTAGAGATTTTTTGGATAAGTTCATAATGTTTTTCATCAAAGACATCCTTGTGTACTCTACCTCCTAGGAGGAGAATGAAGATCTTATTCCAGCCATTTTGTGAGTTCTTCTTCCTGGTAAACTATTTTTCAATTTATAGAAGTGTGAGTTATAGTCTTGTGAAGTCTATATCTTTGGGAATTTCATATGATATAAGGGATTAGTTGTAGATCCTTTGAAGATAAAGGTGTTTGTTTCTCAAGAATCCCCCAATATATTGAAAGAGGTGTAAAGTTTCCTTAGTCTTTTAGGCTATTACAGGAGGTTTATAGTTTATTTTTCTTGAGTTAAAAATCCTTTTACTACCTTGAACTAGAAGGATCAGGCATTCTTGTGGACTAACCAGTGTCAGGAATCTTTTGAGTAATTAAAGGATAAGTTTTTTTGTGATCCAGTCCTTTATCTTCCAGTAGAATGAGTTTAGTTTGAGATTTTATGTGAAACATGACATCTTGTATTGGGATATGTTATGATATAGAAGAGATTAGTTGTTTCTTATGGGTATCAGTAGTTACATCCCCATGAGCATAACTATGCCACTCATGATCTTGAGTTAGCGGTATTTGTGTTTTCTTTGAATATGTGGAGAAATTACCTTAAAAGTGAATGTTTTGTGGTTTTTAATGACCATAAGATTATGAGGTATGAATTTTCATAAAAATAATTGAACATGCATCAACGTTAGTGGATGGAGTTATTTCAATATTACAACTTCAAGATTTCATATATGCCAGCAAAGGGAAATGCTATAGTTGATGTGCTGATTCGGAATCCATGTAGTGATTCCATGCATGAATCTGGATATTCTTGGAGATCAATGGAAGGAATCTCAGTGATGTATCTAGATATGGGATAGGTTGGAGGAAAATGTTTCCTTTTATAGATGACTGTGAACAAATCATTGGTATATTAGGTGGAGTAGTCCTAGTTGGGGGATTCTGAGGTGGAGGGCTCGATAGATCAAGTAGTTTTTAGAGATTCCCCTAATGGATGGTCTGAGTATGGAAAACATTAGGTGTTATTCTAGGGAAGTATTTTCTTTCCTTATAAAATGCGTTAGATAGTTTGATATGAGTTCCATATCATGACTTTGGCATTATATTTTTGGTGTGAAAAATATGCACTAAGCTTTGAGATGTCAGTTTTGGTGTCTTGATTTAAAGAGATCAGTTGCAAAGTTTGTTTTTCGATGTTTGGTCTTCCATAAGGTGAAGGTTGAGTACCATTTTCCTTATGGTTTTCTCTAGTAGTTAGATGTTTCTCAGTGTAAGTGGGATGCAATCCCAAGGTACTTATTTACATTCATACCTCAATGTCAGGGAGGGTATGATTATATATGGGTAATAGTGGATCATTTTAAAAAATCTGACCACTTTATAGCAATCATGAAGTTGATCTTATTAGAGGTTTTATCAAGGATATATCTTGAGGAGGTGGCCTAAGTCCATATATTATCAAGGATGATAATCAATTATCATGATATTTATTTTACCTCTATGGTGTGGAGTGGTATCCAACATGATTTTGGATCTCAGTTATGCCTTAACACCACTTTTCCTCCATAGATAGATGACCAGATAGAGTAAACAATCCAAACACTTGAAGACACGTTGTACTATAGTGTATTGGATTTTTGAGGATCATGGATGAGGCACATACCCTTGGTTGTGTTTTCTTAAAATAATAGTTTCCAATCCACCAATTGTATAGTTCTATTTAAATCTATTTACAAATGACCTTTCTATTCTCCATTGTGCTAGATTGAGGTTGGTAAGGAAAACATTCTTGGTCCAGAACTAGTACAGAATATGATAGATATTGTATTGGTAATTTGGTAGATGATAAATAAAGTCAAATATCATCATAAATACTATGCCAATAATAGGAGGAGACCTATTTAGTTTTATGTTGGATATCACATGTTCATAAAAGTGACTCCTCATTGTGGATAATGAAGGTTTGGTCATGGGAGTAAGGTTTCTACCCAATTTGTTGGCAATTTTGATGTGTTCGATCATGTTGGAGACATGGTTAATTGAATAGAAATTCCCCCCATAGATAAGAAGAATACATGATGTTTTTCATGTTTCATAGCTCCATAATTATCCTCATTTGACTCTCATGTCTTCGATTTGGGTGAGATCAATGTTGGTGATGATGCGACCTTCAAGGAGCGGCCTGTAGAGATCCATGACCAGTAGGAGAGGGTGTTGTGTGGGAATGATATGCCCTTGGTTCATGTCTTTTGGAAACATGGTGGAATTGTGGAGAGTACCTAGTAACATGAGTCATCAATGCGCACTCAGTACCCCGATCAGTTTTATGTTTATCTCTTATCTTGTAATGTTGTTAATTTTGTGGTTGTTGAACTTTTTCGTTAATGAGAGGATTTTTTCGTATTTATTTTTATTAATTCACTCTCCTTTTAGTGGTAACTCTATTAGGAGAGTGTTTATGATATGTTTGTTTCTGTTGTGTAGTTTTTCACATATTTTCTCTGAGTGATAGGCTTGAGGTCCTACCATAGTGAGATTCTTGATAGGTATCTCATGGGGTGGATGCTCAAATATCCCCTTATTTTCTATTTGGGATTGGTATTGGATTATTGAGGATGAAAATTTATTGAAAGGAATCTAATTTAAAGTTTTGGATCCATATTGTCTAGGCATTTTCATGTTTTTAAAGTTTGAGATGCTTAAAGAAGGCATAGAGCAGTTCCAGAGGTGTTTGGATGCCAAAATAGGGAATTAGGGAGAATCCATTGCATGTAAGGGTTTCACATCATGAATATGTGGTTTATATCTTGTGTGATTATGGTTCACAGGAAGCCCCATGATATGAAATAAACTGGGGATGAATATTTTAAAGTGATGTGTTTTTCAGCAGTACTTAAAGCCCAATACTTACTCAATTTGAATGGGTTTCACATAGTTAAAATTAACTTGAAAATATTACAATATAATTTGAAGTTCCTTGGGTTTTCTCAAAACCTATGGATTTTCTTGAAAACCCTTGCTATCCATTTAATCTCTATTCATGCATTTTGGGATTCCTTCTACAGGGATCAATTTTCAGCTTCCCTTATTCAATTTGTAGTGATCCGAGGTTTGTCCAACCTTTTTATCTTGTGGTTTTTTATCTAGATCCTCCCAATTAATATTTCCATGAAATAGAGGTTTCTACATATCATTATAAAGGATTTTTCTTGGTTTTTTTCTTGTGTATTTGTGGCATGACATCCTTGGAGGAATGAAGCTCTTACTGGAGGACTAATCTGGATCTATGACACTGGTTTGTTTGCATGTGAAGAATGTTGATTCCATTGAGGAAGGGTATTTGTTGATTCTCCTATTTATTTACATGAAATCATAAATCTATAATGGTTTATCACTTTAGATAAAATGTAATTATCTTTAAAATTATCATTCCGAATTAATAAGTAATTGGTTATAGAAATCACAGGTTGTTGCTTTCTACCATGATAACAATTTTCCTCTTAATTTTTTAGATATTTTTATATATATCTCATTCTTGTTATGATGTCCTATTATGGTATGGATTAACATGTTTTTCTTAATGAAAATTGGTAAATAATGTACAAAATAATAATTTTAAATTAGCTGGATAAAGAATTAATGAAGAGGCATATAAATGAATCCAATGTTTTATGTAACATGATGGTAAATAAAATTTATGTAATGAAAATTCTTAATTAAATGTTTTATTCTAGGATAATATAATTAATAAAGAATGAAAATCATGACAATTCTTGTTGATAATATTGAAATAAAAAGTCATGTTAATGAGAATGGTAGTTCTATAAGTTGTTAAAACTGGTTTTAATGTCAAGATCATGTTTAAATTTTGATAGATTATTACAGATTGATGTCTTAGGTTTCCTAAAGGTGGAACCTATGAATAATGAATTAGTTAATTCAAGGTGGAATAAATGAAAATTATTTGATAAAGATAATTTCTAGGCCTTGAGTTGATAGTCTTCTAGGGAAATTCTAGTAACTTGAGTTTGGATATGTGAGATATTAGTTTTATGTGAAGGTTGAATCCCATGATTTAAGCCCTAGATTTACATATTAGCTGTTCCTATTCATTTATTTATGCCTTAAGATGTGATTTAGATGTGATATTTTCTTTAGGATCTGTTATGATATTGATAAGGATTATCCTAGGATGGATGATGTGATGTGGGTAGGAGTCCTAGATGGAGTGGCAGTAGATGACACCTATAATGGCGAGATATATCAGAATATGCATGTGGGTGTCAACGATGACATTGGAGATGATAAAATGGGTTGATGATGGGATTATCCATTTATTTGATAAATATAAATTATTTCTTGACATGAATCTATTTAATGGCCGACGACCCAGTTTCTTGTTTTATCTACTTTCATTTCCCCACTACTTGAGAAAATTGGATATTTTTGGTTGTATGTTTCCTCTTAGTGGTAGCTTAGTCGGGTTTTCATAGATTACCTCATTTATTAAATTATTCTAATAATTATTAAATAATTACTAATCCATGGGGTTGGTGCTGATGGACTGAAAATGCTGAAAAGTTGGTAATCTTGAGAAACTGGGGACTTGGTTTGGTTTATTCCTTGAAGTAATGGAATTATTGTTGATGGTTAATGAATGTATCTTGATATAATTTTACTGGATAATTTATTGGATAATAAATTATCTAATGAAACTAAATTATTAAAATAAAACACATAATTAATGTAGCTCTTTAATTAATTATGTACTTATAAGATATATAGTCCCCAACAGTGGTAGTTGGGTGTTTGGGTAATGATAAATGTAGTTTAGATTAGGACTAGGTTATTCCTATAGGGAGGTTGTGAGATATATTATATACTATATATTCTATGATTTCATACAATTCCTCACCCATGTCAGTTAGGGAAACTAACACCCAGTGGACATAAAGAGGGTGTTTTCCCCAACATGTTGGTGGGAGGATGGATATCTGACTACCCCCTCTATACCCACTCCCTTCTCTTGGAAGTTATTTTTTTGGTATGAAAAGTGACTAGTTTCCCCATATATGTATATAGAGGGCTGTGATGGATTTTAGTTATTCACACAAATGTATCCCTGAATATAGTATCCAAATAATTATTATAGGTATGACGTGTATAGGTTGTGTTGGATTGAGGTACCTACTCAGTGTATTAGATGTGATGTATTAAGGTATAATATCTATTGTATGATACATGTCATACAAGTTTTGGATTCTTCTAGAAACTATATAGTTACTATATACATATATGTGGATGGGATGATATAATGATGCGATATAAGACATTCACGTTGTGATACTTAGCCCATGTGTTTGGAAGATGGCTTATTTTGGAGAGAGATGGATTAGGATGTGCGATGTTGGGGATGAGAGGAAAACTAGTGGGGAAGTGAGAGTGTGGTACACTTGATGTTTCATAATTATACTATATTCTCCCTTATGTGTGATATATGGTGAGAGTTAGCCATGGAAAGGCTGGGAACTTAGTATACCTATTTAGGTGATGAGTTGGTTTCACTATTGTTCACTATGATTTAATATGATTTCCTTATCTTTTGTACGAGATGATATGAGGAGGATCCTATAAAGTATAATTTTATTATCACACTACACATATACAAACTATTTTTAGGTCAGTTAGAGAAGGTTAGAGGTTGGGCTGGATATTACTAGCATGTGGTTTTGCAGGAGCTGTTAGGGATTCATGGTCACATCCATATTTACCTTTTTGGTATGTATAGTTTTCCTTTCAGTTTCATAGTACTGTATGAAATTACATGATTTCAATTGGTATTTATTTACATATATGACTAATCAGGTGTTTATTGGTGAATATATCTTATCTCACTCTTCTACATGTTATCTTAGAGATTTATGCTTCCCATATATATGTTTAATACACCCTCGGTGCTAGTCACCAACCTGGGGCCTACTGGAGGCGGGACTAGGGCATTCACTATGTCCCTTCCCCCATTGTGGGAAAAGGAAGGGTACTCTTTTGGGGGAGGGTTTCATGAAAATCATTTATACTTATATTCTTATAATAAATTAATTGACTGAATGACATGTGTTTTGGTTATTTACCTTTCCATATTGATTATTAATTATTTATTTATGATATATTTCATTGTATGTATACCCTTATTGATAATTAGAGGTTACCCCATTATTATTTTTTCCTTTCCCTGAGATTCTAGAAAATATTTTATGATTGATATGTAGGGACATTCTAAAGGGAATAAAGATTATCTAAAATAAAATTCTGTGTGATATTTTATGTTTTCAAATGTATCTGAAATTTAATTACGTATCAAATTTACCAAGACTATTAAACTATTCATTCATTTGGGATGTGATTACTTATATCTTATGATAATGTGATAAAGTAACCCCTAAATCTGGGATATTGGATTATAGGTATTTATAGTTGGTATCATAAGAATTTTGGTAAAAACCTTGGGAACTACATTTAAGAAAACATAGATTATGGAATATAACCCTATGAATTACATTAAGGATAATTATAATTATAATATAATATCATAATGTTTTAGTAAGGTAGAGTTTTTGTAGTTTTACCATCAATACATACCTATACGAATATGATAAGTGTACATTGTTCTGGAATAGATATACCTTGGGGAAATAACTCTGAAAAAGGCATATCAGTATTTACTTGAGTGTTATCTGGTACAAGACAATGAACCTTACTGTGAACATGGTTGGAAACACCTGGGGGATATTCTTGGGTTAATCAACATTTTATTTACAATAAATTATAAAGGAATTGGAAAAGTTTTTATGATTTTATATTTTTTCCAAAGAAACTATGTTTAATATTATGAGATTTTTCATGCATAAATGTTTAAATTTATGTTAAGTGTTTCATATGTTTTTGGGATTATAAATTATGTTTAATAATATTATGATCAAATATAGTGTATTTTATTATTTAAAAATGGTTCTAGGAATTAAAACTGTGTTAATTTATGTACTCTATATAGGGTTTTACCTCAAGGGAAAAATAATAATGTTAGAGTTGGTTGTTTAGATGAAATTGATCAAATTATAACCATATTGGGGAATCTAAATCAAGTTTTGAGCAATAACCTTCCCAATATAGAGCATATTGCTAACCCAAAATGCAGTTTAACTATGTTATACCTATTAATGTGTTAGTATCCTCTATCATTTAATGGGACTAAAAATAAATTTTTAGCTGAGGAATGGGAAAGTTACTTAGAGAAGATATTTAGGAATTTAGGAAGCAATGAAAGGGAGAAAGTTATCATGGTAGTTTTTCATTTCTTGAGAGATGTGAATAAATATTGGTCATTCATCCAAAACAAAAAGGATGAATAATAAATTAAAATCATGGAATGTAAGTATTTTAAGGACCCCTTATATGAAAGGTATTTTCCTCATGAGAAATGAGTGGATATGGAGAGACAATTTCTAATCTAAGTCAAAAAAAGATGAAAATTTCACGGAGTGTTAAGGAAACATTACAAGGTTAGTAAGGAATACTATATACTATATATGTAATCCAAAGAGTAATATTGACCATTTAGTAGACAGGATTAATCCAATCCTTAGAAGGGAACTAGTCCCCCAAACATTCTTATCATATGAGGATATAGTATCATGTGATATCAAAAATATATTATGTCTTATAAGGGAAGTAAGAAAATAAGATGACAACAAAGAAAAAAGTAGATAAAGGGAAGAAGGGAAAGAAGGGTTTTCCCATAGGTGATAATTGTGGAGGGATTCAACCTGGTACTTTATTGAAGGGAATGCGAGTTTTCTACAAGTTTGTAGAGATATTCCACCATGATCATGATTGTAAGAGAGAGAAATAAACTGAAAATTTTCAATTCATCAACTGTAATAAGATTATCCACTACAAAAACAAATGCCCCAATCATCGAGGGAGTACAACTTTATAGAAGCTAAGGGATCATGGTCAAGCTTATGCTATTACTACATACAAGGTGGGATGATTAGAGTTCCTGTGTTTGGATTCAATAATGACATTATAGGAGTATTTTATCAATGGTATTATATTTATAAGAATTAGGAAATGTATACACATTTTACAATAGTATTATTTTTTAAGGATTTACAATAATATGTTAAATGGTACTGATGAACAATAAAAGTGATTCAGTGGTATTGTCATGACCCGTCCTCGGGGCCCGTGCCGTGACTACCCCAAGCCCGCCTTCCATAGGCCAGGGGCTGGCGACTAGCACCAAGGTGTAAATCCCAGTAAAAAGGGAAGGCATTGCCTTTGAAAAGTAAACAAGCACCACAGAGTAAGCAATCGGAAAAGTAAACACTAATTAAAAACTGTACAAGCTGTGCTGAAAGTAAAAGGGGCCGGAAATACAAGCCCAACTGTAAAGTACAACTGAAAGGGGAAAACAACAACTAAAAAGAAAAGTCGCAGCGTCGAGCCGTCCTCTGAAGGTCCCACCTGAAGGGTGGGTACAGATAGCCTCCACAGCTCCTCGGTCCAGCCGTCCACTCCGAGTACGTCCCACCCAGTGGTCCACCTCCAGGTACCGTCCTGCTCCGCAAGCCTCCACCACGATCAGTGCTGTCTGTTGTCTGCAACCAACACAATGAAGTGCGGGCATAGCCCGTGCAGGGGTGAGTATAAGCTACTCAGTAGGGACCCCGAGACCCCCGAAGGTCTCCCATAATCCACAAAGGATAACCACAAAGGAAAGATACAATCACGAAGTAACATCCGACACTTCTTAGGTATATGCCCATACATATACCTAAGTCATCAATTCCCGCTCGGCTCTAACGTCTGAGCTCAAGCACAACCCAGTCCACACAGGAAAGCAAAATGTATACCCACACAGGATAGCACAACACAATACAAAAAGGAGAGTAAACAGTAATCCACATAGGATAGCTCAACACAATCCACAAAGGAGAGTAAACAGTAAATCGACACAGGATAGCTCAACACAATCCACAAGGAGAGTAACTCAAGATTCATCTCACACATGTATACTTATCCGAATGACGATAAAGATGATCACTAATCCATATAAGTTGTCGGACCCACAAAGGATCGATAGGTAACTAACCCCCGCAATGACCCACACAGGATCAGGCCCACACAGGACCTGTAGGCGCTGGCTCACACAGAACCGCTGAGCGCTGACCCACACAGGATCGGACCCACACAGGATCGGGCCCACACAGGACCTGTAGCACTAATCCACGTAGGATCGCTGAGTGCTGTAGTCGTCGCAATCCACTGAGGATCTCTGCACAGCCGTCGTCGCAGTCCACTGAGGATCTCTGCACAGCCGTCGTCGCAGTCCACTGAGGATCTCTGCAAGGTCGTCGCTGTCGAAGTAGTAGTCGCAGCCATCACTAGGGTTCCTGCACACAACAAGCTCTTTCGGGAGGGTCCGCTCGACGAGCCAAGAGGCTGATACATCAACTTTCTCAAAGTCCGAAGTTGATGTGTCCAAAAGCTCCGTATCGTCAACAGGAACTCAACGTCGCAGACGGCGCGTCAATCGGACGCCCGGTATGAGAGTTATTGTCTTTTTCGTCCCAGGGGCCCGGTTGGGTTTTAAGGCAAAACCAACCCGACCATAATCCACCAGCGTCCAAACCTCGGGCAGAGTTTGCCAAAAGATCCGTCTCACATAGAGGAATTCAACAAAGCTGACGACACGTCAATCGGACGTCCGTAGCTCAAGATATGAGCGTTTCCGCTCCGAGGGCCCGGCTGGTTTCGTGTTCGAACCAACCCGGCCGAACCCAAATTATTCCAAAACCTTGAGTGCGATATACCCAAACAACCGTCTCGATCCAAGGATCGAGTTTCCGTTGACGGCGCGTCGTTTGGAGGCCCGTAGCTCATGTTACGGGCATTTGACCAAAAACGGTCCGAAGACGGGGGGTCCGGGCCCGGGCCGACCCCCCTGGGTCGGCCGAACCGGGTCTACCTGACCCGGTCCAACCCGGTCCGGCCCGGCCAGGGCACGGCCTGGCCGGTCGGACCGGCTTGGCTCGGTTCGGCCGACCGGCCGAACGGCCGTGCGCCGCGGGGCGCTGCCCCCGCGGTCTGGAGATGCCGCGGCCCCACGTTGGGGCCGCGCTGGAGCAACGGACGCGGCTTCAGCCGCGTCCCATGCGGGCGAGCTGGACCCGCGGGGCCGCGGGTCCGTTGGCCGCCGCCACCATGGCGTCAGCCGCGACGGTCTCGTCCAGCGGCGCGCCGGGGCACCACCGCCTCCGGCGCGCCGGGGCACCACCGCCTTCGGCCGCCGACGCCGCCGCGCCGGCGACCCGCGCCGCCGGAATCTTCCGCGGGCCACCGGAGTTGCTCCGGTGGTCCGTTTTCCTTCCCGTCTGCGCCAGTGTTCCTCCCGGGTTCCGTTATTCACTGTGGGATCAACAAATTTCCCTTGCGTCACGTTTCGTCGTCGCCCGCCAAATCCGCACAACCACGAAGAACGGCGGAGGGTTGTCGGGCCGTGTTCGTTTGGCCCGCACCCTCCGCGTTAGATAACAACAACGGGAGAAAATAATTCAACACATGAAACAACAATTTTTATAAATTAAAATTGTTCATTTGAAACCGGTTCTTTAATTTTAAAGAAACGTTCACGGGAATAAGGGCATTTCCAAAACAAATCCCTACCTCATCAGGTCGTCGTCCGCGGGTTCTTCGTGGAAATTGACCGCCGCGGAAGGAGGCGATCGTCGTGTCGCGGAAGGCGTCGCGTCGTCGCGAAAGGGCGTCGCGTCATCGCGGAATCCGGCGTTGGGTCGATGAACTCAACATACCAAGAAACAACAGATTTAATTATAAATAATTAAATCCGTGTTTTGTTAAAAACCACCGAGGAGATTAAAAATAAACCCGAGATCTCTTTCCTCAAGCAGTTGGTGATCGGAGATCGGGGCGGGGAAGAACGTCTCGGATGAAGCATCGTCAAACTCCAAGGGTGATGGCGTTCTTCGCGTTCTTCATGAAGGAGGATGAAGGCTCAAGAATTCTGTCAAAGCCTCTCAACGTGTAATCCTCCAATTGTTGTGTTGGTCTTATTTTATTATTACGCCAACAAACGAAAAAGAGGTAAGTAACGACCCATTAATTCGTAGAATTAATTCAACGAAAGAAACTGCCTATTTAATTCACGAATAAAACCGCCCAATTAAATGGTCTGTTAAGAATTTAAGAAAACGCGTCAGTTGACTTTCATAATGACGGGTTTTCGCGGGTGCGTTACTTAGCGGAAAAGAAACGGCGAGGCTCGTGTGGGCCCCACCTCACAAATATCCTACCAAGAGGGTAGGATATTTTTGGATAGTACCCTATCCATTTCAACTCAGTTTAAGTGGCTTTCAAGTGGCTTCAAGTGGCTTAAGTGAAATAAAATAATGTTTTTCGTACAATTATTTTATTTCTTAACTTTAAGCCCAAAAATTAAAAACCACACACGAGCAAACGCAACTCCGGAAGAGGAGTTTCTAAGAAAATATCGGCACTGCGATTTAATTGGTGCCCTCAGAATTCGATTCTGGGCATCGGTTCAAAAGATAGAAAAACCCGCTCGTCCGTTCACTGAACGTACCCGAGCCAAACTTCGAAAAATGATTCCGGGCACACCGGGCCTCGGAATCAGGTGCCGTCAGAAACTGCATTCTTGTAAAATTTCAAAGAAAATTAACAAAAAAATTTCCTTGAAATTTACGGGTCTTTACATTACTCCCACCTCAGGGCTTTATGTCCCCGTAAAGATACATCATAAACTAGGGAAACAAATGTGGGTACTGAGCACGCATCTGAGCCTCCCGCTCCCAAGTGCTCTCCTGGAGGTTCCCGTGATGCCATCTGATGCACACAGGAGGAATCGATCGTCCACATAGGACTCGATCCTATCGATCCTCTATCTCCACTGGGACCTCCGTAAAAGTTTCCCCATCATCCACGTCTAGCTCCCCATGGTCAATGATGTGCGTCGGGCCGTGCACGTATCTCCTCAGTTGAGATACGTGGAAGACGTCGTGCACCCGGTGCAACTGAGGTGGTAGAGCCAGGCGATAAGCCACCTCACCAATCCTGCTGAGGACCTGGAATGGTCCAATGAAGCATGGAGACAACTTGCCACCTCGTCCAAATCTCCGCAAACCACGTCGAGGTGAGACACGCAAGAAGACGTGGTCGCCATCCTTGAACTCTAGTGGCCTCCACCTCCTGTCAGCATATGACTTCTGCCGGCTCTGAGCTGTCCTCATCCGCTCCTGGATGACCTGGACCTTCTCTGTCGTGGCCCGGACCATCTCTGGTCCCACAAGTGCTGACTCCCCAGGGTCTATCCAGTACAAAGGAGATCTGCAATGTCTACCGTACAACGCCTCGTAAGGTTCCATCCCGATGGTGGAGTGGTAGCTGTTGTTGTACGCGAACTCCACCAAGGGTAGGTGGTCCTCCCAGCTGCGACCAAAGTCGAGGACACATGTGTGGAGCATGTCCTCAAGTGTCTGAATGGTCCTCTCCATCTGACTATCCGTCTGAGGGTGAAAGGCTGTTCTCAGACGTAACCACGTCCCGAATGCCTCCTGCAACCCCTTCCAAAGCCGGGAAGTAAAGTGAGCGTCCCGATCGAAGACGATAGTCGATGGCACACCGTGAAGCCGTACAATATCCTGAACGTAGAGATGCCCCAAGCTCTCCACTGAGCCCTGCTCTCGGATGGGTAAGAAGTGTGCCGACTTGGTGAGTCGGTCAACAATCACCCAAATGGAGTCGTGACCTCTGGAAGTGCGTGGAAGTCCAGTCACGAAGTCCACAGATATCCCATCCCACTTCCACTCCGGGACCTCCAAGGGCTGTACCAAGCCTGCTGGTACCTGATGCTCTGCCTTCACCTACTGGAAGGTGAGGCACCGTGAAATGAAATCTGCCACATCCTTCTTCATGCCCAGCCACCAGTGCTGTCGTTTGAGATCCTGGTACATCTTCACCACTCCAGGATGTACCGCCAAAGGAGAAGTGTGAAACTCTCTCAGCACCTCCTCTCGTAAAGCAACTGGTACCAGGGTACGTCCACTGAAAAAGATGTCATGATCTGCTCCAAGGGAGAAACCATCAGGTGCCTGTCCCGAGGATATCTGTGCACGCCGTGTCTCACAGTCAGCGTCCCCACGCTGAGCCTCTCTGACCCACTGTAGAAGTGGAGGAGAGACGGTGAGAGACTGAAGGAAGGCTGCTCCGTCTCTATCCACAAAGGATATCTGCAAAGAGGATAACTGCTCTGTCCCCTCCTCAAGTAGCTGGATGCCCGTCCTCCTGCTGAGGGAATTAGCTACCACGTTCCCCTTCCCAGGAGTATAGACTATCTCAAAGTCATAGTCCTGGAGGAACTCGATCCATCGCCGCTGTCTCAGGTTCAGGTCCTTCTGAGAGAAGATGTACCTGAGACTCTGGTGGTCAGAAAAGACTGTAAAGCGCTCACCCATCAGATAGTGCCGCCAAGTCTTCAGAGAGAAGACCACTGCTGCTAACTCCAGGTCATGGGTAGCGTAGTTCTGCTCATGCGACCTCAACTGACGTGATCCATCGGCAATCACGGCCCGCTCCTGCATCAGGACACACCCGAGTATGGTCCCTGATGCATCGCAGTAGACTATGTAACCAACTCCCTCCTCAGGAAACCTCAAGATAGGTGCGCTGGTCAATCTCTGTCTCAGCTCCTGGAAGCTCTGCTGACTTCTGTCTGACCACAAGAAGGGTTTCCCCTTCTTCGTCAAAGTTGATAGTGGCGCCGCAAATCTGGAGAAGTCCGGAACAAATCTCCGATAGTATCCGGCTAGACCCAAGAAACTCCGCACCTCCGTCACGCTCCTAGGTGGTTCCCAAGCTAGCACTGCCTCGATCTTCGTGGGATCCACTGCAACTCCCGCCTCAGAAATGACATGCCCCAAGAAGTGGAACTCACGTAACCAGAACTGGCACTTCGAGAGATTTCCATAAATCTAGTGCTCTCGGAGTGTGTCTAGTACAACTCGCAAGTGGTAGGCGTGCTCCTCCTCCGTGGTCGAGTACACCAAAAAGTCATCGATGAAGACCTCGACAAATCGATCGAGATATGGCTGGAAGATCCTGTTCATGAGGCTCATGAACACTGCTGGAGCGTTGGTTACGCCGAAGGGAATAACCAAGAACTCATAGTGGCCATACCGACACCTGAAGGCCGTCTTCTGCACCTCCTCGTCTCGAACTCTGAGCTGATGATAACCTGATCTGAGGTCTATCTTCGAGAACCACTGTGCTCCCTTGAGCTGATCGAAGAGGTCATAAATCCTCGGTAGTGGATACTTGTTCCTCACTGTCACCTGGTTCAGGCGACGATAATCGACACATAGTCGCAAGCTCCCTTCCGCCTTCTTGGCAAACAAAATCAGCGAAGCCCAGGGTGAAACACTGGGTCGGATGAACCCCTTGCCCTGCAAGTCCTCCAAATGTACCTGCAGCTCTCGAAGCTCAGCGGGGGCCATCAGATACGCTGGAGTGGATATCGGGGCTGTCCCAAGGTACAAATCAATATAAAAGTCTACCTATCTGCGAGGAGGTAGTCCTGGAACGTCGTTGGGGAAGACGTCCGCATACTGATCCACCACTGCAGGAAAACTAAGACTCCACACGTCCACTGCTCCAAGGATGAGACTAGCCAACTGATGAGTGATGGGTTTTCCCCTCCTCTACGAGAGTCCATCCTGAACTAAAAAGTCCCCCTTCTCGCCGGTGAAGGTGAACCTGCTCCCGTCGGTGTGCACACATCGCACCTTGCGCCTAAAACAGTCAATCTGAGCATGGACTGTAGATAACCAATCCATGCCCAAGATGACGTCGTAAGGCCTCGATGCCGCTACAAGAAGATCCCAGCCGAAGCTCTCGCCTCCTAGAGTAAGCTCACACTGCCGGCACCAGTGCGTAATCATCGATTCTGCTCCTGTAGGGGTCTCTAGCCGTAAGGATCGAGCCAACGGCTCTGTCGAAATCTCCGAGCTCCGAACAAGGGCAGCGGCTATGAAAGAGTGACTCGCTCCTGTGTCTATAAGAACTGCAGAAAGGGTGGAATAGACACAGACCATACCTCGAATCATCTCTGGTGCGCCGTGGTCGTAGGCCTCTACTGCCTGGAGCTGTGCCTGTCTCTGCCCGCCATCTCCCTGTGGTCGGGGCGGGCCTCCTGGTGGTGGTGGTGGCAGAGCCTCAAAGCGTCGCCCACCACCTGCTGCTCGGCCAGCTCCTCTGCCTCGTCTGCCTCCTCCCTGCGGACCGCCACGATCAACCCTCTGCCTCTGCCTGGGTGGTCCCTCCACTGTCTGCTGCTCCTTGGTACGGCGGGTCGGGCAGTCACGAGCCATGTGGCCCTGCCCGCCGCAAGCGTAGCACTGCCTGCCTCTCGGAAGACTGGCTCTTCGCTGTGTGCCCCGCACTGCTGATCCAGTGTCCCGAGGTCGTCTGCCGGAAGGTCTGGTCTTCCTGGAACCCTGAGTCATCCGTCGGCTACCTGCTGCCGAAGACTCCGCTACCTGCCGCCCTGCGGTAGGTCTCGCTGTGGACTCTTCCAGAAATCTCTCGATCAGAAGGGCTCGCTCTAGCACCCCTGCCTGGGTCAGGATGCTGAGGGAGATCAACGATGCCCTGATCTCGTGTCTCAAACCCTGCTCAAAGGTCCGAGACCGGAAGAAGGGGTCCCGTACCATGTCTTTCGAGTAGCGAGAAAGGTCGGTAAATCGCGCCGCATACTGGGTGACCGTCAAGCTGCCCTGCTGCAGCTGAAGAAGCTCCTGAATGTGCACCGCACAGAGGGTGGCCGGGACGAACTCTGAGCAGAAGAGGATCTCGAAGTCCGTCCAGATGAGAGAGGCCTCATCGTGCACCTGGAGCATCAAGCTCCACCATCGTCCCGCTGCTGCGTGCAGTAGGCTCGCTGCGAGGATCACCATGAGGTCTGCTGGTGTCCTCACTAGCCTAAAAACTCGTACGACTGCCTCCAGCCAGTCCTCAGCTGCCTGGGGATCCGTCTCCCCATGAAACCTGGGTGGTCGCTGGCGCTGAAACTCATGCAGAGCTCCGAGGCGACGCGCATCGTCAGTGGTCGGTGCTGGTAGCATCGGGGGCTTGGCGGGTAAAGGTACCGCCGGTGCCTCTACTGTCAACGGGCCCTGTACCGAGGCCACGTCGCTCGGCGGGCTGTCGTCGCGCTCTACTCTCGAGACCCTAGCTGGCTGCCGTCGTGGGTCCATCCTGAAAAGGAAACAAGTGCGCCACGGTCAGAATAGTATACCTGGTGAGCTGACACATGTAATCACAAAGAAAACTTGAAACACACATGCAATCAATGTTTTCGTGCATTAAGTCAGAAATCAGAAGTCAGGGTCCTGGTGTATGGATACGTCGGCCGCCGCACCAACACTGGACTCCCTGGACTGATAACCACACCAAATACGCTAAACACTATTGCTTCACATAGAAGAAATATCAGAGTCTGCGGTAGAACCGACCGCCTCTGATACCAATTTGTCACGACCCGTCCCCGGGGCCCGTGCCGTGACTACCCCAAGCCCGCCTTCCATAGGCCAGGGGCTGGAGACTAGCACCAAGGCGTAAATCCCAGTAAAAAGGGAAGGCATTGCCTTTGAAAAGTAAACAAGCACCACAGAGAAAGCAAGCGGAAAAGTAAAAACTAAGTAAAAACTGTACAAGTTGTGCTGAAAGTAAAAGGGGCTGGAAATACAAGCCCAACTGTAAAGTAAAACTGAAAGGGAAAAATAGCAACTGAAAAGAAAAGCCGCAGCGTCGAGCCGTCCTCTGAAGGTCCCACCTGAAGGGTGGGTACAGATAGCCTCCACAGCTCCTCGGTCCAGCCGTCCGCTCCGAGTACGTCCCGCCCAGTGGTCTACCTCCAGGTACCGTCCTGCTCCGCAAGCCTCCACCACGATCAGTGCTGTCCGTCGTCTGCAACCAACACAACGAAGTGCGGGCATAGCCCGTGCAGGGGTGAGTATAAGCTACTCAGTAGGGACCCCGAGACCCCCGAAGGTCTCCCAGAATCCACAAAGGATAACCACAAAGGAAAGATACAATCACGAAGTAACATCCGACACTGCTTAGGTATATGCCCATACATATACCTAAGTCATCAATTCCCGCTCGGCTCCAACGTCCGAGCTCAAGCACAACCCAGTCCACACAGGAAAGCAAAACGTATACCCACACAGGATAGCACAACACAATCCACAAAGGAGAGTAAATAGTAATCCACATAGGATAGATTAACACAATCCACAAAGGAGAGTAAACAGTAAATCCACCCAGGATAGCTCAACACAATCCACAAGGAGAGTAACTCAAGATTCAGCTCACACAGGTATACTTCTTCGAATGACGATAAAGATGATCACTGATCCATCTAAGTCATCGGAACCACAAAGGATCGATAGGTAACTAACCCCCGCAATGACACACACAGGATTGGGCCCACACAGGACCTGTAGGCGCTGGCTCATACAGAACCGCTGAGCGCTGACCCACACAGGATCGGACCCACACAGGATCGGGCCCACACAGGACCTGTAGCACTGATCCACGTAGGATCACTGAGTGCTGTAGTCGTCGCAGTCCACTGAGGATCTCTGCATAGTCATCGTCGCAGTCCACTGAGGATCTCTGCACAGCCGTCGTCGCAGTCCACTGAGGATCTCTGCACGGTCGTCGCTGTCGAAGTAGCAGTCGCAGCCAGTACTAGGGTTCCCGCACACAGCAAGCTCGTTCGGGAGGGTCCGCTCCACGAGCCGAGAGGCTGATACATCAAATGTCGCAAAGTACGAAGTTGATGTATCCAAAAGCTCCGTATCGTCAACAGGAACTCAACGTCGCAGACGACGCGTCAATCGGATGCCCGGTCTGAGAGTTATTGGATTTTTCGTCCCAGGGTCCCTGTTGGTTTTTAAGGAAAAACCAACCCGACCGTACTCAACCTACGTCCAAACCTCGGGCGGAGTTTCTAAAAGACCCGTCTCACATAGAAGAATTCAACAAAGCTGACGGCACGTCAATCAGACGTCCGTAGCTCAAGATATGAGCGTTTCTGCTCCGAGGGCCCGGTTGGTTTCGTGTACGAACCAACCCGACCGAACCCAAAGTATTCCTAAACCTTGTGTGCGATATACATAAACTACCGTCTCGATCCAAGGATCGAGTTTCCGCTGACGGCGCGTCGTTTGGAGGCCCGTAGCTCAAGTTACAGGCATTTGACCGAAAACGGTCCGAAGACGGGGGGTCCGGGCCCGGGCCGACCCGGCCCGACCCCCCCTGGGTCGGCCGAACCAGGTCGAACCGAACTGGGCCGACCCGACCCGGTCCAACCCGGTCCGGCCCGGCCAGGGCGTGGCCCGGACGGTCGGACCAGCCCGGCTCGGTTCGGCCGAGCGGCCGAACGGCCGTGCGCCGCGGGGCGCTGCCCCCGCGGTCTGGAGATGCCGCGACCCCGCGTTGGGGCCGCGCTGGAGCAACGGATGCGGCTTCAGCCACGTCCCATGCGGGTGAGCTGGACCCGTGCGGCCGCGGGTCCATTGGCCGCCGCCGCCGCGGCTTCAGCCGCGGCGGTCTCATCCGGCAGCGCGCCGGGGCGCCGCCGCCTCCGGCCGCCGGAATCTTCCGCGAGCCACCGGAGTTGCTCCGGTGGTCCGTTTTCCTTTCCGTCTGCACCGGTGTTCCTCCCGGGTTCCGTTATTCACTGTGGGATCAACAAATTGCCCTTGCGTCACGTTTCTTCGTCGCCCGCCAAATCCGCACAACCACGAAGAACGACGGAGGGTTGTCGGGCCATGTTCGTTTGGCCCGCACCCTCCGCGTTAGATAACAACAACGGGAGAAAATAATTCAACACATGAAACCACAATTTTTATAAATTAAAATTGTTTATTTGAAACCGGTTCTTTAATTTTAAAGAAACGTTCACGAGAATAAGGGCATTTCCAAAACAAATCCCTACCTCGTCAAGTCGTCGTCCGCGGGTTCTTCGAGGAAATTGACCGCCACAGAAGGAGGCGATCGTTGTGTCGCGGAAGGCGTCGTGTCGTCACGGAAGGGCGTCGTGTCGTCGCGGAATCCGACATTGCGTCGACAAACTCAACGGACCAAGAAACAACAGATTTAATTATAAATAATTAAATCCGTGTTTTGTTAAAAACCACCGAGGAGATTAAAAAGAAACCCGAGATCTCTTACCTCAAGCAGTTGGTGATCGGAGATCGGGGCAGGGAAGAACGTCTCGGATGAAGTGTCGTCAAAATCCGAGGGTGACGGCGTTCTTCGCGTTCTTCGCATTCTTCACAAAGGAGGATGAAGGCTCAAGAATTCTGTCAAATCCTCTCAACGTGTAATCCTCCAAATGTTGTGTTGGTATTATTTTATTATTACGCCAACAAACAAAAAAGAGGTAAGTAACGACCCATTAATTCGTAGAATTAATTCAACGAAAGAAACTGCCCATTTAATTCACAAATAAAACTTCCCAATTAAATGGTCTGTTAAGAATATAAGAAAACACGTCAGTTGACTTTAATAATGACGGGTTTTCGCGGGTGCGTTACTTAGCAGAAAAGAAACGGCGGGGCTCGTGCGGGCCCTACCTCAAAAATATCCTACCAAGAGGGTATGATATTTTTGGATAGTACCCTATCCGTTTGAACTCAGTTTAAGTGGCTTTCAAGTGGCTTCAAGTGGCTTGAGTGAAATAAAATAAAGTTTGTCGTACAATTATTTTATTTCTTAACTTTAAGCCCGAAAATTAAAAACCACACCCGAGCAAACGAAACTCCGGAAGAGGCGTTTCTAAGCAAATACCGGCGCTGCGATTTTATCGGTGCCCTCAGAATTCGATTCCGGGCACCGGTTAAAAAGTTAGAAAACCCGCTCGTCCGTTCACTGAACGTACCCGAGCCAAACTTCAAAAAATGATTCCGGGCACACCAGGCCTCGGAATCAGGTGCTTTCAGAAACTGCGTTCTTGTAAAATTCCAAGGAAAATTAAGAAAAAAATTTCCTTGAAATTTATGGGTCTTTACAGGTATGTTGATATTTTTTGAAAACACATGATTGAGGGAATATAACCATTAATACATGCCCTATATTGAGATAACAATGATAAATATATGTTTAAAATATAGTATTTGTGACTTTGAAATTAGTTAGTGATTTTATGGTTTATGTTATTTTTGATAAAGTTTACAACATATTCGAAATTATAGAAGAACTTTAATAATTTTATATTTTATTTAGGGAAGAAGGAGATAAATAATTTTTGGAAGCATTCATGTTTTCATTAATGTTTTATGGTGATCATGGTATTCAAATATTTAGAATGTAACATTAATAGCTACTTTATGTTGTCTGGGGGAATATAATGTTAGGTTGATTAGTCGATTCCCTTTTAAGTTTTTGGACTTTGAATTTGGTCAGACATATTTTGGAAATCTCTTAAGATTAAATATTTATGAAATAGATTAATTTAAAATTTTGGTGTTCTTAGATAACTCATGCTAACCATTTTTGGTTTTGGAAAATATCAATGTAAGGACTTATTTTATAGATCTTATAACTTGTTAAAAGTTACTTTTAGTGCTTCAGGAATGAAAAATTAAACATGAATACTCATTTTTAGAGAAAAATATGATATTATAGTGTAAATTGATTAAAGGATGAAATTATACTTTTCAACTAAGTATATTTTCTTATGATATTAATTTAGATAGAAAAATAATTCCTCAAATACTGGGAAAGGATATTGATTTTTTTATCCTAGTACCTTCATTTGTAATTAAGCACTAGTCTTTTAAACCATTATATATTCACTAGTAGAAAAATCATTTTTAACGTCGTCAATTTGACGTCGGTTTCTTATAAAGCGACGTAAAATACTTTCGCGGATAAGTATTGGAGTCGGTTTTTTAAAAACCGACGCCAAAAACTAAAAAAAATTAGTTTTGGCGTCGGTTTTTAAAAAAACCGACGCGAAAAAATAATGAAAAAAATGATTTGGCGTCGGTTTTTTTAAAAACCGACGTGAAAAAATAAAATAAAAAGTTATGACGTCGGTTTTTATGAAAACCGACGCCAAAAATGAAAAAAAATTTACAGTCCTATAGATAATTCCCTAAGCTTTGATTTGACTGGTAATGGAGCAAAAACGAAGTTACGGATTAAAAGTTATGGATATTGGAAGTTGTTATTCTCTAAAAGAAGTGTTAATTAAGTCCAACTTTCAAAGGCCATAACTTTTAATCCGTAACTCCGTTATAGCTCCACGACCAGTCAAATCGAAGCTTAAGAAATTTTCTAACACATGGTAATTTTTTTTTATGTTTTGACGTCGGTTTTCATAAAAACCGACGCCAAAAAAAACCTTTTTGTTTTTCGCGTCGGTTTTTTTAAAAACCGACGCGAAAAACAAGTTATTTTTACTTTTCGTGTCGGTTTTTAAAAAAACCGACGCGAAACGTATTTTTTTATCTTTTTATCATCGGTTTATTTAAAAACCGACGCCAAATAGTATTCACTAATACGTGGGATCAAAATTTCAATTTTTTTCACAACACACGTTTAACTTTTTAAAATCCCGCCTATATTTTCATACAACTCAATCGAAAATATTTTCATTTACTATATATAAATCTATTTGTCCTTCATTTATCATTTTCATCCTCTTCGATCCAATCAAGTTTTCAATGCGGCATCAATCATTAATTTGATTACGGTACGTATTATATTCATTCATTTTCTTTATTATTAATGTCCTTCATTTAAAACCAACTCGATTAGATTTCAAATAATGATGATTTACTTTTATTATTGTGTTAAAAATATAAAACGTTCGGATGACATTTACCAAGCTTGGTGTAAGTTTAATTATCGATCGTCGTTTTTATTATCACATGAGATCTACGCTAAATATAAGCGATATGATGATAGACAACATATCATTTCAATGGAAGATCAAAAAATAATCGAAATGTGTTTGAAGTATTATGTATATTTTATATCATTTGGTGTACGTGATTTTAACTTGTGTTTATCTTGTTTTCTTTAAAACATATTGTATCAATCGATACTTTGACATGTTCAACTTCTGACGGCCATAACTTTTGATCCGTAACTCCGTTTTAGCTCTACGACCAGTCAAATCGAAGATTAGGAAATGATCTAAAACATAAAACAATAAAAAGTGCTTTTTGGCATAGGTTCTTGTAAAAAACGACGCCAAAAATAAGTTTTTTCCATTTATGGCGTCGGTTTTTAAGGAAACCGACGCCAAAAATGACGCGGATGAGTTTATTTGGCATCAATTTTTTACAAAACCGACGCAAAAAAGCAATTGAATTTTTTTTTGGCGTCGGTTTACAAAAACTGACGTAAAAAGTCATATTTTTTACGTCGGCGACTTCAACGTCGGTTAAAAACCAACATAAAAAATAAAAAAAAACCGACGTTAAAGACCTTTTTTCTACTAGTGATTTATTGTTTTGAGTTTATTAACCTTCTATGGATAAAATAATTTATTATTATTAGTTATCTTTATCATTTTCCATAATTATATATGTTTTCCTTCCATTCCTATATCTTCAATTCCCACCAATGTTCTCTTACATGGAAACCAAGTTATGTTTTATTATAACTGAAATTTTTATTTCACATTCTTTTTTATTAATAGGAAGTTTCATTAACCATTTTAAAATGTGGGTTTTTCAACAATAGTATTTCCAAATGTCACACCCTCGATTGCTGAGAATAAGTTTAAATAGCAAGTATGCAATTTATTGAAGGTGGGAAGAATGTAACACCCTGAGATTTTAAAAGAGGGAACACATGTTTGATTGATTATATGACACAAAACAATAATCTTAGAATAAAATTTAACACCTCTATACATCATGATATATTTATTTTTAAATAAATTCAATCTCTTTGATAACTTGTGGAATATGCAACCCCAAGTCTAAATAAACCATAAAACTAAATATCATTATAACATAGACATTAAATTAGTGGGAAAAAATATGGATAACTAAATTATTATAATTATATGTTCTAAACATGTATAAAATAAATTAAATAGGTTATCTATTGATTATAAAAAAAATAAGAACCATTTGAAATAAAAAGATGTGTTTTCTAAAAAAAATATATTTTTAAATGGTTGTTTAGTCGTGCTTTGCACACATAATTTTAAATTAATTTATACCACTTTCAGAAAATATATTTTAAAAAATAAAAATATTTTTTCTAAATTTAAATGCCAAAATTATCTTTGTGTTATTGTTTTGATAATTTTCTATGAAGATTAATTTTTTGATAAATAATTAAAAATACCGTTTTTATTGAAAACTACATTTTCATTTAAATTGTTAAAAAAATTAAATTATATTTTAAATTGATTTTAAAGTAAAATTAGTTCAATTATATTTCAATTTAACTAAATTGGGTCATTTTAATAAAATTCATATTTAATTATGATGTAAAAACCTTTTAAACTTTTGAATGTTTTTCTTTGGAAAAACTGTTTTTTCAATGCATCTATAGATAAAATTTTAAATTGAATTTAAAAAATTATATGAATTGAATTTGGAAAAATGGATTATATATTTTTAATCATAATAATTTTTATTATCTTATATGTTAATCTTAATTTTTTACCATAATGAATAGTGAAAATAGTAAAAATTAATCACTGTAGTTAAGACTAAAATGGGTTAACCATGGGTTAAACTAAGAAGACAAGGGTTAAAAATGAACTAATATTTATCCAAACCCCATTTTATATCCATATTTAAACCTTATAACAAACTTGGTTATATAATCAACCATTTTTTTATGCTTTTGGCATGAGAAAAACTTCAATATCACTTTTTCATTTCAAAAATTCCAAGTGTGTCCACTCCACTACTTATAAAAGGCCACACATCTCCTCTCCTATTCACATTTCCAAAACCATTTGGTTTCTTCAAGATATATCTAAAAATATTATTTAATTAAATTCCCACATCCTAAAGGCCTTTGTTTTATTAGTAATTCATCCTAATAATACTTTAAGTATAAACCTAAAGTGGATCTCTGAAGAAGTGGTAAAATTATTAAATGTTCATATTTATTTTATTTATTCTTATAAATCTTTCAAATCATATTAAAATATGATAATAAAATAAAATAATTATAATATATATATATATTATATTTTTTATTTCAGAATCCATATCTATCTCTATTTCCATCAAATGGGAAATGAAACTATTAAACATGTGTACGGAGGACTACCGTCTC
Source organism: Viscum album (assembly GCA_963277665.1). Lineage (NCBI taxonomy): Eukaryota > Viridiplantae > Streptophyta > Magnoliopsida > Santalales > Viscaceae > Viscum > Viscum album. The sequence goes on along the minus strand of OY728119.1, from coordinate 1,643,951,113 downwards.
GTGAACCGATGTAAATCATTTTATATCACAAAATTTAAAGTTTGAATATCATTATGTATTTAAAAAAAATTATATCAAATTTATGAAATTATTATAATTATTTAATTATAGTATCACATATAAATGCTTAATTTTTATTCCTTGGGGGATACAGAAATATCGCTCGTGTGTACATTAGACTACTACTTCATGAAATGATGTGATTAATTTTTTTACTTATGATTTACATGTAAGGTATTAAGAATAAATTTAATTTATATATTAATATTAATGAAACATCCCTACTACTATAAATATAATATCACATATAACTTCCTACATTCCCATCCATCGCCTCCACACATCGACTTGAAATGTTTTTCATTTTATTTTTAAATGGATTGTAATAAGGATTTATTTTATTAACATAAATGATATATGTGTCATAATAAAAATTCTTTAATGTTTAATTAATATTTATTTTCCTTTCATTCCAACCATTGATAAAGATGGAAACAATGCTCAAGCGTACACAGGAACTTTCATCTCCATGAACGATGTAATCCATTTTCTATCTCTAACATTTATAGTTTCTTATAAATACATATATAATGAGTACATATAACATTTATATCATGGTTAACATTATGAATATTATATAACCATGATCAACATAAAAATACAGAAATTACTGAACCAAAACATACATGAAAAATGAAGCAATTATCACCTGAAATAGTGATTTTAATAATGATTTGTTAATAAATAGGTCATAAAATACTATTATGTTATGAAATATATGATCATAATTCTATAATAAATGTATAATAAGCCTAAATTTATTATTGAGGAGGTTCAAACACATAATAATGAATTAAAACCTGAGGTAAGGGTTTCACGTCTGACTTTTAATTTTGTGAGAAAAATTCCATATTCACCACTTATTCCATTGTATTGGTGTATTTAATACCAATTTAGATATGTTATATCATGAACTAATTTCTATTAATGTTTCATTTGAATTTATTAATTTCATGGGGCATATGATTCAAACGTTACCAAAATGGTAATGGTGTATTTCTCAATCTCATCATTATTCAAGATTGTTTATGTCTAAGTCTCCCTTGGTGGGATTATTTGATATTTAATAAAATCAATATATTTCCAATTCATCTGATTTTTCATGAATAATTTAAAGTAATAGTACCATTTATTACCCTCTTCGGTACTTAATGTAATTGATAAATTGTTTTTATGGAAATATGACTTTAATTCCCTCTTCGATCAGAAACAATTTTTCATCTAAATCCATTTGTTCTAAAAATGTTTTTAAAATTATACAAATTATTTATTAAAGAAAATTTTACCCATGTTTTAATTTTTTACAATTTTTTTAAAGTAATCTTCATGTCATTTTAAAAATGAGATACATTTAGATTTTATCGAAAAGGTGAAAGGAATCTTTTTTAAAAGTGTATGACATGAGGGAAATTTCAATCCTTTATGAACAATAAATGTATTAAATATTATTTTATAAGTTTCAAAGGTTATTTTCAATGAAAATTATTATATTTTTTTGGACATTTAGTTTTAAAATGTAATTTTTAATGTGCAAAGGTTATTTACCTCAAGAATGTTTTAAAGGATATTTTCATGGTATTTTTATTTATCAATGACAATAAACATTATTTTAATTATTCCACACTAGATATATTTTGTAATGAAACCATAATTATTATTTATTTGGATGGTTCATGATCAATTTTATTTATGATGTAAAATTTTATTACCATTCACCATACTAATCTAGATGATTTATGATTATGTTTATTGATTGGGGGTAAGTATTTACATTTCAGGTGACAGTTTTTCAATAAGAATATTTATTTTGATTATTTCTCACCCCCTTATATAATTAATTAATTATAGTTAATAAGTTATGGGTGGTTACTTCTATAGCCCCTCGATGCATTGATAGGTCTAATGAGACAAACAATCCTGGGTGTTTTGCTAAGGCCTTATATATTTATGTATGATTTCGTGGCATAAGGGATTGAAAATATAGATGTCTTAGTACAAGGTCTTGATTTAATGTTTTAAAATGTAAAAAATTATTCATTTAATAATTGGGAAATCAATTATTGATATTCCATGGGATTATTCAATTAGTTATAATTTTTGTGGTTAAGCTTCAAGCTCATGTGATTATTTATATAGAATTATTTGATCATTATTTATTCCTATCATATTATGATAAAGTAATTGATTGAATGGATTTTTTTAGTTATTTACCTTTTCATATTGATTATTCCTTAATTATTCATGATATATTTCCCTGCACGCATACTCTTACTAAGTATTAGAGCCCACCCCTTATGTTTCCGTACCCCAACATGCTAGAAATTTTTTATGATTGATATATAGGGACATGATAGTGGGAATAAAGATGATATTAAATAAAATAATTTATTATATTATGTGTTTTAAAGTTTATTTTAAATTCAAGCATGTATTTAGTTTACAAATACTGCTAAACTATTTTGTCCTTTAATATGCGATTCCTTATATCTTATACCAATGTAATAAAGTAACCATCGAATCTGGGATACTTGATCTAGGGAATTTACAAAATTTATTAATTTTTATAATATTAATTAGATAAAATTAAATATTTGTTATTATTAAGTATTTCAAAATTTTGTTAGTATGAATTTTTCAGTTTTGTTTTTCTGAAAAAGTTGTTTTTTAGTTAAAAAATAATGTTTTTGCAAAAAATATTTTTTTATGATTTTATCATTATGTAAGAATATCATAGAAGATTAAAAAAGTTTTATGTAATAAAATATTTGTTTAAGAAATTAAATTATTAATTTAAAATATTTTTTGATCTTATAAATATTTTATCCAATATTTTTAGAACTAAATTAAAATATTACATTAAAAATTGTTTTCGGTCTTTTATTATAAATAAGTGTTTGATGGTGAAGTTAATTTTTGGATTAATTTTAAATCCACATAAATTTTATTTTTTTTCTATTAAGATAATTTATATCATAAAAAATAGTATCTATGAAAATCTTATCTGGTACATAAATTTTAATCCTCAATAACACACTTTTCCTAAAAAACTATTTTTATTCATTATGTGTGTTTATTTTAATATTAACATTTACAAATAATAAAAATTTTATTTGGTATTTTTTAAATTTTTTGAAATAATATGGTTAGAATTACTTAAATGGCTCAATATTATTATTTTTTCATTAATATAAATTAGTAAGGTTAAAAATTAATTTTCATGGAAAAAGTAAATTTGGTAAAAGAAAAATATTTAAAATAAAAAGAATAAAAGCACTCTAGGTTGTCTCCCATGTGATTGGATGAAGAGAATATATACCCACACAAACTTAAGCTTGATTTTTTTGGTTCTATTGAAATTTGAATAGCAACATTACATGTTTCAAAATGCAATGGTTACTTCTAAAACTACCCTTCCATTCACTTATAAAAGGGTAACACTTACACGCCTTAAATACTAAAAAATACTTATATTTTATTATTTAAACTCTAAAATATTACTCCTAATATAATCCTCTATGACTTCCAAAAGATTCTAGTCACCATTATTTATCATAAGGCCTTCATTTCTTTGGAGAATTCCAAGGAAAATTCAAGTCCCCGACATGAGTATTATCAACTGATTAACTTTTATTCTTATTTATCTTCATTACAATTTGTTATATACACAATAATATGATTATATTAGTATCATATATATACTTGAATTTCATTATATTAAGTATATTATCATCTATCCCATCCATTAAGAAAAATAAAATTGTCGTTCATGTGTACTTGTAGACTACAACCTCTACATGCAACAAAATTCATTTTCAAGACTACCCATCATTGATGGATCTTAAAAAATATTTAATGATGATATATTATGTTTATTAAATGTTTAATAATATATAAATATAATATTATCATTATCTAAATACATCCCTTTACTCATTAAATCATTATAACACATTTCCATTTGGGTTAATTTAACCTCCTGCATAAACGATATTATAATGATTTTGTTATAAAGGATTATGATATGTTATATAATTGTAATAAAATGTAGTAATTATATATTTAAAATGTTTTAATCACTCTAGAAATGTGTTGTTAAAATTTAAAATATTTATTAATATATCACCTTTTAATCGTTCAATGCATTGAAAACTAGTGAATCATTATTTAAATTTTCAAAAGTTGTATTCATGTATTTAACCAAATGAAAATGGGACTTAAGTAATAATTTAAGAAAGATTATTATTCTATCTTAAATTATATAGTTATGATTAAATTGATATAACATAGGGAAAATATATTCTGTCTTTCTGATTTTTCAAGAAATAAACAACCTAAAGTTCTAACACCCAGTGGTAAAAATAAGTATTAAATATCTAATATATTCATAATAAATTATAGGAAATAAAGTATATGAAATGGAAATTTATATAAATATTCTTATAAAATATCATATTAATATAGTTATGTTTTTTACAACAGTTTAGAGTGCATTCAACTAATAATGAATCATATTAAGGGGTACTTCTTCTAAAATTATCATCCCTCGAGGCATGTATATATTATAAAACATGTTTTATTTTAAATGGTGTAAATAATTTAAAGAAAAATAATTAATATTCCTAGGTAAAAATTCATCCAACCCACCTATCAAGGAGTTCTTGGTACTAAAAATCTATACAATTTCAATCTTTCTCTATAGGCTCATTTTATATGGGGGCTTATCAATGAGAAAATGTTGGAAATTGGCTCTATTAGATCCATATTTCATGGAAGGATAAAATATAGAAATTATAATTATATGGATTCTTCTAAATTTCCTACTCTTAGAACATTTTTTCCAATATCTCATTAGTTAGTTTGTTTTAATTCATCTATAATTTACTGGATGGATAGATGGAAAAGAAAACCTCTCATCAATCTCTTAAATTCTTTTGAGAATTTATTGGAAGTGAAATATATAATTAAGATACAAATGGATATTTATCTTTATTATGTTAATTTTTAGGTTAAATAAATGTTTTAAAATTATAATTTCATCGCTAGGGATGACATGCTTCTTTGGGAACCAAATTATAATAGGAAACTCACATCCAGACTGCACTACTTTGATGTAATAGCTGGGAAACAAAAAAGTTTGATAAGAATAAAAAAAGGTGGTATCTTCTTCCATCTAGACTTAATCTAATGTGTATTATAGTTCACTCTAAACTCCCTATAAACACATGCCTCTGTTATATTTGTATTTCTTTATGCTCAAAATCGGTGCTTTTCAATCAACATTGGAAAGATCTCACCCATCCATTCATGAGTTGTAACATGGCTACAACACTTTTGCATGTCGTTGCTGATATTTTTGAGGTGTAGATACCTAGGATGAACATTATTGAATAAAATATTTAATAATTATCGACGATTTATCTTTCTTAGTGGATCTTTAATCTTTTTTTCTTATAGATTGTTTAGAAGTGGTGCATATTATTTGAGAGAGCCACAATAAGATGATAAATGAGTAAATTCCTTTCTACATTTAGTAAATAATTTTCCAAATTTTGAATGCTATAAAAAATATCACTCCCTTATAAAAAGAAATAACTCTATTCACAATTTTATGATCCTTAAGTGTATTATAATTTCATGTAATTATCATCCTCCTTTAGGAATGCTTGAAGCTTGGTAGATTCCTCCATTATTTGGATGGATTAGATGCATCAATGATGGGAAATACAAGGGGAATATAGGACCTTATATATTTGAAGATGTTTTTAGAAATAATAATAAAAAAATAATGGGATATATCTATGGTCTATTTTGTTCCACAACTTCTCTTTATGATGAAATACATGGCACGAACAATGAATTTTATGTTGTATGAAAAAGGTTGGTGTAATCCGTGGTTGGATTATGATTCTTCAAATATTGTGAAAGCTATAAAAAATGGTAATATTTATCTCCCTTTTATGATAATGTCTCTATGGATCAAATTTATGGAAAATATTTCATCCATGATATATTTTATTACACACACATAATGTGAAGCCAACATCCTTGGTGATGGTATTGAAAATAAAGGGGTGAAAGATGCTAAACAAATCTTGTACAATTACTTTCTAAATGATTTATTATATCTTTTTCAAAGATATTTTAGTAAAAGAATATATTTTAGAATCTTATAATTTTGTTTTATTTTCAATAAAGTAGACTTTTCCATATGTACAATTTCTCATTCCTCCAAAAAAATTCCCATATCATGTAATATATTTTTTTATTCGTGTACATAATTTTCCTTCTTACCAATGTTCTCATTTATATTTGGAAACTAAATTATGTTTTTATCTTATATAAAATCCGTGTTTCCCTTATCCGATTTTTGAAAAAATGTTTTGGTTACTATTTTTATGATGTGGGTTCTCAACAAGGTTATTTTAAAATGTTCAAAATGGGTTTCCACCCTTTCAAAATCAAAGGTTTTGTCTTATAATCTACATATATTTTTGATAAAATTTATATCTATTAGAAATTCAATTATTGAAGATTCTTTTTAAAATTAATGTTATTTCAAATTTTTTTCACTTAACTTTTTATAAAATGACCTTTCAAAGTAATTGTACCCTTTTTATTTTATAGCCAAGATAAAATAATTTTCTAAAAATTCTTTTATGACTTCAAAAATATTTTTATATTTACCTCTACAAGATTATTTATTTGGAAATTATTTTTTATAAATCACCTTCTAATTTTAATTATGAAATAAACTATTGGGATGAATGAATTTTGAGAATCAACTATTTATATACACGCGGTCAATTTCTCAGATATCATTTTTATTTTATATGGGATCTTTAAGATGTGATTAATGAAGCTCATTTTCTTTCCCTTAGGATTTCATGTTATTTTGAATTATTTTATTCTTATGTAACACATATGTGTGGGTGATTAAGGGTGGGGTCCCATATCACTTCCTAATGAATTTATTGAGGTTTTTATTCCTTGTTAGGTAGTGGTGTTGAGAATGAACATGTTTTTTATTAGCAACATTCACAAGAATAAGTCTAAACTCATTGAAGTTAGCTATGTTAACAATACTGAGCATGAAATCAATGTCGTTAGCTATTTTCACAATAATGAGTGTGAAATTGATGTGGTTTTCTATTTCCATAATAATTATCATGAACTCGATGTAGTTATCTATGTTCCCCATGTTATGAATACATATTCTTATTCCTATTCCATAATTCTATATTATATTATTATATTAATCTCTATGGAACATGTTTTTTATCTCATGTTTACAAACTATTTTTCAATTTTATATGTTTTTATTTTGAGATTACATGCCCTTACATCAAGACATTGGATAATTTTTATTTTTCAGTGTTATTTTTAAAAATATATTTCTCCCATACTTATATTTTATCATACACTTAGGATATAACCCTTGATGACATGTTGATATTATTTCCCTTATTAAGTGTTTGAGCTCACCCCTTTCATATGACTACCTTTCCTAGGTTATGAATATAAGTATATCTTATGATAAATATAGAAGAAATTCTATTATATTTCAATTATGGAGAAATGTTCATAAGTTTTTTAAAATAATATTCCTATGTAACCGGTCCTCAAAGACACTAATCCTTTCAATCACAAGATTGTGAGATTATTTTGTGAGATGTAATGTTTATCTTTTGTAAATTATGTGATTGTAATATGTGTTTATCTTGGGTCTCCAAAACATAGTCGTAAGTAACATAATATCAAAATAATATATCGAGGAAATGTACCATGCTTCCACTTCCCCATTCTTTTCACTCTCATTACTAATTCCAAACATACTATTACAATCTCTTACACAATTAATACTCCACCTTATGTATACATATCACATCCAGTCTTGTTTCCCATGAATATTTTCATAACCCCATTTGATTAAATTAGTTATCTGAAATAATTTATAACCCACATATCATGTATTATACCTCAATCCACTATATCCCTTACATGTACACCCATTTAAAATCATATTCACCATGAAAAAATACATTTATGTGTTGTAAAACCAAGCCACTAAATCCCACACATACAAGTATAATGAATTTGTGAGCCCTCAAAACCCAAGTGGACACATATGTTATAAATTAATCCATTAAAACCAAAATACACCCACACATCATGAAATTCCAAAGGTGGAGTGGGGGGGGGGGGGGAGAAGTCAATCAACATTCCCCAATAACCTAGATGTTGGGGAAAAAACCTCACAAAATATTTTGGGTGTCATTATTCCTTTCTAATCGAGTGGTTAATCATATAAAATTAGAAAATATAAGAATAAATATATCACGCACAACCATACTAAGTGAAACTACCTAGAATTAGAATAAATTTAAGTTATTATCTCATAAGACACCCAACTTCCACTATTAAAGTCTTGGAAATAAGATCCCTTATAAGTATATAAGCACATACGCACCATGATTCATTGTCAATAACTATTTCCATTTAGTAATTTAGTAATTACTATTCATTTATCACTAATCCCCTTACTAAACCTAGTTTAATCATTCCATTTCATTATAATCCAATATCCCATTTTAATTCAAATTACCATATCTAGATTCCTATAACATGCTCTTATAAGCATCCAATTAAACCATCCAAAGTTTTATACTATTTAACATTACTAACATCCACACAAATCCCTTGAGTTCATTTATTAATTTCTTCCACATTCTATAATCTAGTACTCTATGACTCATTTTAAGATACCAAAAAGAATTTAAACTCATGATGTATAAACCCACTATAATAGGAAGTTGGGTGGCACAATAGAAAACCATCTAGAAAACAACCATCAAATGAAACATTGACAAGAAAGATGGGAAAGCCCAACTATCAACCCATATACAAAAAACCCATCCACAAAACTCATATATTATCATGATAAAAAGTAAATCCACATAATCAACCTGGTCCATCTACCCTATCATAAACATCATCTAATCAAGAATAAAAATGATCCTGACATTACTTATATATTCAAAAGATTTCAAAGAATAATGATAATCAATTTACATGCCTATTTAATCATCCCTTCATCATTACCATATTTTTTTCATTTACCAATTTCAAACATATGAACTATACTAAAAAAACAGTGAATAGGTAGTAAACTATCTATAAAATCAAGAGTAAACATCAACATATAATAATTACCTATAGTTACAATATCCAAATTTTATATTTAATCATTCCTTTAATTCCTATGTTATTATCTTAATTAGTTTGGTTCCATCATTACCCAAATAAACCAAAGAATTATAATTTAAAAATTATTCATAAGTCAATATATGTAACATATCCTCTACCTAAATATTTTCAACGTTCTACTATAAATAATGGAATATAAAACACAAATATCCTATCACCTTGTTTAGGGGAACCCAATTATTCATATAAATATCATTCCACATGGAAGTGTCTATCAATCACTAATAGAAAAATCACAATATCAGAAGAACCTTGAACCAAGGGACTTATGATGAAATTTATCACCACACTGTAGCTACCCCAAAGGCCCAAAAACCACCAAAATATAGAATCTCAAGACATTACACAATAAGAGAACAATCTATAACACATGAACCACCTCCAAGTTACACTACACTATAAGCCAAAGTCTCACACTACATGCCTTCTCTTCCAGTAAACAATTATTCTCAAAAACACATTTTACTCCTCCATATTCCTCCAAAGAATAGAAAAACACCCAAGAAACAAATTCTCAAGAAAAACTAGTACCTTACACCGAATACCTCTCAATCAGCTCTCATCCTCAAGAATTTAAAAAAAATCTTGGTAGAAAAGCAAAGTACCAAAAGATAAAAATCTTGTAAGTTACCACTCATAAATCTTTCTACATCAAGATCATATCCAAAAAATCAGGGGGATAAGACAAATAAACACAAAAACACATCTTTATTATAAAATAAGATATTTCAACACATTATCTCAATATAAATCAAATATCAAACAACTCAGGATATTGAGAACACATCTGTGACTCCTTCTCCAAAATTCTCTCTTACAACCCACCATTCCACCAAATGATAATATCCAAGGGGAAAAAATGACCACACAACACCTTCTCATGATGGTCCTAAATCTCACAAGGATACTCCATGAAGTTAGCATCATCTTTAACTCCCAAATTAACCAAGATGATGACGTGAGAATTTTCATCAAGGTATCAGTGATGTTAAGACAAATGGAAGATGATGTGAATCCAAATCGTCTATAGGGTATGTTATAACCAATATTCGACAACTAGAACATGTGATAACACCTTTAAAGGTCTAAAAAATAAGATAGAAATCTTAATCCCATAACCAAACCGTCACTACCCACGATGAGGAGATACCTTTAAGAACACATAATCTATAATTTCAAACTCTAGAGGTCCTTTTATATGATTATCATAGTAATTTTGATGATCATATTCTACTTTCATTCACTCACCGATCACCTGAATCTCCACTATTAGGCTCTACACCAATTCTATCATGAGAATCATTGAATCCACAAAACTTGGTCCAATACAATGGATATTGGAAATGTAATCCATATAATGCTTCAAATAGTGGCATATAAATAATGTAGTGATAGATTTTATTATAATAAAACTTCACTAAAGGTAGGTGCATCACCCACAAACCTCCAAATTTAGAATACACATGAAAAACATATCTAATAGTTTCTGGATAGTCTATTCTACATAACTTTCCCTATATAGATAAAATGTAGCATTAAGGCATAATAAGAAGTTAAAATAATACTCCAGACCTCTCAAATACTTAGATTTGAAATGGAGACCACTGTCTGTGGTGATTATCATTAGAACCCCATGAATCCTTATCACCTCCTCCAGATACTACCTCGACAAAACCTCTATTGTGATCAACTCTTTAATCACTAATAAGTGAGATGAATTTTTCAAGAGATCCATGATGACCCATAAAACATCACATACTCCTTAGGTTCAAGGAAAACCAGTGACTAAGTCCATCAAGATATCCTCCCCCTTCTATAGGGGAAAATTGAGCAGTTGGAGAAAACCATAAGGAATGTGGTGCTCAACCTTTACCCATTGGAAAATTAAACATTGAGAGAAAAACTCAGTAACTAATCTCTTCATTCAAAACCATAAAAACTAATATCACAAGGCTTGATACATATTTTCCACACTAATATATACCACCAAGGGTGAACTGTGGATCACATAGAGAAACTCTACATGAACTATCAAAGTAATAAAGAGACTCTCCTGAAATGACACCCGATGATAATCATCATAACACCATCACTTAAGGGAATCACCATAAACAAATTGATATCTCAAGACCTCCACTTTGAGATCCCATAGATGTGACTCCTCCACTAGTTATACCAAATAAAACTATACAATTATCTAATAAAGACACCCTCTACCATAAACTTCTTCCATATTAAGGTACATTACATCTAAATATCCCATAACTTTCCATGAGACTTTAGACACATGAAAAAAATTATGTATTACTTCCTAACAAAATAATCATCCATAACAGTCCATTTACCAAAAGTATAGGTTATCTCCAATTCATAATCCTATAAGAACTCTATAAACCATTCATTTTGTAAATGAAAATCATGTTGGGATAATTCATAACTTAGTCTATCCTGATCCATGAAGTCAATAGTGTTTTTACCAATGAGGTAACAATGAAAAAATTCTGAAAAAAACAAAACCACAATAAGCTCAAGATCATGGGTGGTGTAGTTACAATAATGAAGTTTTATCTAATGATACCCATAAGATATAACTTCCCTATACTAAATTAGAAAACAAAACAATCAAATACATGAAGATCCATGCTAAAACTCAAACACAATTCCCTCCTCTAGAAAATAAAATTAGATAATTGAATACATTCTCCTTAAAATACTCAAAATCAACCAGGAATTAGTCAATCCACATGAACACCTGATTCTTTCTAATTAAATATAGCATAAAAGTCATAATTTGAGAGAAATCAGGTATGAACCTTTTGTAATAGCCTATATAACCAAGGTAAATATATATATATACACTATTCTTGGGGGATACCCAAGTAACAACCACATTAATATTTAAGGGAACCATGGATACTCTATACTGAGACACAAAATACACTAATAAATAGACCTCATGGGCCTCAAAATCACACTTCAATAGAGTCTATCATAGTTTTTAATGATAAAACTCTTAGAAAATCATTAAAATACTCTACATGATCCTTCTTAGAAACTGAATACACAAGGATTCCTTTTGTAAATTCCACCATAAATCTCTTTAGAAACTCAAAGAAAAATTCATTCATCATCTCCATAAACATTTTTAGAGATTTCATTATACGAAGTGATATCATAAAGAACTAAAAATGTAAAAAAACATCTGAATGTAGTTTTAAGAATATTCTCATCCTTTACTCACATATGTTGATATCACAACTGTAAATTGATCTTTGATAACCAAGAAAATCCATTAAGCTAATCAAATAAATCATTAAACCATAGGAGAGAAGTTTAGTTCAATATTTTTACTTAGTTTATGTGATGATAATCAATTCAAAACTACACACCACCATATACATTCTTTAAAAAAATAATTGGATCACCCTAAAGGTACACAATAGGCTAAATGAATCCTCACTATAGAAGAACTTATATCTGAATACAAATATATAAAAACATAGAATTCTACATCCTATAAAGGTATATTGATATAATTGTGACACCCAAATGTAACTATATCCCAAAATTGATCTCACATTAAGGGTGTAGTGTCAAAATCACATTAGGAAAGGAACCAAGGTACTCTTTTATAACCATTGGAAACACTACTAATTTATCCTCTAATAAATTCAATATCAGCATGGCCATAAAGAAAAACAAAGACTCGACACGATACTGAACCATCCAAGGATCTTTATCATGAATGAACACAACCTACTCTTCATAGAAATCATAGAATACCATTCACCACCAAAATAAATCCGTAATATACAATACTAAATACAACTAATACATTACAAGGATGATGGTGTATGGTTGTATCCATATAAGAACCCGCCTAAGTGAAATTCTTACAAAAAATCCACGCGTAGTCTTTGAACACAATACATAATGTTACTTAAGCTTTGATTGGTTTAGTAAAATGCAAGGGAATAGGAAATTTATACATGTTAAGTACTATATAATGGAATAAAGTGGGTGTAATAGAGAAGTGCGTAACTCTTGATTCAAACTAGGAATAACCCTAGGTATAATACTAGTAGATAATACCCCACACAACATCTTGATCACATAACACTGAAAAATATAAGGCATGCATCTGACCACAGCGTGATATATGAATTCTCTTTCCATGATAGAGATCACCTGACCAAATTCTTCTTGCTATCCCTAAGGACGAGGGGAATCACAAGGATATCCTATTTTGGCCTCACCCCCTATCTTCTGATCATGGAATGAAGAACTATACTACTACTATCAACTCAGAGGGTAGTCAGCTCTGCAATGAATACTAAGGAAGGTCAAACACTCCTAATTTTAGTGACCAAAAAATCCACAAGAAAAAAACCATGCATGATCTATTAGTAGGTGTTAGATAATTTCTTGCTATGGTGAAATAGGATGATGAGGTCTAGAATCAACTCCTTATTGTATGAATCTTTATCCAAAAACGACATTGAGAGCTTCTAGCCATAGCTCTACTTCATAGAGAGTCCTAGAAACTCCACTCCCATGAAGACCCAATCCTAGACAACTCACTCATATAAAAATTTTCCCTCATGAAAACTACGAGATATGTTTACAACATAAACTGGGTAACTTGGTGATGAATCATAGGATGAAAATACACCTAGAAATGTATTTCCCTATCCTCTTTATTTTGAAGTAGTTTTGAAGAATAATGGATGAGGTTATTATATTAGATAATGATCTACTAAAAACTAGAATTATCCTGGGGGAGATTAAGGATATCCTACTAAAAATCCAACTTCATAGTCAAAGATAGAAAATTTTCCTAAAACATATCTCAAAACTTCTCCCCTAAAACAACTGACTCCTCAAATACCTGAGTAATATGAACTACCACTAACAAGATTACCTATGCTGCATCATCACAACTAAGGAATACCACCGTAGAATTCAAGAACAGATCAAACTAAAGGTAATATCAAACTTCTCCAACTAAGCCTAAGTATCCCAATATGAAACAAATTCCTTATAATTTTATAGGCCTTGGAATTGAATATCATAGTGTGTCCTCCTCTAAGTGTCATCCACACTGACCTCAAGTCTATATTATTATGTTAGAAGATCTTACTGAACATATTTATCATAAAACTAATGAGGATTACAACATGAATGAATACCTATAAAAGAATAAATATTAGGGACTACTAAACCAAGAATAGGGAATATTTATGATTAATTAATTAAGCTTCATCCTAATTACCACAATCTACCCAGTTCAAATATAAGAATATGAAATAATGATGCATTATCCATATGTAGGTTTATTCCTTGCAAGAACAGTCCCTTTTTTTATCATGTTTATTAAACATAAAGGTCATTACATTATATCAAAGGGGGCTCTAAATACTTATATCTTAGTATTCACCTCTTTAATAAACATGATTCCAATAATAATTTCATATTAAATGGATTTCAAGGAATAACAATAATAAAATTATAATCCTTTTCATAATCACTTCATCTTTTCCATATTTAAGCTATTTACCAATTTCCAGAATATCAACCATGAAAACAACAAAAAAACCACAACAAATATGTAACACACTATTTAATAAATAAAGAGAAAATGTCAATATAACATAATCACTTACAATCACAATATCTCACTTTTATATTTGTTTCTTCCATTAATTCCCATTTATCATCTCATTAGGTTGGTTATATTATTCACAATGGAACAAAAATAGGACAATTCAACACTTTTACATAACAAAATATAAGTAAAGGATAACATATATAAATAATTTCATCATTATTCATGTAAGAACTGAAGATAAAACACCAATATCCAATCACCCTTCCCACAAGAACCTAATAATTTGTAGAAAAACCAACCTATAATAAACCATCCATCAATAAAAAATGGAACCCCAGGAAATCCAAAGAGATGAAAAACTAAGACATGAAAAGAGAGAAAAAGATAGATTTTAACTAATAGATAAAAGTGAAAAATAACCTCAGATCACCAATAAATAAATTTCAAGGATTTGGGGGATAAATACTAGAAAAGGGGGTAAAATTATCTATAAGGTACCTTCAGTTTTGCTAGGGTTTGAATAAGGATAGAAACTAATAACAAAAATCGAGTAGGTTCTTGAATTTAAATCAGTGGGTTAAAACATATGACTAAGTTACATCCCCATTGAACCTACCATAATCACTAGGGTTTATGCCCAAATTAATGCACAATAAGAGAGGCTATATTTCAAGGGTTTGAATTAAAATCCACCATCTCAAAATCTATAAAAAAATATTAGTTTTATCTTCCCTAAATAATAAAAACTGAGGGTGAGTCTATGATGAAATCCAGGAAATACACTATAAATACACCCAAATAAATAAAACCATGAAAATATAGCCCCCAGAAATTTACATTGTACTATATTCCCTACATTATAGTAGTCCCTCATTAGAAAAAGACAAGGAAATTATTTCATGATCTAAATTTGGTCTACCCCTGAACAACGAATCTAATCCGTTCAATAACATACCCAAGGTTCATCCCTAATGAAATTTTGCTACCAAATTGTGCTAATAAATAAATGGAAATGAGTAATAATGTTTTGAACCAAACATAAAAAATTTAATAATCAATGTAATTTCACTAAAATTTTTAGCACGAACCATTTTTAATTTAGACATCCATTCCAAAATAAAAATAATAAATTTTACATAAAACATAAATAGAAGTAGAAGAATTAACAAGTATAATGAAAAATATTCCCTTAACACATCCCTAACTCCCTCTGTTTGGAAAAACTATTAGTTTTGACATCCAAAATTCCAAATAAAAATGCACTATCAATTTAATAAAAAGGAATGCCGGAATGGTTTATTTAGATGATGCGATGAGGTAAAATAAATAAAATAACACAAACAACATACCTAAAAATGACTCTATGAGTCACCATCTAACCTTAAAACAAACATTATCTATAAGAAATCATGATCCAAAATAGAACCTACAACTGAAATGATATAGTATAGGCATTAGTATAAATGATTAGTTTGAATGAAAAAGGAAAACCACACACCATGCATAGTCTTTAAATAAAAGATCAATTTCATGTTGGATTGAAATACAGTTTATAAAAGTAGGTTTTCACATTTATTTCTAAAATATAATATCATTCCATTTTCCTTATTTCCTTTTAAAAAGTTTCATTTGAAATGAATAATTAATTTTTTATATGTGGAAGTACCTTTTTAAATATTTTGTTGATTTTTTTAAATAATTTTAAAAATATTTATGCATTGTATTATTTTTAAGGAAAATATATAGTGGAAGAAGTAAATAATTATATTCATAAAGATAATAGTAATGATCAAAAGGGAAACAAGAAAGAAATATCCAATCCACTATATCAAGATTAGAGAAAATGTAACCAATATAAAATAAGAAGATAAGAAGTGATAATGGTAGTACCTAGGGGCTTAGAGGATTTTCTAGAATAATAATATGAAAGATCCATCATATTGGTGTAGCTAAATAAATCGTACTTCCCTAACACTTGGTCATACCTACAAGGATGAACCATGGGAAAAACTCCCTAACGAGAGAATATTCCTACTAGGTTCCAATAGTAAGAACATAACCTTAAACTAGTTTAGTATTTTCTCTTAGAGATTCTACTAAACACTCTTGGTTCCCACGATATAAAAAAATAATGGTGATCCAAATACATATAAAAACCGATTATATAATTATGAGTATATATGAATATATGTATATATACATGTATATAGTTGAAAAAAACCCTAACTATAAACAAGACCTCACTCATGAGCATCCCCTATGGAATGAACTAATGTTTATCAAGTATAGATATATAAAGAACATGTCCCATACTAGGGACATACTCCCTTTTTCAAAGAAACCATGAAAATGGTACATCCCATGGGTGTGTTTTCTCATTAAAATCCTCTTTAAGAAGCCAACTGGGCCTCATAAACATTATCAAGGTTCAAAGGATATGAAAGTAACTTTAAAAACATGAGTCTAATTCCTAAAACATTCCAATTTTCAAAACCATTTGAAAACACCCTTTTTGAAGAACTGATCACCCCTTAAAAATTCAATAAAAACCTTTATAAACCAATTTTAAAATAAAACCCCTTTTGAAACATCAAAAACCATTTACAAAATTCTTATAAGAAATTCATTAAACACCAGGTGCGTAGTTTTAACAAAACATATTTTTCATACATTTCTATTTTTATAAATCCTTGAAATGGAAATAAAAATCAAGTGAATCTTGATTTTACATTCAAACACCCATTTATTATATTTAATACTTTTCTTAAATACCAAAAACCTAAATTTAAACACACATGAAATCATTTTTCTATAATTTAAAGAAAAATGCAAGGGAAAATATGCCTAAAAAACTAAGTATCTTCCACATATCTAGGTATTAATATGACTCCACATTTGTAACACCCCAATATTTTATAATATGTTATCTCTTCAAAGAAATACAATAACCTGCGCTATAAACAATACTGAGTTTGAGCGCACCACGACTTACCAAACTAACCATTCAAAAAGCTGTTATGAATAGTATTAATTGAATTTTAAATTTTATATACTCTATATAATTTTAGAATCATTATTTTGTGCTTCTTAGACATAATATATTAATAAATAAATTTTTTTCCGATAAAAGTACTTTTCAAAAAAATGCAATTTTACCGCCTTTTAATAGTGAAACTTTTTTAAAACCAATATTTGACACTTTTATATATTTAATTTAATGAAATTAAATTATTAACTATAAGTGGGACATAAAAATTTAGTTTGGATAAATTTTTGGTACTTTTATGATAACTTTCAGATTTTGATGAATAGTGAAAAATATTAAATTTTAATTGAAAACAACTTTTTTAATTGAAATAATTTGTAGTGTTAAATTAAACATTTGAGTGGTTTTAAATTATTGTTAGATTATTTGTTTATAATTTATTATAATTTAGGTAATTATATGTAATTTCACATCTAAACTGGACATAAACAAGTATCAATCTTTTGAAAGTTATTATTTCTTAAAAATACACTTTTTATTTTGACAACGAGAATTAATTTCAAATTAATTTCAGCCACTTATGTTTCTGAATTTGAAAAAATGGATTCCATATTTGGAATCATGATATCAAAATTGTGTAAATAGTAAACTTTTATTTTTAGAAATTATGAATATTTACTTCAGTAAATATTTTATTTACCATGGTCAAAGGGTAAATCTGGTAAATAAGGGTAAAAAAATATTATTATAATAATATTAAATTACCTTAAAATATGTCATATTACTATTGGTTGATACATTCCTGACCATGGGAATCATTGGGTCTATTTTGGGATCACATGGAGCCACTTGAGAGTGATAATGACACTTTATATTAATTAATTGAAAGTAAAGGCAAAAATGACATAAACATATATCTTTTAGTAAAATTTTTTTACAAGGGGTTGTATAAGTTATCTTTTCAACTATAAATTTTAATTTTAAATATAAAATAATTTCCTAAATCATAGTATTTTTTTTATAATTTTTATACATCAAATAAACAAAATTATTTATGACGCTATAAAGATGCAGTGTTTACCTCATTAATGATTGATTTAAATAAATGAAATTATAAAAATTAAAACAATATCCAAAACTTGTCAAAATATTATTGTAATATTTTATTTCGAACATGAGTCATATTATCATTGACTTTAGTGAGTTTTGGACATTTAGAAACCGAAAATCATTATATAAGAATGTAATATTTTCAAACTTTCCTAAAGAGCCCCTCCCCCTTATAAAAAGCCCTCACCTCTAACCCATTTCTCACACCTCTCAATCCCCTTAGATAATCCAAAATCTTCCCAATTATTATCCCTACATCCCTATATTCCTATTATAATCCTAACCATAGGCATAATGCACTTCAAGGAAGCCTTTTGGTTCAAACCAAAGGGAGTTTCCCGATTTAAAGGTAATATCTCATCTTAAGTTCTTTTCTTTTATTTTACTTCTCTAACCCCCTAAAACATCTTTATTCCATTATTTTATAAAATAACAAGTATCATAAATATACTGGGTTTTTTATGACATGTATTTGAACTACACTTATACACACCTCCATCTAATGGGTATATAAAATAATGTTTCTGTGGACTGTGAGCTACTGCCTCACGAAATGATGATTGTTCAATCTTATAGTACCACCTATTATGGTGGACATTATTATGGAACTATAATTATATATGATATTTTGGATATTTATTTTATCTATAATCTTCTATAATTCACTTTTATATCATACCTTTATTCTTATCATGTTGTATATATATGATAATTTCATTTCAGGAAGTGCAGACTACCGCCCCCTCAAAGTGATATGACTCATTCATACCATACATAGAACGTATAAAGGATGGTGTTAATGAACTTATGTAACATATATAAAATATTAAATTATAATTTAATAATAAAATACATATGTATCATTTGGTTTTATTTCCTTTTAAAATAAAAGAATGAACTGGAAGTAGCATTCACGTGTACATACGGATTACCATCTCCATGAATGTGATGAGATTCATTATCCATCATAATCATTCCAGAATAATTTTAATTTGATTATTAAAAATAATTTTTTAGAACTTAATATGATTCTGTATATTAATCAAATACATCCTATCCACGGAAAACATGGCTTATGTAACAAAGTATATAAAGGAAAATGAATCAGTTAACACCTGAAACAATGATACTACTAAAATATTATTAACAAAGCAATTTTAGAAGATAATATATTATATCATATTTATGTATGTGGTTATTTTATAATTTAATAACAATTATTTAACTATTATACAGGAGGATAACGTACCATCAACCAACAAAAAGTACAAGGTAAGGGTTAATTCCTCAATCTCATTATTATTCGAAGTTGTTTATGTGTAAGTATTTACTAGGACATATTTATTATACATGTCCATGTTAGATAAAGGAGTTTTCATAAAGATTATTTTTAAGGGACTCTTCAAATAAAATATAATTTTAAATATTTAAAGATTTATTCTTCTAAATCATTCTAATTGATGTCCATGTTTTCAAAATGGGTTTTAAAGGATTTATTTATATGGACATGAATGTTTTAAAATGTTAATTCTTTAATAAGATTCAAAGTGGTATATGACAATTTTATTCAAAAATTTCTTTTAAATTTATTTCTTTATAAATTGTGTGACTTTTAAATGTTTTCACGAAAAAGGGATATTTCTCTCAAAGAGTTTTACTAATCATTTTAAACTATGTCAACATCCTTTTGGATATTATTCTTGATTGGGGTTGATTTATTATAAATAAAATATTCAATATTGCATTGAATGAGTTATGATATGATTAACTGTGAATGTGCTATTTTTATACCATTCATGGTTTATGGTTAACGTATTAACATTTCACATGCTAGTATTAATAAAAATGTTTATGTTATGTTTCATCCTTCTCATATGAGGAATGCATTGGAATTTGTACATGATAGGTGGATCCTGCTATAACTCATCGATGCATTGGTAGGTCTCATGAGACAAACTATTGTCTTGGCACAAGGTCTTGACAAAATATTATATGTAGTCTTGGCATGAGGCCTTGACTATGTGGTCATGATGTCCGACATTATGCATTCCATCATTATGAAATTAGATATTGATATTACATGTGATTATTAGACAAGTAGAATATCCATGTGAATAAGAAAATATAATTATTTGATTTATATTTGCTATATTATGCTAATGTTAATGTTTAAAAGGATTTTGTGTTAGTTTTATACATTGCCTTAAATGTTTATACTTATTTATGATAGTTTATGATAATTGTTATCCTTACTGAGCATCTGAGCTCACCCCTTTATTATGTTTATTTTTTCCAAGGATTCCAAGAAGTGTATTATGTTTGACATGAAATGTTAATCTAGGGGAATAATAGCCTTCACAACAGATTATTTATGTTTTGTTTTATGTTTGAATGTGTAATGTAGAATTCATGTATGTAATCTATTTTCCAAGACTGCTAAACAAATCCGTCTTTCAAGACTTGATTCCTTGTATCATGTCAATGTTTTGTAATAATGCACCAAATTTGGGTAACTAGATTTGGGGTGTTACAATTGGCATCAGAGGAAGTATAGAAATATCCTAGGAAACTAGATTTAGAAAAAAATCTGATTAGAGATCATTACCCTAAGATAGACTTTGAGGATTAGTATATAATAATATCCTAGAATTTTGGTAATTTAGAGAATTTGTGAATTTTTCAAGAAATACAGCCCTATTTAGATACGAGCAGATAGAGGCAGCTCTGACACAAAATGTATCTAGGAGTGAAAACTCCAACAAGGAGTTTTGGGCTTGACCTGGGGTATCCTGGTATATGACAACGGGCCTTACTACACTCTTGGTTACGACACCCCAGGGGAATGCTTATGATAATTCACATTTTCTTTACAAGACATTATGAAGGATGTAGGAGTAAATAATTCCTAAAAGAAAACATTTTTTTAAGATTATATATTATATGCATAATATTTTCAATTTATGTTAGGTATTTTACATGTTTGGAATTATGCATTGCGATTCATAAACTAACATAGTGTATGACATTTTTTAGAAATGGTGCCCAATATATGGAATGAGAACTCCAGCAATACACATGATCCAAAGAGTAAGAAGGATAATATCTATCATGATATTAATCCAACATTTAGAAAAGAAATATTCTCCTGCGTATTATCATCATATGAAGAAATAATATCATGTGTTAATAAGATAGGTAAAGATTTCTCTAAGTCCTATGGATTTTAAGGGAAAATAGAGAAGAAAAGGATGGTAGAGAGAAAGATTGATAAAGGGAATATGGGAAAGAAGGATTTTCATATATGTGATAACTGTGGAAAGAATCACCTTAGTAAATGCTTGAAGGGAATGTGAGTTTGTTATACGTGTAGAGAAAAAGGACACCAAGTACATGATTGTAATGGTAAGAAAAAGGTTTCAAATGTACAATACTTCATTTGTAAGGAGTTGGGACACTACGTGAATCAATGTCCTAATCATCATAGTATACCACAAATGATGTTGTTGGATAATAATCAAGTTATGATATTACCACAGATGAAGAGTAATGACTAGTGTTCTTATGTTCATATTAAAGAATTATGTCATTTGAGTATTGTATCAACGATGTACTGGTTATAATAATTATAGAGTATATAAAGATTGTACTATATTTCTATTTCATTAAGGATTTGAGATTGTGTGGTTCCATGAAAAGTGAATCAATAGAAAGTTAAACATTAGGAAAACTACATTGTTTAAGGAATGATAGACTTTAATATAGTTCTGATACGGTGGTATTGATTTTGGAATAAGATATGATTGATTTGGATAAATTATATTGGATATTATTGAATAACTTGGAACTAATTAATGTTTTTATTACATTATTTTTGGTGATTACAAAATTTTTGGATTTCAAAAGTATATACAGTATTCTATGATTTACAGAAGGAATAAGGAATTACATACCTATTCAAAAATAGTTTTCTAGAAATTCATTTAATTACCACATTTTAAGGGAATACATGATGGAGGTATTCACATGTATATTATGTGACCTTCCTTAGAAATTTTGGACTTTGAGTTCAGACAGAAGTATTGTGGATAATTCTAAAGGTTGGAATAGATTAAGTTTGACATTGGATACTATTGTTAAGGTTAAATAATTTATTTAGATTATTTTTGGATTTTCATAAAAAGGATAACCTGGAGGTCGGGCAATAACCCGTCGCATCCGACAAGGCCATGAGACTTGAACCCGCAACCGAAAGGCGATAAGGGTACATCACCTACCACTGTACTACATGATGTCCTAGTTTTTATAATGTAGTTTTTTTAAATAGAATGACAAATGAATTATAAAATCATTATTTTTAGAACCCTACACGATTAGGATAAATAGAATATTTTTGAATTCTATTATCTTTTGGAGTGAAAGATGAGTTTGTGGTAGGAATTAGTTGAAGGATGAAAATCTACTTGTCAAGTATATATTTTTCCTCATATTATATGAATAAATTAATTCTTATAATTTAGGGAAGGGATCTTAAAACCAAAAATGACTTATCCTAATACCCTATGTTTTGTTGAACTGATGATATTTTAAATCATCATAGATTGATGGGTTTGAGGCCCTCAATTTTACACATGTTTGTGATTGATGACCTCAATCACTCCCTATAAATATTTACATTTTTTCTCGAATTATGTATCTCTAATTTCCACCATTTTTCTCCTAATCGATATCATAATTTGGTGGTGACTTTTTCATTTCTCTTTCCCTCTTATTAAGACTAAATTTCATTAATCCAATTTCCGATGTGGGTTTTCCAGAAAAGTATATTTCTATTTTTAACCTTTTATTTTCAAAGAAAAAATTTCAAATTGTGAGGACACAATTTTTTTAATGAGGGTAGAATGTAACACCCCAATATTTCATAGTATGTTATCTCTTCAAAGAAATTCAATAACTTGCACTACACACAACACTGAGTTCGAGCACACCACGACTTACCAAACTAGCAGTTCAAAAAGCGGATATGAATAGTATTAATTGAATTTTGAATTTTATATACTCCATATAATTTAAGAATCAATATTGTGTGTTTCTTAGACATAATATAAGAACAAATTAATTTTTTTTCAGATAAAAGAAGTATTTTTAAAAAAAATGCAATTTTAACAACTTTTAATGGATAAACTTTTTTTAAAACCAATATTTGACACTTTTATATATTAAATTTAATAAAATTAAATTATTATTTATAATACGGACATAAAAATTTAGTTTGGATAAATTTTTGGTACTTTTCTGATAACTTTCATATTTTGATGAATAGTGAAAAATACTAAATTTTAATTGAAAATAACTTTTTTAATCAAAATAATTTATAGTGTAAAATTATAAATTGGAGTTCTTTTAAATCATAAATAGATTATATTTTTATCATTTAATATAATTTAGGTCATTGGATGTAATTTCACATTTAAACTAGACATAAACAAGTGCCAATCTTCTGATAGTTATTATTTCTTAAAAACTTGCTTTTTTGTTTTGACAACGGGAATTAATTTTAAATTAATTTATGTGACTTATGTGTTTTGAATTTGGAAAAATGGATTCCATATTTGAAATTAGGAGATCAAAATTTTGTAAATAGGTAACTTTTATTTTTAGAAATTAGGAATATTTACTTCACTAAATATTTTATTTACCATGATTAAAGGGTAAACCTAGTAAATAAGGGTAAAAAAAATATTATTATAATAATATTAAATTACCCTAACTTGTGTCCTATTCAGATTGGTTGATACATGTCCGACCATGGTCATCCTTTGGTCGATTTTCGGACCACATGGATCCACTTGAGAGTGATAATTACACTTTATATTAATTTATTTAAAGTAAAGACAAAAATGACATAAAAATATATCTTTTAGTAAAAAAACCGTTACAAGGGTTTATATAAGTTATCATTTCAACTATAAATATTCATTTTAAAGATAAAAATATTTCATACATCATGGTATTTATTTTATAATTTTTATACATCAATTAAATAAAATTATTTATAACACAATAATGATGCAATGTTTACCTCATTAATGATTGATTTAAATAAATGATATTATAAATATTAAAAAATATCAAAAACCTATAAAATTCTTATTGTATGATTTTATTTTGAACATGAGACATCTTATATTCAACTTAAATTAGTTTTGGAACTTTATAAACTGAAAATAATTATATAATAAAATAATATTTTCTAACATTCCTAAAGAGACCCTCCTCCCCCTTATAAAAAGCCCTAATCTCTAACCAATTTATCACACCTCTCAAGCCCCTAGATCATAAAAACTCTTACTAATTAAGCTCCATAAATCCCTCTCTTCCTCTTAGAATCCTCACCTTAGGCGGAAGGAACTTCAAGGAAGCCTTTTTGTTAAAACCAAATGGAGTTACCCGATTTAAAGGTAAAATCTCCTCTTAAGTTCTTTTCTTTTATTTTAATTATCCAACCCCCTAAACTATCTTTATTCCATTATTTTATAAAAACATCAGTATACTCATTATAATTGGGTTTTTATGAGAATTATTTTAACTACACTTACACACACCTCTATCTAATGAGTATAGAACATAATGTTTCTGTGGACGACAAACTACTGCCTCACGAAACAATGATTGCTCAATCTTCTATTACTACATCTTATGGTGGCCATTATGATGGAACTGTTATTATATATGATATTTATGATTTTTATTTTATCTATAATCTTCTGTAATTATCTTTTATAGAATACCTTTATTCTTTTCATGTTGTATATATACGATAATTTCATTTGAGGAAGTGCGGACTACCGCCCCCTCAAAGTGATATAACTCGTTCATACCATACATGGAATGTATAATAGATGGTGTTAATGAAATTACGTAACATATATAAAATATAATATTATACTGGAATAATAACATACCTATGTATCATTTGGTTTTCTTTCCTTTTAAAATAAAAAATAAAATGGAAGTAGCGTTCGTGTGTACGTACAGATTACCGTCTCCATGAATGCGATGAGATTCATTACCCATCATAACCATTGAGGAATAATTTTCATTTTATTATTAAAAATCATGTTTAATAACTTAATATCATTCTTAATATTAATCAAATACATCCAATCCATAAAAAATATGGATTATGTAACAAAACATATAAAGGAAAATGAATCAATTAACACCCGAAACAATGATACTACTAAAATATTATTTACAAAGTAATATTAGAAGATCATATATTATATCATATTTATGTATGTGGTTATTGTATAATTTAATAACAATTATTTAACTATTATAAAGGAGGTTAACATAGCCTTGACCAAAGAAAAGTACAAAGTAAGGGTTAATTCCTCAATCTCATTATTATTAGAGATTATTATGTGTAATTATTTACTAGGAAATATTTATTATCCATGTCCATGTTAGATAAAGGAGTTTTCAAAAGGATTATTTTTAAGTGACTATTTAACTAAAATATCATTTTAATAGTTTAAATATTTATTCTTCTAAATCATTTTAATTAATGTCCATGTTTCCAAAATGGGGTTTAAAAGGATTAATTTATATTAACATGAATGTTTTAAAATGTTAATTCTTTCAAAAGTTTCAAAGTGGTATGGGACACCTTGATTCAAAAACTTCTTTTAAATGTATTCCTTTAAAAATTGTTTGAGTTTTAAATGTTTTCATGAAAAAGGGATATTTCTCTCAAATATTTTTACTAATAATTTTCAACTATGTCAACATCCTTTTGGATATTATTCTTGATTGGGGTTGATTTATTATAAATACAATAATAAATGTTGTATTGAATGAGTTATGATATGATTGACTGTGAATGTATTATTTTTATACCACTCATGGTTTATGGTTAACATATTAACATTTTATATTCCAGTTTTAATACGAATGTTTATATTGTGTTTCAAACTTTTCATATGAGGAATGCATTGGACTTAGTAAGTGATGAGTTGAGCCTGATATTACTCCTCGATGCATCGGTAGGTCTCATGAGACAAAATAGTGCATTGGCATAAGGAATTGACAAAATCTTATTTGTAGTCTTGGCACGATGCCTTGACTATGTGGTTATGATGTCTGGAATTATGCAATCCATCATTATGAAATTAGCTTTTGATATTACATGTAATTATTCAACTAGTATAATATCCATGTGAATAAGAAAATGTAATTATTTGATTTATATTTTCTACATAATGATTATGTTTAAGTTTAAAAGGATTTTGTTTTAGTTTTATACATTGCCTTAAATGTTTATACTTATTTATGATAGTTTCCGCTAATTGTTATCCTTACTGAGCATCTGAGCTCACCCATTTGTTATGTTTTATTTTTATAGGATTTCAAGAAGTTTATTATGTTTGATATGCAGGGTTAATCTAGGGGAATAATGACATTCATAATATATTATTTATATTGTGTTTATGTTTGAATGTGTAATGTAACGTTCATGTATATAATCTATTTTCTAAGACTATTAAACAAACTGGTCTTTTGAGACATGATTCATTGTATCATGCCAATGTTATGTAATAATTCACCAAATCTAGGTAAATAGGGTTAGGGTGTTACAACTTGGTATGAAAAACCTCTAACAACCACAAGATACCATGTATAAGAAAAATAAAAAACTAAATTTAGATAAACAGATACCCAAGGTGAATTAGACCTATCTTGGGAAATAAAATATGAGAAATCATGGAAGAGAGGGAGTGGGAGATGATAATATGGAATTATCATTAATAATCATGAAAAAATTAAATAATTCTTGAAAAATCAACCAAGGTAGGAGAGGAATTGAAGTGGGAGAGTTGTAGGGGATTTGAGAGTCAAATAAGTGGAGGGAGGGATGAGTTTGGGTTAGAAAAAAGTAAGGTACAATGGTAATTTCCATAATTTGTATTTTTGGTCAAGATACATGGTTTATACACACATTTTACCAAACCATTTTCCAACCATACACCCCTCACTAGACATAAATATGAACATTTTTTGTTTTGGAACTATGCACAAATAGTGTGAAACACCTCTATTAGGGTTTTATATTTATATTTATGGTTATTGAACAATTTCTAATAACCGTGTGCTTATCATGTGCCTGTGTTAAAATTAAAAAATTTCAAGATTCCAAAATTTCAAACTAGTTAGACCCAAAACTCAATAATGAGAAAAAAATCATTAATAGTATAAAATAATAATGTAAATGAAGGATAAGGTGTCACAATACTCCCCACTATAATTCTTTCTTCCCCTAGAAAGCCTTAGGTGAAATTATTGATTCAAGAAGGAAGGGGTCCTATCATCTTACTAAGGATACAACCTAAGAAACATGAAGATTTACTATAAATACTAACAAAGACTAGCCACATTATCCTCTAATTGGAAATGAGACATACCACAATTTTCAAATTCTATCATTATTGAAAATCACAAAGGATCACAATGTTGGGCATGTATTGTCTCAACAATACCCTATAATTTATGATAATTTTGATGCTCCCAAATACCCTTTATTATTTTACAAATGATTTTACATTAAGTGTATTTCAAGGAATTAATATTTGTTTATATTTATTCTGAAATTATTTTAAATATTTTAATTCACAAGGAATATTTATTAATATATTTGGGACACATTTTCAAGCATTCTGGAAACACTATTCGTACCCTACACAGACTAGCGTAACATAAGAAATAAACCCTATGTTTTGTACAATGTGTATATATCATGACATGTGCATTTGTATTCAACCTTACAATGGAAGAAGAAAGTATAGTATCTCAAACCTACGTTCAAAACTGTATGTATGCTTAATTAACTCTAAGTTATCCAAAAAGTATGGTTAAGGAACTGTACGTTTAGAAGGAACCTTAAGTTTTTCATGAAAAGAAAGTACGGTTCAAGAACCCTACAAAAGTAATGAACTTTATGTTTTAGAGAGAAATGTATGGATCCTCAACCTTATGATTTCATACTTATGTTTAGAGAATAAACTCTACATAGTTGATCCCTACATTTGGTATTTTGTCATTTTGTAAAGGAACCCTAATTTGTCTTTTCTACTTCAGAGTTTTAAATCTATGATATTTTATTCAATTTTTTCAATGGTATTGACAAAGTTATATGCTGTTTTAAAGCTCATTTTCGAATGATTTAAAGCTCATTAAATTTGATTCAAAGAACCTTATTTAACGAATATTTTCACCCCTATTATTAATGTAAGTGATGACTCCCCTGCTTTATTTAATTTTGAATATATATGGTTTATTAGGTATCTTTTATGGATATAGAATTATGAAGTATGATTTTTTTCTTTATATATTTCATTGGTGTATCATTTTTTATTTGGGATTTTTAAAATAAATATATTTTCATATATGATCATACTCTGATAAAAATAACTGCACAATGCTACAATGATTTAAAATCTCAGAAGTGACTACACTTTGGAGATATACATGTTCTATCTTGTTCTAATATAATTTTGTGACTACTATGTTTCGTTTCTGTTCTTAAATTGAAGATATTTTGTGAAACCAGGATTTCTTAAGACTCATTATTTCTTAAACAATATATTTTTTGAATAATAAGAACCATCAACTGTCAATTTCTTCTACTAAAATTGTGAAGTTCAACCAGTTTTAACAAATAAATCTCTTTTGATTTCTTTGAGTTTTGATTTATCATACTCAGTTGTGGTGAAGTATTAGCTTCACAATATAAGATGTGGATAAAAAATTATCTATTATAGAATTAGATGAATTTTTTATTAGTCTTGTAAGTAAAGGTTTCAATTTCCCTCACTCAGTTGTGGATTTTTCTCTTTTGATAAGAGGACCAAACTAGTGAAATTCACCAAGATCATAGAGATATTATTTGGTGGAGTGAACTAGGGGATCTTTGCTCCCCGAACCACTATAAACAGATGTGTTATTTTTTTTATTTATCTGCTTAATATTTTCATATAGATGAAAAATTATGAATAACTTCTTAAAATTCAAAGGGTTTTAAAAGCCATAATTGTGGATGTTTTTGAAAAGACACAATTCACACCCCTCTTGTGTGTTATTTTGTATAGTCTGACCTAAAAATTATTATCAAAGGAGAGATTTTGTATAAATCAATAGAAATATAAAATTAAAATATCAATACAAGGATGGAAATGGCTTGTCTGAGAGAAAGGATGTCCATGGTTCGTGCTCCATACTTCAATGGTGAAAATTATGGTTGTTGGAAATCAAGGTTGGTTATATATCTAAAAAATATTGGATTCAAATTTTATACTAAAATCACTAATTCCTATAAGATTCCTAAGAAACCAGAAACATGGGATGATATAACTAAAACTGAATATGATATGAATTCAAAAGTTATGAATGAAATTATTTGTAGTCTTAGACCAGACGAGTTCAATCAAGTTTCGCAATGTCTTACTACTTATGAAATGTGGAAAACTATTGCAGTTTCTTATGAAGGGATAGATAAATTGAGAAAAATGAGGTATGCTACAACTAACTTGAAATTTGACAAATTTAAGATGTTTGATGGAGAAAGCATCACATAAATGAATGGAAGGCTTATGGAAATTGTCAATAATATTACAGCCTTAGGCAAACCTATCAAATAATATAATCAAGAATTTAAAGTACTTAGAGTACTACCTTTTAAATGGAATGAAATATCTACTGCTATTCGACAATAGTCACCTATCAAAGATCTAAAAATGAATGAACTAATTAGGAAATTCATAATGTATGAAGCAGAAACACAATCTGAATATGAGGATCACAGAATAATTATGAAAAAAGAGAACACTTCTTTAAAAGTAACATCTCAAAATCCAAGAATAAAAATAAAATAAGAAGATAGAAAGGGAAAGCATTATGCTTTATCTGATTCTAAAATAGAACTAGCTCAGTTATCCAGAATGTTTAGCAAGTTTTATAATAATGAAAGAGGATTCATAAAATCCTTCAATAAAGATGATAAAGAGTCAAAATTGTCAAAATCTATGAATGCAATAAATTATGTGATATTAGACCTGATTTCCCACATCAAAAATATGAAAAGAAGAATCTAGATAAGAGATATTTGAAAAATGTTAATTATGAACATAAAAGAAGAAGAGAAATGAAAGCAACTTGGAGTGTTTCTGAATACTCCCATAGTTCATCTAAATCTAATTCAAGAAAAGAACAATGAAATTTGAAATCCAATATGTGCTTCATGGCTGAATAGTAAAAGTTACAAACATATTACTCATCCAATTCTGATTTGGATTCTGTCAGTTACTCAAATAGTAAATTAGCTTCCTACGGTTCTATGTTATAAGAGAAATACGATTATTTATTAAAAAAGAAAAAATATTTAAAGAACATTAATAATTCTATTTTAGGTGAAAGATATACCGTACTGAAAAAACATCAAGAGTTAATTGAAAAATTTAACTCATCTACATCAAACTATGCTGATCATGAAAAGAAGATCAAAGATTTATAGGATGAAGTGGAATCATATAAGAGTAATAATATTGTTTTTACTACATGAGAAAATATCTTAAATTAAATCCTTGGAAAAAATGTTATTAAAAGGTAAATATTTGGTATAAGAAATACGGGTGAGAAATCTAAACATTTAAAAAATTATTTTTTCCCCAATTCAAAAAATGATTTTTTTTATTTTTGTGGAATAAAAGGGCATGTGACAAATAAATGTTATTTGAGAAATCCTCAAATTAGTAGTATTAAAAGAGCCTTTATTTCAAATAGTTTATCTAAATATAATGATATAAGCTATGAAAAAACAAAGTAGGTCTAGATTCCCAGATCTCTATTAGTTAACACGGACGGACCTAAGAAAGTGTGGGCACCAAATCAAACATTTTTAAATAATTTTAAAGGTAACATGACAAAAGAAGAAAAATTATATATGGTATATAGAAAGTGGATGTTCAAGTACTATGAGTGGATATCCATCAAAGTTTCCCACACTAACTCAAATTTATAGAGTTCATGTCACTTTTGGTGATAATGCCAAAGGGAAAATAGTTAGACTTGAAACTATTGGAGATCTGAAGTCTATATCAATAAATAAAGTACTATATGTATAAGGGATAAAGCATAATCTAATAAGTATTTCTCATCTTTGTGATGATAGTTTTTATATATATTTTTCTAAAAATTCCTTCTCCATATATAAAGATAAATTTCTTAATTTTAGAGAACCAAGAACTAATAATGTTTATACACTAGACTTAAATTCCTTGTGTAAACAGAAAGTGAATTGTTTGACCGCAAAGACAAATGAGTCATATATCTTGCATAGGAGACTTAGTCATTGTAATATTTATTATTTACATAATTATCTAAGAAACAATTAGTTTCTGATTATCCCAATCATAAATTTGATAATGATAGATTCTGTGATGCATGCCAAATTAGAATGAAAAATAAATCTTCTTTCAAATCAATTAAAAAATTTTCTATATTTAAACCTCTAGAACTTATCCACATGGATCTTTTTGGACCATCAAGAGTATAAGGTTTGGAAGGTAAATTATATTTTTATGTTTTATTTTTTTATTATTCTAGATTTACGTGGGTTTATTTAATAAAATTTAAGAGTGAATTTTTTACTATTTTTGAAATCTTTTGTAAAATTGTTAATAACGAAAGTCTTTTTAAAATAATTTCATTGATAAGTGATCATGGTGGAGAATTTTATAATAAAGTATTTAATTATTTTGGTTCAAATTTGGGTATGAAAAACACCTTAACTACACTAAGAACACCTCCAAAAATAGAATTGTTGAAAGCAGAAATCAAACTATTAAATAAATGGTCGGGACTATAATAAACGAATACAGTCTTCCTACCTATTTTTGGGCATAAGCTGTAAGAAAAGCCTATTATATCATGAATAGAGTGTTATTTCATCTTATTTTAAAAAATACACCTTATGAAAGTTGGAATAACACAAATCCTAATGGAAATTACTTTAATAGTTTTGGATGCAAGGTATATATCTTGAACACCAAGGATTATCATGGAAAGTACAATCCAAAATCTGATGAAGAAATATTTTTGGGATATTCTACTACCTATAATGTTTATAGAGTGTTTAATAAAAATTCAAGGATTATTGAAGAATCAATTCATGTGAAGTTTGATGAAACCGATCCTTTTATTAAGAAAACATATCAATATAATGAATTTACTAACTCTGTTGACAACATGAGGCTGGAAACCCCGAAAAATGATTTTGAAAATGATATTTACAAAATTCAGTCCAGTTAAAAAGAACATACAATGGAAGAATTTTAAACTGTTCTTCCTAGGCAGTCTTGAACCCAAATGAACCATCCTTTAGAAACTATTATATGAGACCTAGAAACATGAATTAGAACTAGAAAAAATGTTAGAAACATAGAATAATTCAATACCTTTTCATCCTAGTTATAACCTAAGACTATTGAAGATACCTTAGAAGATGAAAGTTGGATGTTAGAAATGCATGAAGAGATAAACCTGTTTAAAAGAAATAGAGTTTGGGAACAAGTGTAAAGACCGACCAACTATATTGTTATATAAACCAAGTGGGTATTTAGAAAAAAATAGGATGATCAATGGATCATTACCATGAATAAATATAGATTAGTAGTAAAGGGTTATAATCAAGAAGAAGGAATATATTATGATGATACTATTTTCTCTATAGATAGACTAGAAGACAATAGAATACTTTTAGCTTATGTATCACATATTAATTTTAAATAATATCAAATAGATGTTAAATCTTCCTTTTCAAATTGTTATTTAATGGAGGAAGTTTATACTAAAAAACCCATAGTTTTGAAAATCCTCAAATACTGAATTTTTCTTTTAAAACTACTGAATATCTTTATGGAATTAAACAAGCACCTAGAGCTTGGTATGAAAGATTAAGTTCTTTTATTTTGAAAAATGATTTTAATATTTGTTTAGCATACCAAAAACTATTTAAGAAAATAGATTGTTCTGATATTTTATTAGTTTAAATTTATTTGGATGATATTATTTTTTGGTTTTTCTAATAAAAATATTTGTCATGATTTTTCAAAATTAATACAAAAATAATTTGAAATGAGTATGATGGGAGAACTAAATTTATTTTTAGTATTTTAGATTTATCAAAAATATTTTGGAATATTTTTAATAAAAGTAAATATATTATTGATTTATTGAAAAATTTTGGACGTGAAAACAACAAGACATATACAAAACCCATTTGTACCAATATAAAACATGACTTAGATGAAGATAGAAGATAAGTAGAAAAAACGTTACATAGATGTATGATTGTTAGTTTGTTATAACATAGTGCTAGCATACCAAACATTATGTTTTCTGTATTTCATTATGCTATATTTCAATCAAATCTAAAAAATCCCATATTACTATTGTTAAAATAATTTTTATATATTTAAAAGGAAATGTTTTTCAATATATTATTTACCTGAAAACTTATGATTTTAATTTGATTTCATATTCAGATTATATATTTAGAGGTAGTAGGTTAGATAGAAAAAGTACCTTAGGAACATGCCACTTTTTATGAAAATATTTAGTTTCATGGTCTAATAAGAAATAACACTCTGTTTCCGTATCAATCGCTGAGGCATAATGTGGGTCTTCTAGAAGTTTTTTTGAACAAGTATTGTTTATGAAAAACACTCTACTGGACTTTGGATTAAATTTTAATAGTATTCCTATTTTATGTGATAATAATAGTTCTATAAATATTTCAAAAAAATCCAATAAGTCATTCTAGGACTATGCACATTGATATAAGGCATCATTTTCTAAGAGGTGAGGTTGATAAAAAGGATATATCTGTTGAATTTATTAATATTGAATATCAATTCTATGATGTTTTCACTAAAAAATTTCCCACTTCTAGTTTGGATTTTATTATGGGATAGTTAGGTTTATTTAATTTTATATAAGAAAATTTTAAGATATTTATTTTTTAATGAATATTTATTTCTATTAAAATTTGTTTACTATTTATTTTTCTCTCGATGTTTATTTGTTTAAATATATTAGTTTTTAGTTTTAAATTCCCATGTTTTCAAAAATTATAATAATTAACCTATGTAATTGGTGCGGGAAACCAAGGAAACATCATTATCTATTAAAAACCTTTTGTCTTACCTTACCCTTTTATTTCTAAAACTATTTCGTCTACCCAAACCTTCTTCTACCTTCAAAAACCTAGAATCCAAAAACCTAAAAACATTCAATTCTGGGAAATGGTAAAGGCTAATCGAACTAATGAGGGAGAACCCAGTGAACTAAAGCGTCAATGAGTTCTATCAAGGAAAATTCTTCAAGGAAATGTCATAGATTTCTAGTAGATGTATGAGATGAATATTTTGCTTAAGAAAGAACATAAATTTCAATGATTGGAATTTTTATTCAATGAAGTGAATATAAAGTTTATTTATGAGGAAGATCTGAATCATTTATTCATTATTGTATAGTTCAGTTTTGGTGAAACAAAAGATATTGTATCTAAAAAAATAGAAGAAAAGGAATTTTGGATTTCTTATATAGAAATAGATCATATTTTAAACTTTCCTCATGAAGGTGTATTTCATTTTTTCCTTTTATTTATTGGAAAAAATGATCATAAGTCTATGTATATTATTTCATTTCTATTTGGATAAAAAAAATAAGGAATATTTTTGTTAAGGATCTTGAGGTAGATCAAAAATTATTGGTTATATTCATTCAAACTACAATTTCTGCAAGATTAGCTGAAATAGAGAAAATCTTATATCCATACACGTATATTATGTTCCTGTTAATAGTGAAATAAAGTTAAATTTTCCTAGATACATGTTGAGATATTGGAATTATTATCGTCAAGAAAAGGCAAAAATGTATTTTTTTCCCCATAGATGTATAGTTTCCTTGATTCTATTTAGAAAAAATATGATTCATTTGTTCAAATCATGATTTAAGTTTCATTATAGTAATGTTCTGAATATAAGTACTCTTAGGAAGTTTGGATTTTACTAGAGTACTGTGAAAGGAAAGCTTATTCTAGTTGGTGCAGATGACCAACAGAATTTTGGATCATTTGCTCAAGGGGAGAAAAGTTTTGTGAGAAATAAAGGAATTGAATAATCTAGTATAGAAGGTGTTTCCAAATATTCTAAGAGAAAATTGAGATTTAATGGTGTAGTAGAAGAAGAATAAGAAGTAGAAGAAGGAGAAGAAGAAGAAGAAGAAGAAAGAAGATATATAGGAGCTTATTTTGAAACCAAGGAACAGAAAATAACCACCAGCTGAAGAACCAACATTAGGTTCATATGAGCTACCCATTCAGATAATTTGGAAGAACTAGTTCAAGAATAAGATCAAAAGGTTGAAGGTAATATTGGACATCTTTAGGATATTCCTCAGGAACAAGATGAGGCTGTTCGAGTTGAAGCTGTTCGGGAAGAGGTTGTCCAAGAATAAAATCAAGTGCAA
Organism: Viscum album; assembly: GCA_963277665.1. Taxonomy (NCBI): domain Eukaryota; kingdom Viridiplantae; phylum Streptophyta; class Magnoliopsida; order Santalales; family Viscaceae; genus Viscum; species Viscum album. The sequence continues at coordinate 1,643,914,502 of OY728119.1, read as the reverse complement.
AGATCAATAACTAAGATTATAGATCTTATTGAGAATCAAGATATCTCAGCCTTTGACCACTCATTGAAGAGACCAGGATCTGGCTTTGGTGAAAATAAAAAAGTTCTTGATAATATTTCTTGCTCTAGTGAAAAATCAGTTGAAAAGTCAGTGGAGAATCTTTCCTCTAATCTATTAGCTATTGTGGATGTTGACCAGTAGAAGAATCCATATGAATAGACATTTGATTCCTTTACTAAAAAATTGATGATCTTGTGGTTAAATTTAATAAGGTTTAGGAAGAAAATTATATTCTAAAACTGGTGATGGAAGTAGTAATAAAGTACTTTGAAGATTTTTAGAATTACTAAGCCCTGAGGATGGATTTTGACTATCTTTAGACACAAATTATAGAAATTAAAGGAAATTATATGTCAAAAGGTATTTTGATGATTTTAAGTGGGAAATGCTTGATCATATTGGAAAAATCAACTCTAAGTCTATTTCCAAAATAGATTTTGTATATCCAAAGTGGTATTTTGGAAGCCAGTTTGAGTCAATAAAGGGGAGTGTTACCCAAGTTAGTAATTCTACCTATGCCCCTTAAACCACACTAGATTTTATTAGAAGATTTCAAGCAATCATAATTGGTATGGATGATATGAATGATCATTTGAAGAACCATCAGTGCAAAAATGCTCATTTGTTAGTCTTATTAAACAATTAGGGATATCTTACTAAGCAATTGACTATACGTGAACCATGTATTGGGTTTCTTCTCAACAAGTTAGGTGATAAGTTGAATAAGTTTAAGTAGTAGGAAGAACATTTTCATGACTTTTTGAATGTCAATTTAGTTTAAAGTCTGCACGTGAATCAGGATTCCAGAGTTTTGATAAGGAAGTTAGGAGATAATCTTTCTAAAAGATTACAAGTACCGATGGAATAATCGAAAGAAGTGTTTCAAGATTCTTAGATCCTTAAAGGACCAGTAACTGAGCCAAACCTAGATAAAACCCTTCCACTTGACTAACCTATTTCATAAGCTAAAACTTTCTGTTGTATATGTAAAACTTTTATTAATCAAATTTTATTATTCTTATTTTCCTGTGATTTATTTATTATTCTTTTATGTTTATCTCAACTTCCAAAATCCAGGTCTTATGTATCTAAACAATATCTTATAAAATTTAATTATTGTCCTATGTAAAATTAAATTTTTTTTAATCTTTTTTTAATACTTTCATATTGATATCACAAAAAGGGGGATAAAATTGGTTGAACACAACAATTCGATTTTTTTTTATTTTGAAATAATACTATAAAATTGAAATACTATTATAAATATTTTCATTAAGTATGTTTACAAAATTATATATTATGTTAATAATTTTATGGGATTTGTGATTATCAAAAATTGGGAGATTTTTGGGAATGTATTGTCTCAACAATATTCTATAATTTATTATGATTTTGTTTCTCGCAAATTCCCTTTCTTATTTTACTAATCATTTTACTTTAAGTGTATTTTAGGGAATTAATATTTCTTTATATTTATTTTGAAATTATTTATTAGATTTTAATTCACAAGTAATATTTATTACATTATTTGGGACATATTTTCAAGAATTATGGAAGCACTATTCATACCCTACATGAACTAACATAATGCTAGGAATAAACCCTACATTTTTTACATCGCATATGGATCATTATTCGAACATTTTTATTCAACATTACAATATAAGAAGCAATTGTGGTACCTCAACCCTAATTTCAAACACGTAAGTATGATATATCAACCCTACATTATCAGAAATTTATGGTTAAAGAAGCTTACATTTGGAAGGAACCTTAAATTTTTCAAGAGGAGAATGTATGGTTAAATAACCCTACAAAAGTAACGAACCTTACATTTTATAGAGAAAAATATATATTATCTATCTTATTTTTTTAACCTTATGTTTTCAACCTTACGTTTAGAGAATGAATTCTACTTAGTTGAACCCTACATTTGGTATTTTGGTGTTTTGTGAAGGAACCCTATGTTTGAATTTTCAATGTTAGAGATTTTAATCCATGATATTTTCGGTGATTTATATAATGGTCTTGACAAAGTTACCGGTTGTTTTAAAGCTCATTTTTGATTGATTTAAATCTAGTTAAATTTAATTCAAAGAACCATATTCAACGAATATTTTCAATCATATTCTAAAGAGAAGTTAGAACTCCCATGATTTATTTAAATTTTAATATCTATTATTTATCAGGAATATTTTATGGATATGGAATTCTTAAGAAAGATTTAGTTCTTTATATATTTCATTGGTGTATCGTTTTTGAAATGTGATTTTTGAAGGAAACATATTTTCATATACGATCATAATCTGATAAAAATACTTTTACAATGATGCAATGATTGAACTTCTCAAACAAGAATACACTTTGGAGATATACATGTTCTATCTTGTTGAACTGTAATTTTGTGACTACTCTATTTTGTTTCTATTCTTAAATCAAAGATCTTATATGCAACTGGGATCACATAGGAATCTTTTTTTCTTAAAGACTATCTTTTTTGAAGAAGCAGATCCACCTACTGTCAATTGCTGCTGCTATAATTGTGAAGTTCAACCAGTTTCAAAAAATCATTCTCTTTTTATTTATTTTAGATTCGACAGCACATACTAAATTATGATGGAGTATCATATTCTCAATATAAACTATGGATAACCAGTTCTTTGTTATAGAACCATAAGAATTTGTTATTATTCTTTTTTGTAATGGTGTCAAATTACTGCTCTCAGTTGTATATTTTGGAATTATGATACAAGGACCAAACTCGTGAAATTCACCAAGCTCGTAGAGAGAGTATTTGGTGGAGTGGTCTAGAGGATATTTGTGCCCCAAAAAACTATAAAAATTTCTGATATTTCTTTATGTTTATTTGATGCATAGTTTCATATAGAAAAATAATTCTGCACATCTGCTTAAAATACAGAGGGTTTTGAAATCCATAATTGTGGATGTTTTTAACAAGACACAATTCACCCTCTCTTATTTGTCACTTTGTATATTCCATCCTAATACACGATATAAATTTCCAAGGAATTGAAGAAAACTGAAATGCACCTCAAAGTTGAAAAGTGGTAGATACCATAAAACAACATTTCAAAACCCAAGGAACACTCTATCTAAGAGGTTCGTGATAAAAATTACCAAATTTAATTTGACCATTGGTCATAAATATACATCCCAAGTTATAAATGAATATTAATGGTCAACACTCTTCCTTTGGGTGGGAGTGGGTGGAAATTAATCATAAAATAGATTCCCATCCAAACCCACAACTTACTCACAATATGTAAGGCACACAACTAGGAAAATAAAACTAAAAACCCACAAATTAATAAATTCCATATGGTGATCTCCACACTTTATTATAATTCAAATAACACACTGTATATCTAAAAAAAGGCTTACAAAAAGATATAATAAAGATCATGAACATCATAAAGAATAAAAAAATTGAACAAGAAAAGAAAAGGCTCATAAAGGACATCATGAGGGAATGATGGTTTATAAGGGATAAAAAAATTCTAAAATACTATAATATAATTCTATTTCCAAAATATTGTGAATTTTAAATCAAGATTAAGATATTAGTACAAATACAAATTCAAAAAATCCAAAAAAGGTAAAAAGAGAGAGAGTAAATAATCCATGACTAGAATTTACTCAAACAAGATAAAAAAAGTAAGAATAATCAATGTTATCCTTGGAATGAAGGTGGAAGATGAATCGACATGGGAAATCACACATGAAATATATAAATCTTAGTGAATAAAAATAAATAAATAGATATACCATCTAGTATGTAACCTATGCTGGGGTAACTCTCATCCCTGATAACCTTCAATACACCGAAGGATTCTTATTCACAACCCTGCACAAACTTAACCAAAAGAGAAGGATATCATCCCTATAGGTTCAAATGAAATCACTGATCATTAAAGTAAGAAAATATATAATAAAATTAATACTACACTATGAAAATTCATGGAAGAAATGAAAAGAGAAAAACCAACCAAGAACCACTTAAACAAACCTATTCTACCTAAGGATTTGTAAGATAAAAGAAAAAAATAGATGACCATAAATTTTTTAAAATGGAACTACACTAATACAAAGTGAGGAAGACATCCTACAGGGAAGTCACCCACCCTTTTCATGTAGACCTTTCTGGGTGGATAAATAAAACTAACATATAACACAGGTCTAACTAAGAAAAATTTCACAATTAAAAAATATTCAAATCAAATATAGGGAAATTACTATAAATAAGCTTACCATGTTTTGAAAATACCCACTTAATTTTTTCCCTTTTTAAAACCCACAAATTTCAAGTAATAAGTTTAAAACTTGTTTCGTATAAGTAAGTATGCAATAAAAATATTTTACCCCTATTTAAAAATAAAATATTTTGGACCACTTATAAAAAAATACCCATTTAAAAAACTCTATATTCTCCCTGAAATACCATCTAAATTTCATTATTAAATCTTTTTTGTTTATTTGAAAATATTTTTTTCCTAATCCTTTTGTGATATAATAAGAGGCCACCTTTAATGTTTAGAATATTAACCATTGAAATCATTAACAATTTAAAACTATTTAAGGAAACCTAATATAATTTGTTACAAAACGTTACAAAAATATTTTAAATCTTTTAGGTTATAACAATTTTAAAAATTTCATAATTTTTAAAATGAAAAATAATGTTCCCCCAAAATCAAATCAAAATTTTTAAAATTTTATAACTATAAATAAAGAACCATTTTTTTAATTAATTTTAGAAAAAATCATATATTAATTTCAAAAACCAATACCTCATTATTTAAAAAACATGTATTTTTTTGAAAAAATTAAAAATATTGTTTTACCCAAACAACTCAAACATGAAATAATAAAAAAAAGAATTAAAATAAATGGAAGTAAAACACACAATTTAAAAATGAGGACTAACATCTCCATGCAGCCATGCGGTATGGCCTGGTTGACCATGTTCTAATTACATAATTGGTACTAAGTGTAATTATGAAACATATACTTGGGATACACATAGATTTACATGACTTAAGAGATTAAATCCCCTTTTCAACTCCCAAAAAACAAAATAACCAAAAATATCTTTCATCCAAAGTATATTATAGGAACACAAAACCCCAGAATCGAAGCCTGAATTCCCATGGAAAATCAAGAATATGAAAGTGAAAGATCTAGCTAGACTCTTCCTACATATACCTCTTATGTATCAAGAGTCTTACCTCTAATATATCATTAATTTCCAAATAACAAAGGGTGTCATAAAACCTAGACCTTATTAAGAACCTATTCCATGATACCATTTTGTCAAAAACTAACTCTGGGATTCCCCTGAATCTGTCACCTGATTCGGTCTATGATATACCCAAGGTGAGTCCATGATAACTCTAGGATGAAAACTAGTGCCGAGGAATAAAAAGAAACTATTGGGAAAAATTTATCCACTAAAAAATTAAATAAGTAGAATGAATTTAATAAAAATTTTATCATGAATCATCCATAATTCAGCTTTCACTGCTAAAATAAAATAATATATTTTAAATAGAACATAAATATATGAAGTATAATAAATAGATATAATGAAAAAATTCCTTCATCTCACCTTCAAACCCTCTACAAAAACAACCACTAGTTTCAATATAAAAAACACCACATATATATGAACCACCAATTTAAAGAAAAGGAAAGAAGAAATTGATAATTTGGATGATAGAATGAGGTAAGATAAATAAAAATACATCACCAAAATAGATAAATGTGACTCTATGACTCAAATTCCAACCTTAAACCAAATATACTCTATGAGAAATCAAGAGTGTAAATATTACCTAAAAATGAAATTATATAATATAGACATGAGTATAAAATAAAATATCAATTTTCCTTTATTTCCTTTTAAATTATTTCATTTGAATGGAATAATTTTATAAACAATTTATTGGGAAGTAATTTTTTAATGATTTTATAAAATATGTTCCAAATAATTTTCCAAAAAATTAATCACTTTATTATTTGTAAGAAAATGATTTATTGGAAATCGGAAACAATGATAAACATAATGATAATAGTAATAACTAGATGGTATATGGGAAAATAATATCCATTACACTATAGAAGGAATAGTGAAAATTTATCTAATATAAAATAAGCAGTTTCCAAGTGATAATGGGAGGACCTAGGGTATTTGGGGAATGTATATAGTAGTACTACACAAGAACTACTATATCAGTGAACCTGATGCAATTATACCTCCGTAACACTCAGTAGTACCCCACTTGACCTAACTAAAGGGGAAAAATATAAGGACCTTATATTTTATACATATATATCACATATTGTTTGATTAATATTCAATATATTTTATAAAAATATGCCTAAGGACTATAATAGTTTAGTGTATATAGATACTATAAAAAAAATTTATTTCAAGAAAGAAAAAAATATTCCACAAGGATATTATCACAAAGTAATCCTCTTAGGAATACCCTACCTAAAATTTTATTTATAACCTATAGATGGATACATAATAAATGTTGATCATAGATTATCATTATAGGTAAACGTGGGATATATCAATTTACGATCATATGAATTCATAATATAATAGTAACGATATGTGATCATGAACATAACTTAAGAAGTTTACACCCAACCTTTCAAAAATCATAACCATGATTCATTGCATAAAACTTTATTATTTTAGAAAACATGGCCCATAAGAGTGATAAATCATCATAAATCAATCATTAACCTTAATATCATTTCATAAAATTGTGGGACCATCATAAATATAGAAAAACCACTTCATATTTCAAGGGTAACTACCAAGACCATCAACATAGTGGATTATGACTTATCACATATTACCCATTGTGGATTAAGACAAAACTATTTACCATAGTGTATCTATCCCATTAACTTATTTTCCTTTTTATCTCATGAGATATAAATCATTACCAAATGCATCAGACAGATATTTTGATGTCACCTATTTTGAGGAAAATATTCTTTCAATTTTGAAAATCACTTTTTAAAACTAAAAATTCATAAAAAATTTTGGAAATAAATTTATTTTAAAATAAACTTTGAAAACTATAAATTAATCTTTAAAACAATGGTTTGGTCATAATGGTGGAAAATACTATTCATACTGTACACATTAAAACAAAGATTCCCTTTCATAATTTTGGTAAAACTAAAATGTGACTTATTTCGGAAACATCATGGATATTCATTTCATTTTTTGAAAAATGTAAAAAGTGGATAAAATTTTTTATAATAAACCATTTGGATACTATTAAAAACATATTTAGAAACATTTTTCATAAAACATGATTTTTAAAGAAAAAGGGTTTTCAACCGAAGATAAAAATAAAGATGATTGTTCTTAAAACATTATTTTGGTATCTTGATTACAAAAAGAGAGGAAAATGAAAAAAAAACAAGTATTCTCATGAAACAATCATAGGATAATAAAATTCATGAGTTTATTGAGATATGGATCCTAATATTTCATCATTTTAATCTTAATCATAAATAATCTCGATAATCGATGAGATTGTAATATAAATTCTTTACCACTTTGGTATCTTTTGAATCGTAAGTACCATTTAATATTAACATAAAATGGAACATTAAATATCATAAAAAGAAGTATATTATTGATATAACATGTCAAATGGATGTACATACACCTCATAAAATAATATAGGTGCATAATATTACATTTTTCTCAAAGAAGGAAAATTGCAACAAAAAACCATTACCTTAAGTCTTAACTTCCTTAATACACGCTCAAAACTCCTATATAATAAATATAAGTTTATTAAACATATATTAAATAATAAAACACACAAACACACACATATACACACTGACATATATATATATATACATATATCATACCATATATGATTTACTTATGACCTTTTATATCCCATTTATTAATAATTCCATGTTAAAGTCACGTTTTCAGCATTCATTGCTTAGTTTTTCATGCATGCTTTGTTTTTTATTTTTGGTAATATTAATTTTATCATGGTTACATAATATATATAATTATAACCATGATATATATATATATATATATAATGTATTTTGTGTATATGTATTTAGAGTGATACATAAAAGTTAGAGATAATGTTCAAGGAGATGGTAGGCCGTATGTATGCATGAATGATGTTTCCATTTTCCCAACGGAAAGAAAGAAAGAAAGGTAAATAGTAAATTAACATTGAATAAATTTTATTAGTTCATTTATATAATATATTTTCATTAAATACATTCTTTTTTACCTTCTATGTAAAGGGTTGAAAAATCACATCGTTTCGTGAGGCGGTAGTCCTCCATACACACAAACAATGTTATCGTATTACCACAGAGTAGAATAACATTCCACATGTTATATAATTATTTAATAAGAAAAATAATATTATAAATATCATATATAGAAAATAAATCTACCATTATATACATCCATGATAGGTAGTGATGGAAAACGAATAAAATTGGTTTGTGAGGCGGTAATATGCCGTACACACGAATGATGATTTTGTAACTCATTTGATGGAATATGATAATGATTGAAGTTATTAAATTAACATAATAAAATATTATTATAAAAAATATACTGAGGTTTCTATATAATGGTGGTTTAATATGAACTTATTGAGGTGGATGAATTAATAAAAATAAACGCTTGGTTAGGGACATTACCTCTTCTTCGTACAACTTCATTTGGTTTTCATCAAAAGACTTATTAGGTTGTATTTATGGAAAAAAATAAGTATTATAGGGTTATACGAGAGAATTAATGAAGTTATTTGGGTATGTATTTTCCTAAAAATGGGTTTTTTTAATTTTGAAGAGTATATGAGAGGGGTGTCCTTTTATATGTGAGGTGAGTGACACACTTGTAATTTTTGAATAGAAAAAGGTGTACCCACATTATTTAAATTGCATAAGGCACAAAAATTGGCCACTATCTAACCTAGTATATATAAAATTGAAATATGGCTAGAAAATGTGTGCAGTAATTTTTTTGGTTCTTTTTTAAACCTTATATTTTTTTAGTTTAACCCCCATGGGTAAAACCATTTTTACCTTAAACGTGGTAAATATTTTTTTTCTATTAATTATGTTAAAACATAAATATAAATATATTAGATAATATAAATTATTTTCATTAAAAATATGGAATAAAATTTTCTAAATTCCATTCACATAAGTGAAAAACTTTAATTTAAAATTAATCCTATATATGCGCTGAGAAATTGGTCTTCCCAATAGAAAATTTTCTAAAGTTTAAAATGTTTTTATATCAAAATTTAATATTAAATTGATTCCAATAACCTAAATCGGATAAATAGATATATATTTTAACTATTTATACCTTTAAAACCACATAAAAATAATTTTGATGTTTTTAAATGTTTTAAAAGAAATGAAACTTCTTACTTAAAACCCGTAGTTTTCACTATTCATTAAAAAATTAACTTCTTAGAAAATTATTAAAAATTCACCCTAAGATAATTTTGACATGATTATTTAAAAAAATTAATTTCATGATTTAAAATAAATTTTCTAAAATTTTAAAAAATTAATTTTAAAATAAGTGCATAAAATATGACGAAACTACTTTTAAAAGAATATAGTTTTTAATAGCAAAATTGGATTTATTCTTATCTCTTATCTGGAAAACACAAAATACAAATGTTAAAAATTTGATTGATTATATATTATATATATTTCATTAAAATAATCCACTAAAATTGTTTTATTTAATTTATTGAGATAAAACATGTTTTTTTCACATAAAAACAGTTTTTCATAAAAAAGATTATCTATATTTTCAAATTGTTTGTATTTTCATTTATTATTTATTTGCCACCAAGGAATTTAATATATATACTTGTGTAAAACATATATTTTAATAATTTATTTAATTTCATTGATACCCTTCATTCCAATGGCTATGTGATAACTATCATATTAAATAATAATATTTTAATGTTATGTCACATTTTTTTAAACTCAGTGTTCCATGTAACAAAATATAAAATCCTTATTTCTAGTATCACAAAATATCAAAAAGAATAAAATTATTCAATAAAAAACATTTCAAAAAAATCCTATGGAGTTAAATCCCCCCCCCTTAAAGGAAATCTCATCCTCAAAATTCATCACTTTGGTACCAACAATCGAGGAAAATTCTACCTCACTAAATCCTCATTTTATCACGTAGCTTCATCAAGTTAGTGTCTGTGTCACAAAACATTGAATATGTGTTTTGTATTGTTTTGTATAACTTTCTCTATATGATCCAGAATCTCAACTAATTATTCCTTATATGAAATATCTTACTCCAGTGGTATGACATATGAGTTTAGTACATATGAAGTATAAGTTTTATACATCCCCAGGATGTGTACATGGAAAACATTGTGAACCTAAGGGAGGTTTAGTAGAAGAACCAAATTATAAGCTATTATCCTAAAGGATAAAAAATAATATATTCATAGGGCTCATTCATATAAAATAAAACATGAAATTCCCAAATAAGGAGGGGAGGATAAGTATTCCCTAAATATCATGATTCACTTCATCCATTATCATTTCATAATATCTCCCTTTTCACTTTTTCTTTAGATATTATTGTGTCTTATAATCTATATTATCCCTTGGATTGGGGAATTGATTCACATAATTCCAAAAATAATTTCAATTGAAACACTAGAGTGTGGGTGGTACATTAGCTGGAATCCTTTTCTCCTCTGTTACATTACACAGACCATTAATGGAATTTAAAAATTCATGGGATTTATGACTTACCTTTCAACATGTAAAGCACCTCCTAGTTCCATTCAACCAATTCCCTTATTTTTTCTTCCCACATTTCTGGAACGTCGATGGATTGAATTTCTAAAAACTATTTTAATTTTCCCAAGACTCAAAATTTATTTTCTTATCAAAACAATAGGAATGGTGGGAATGTACAATTTATATTTCCCAATTCAGTGCACATTGGATGACTTCTTAATAGATAATAAATTCATTTATATCCAAGTCCTTTCAAAGACTTAGTTTTAGGCCACCAAATAATTGATAAATTTTTATTTTTGGACTGATGATTAAAGAAGAATCGTACCTTAAAAGTCTTGCAAAATTAGCTTCATAGGTACCAATAGATTCAACATCATTTTTCTTAAGATCAAGGAATACTATATCCATCTTTTTTCATAGTATATGGGGGAAGTTAATACTATGAAATATCCCCTTAAACTCTTCCCATTACATAGATTCAATTTCTTCTTGTTCTATCATGTTCTTAATGAGAGTAAACCATTGATATGATTCACCGTCAAATTGAAAAACTACCAAAATGAATTTTTAATGTTAAAAACACTAAATAATAAAAAATATATCTTAATTGGAACTAATATATTTTATTGAAATTAGTAGATTAGACGATCCACTAAAAGAAGGTGCACGTTGCCTCATGATGGACTCAACCAAAAATTGTTCCCGCCTTTTCTTGTTTGGAAGTTCAGCATGATTCATATGTTGAGAATGTTTTGAAAGAATAAAAATAATATTTGGAATTATAGATCCCATGAAATTTTATTTCCCAGGATGAAAATCATTTCACTTTCCATTACACTCATCATTAATATAGTCCCTTTTAGTTCTAGCCATTTACTAAAACTAGATATCATTGTGTGAGAAACACTAATCCTAGTGAAAAAGCACATAATCATGAAAATATTTTATAGTATTTCTAAATCATGACACATTATTTTTAATTTATGACACTTTAGGCTTAACCTAGGCCATTCATGACCATTATTTAAATTATTCACAATGGGTTTTAAAGAGTTTGTGAATTTCTAAATCACACCCCCAGGAGTGCAAAACTAGGTGTGAATTAAGACCTGTTATTGTGTACAAAGTGATGATTGAGTCCATATCAAATATACATTTTAAAATTTATTACCCCTAGGTACCTCTGTACAAGATCCACATCCACTTGTAGTATCTGGACAAGGATTTAATTTCTCAAAAACCCATGCTTTATCCTTCACCAAAATTCTAATATATTTTCAAATACATAGAATTATCCTTATAATTATCCTTAGAGATATCCCTAGATATATACCTAGACCTATAATTAGTAATATACCTAGGTATCTCATGAAAGTTTTTGTAATCCTAATCTCTAATGATTGAATAAAATTTCATATGACAAAAATTATAATGACCCATGATTTTATATATAAATATCAGATATTTTTTTTATGAATATTAAATAAATTTCATAAAAAATTTCCACATACCATAATGATTTAGTGTTTTTCAAGAATAGAAACACCATCTACTTATTTCATGAAAAATCTTCAATATCTCCCATAAAGTTCTTCTTACACATTACTCCTCTTAGAAATACCCTACACAAACATTTCTTCATATCTTGGGGAAGAAAATATAGGAAAGGGTGAGATTAGATACTCAGTAAGTGTAAAAATATGATATATCAATCTATGATCGTTTGAAATCCTAATATAATCATAAGTTCATGTGATCATGAACATAACTTAGTAATTTCATACCCTACATTTCATAGATTATAAACACAATTCATGGAATAAAAGTTTATTATTTATGAAAAAATATCCCATAAAAGTGAGAAATAATAATAAATCAATAATTAACCATAAGATCATTTAATAATACTATTTCACCATCATAAATATTGAGAAATAAATTCATATAGAAAGGTTAACTACAAGGACCATCAGCATAGTGGATCAATAGTTATCACCTATTTCCCATTGTAGATCAGGATGCACCTATTTCCCATAGTGGATCAATCATGAATACATTTTTCCCATTTTTATCTCATGATATATAATGATTTACCCAATCCATTATAGGGATATATAGGTCCCAACCATATCATAATGATAACCATACATATGTGTGTGACAATATAATAAAACATTCATCATATCATAACATCATAACTCATGTAAAGAAAAAAAGTTTCACAAAAATTTCATCAATTCACCATATAAAACACATGAAAAAGAAATAGGTTTCATAAAAATTTCAACAACATAAAAATTAACCATATAGATAAATGATAAGTATGATACCATTCAATATTATCCTTAGTAAATAATAAGTAACATTAATGGATGCCATCATAGATGGAAAATTATTTTGAAAGATCAAGTGGAATATTTCTTAAGCAATATAGCCTTTCCAATTTGAAAAACACTTTTTAAAAATGAAAAATTTTCAAAATCATTTTCTTTAAAAATAACCTTGGAAATTTATAAAGTAATCTTGAAAAATCATTTAAAAAATTTCTTGATGAAAACATCTTTTCTATTTTGAAAATCACTTTTTAAAACTAAAAATTCATAAAAAATTTGGAAGTACATTTATTTGAAAATAAATTTTGAAACATATAAAAGAATCTTAAAAACAATTACTTGTTCATAATGGTGGAAAGTACCTTTCATTATGTACCTGTTAAAAAAATTATTTATTTATATTTTTTTAAAAATATAAAATAGATTTATTTTGGAAAATGAAAAAAAAGATACATTTCAAGAAAATTTGAAAAGATAAAACATGGGAAAAAATTTATTCAATAAATCATTTGGATAATGATAAAAATATTTTTGAAGACATTTTTTTAAAACATTGTTTTTGAAGAAAAATGATTTTTGATCCAAGATAGAAATAAAGACGATTTTTATTAAAAAACGTTTTTTGGTATCTTGAGTATATAAAGAGGAGAAAATAAAGGGAAATCATATATTCTAATGAAATAACTATAGGATAACAGAATTAATGATTTTCCTATGATATGGATCATAATAGTTTATCACCAGAACCATAATCACAAACAATATTGATAATTGATGATGTTCTAACATAAAATATTTTCCAATTTGTTATATTATGAGTCATAAGTAAAATTTAAGATTTAGACCAAATGAAAAATTAAATTTCATGAAGATAAAAATATTAATGATATAACATATCAATTCTTTTTAATGTACTAATCATAAAACAAGATAGGTTTATAACATAACATATGCACTAAAGAAGGAAAATTGAGACAAAAATTCCTTACCATAAGTCTCAAATATATTCATACACAATAAAAAACCTTATATAATAAATATAATTTCATTATAAATCTATTAATGAAAAATAATTATATATATAATACCATATATTATTTACTTATGAACTTTTATTACCTGTTTATTAACAATTCCATATTAAAGTCACATTTTGGGAAACAATTTTTTTTTTCATGTATGTTTTTGATTTTATATTTTGGCAATATTACTTTTTTCATGGTTTTATAATAAAAATATTGTTAAATATGATATAAATATCATATATATTAATTATATATATATTTATAGTGATCTATAAAATTTAGAGATAGAAAATGAAATATAACATTAATGGAGATGGTAAACCGTACGTACACATGAATGCTGTTTCCATTTTCCTTAAGGAAATAAATAAATAAGGTTTAATAATATTTTAATATTTCAAAATATTTTTTATTTCATATATATAAAATATGTTAATTAAACCTATACTTATTACCTTCCATCTAAATCATGAAAAAATTACATCACTTCTGTAACACCCCAAGATTTCATAGTGTGTTATTTCTTCAAAATAATTCAATAACTTGCACTACACGCAACACCGAGTTCAATCACACCATGACTTACCAAAAAAAAGCCATTCAAAAGAGGTTATGAATAGTATTAACTAAATTTTAAACTTTATATAATCCTTATAATTTTAGAATCTATATTATGAGTTTCTTAGATATAATACAAGAACAAATTCATTTTCAGTATTGCACTTTTATCAACTTTTAATAGTGAACCCTTTTTAAATACAATATTTTAAACTTTTTGACTAAATGGGGACATCAAAAATTTAAAATTAAACATCCCAAGATTCAACGATATGCTTTCCTTTGAATAATACAGTAGCGTGTGTGTACGCAAGTTCGAGTTTTAACACACACCACAACCGATAAAACTAGCCGTTATGAATAGAAATACCTACTTTTTGAAATTATATATATTTTATATTTCAAAATGGACTTCATTTTTGGATTCGGAGTGCCGAATTTACCCTAAGGTGAAATTTTGGTACTTTTTGGATAACTTTAATATTTTAATGAATAGTGAAAATTAATAAATTTTGATTAAAAACAACTTTTTAATAAAAATAATTAATAGTGATAAATTATGAATTTGAGTGGTTTTAAAGTATATTTAGAATATATTTTTACCATTTAATATAATGTTGGTCATTGTAAAGACCCGTAAATTTCAAGGAAATTTTTTTTCTTAATTTTCTTTGGAATTTTACAAGAACACAGTTTCTGACGGTTCCTGATTCCGAGGCCCGGTGTGCCCGGAATCATTTTCCAAAGATTGGCTCGGGTACGTTCAGTGAACAGACGAGCGAGTTTTTATAACTTTTGAACCGGTGCCCGGAATCGAATTCTGAGGGCACAGATGAAATTGTAGCGCCGATATTCTCTTAGAAACTCCTCTTCCGGAGTTACGTTTTCTCGGGTGTGGTTTTTAATTTTCGGGCTTAAAGTTAAGAAATAAAATAATTTTTTCAACAACTTTATTTTATTTCAATTAAGCCACTTGGAAGCCACTTGAAGCCACTTAAAAGCAGCTTAATCTGAGTTGATCCGGATAGGATGCTATCCAGAAAATATCCTACCCCCTGGGTAGGATATTTGTGAGGTGGGGCCCGCACGAGCCCCGCCGTTTCTTTCCGCTAATTAATGCACCCGCGAAAACCTGTCATTATGAAAGTCAACTGATGCGTTTTCTAAATTCTTAACAGACCATTTAATTGGGCGTTTTATTTCGTAAATTAAATGAGCTGTTTCTTTCGTTGAATTAATTCAATGAATTGATGGGTCGTTACTTACCCCTTTTTGTGTGTTGGCATAATAATAAAATAAGACCAACCAATTTCTTTTGGAGGATTACTCATTGAGAGATGATCCTTGAACCTTCAGCCTCCTTCGCGAAGAACGCGAAGAACGCGAAGAATGCCGAACCCAGAAATCGACGACGCGACGCTGTGATCCGCGACGCCGACAACATTCTTCTGCGACGTCTCTTCCTCCGCGACCAATCTTCGATCGACTGCTTGAGGTGAGAGTCTCGGACCTTCCTTTTCATCTCCTTCGTGGTTCTTAACCAAAACCCGGATTTAATTAATTAAATTAAATCTGTTGTTTCATGGTGCGTTGAGTTCGCCGACTCAACGCCGTGTTCCGCGACGACGCGACGCCCTTCCGCGACGAGGCGACGATCTCCACCTTCCGCGACGAGCAAATTCCACGAAGAACGCTCACGCGCGACGTCCAGCGAGGTAGGGATTTTATATTTTGGAAATACCCCTCCTTATATTCCTGTGAACATTCTTTAAAAATTAATGAACTGGAATCAAAGGAAAAATTTTATTTTATTAAAATTGTTGGTTCATGTGTTGAACATTTTATTTTCTCCCGTTGATTATCTCTAAGGCGGAGGGTGCGGGCCAAACGAACATGGCCCGACGACCCTCCGCCGTTTTTCGTTTTGTGCGGATTTGACGGGCGACGACGGAACGTGCCGCAACGGATGTTTGATGTTTCCACAGTGAAGGACGAGTCCCGGGAGGAGCAACGGCGCAGACGGGAAGGAAAACGGGCCACCGGAGCGACTCCGGCGGCGCGGCGGAGCCCGTGGACCCGCGACCGCGCGGGTCCGGCGCGCCCGGGTGTCCAGGGCGGCACCCCGTGGGTGCCGCGGGGTTGTCACGCGGTGCGCCCGGGTGTCCAGGGCGGCACCCCACGGGTGTCGCGGGGTTGTCACGCGGCGCCCCCGGGTGTCCAGGGCGGCACCCCGCGGGTGTCGCGGGGTTGTCACGCGGCGCCCCCGGGTGTCCAGGGCGGCACCCCGCGGGTGTCGCGGGGTTGTCACGCGGTGCCCCCCGGGTGTCCAGGGCGGCACCCCGCGGGTGCCGCGGGGTTGTCACGCGGTGCCCCCGGGTGTCCAGGGCGGCACCCCTCGGGTGCCGCGGGGTTGTCACGCGGCGCCCCCCGGGTGTCCAGGGCGGCACCCCGCAGGTGCCGCGGGGTTGTCACGCGGCGCCCCCCGGGTGTCCAGGGCGGCACCCCGCGGGTGCCGCGGGGTTGTCACGCGGCGCCCCCAGGTGTCCAGGGCGGCACCCCGCGGGTGCCGCGGGGTTGTCACGCGGCGCCCCCGGGTGTCCAGGGCGGCACCCCGTGGGTGCCGTGGGGTTGTCACGCGGCCCACCCAGGTGTCCAGGGCGGCACCTCGCGGGTGCCGCGGGGTTGTCACGCGGCGCGTTCGGCTGTCTGGCCGACACCCCGCGGGTGCCGCAGGGGTGTCACGCGGGGCGGCAGCTCCCCCCGCGTCGGCCGCGCGGTCGAGCCGAGCCGGGCCGGCCCTGGCCGGGCCGGGCCGGGCCGGGCCAATCGGGTCGAAACCGGGTCGAGTCGACCAGGTTTGGGACGAACCAGTTCGGGCCGACCAGGGGGGGTCGGGCTGGGTCGGCCCGGACCCGGACCCCCCTCGTTTTTCGGACCGCTTTCAGTCAAATGCCCGTAACTTGAGCTACGGGCCTCCGTTTGACGAACCGTCGGCGGCGCTGGTGATATCGTTGGGAAACGGTACCTATGAGTATACCCTATGAGAGTTCGGGGTACAGTTGATATATGGCCGGGATTGGTTCTCTCCCGAAACCAACCGGGTCCCTGGGACGAAAAGGCTAATAATTTCCAGACCAGGCGTCGGATTGACGCGCCGTCTGTTGCGTTGAGTTCCTCTTGACGATACAGAACTTTTGGCATACTCCGCCCGTGTTTTGGACGCAGTTGGTTTTCGGTCGGGTTGGATCGTACCAGAAATTCAACCGGGCCCCTAGAACGGAAAAGCTGATATCTTTCAGACATTACCTCCGTTTGACGTGCCGTCTGTTGCGTTGAGACCCCTATGACGAGGCGGTCCTTTGAGATACTTCTTATTGGGATTTCGTGATACTTGGAGTATCAACCTGTAGCTCGTGGAGCGGACCCTCCCAGTGACGAGCTAGCGGAGTAGCAGCAGATCCTTGGCTGTGGAGCGCTTGGTTGTAGCAGCATACCCTTGGCGGTGGAGCGCTTGGTTGTAGCAGCATACCCTTGGCGGTGGAGCGCTTGGTTGTAACAGCATACCCTTGGCGGTGGAGCGCTTGGTTGTAGCAGTATACCCTTGGCTGTGGAGCGCTTGGTTGTAGCAGCATACCCTTGGCGGTGGAGCGCTTGGTTGTGGCAGCATATCCTTGGCGGTGGAGCGCTCGGTTGTAGCGGCAGACCCGTGGTACTCGATAGTGGTGGTGTGCTTGGTTGTAGCGGCAGACCCGCGATACTGGAGAAGAGCGTACGGAGTACGGAGACCGTGTAGCCGGATGAGACCTGAAGACTGCTCGACCGACTCGACTTGGAGTGAGTTGACTAGCCCAGAAGACGGAGCGCCCGGTATTCTGCAGCAGACCCACGGCGGACGGAGCGCCTGGTAGTTGGCAGCAGACCCACGGTACTCTACTGGAGGAGTACCTCTGTAGGCTATTTGGGTGAGCGCCCGATATTTGGCAGTAGACCCTCAGCGGACGGAGCGCCCGGTAGTTGGCAGCAGACCCGCGGTACTCGACAGGAGGAGTACGTCAGCAGTCTTAGGTTAGTGATCAGTACCTCAGAGTCGTGACAGGACCATTGTACACTTCAGAGACGAGGCTCTTCAGCAGTTACAGTTTCGATAATAAAAATCCTGGTTTGAGCTGAGTCATTGATCCTTGTGTTTCCTCTTTATTAAGATGGGTTGACTGATAATTTCGGTATATGTATGGGCATATACTTATGAGATTTATCTGTTGAGTTTTCCTGTTTGGATTTACTGTTTACTCTCCTTCGTGGATTGTGTTGAACTATCCTGTGTGGATTTACTGTTTACTCTCCTTCGTGGATTTTGTTGAACTATCCTGTGTGGATTTACTGTTTACTCTCCTTTGTGGATTGTGTTAAACTATCCTGTGTGGATTTACTGTTTACTCTCCTTTGTGGATTGTGTTGTGCTATCCTGTGTGGGTATACGTTTGCTTTCCTGTGTGGACTGGGTTGTGCTTGGGCTCAGACGTTGGAGCCAAATGAGAATGGATGACTTAGGTATATGTATGGGCATATACCTAAGCTGTGTTAGATGTTACTACGTGATTGCATCATTCATCTATGGTTGATCCTTTTTGGATTTTGGGAGACCTTTGGGGGTCTCGGGGTCCCTACTAAGTAGCTTATACTCCCCCCTGCACGGGCTATGCTCGCACTTCGTTGTGTTGGTTGCAGACGACAGACAGCGCTGGTCGAGGCTGGGGCTTGCTGAGCGAGACGGTACCCGGAGGTGGACCTCACGACGAGATGATACCCGGAGGTGGACGTGACGACGAGAAGATCCCCGGAGGTGGACGTTACGACGAGACAGTACCCGGAGCTGAGGTGGCCATCTGTACCTACCCTTCAAGCAGGGACTCCAGAGGATGATCCAGGAGCAGCTTGACACCTTCTTGCCATTTTGTCTTTTTATTGTACTTTACAGTTGGGCTTGTATTTCCGGCCCCTTTTACTTTCAGCACTTCTGTTGTACTCAGTTTACGTAGTGTTTACTTCCTCTTGTACTCTGTGGTATTTTGTTACTTTTATAAAGGCAATGCCTTCCCAGTTATCGGGATTTACGCCTTTGGTGCTAGTCGCCAGCCCCTGGCCTATGGAAGGCGGGCTTGGGGTAGTCACAGCACGGGCCCCGAGGACGGGTCATGACAGATTGGTATCAGAGGTGGTCGGTTCTACTGCAAACTCTGATCTTTCTTCTATGTGAATCAATAGTGTTTAGCATATTGAGTGTGGTTATCGGTCCAGGGAGTCCAGTGTTGGTGCGGCTGCCGACGTATCCGTACACCAGGACCCTGACTTCCGATTTCCGACTTAATGCAGAAAGACACTGATTGCGTGTGTGTTTCCAGCAGTTTTTAAAAGTCATCTCAAACCAGGTCAGCTCACCAGGTTCTTATCGTTTGACCGTATCACGTTGTTTCTTTCAGGATGCCTCCCCGCGGACGACCAGCTAGGGTTATGAGGGTTGAGCGTGGCGACAACCCGCCCAGCGAAGAGGCCTCGGTGCAGGGCCCCTTGACAGCTGAGGCACCGACAGTACCTCTACCCGCCGAGCCACCGATGCTTCCAGCCGCTGACGATGCACGTCTCTTGAGCGCACTGCACGAGTTCCAGCGCTAGAGGCCACCCAGGTTCTGGGGAGAGACGGACCCGAAGGTGGCTGAGGATTGGCTGGAGGCTGTGGTGGGAGTTTTCAGGCTAGTGAGGATACCAGCAGACCTCATGGTAATCCTCGCAGCGAGCCTACTGTACGCAGCAGCAGACCGATGGTGGAGCTTGATGCTCCAGGTACAGGACGAGGCATCACTTCTATTGGCAGACTTCGAGATCCTGTTCCGGGCAGAGTTTGTACCATCCACCCTTCAAGCGGTGCGTATACAGGAGCTACTCCAGCTGCGGCAGGGCAGCATGACAGTGGCCCAGTACTCGGCGAGATTTGCGGACCTCTCACTCTACTCTACAGATATGGTACGAGACCCGTTCTTCAGGTCCTGAACCTTCGAGAAGGGACTCAAGAGAGAGATTAGAGCTTATGTAGTTCCACTCAGCATTCCGACGCAAACAGGTGTGCTGGAGCGATCCCTCTTAGTGGAAAGTTTCCTTGCTGAGCAGTCTCCAGCAGCATGACCCACTACTAGCCAGCATACAGCAGAGTCTTCTGTAGCAGGCAGTAGACAGATGACGCAGAGGTCCAAGAGGGCCAGACCTACCGGTGGCCGACTGCACGACTCAGGCTCAGTTGTGCGGGGGAGACGGGGTGGAGTCAGAGCCAGGCGTTCCAAGAGTGGGCAGTGTTACTCCTGTGGCGGGATTGGTCACATGGCTCGAGACTGCCCGACTCGTTTTAAAGATGAGCAGAAGGCGGTAGAGGGACCTCCCAAACAGAGATTCGGCCACGGTGGTCCGCCGGGTACAGGCGGACGAGACCGTGGAGCTGGCTGAGTAGCCGATGGTGGGAGACACTTTGAGGTGTTGCCACCACCACCACCAGGAGGTCCACCCCGACCGCAGGGAGTTGGTGGACATGGGAGAGCTCAATTTCAGGCAGCTGAGGCCTTCGATCGTGGAGCTCTGGGAGTAGTTGGACAGGAGCGGAACTAGTGGATACGTCTTTTGTACTTCTAGTTCCTTGTTGCTGTTGTGTAGCGTCCTTGTAATATGAGCTGCAATAAAAAAAGACGCTTACCTTTGTGATGTTTTCTTTCCTGTCCTCTTTTGCGTTGTTACTAAGAGGTTCCGGTTTAGACTGTTGACTTGACCCTCACTTGTGGGACATCTACTGGAGGAGACCCAGTTACCACACACTGATGCCGACAGTGTGACTCAGCCCTTGAGGCGAGAGTAATGGTTGGATCTCTTGGTAGTAGCGTCGAGGCCTTACGACGTCATCCTTGGTATGGATTAGTACCATCCATGTCAGGATTGACTGTATTAGGAAAAAGAATGTGGTTCATCTAGGGGATGAGACCATATTTCTCTTATTGACAAGGAAGAAATATTGCAGCTCTTGTGGGACCTGAGATGGTCCAGGTCTTCCAGGGGCGGATGAGTACAGCTCAGAGCCGGTAGAAGACTTATGATGACAGGAGACGGAGACAACTAGAGTTCGAGGATAATGACCACGTCTTCTTGCGGGTCTCACCTCGACGTGGGTTGCGGAGATTTGGCCGAGGCGACAAGTTGTCTCCACGCTTCATCGGGCCTTTCCAGGTCCTCAGCAGGATTGGCGAGGTGGCTTATTGCCTGGCTCTACCACCTCAGTTGCACCGTGTGCACGACGTCTTCCACGTATCTCAGCTGAGAAGATACGTGCACGACCCGACGCACATCTTTGACCATGGGGAGTTAGACGTGGATGATGGGGCGACTTTTACGGAGGTCCCGATGGGGATAGAGGATCGATAGGAGCAGGTCCTACGTGGACGATCGATTCTTCTTGTGCGCATCAGATGGAAGCACGGGAACCTCCAGGGAGCACATGGGAGCGGGAGGCTCATATGCGTGCTCAGTACCGCCTTTGTATCCCTAGTTTGTGTTGAAGCATTACGGGGACGTAAATCCCTGTGGTGGGAGTAATGTAAAGACCCGTAAATTTCAAGGAAATTTTTTTTCTTAATTTTCTTTGGAATTTTACAAGAACTCAGTTTCTGACAATGCCTGATTCCGAGGCCCGGTGTGCCCGGAATAATTTTCTGAGGTTTGGCTTGGGTATGTTCAGTGAATGGACGAGCGAGTTTTTCTAACTTTTGAACCGGTTCCCGGAATCGAATTCTGAGGGCACCGATGAAATCGCAGCGCCTGTATTCGCTTAAAAACGCCTCTTCCGGAGTTGCGTTTGCTCGGGTGTGGTTTTTAATTTTCGGGCTTAAAGTTAAGAAATAAAATAATTTTTTTGACAACTTTATTTTATTTCACTTAAGCCACTTAGAAGCCACTTGAAGCCACTTAAAAGTGGCTTAAACCGAGTTGATCCGGATAGGATGCTATCCAGAAAATATCCTACCCCCTCGGTAGGATATTTGTGAGGTGGGGCCCGCATGAGCCCCGCCGTTTCTTTCCTCTAAGTAACGCACCTGCGAAAACCTGTCATTATGAAAGTCAACTGACGCGTTTTCTAAATTCTTAACAGACCATTTAATTGGGCGGTTTATTTCGTAAATTAAATGAGCTGTTTCTTTCGTTGAATTAATTCAATGAATTGATGGGTCGTTACTTACCCCTTTTCGTGTGTTGGCATAATAATAAAATAAGACCAACCAATTTCTTTTGGAGGATTACTCGTTGAGAGAGGATCCTTGAACCTTCAGCCTTCTTCGCGAAAAACGCGAAGAACGAGAAGAACGCCAAACCCGGAAATCGACGACGCGGCGCCGTGATCCGGGACACCGAAAACGTTCTTCTGCGACGTCTCTTACTCCGCGACCGATCTTCGATCGGCTACTTGAGGTAAGAGTCTCGGACCTTCCTTTTTATCTCCTTCGTGGTTCTTAACCAAAACACGGATTTAATTAATTAAATTAAATCTGCTGTTTCATGGTGCGTTGAGTTCGCCGACTCAACGCCGTGTTCCACGACGACGCGACGCCCTTCCGTGACGACGCGACGATCTCCACCTTCCGCGACGAGCAAATTCCGCGAAGAACGCTCACGCGCGACATCCAGTGAGGTAGGGATTTTATATTTTGGAAATACCCCTCCTTATATTCCCGTGAACATTCTTTAAAAATTAATGAACCGGAATCAAAGAAAAAAATTTATTTTACTAAAATTGTTGGTTCATGTGTTGAACATTTTATTTTCTCCCGTTGATTATCTCTAACGCGAAGGTTGCGGGCCAAACGAACACGGCCCGACAACCCTCCGCCGTTCTTTGTTTTGTGCAGATTTGACGGGCGACGACGGAACGTGCCGCAAAGGATGTTTGATGTTTCCGCAGTGAAGGAAGAGTCCCGGGAGGAGCAACGGTGTAGACGGGAAGGAAAACAGGCCACTAGAGCGACTCCGGCGGCCCGCAGAAGCCGGCGGCGGCGCCCGTGGACCTACGGCCGCGCGGTTCCGGTGCGCCCGGGTGTCCAGGGCGGCACCCCGCGGGTGCCGCGGGGTTGTCACGCGGCGCCCCCGGGTGTCCAGGATGGCACCCCACGGGTGCCGCGGGGTTGTCACGCGGCGCCCCCGGGTGTCCAGGGCGGCACCCCGCGGGTACCGCGGGGTTGTCACGCGGCGCCCCCCGGGTGTCCAGGGCGGCACCCCGCGGGTGCCGCGGGGTTGTCACGTGGTGCCCCCGGGTGTCCAGGGCGGCACCCCGCCGGTGTCGCGGGGTTGTCACGCGGCGCCCCCCGGGTGTCCAGGGCGGCACCCCGCGGGTGGCGCGGGGTTGTCACGCGGCGCCCCCCGGGTGTCCAGGGCGGCACCCCGCGGGTGGCGCGGGGTTGTCACGCGGCGCCCCCGGGTGTCCAGGGCGGCACCCCGCGGGTGGCGCGGGGTTGTCACGCGGCGCCCCCCGGGTGTCCAGGGCGGCACCCCGCGGGTGCCGCGGGGTTGTCACGCGGCCCTCCCGGGTGTCCAGGGCGGCACCCCGCGGGTGCCGCAGGGTTGTCACGCGGCGCGTCCGGCTGTCTGGCCGACACCCCGCGGGTGCCGCAGGGGTGTCACGCGGGGCGGCGGCTCCCCCCGCGTCGTCCGCTCGGCCGCTCGGCCGAGCCGAGCCGGACCGGCCCTGGACAGGCCGGGCCGGGCCTACCGGGTCGAACCCGGGTCGGGTCGACCCGGTTCGGGATGACCCGGTTCGGGCCGAACAGGGGGGGTCGGGCCGGGTGGCCCAGACCCGGACCCCCTGTTTTTAGGACAGCTTTCGGTCAAATGCCCGTAATGTCGGTAAATAGTTATCCTCTATCTCCAAGACAACCCCATTAAGCCCAAAATGTCGGTTACATGATTCACATCCTTCTCCACCTCATCATGTCCAAGTGGAACTTCGAAACTCTTGGTACTATTCCTCAGTGCTCATCCACGCATTAGGAAGACCAAAGCCGCGATAGGGGTGTCATTCAGGGTTCCGCACCAATTTTCCTTTGGCGTACATTCCAAGTATCATAATAGACATCATCCTCCCTTGTTTCCCACACCGAGTTTAACTCACGTGGGATTAGGGATCGGTTTGAGGTCTGCACTTACTTGGAGGGTTTTCACTCCATCCATGGTCCGAGCTCTAAGACCATAAACTAATATCGCTTCAAGAACTACGTGTGGCTTGATTACCATCCTTAGGGGATACATAGGATCACCCGGACGTCTCTTTTTTGGGTCCATCTCAATTGGGAGCTAGTTTCTCCTGCCCCTACCTCCCTACCACTATTCAGGCCCCTTGGCCAAAGGCTCCTTTCTCAGAATTGTGTACGGTGTGGTGTGGGACCCTGTCTTCATTCATTTCGGGTATACTTTATAGCGTCGTTCACATTCCTTCATGTCCAAGCCATACGACTTTAAACTATGCTTCCTGGTCCTATTACATGACCCTAAACTATGACATTATCGTCCTGGCCGCACGATGAAAAATGGCACTGCATCGTGATGTCCTCTAGGGGACTACATGTTTGGTATTGGTCACACACTATACCATTTTTCAAATCCTACTACAGATCGATTCGTGTGGTGATGTCAGGGCCTGATACCCTAGGCCTATCACTCATCAAAAGAAAAACCACTCACCTGAAAGGACAAACAAGATTTATCAAATACTACTTCTCTTGGTGAGAGGGCCATGCCCTCACCCCCTTTTATCCCTGGCTTTGGAACCTTACCGTGCCACTTCAAGAACTAAATGCAGCTTGATCCCCATCCTCATGGGGTACATAGGAACGTATGTGCACCTTGACTCAGGCCCATCTCAACTCTCGTTTTCAGTCCCTCGACCTTAAACCGCTCCAAGGAACACATGGTGGTCAGAACCCCCAATTCTCGTCCACATCGCGTTTTTTGTAATTACCCCACGATGTGTCTCCCGCATTTCATACCATCTATGGTCTGAGTTCTACGACCCTAAACTAAGATCTCCCTATGGGAAGGGACTCAACTCCCTCTATCTAATACGTTATGTTATCGTATTTAGATGTGTTTGACAAAGAGCCCGATGTGTGGGATTTTCATGGAGACATTCCCCTCATTCCATGTCCAAGCTTCATGAGCTCGCTATTTGGATCCTCATCCTCTTCCACATCCAAAGGGACCCCATAAAGGCCTGGTCCCATGCTGTATCGAATCACCTACCATCTTGGGCCAACGCCCCTAAGGATTTCGAACGACACTTGCGATAGGTCCCTTGTTTCGAACATGGTCAACGGTCGACCCTCATTTGTATTTCCCAATTCCAGGATAATGTGATATGGATGCTACATTTCCGCCATGGTCAACAGTTATCCTCCATCGCCACCCCACCATCATTGTGGTCAATATTTCGAGCTTCATGATTCACACATTTCCACTTCCTCGTGTTCAAGTGGAATTCCCACATACTCGGCTTTATCTCTTTGCGTGTCTAGGTGCGCTACATGGACATGTTAGCATCATTGGGCCGAAATTTTTCGAGCGTCCCTTTACCCTAACATGTTCCTTCCTGTGTCAGGAAGTCCCCCATTAATTCTTGTTTCCCACATCGATCATGACTTACGTGGGCTTAGTAGTTTTTTTAGGATGTGTGCCGACACAGCCAAGATTCTCATCGTCCTGCACGACGTTAAACTGTTCTTCCAGAACTACATACAGCTTGATTCCCACCCCCTTAGGATACATAGAGACACCCAAGAATTTCACCTAGGGTCCATCCCTGGGAATCACGAATCGCATCCTTTCCCACCATCGACCCCTCGTACTAACTCCTTATAGGGAACTGTTTAACTACAACTTCACCCTGAATAAGTTCGGGATGCCCCAAGATGACATTGGGAAGTGACGAAACCCTCGCCAGAGAGGCCCTGTCTGAAAGAAAAAATTATCCATGATCAAACCGATGCGACCATCTAGTGCACTCCACCACGGTGGCATAACTTCAAGAGTGTTCGATTCTATTCGAACAAACCCTCACTCCACATTCCACGCTTTGTGTGCCCCCTCATTCGGACCCTCTTCCTCTTTCACATCTAGAGGAAACCCCAAACAGTATGGATGCTCGGACTATGGCCCGCCTATTGTCCTGGGCTAACGTTCCAGAAGACTAACGGATGACAGTTTGATCCTGGTCTCATGTTTGAACGTGGTCAATGGTCGACCCTGATTTGATATCTCCACTCCAGGATAATGCAATAAGAATGCCATGTTTCGAATGCAATCAATAGTTATTCTTTATTGTCACGCCACCCCCATAATGCTCCGAATCGAGGGTTTTTTGATTCACACCTCCCATTACCATCAGTTAAGATTGATTTCAGCACCCCTGGAATTACCCTGTTTGTGCACAAGAGCATACTTGGAAGATGGTAATTCGGCTGTTCTGAGAGCTTCATTCTCCAGTCAGGTCCCTCCCTTTTCCTCCCAAAAATACGAACTGTTTGTTCAAACCCCGGATGCCTGAATCTTGGCTTGCACTCCTATATTTGGATGGGGTGAAAATATGTTCATCCCTTGTTTCTTACATAGGGCCTGACCCACGTGAGCTTAGGGAATGATCGCTGGGTGCTCCGTGAACATCATAAGGATGCAATAAACCAATGTAAATAATGAAACTCATGCATGCTACGAAATTCAAAAAATCAAAGCCTGAAAGTATGTTTAAGGGTCTCTAATCATTACATTACCCGTGTAACACCCCAATCTTCTACGGTATGATTCTCTTTGAAAAATACAGTAGTGTGAGTTGTACACCATTTTGAGTTCTAACACACACACCACAACCAATCAAACTAGCCGTTATGAATAGTAATACACACCTTTTGAAATTTTATAAATTTTATCTTTCAAAATGGAATTCATTTTTGGATTCAGAATATCGAAATCAGCCTAGGGTGAAATTTTGGTGTTTTTCTGAAAACTTTCATATTTTGATGAATAGTGAAAATTACTAGATTTTAATTAAAAACAACTTTTTTAATCAAAATATTAATAGTGATAAATTATTAATTTTAGAGGTTTTAAATTATATTTGGTATATATTTTTACCATTTAATACAATTTTGTTAATTGGACATAATTTCATAATTAAACCAAACATAAACATGTGTCAATCTTTTGATAATTATTATCTCTTGAAAACACGCTTTTTGTTTTAACAATGATAATTAATTTTAAATTAATTTCTGCCACTTCTGTGTTTTGAATTTAGAAAAATGGATTCCATATTTAGAATCAGGATGTCCAAATTGTGTAAATAGGTATCTTTTAATTTTAGACATTTTGAATAATTACTTCGGTAAATATTTTATTTACCATGGTTAAAGGGTAAATCCGGTAAATAAAGGTAAAAAAATAATATTATAATAATACTAAATTACCCTAAAACGTGTTAACCTTATTGGTTGATACATGTCCGACCATGGGTATCTTTGGGTCGATTTCGGGACCCCATGGAGCCACTTGTAGGTGATAAGGACACTTTATATGAATTAAGTTAAAGTAAATACAAAAATGATATAAGCATATATCTTTTAGAATTTTTTTTACATAGGGTTATAGTTGTTATATTTTTGACTATAAATTTTCATTATAAATATAATAATATTTTCCACATAATGGTATTCTATTTATAATTTTTAGACATTGAATAATTAAATATATTTATGACACAATATTGATACCGTATTTTCCTTATTAATGAATGAATCAAATAATTGGTAGTATAAATGTTAAAAAAAATATAATTTGAAAGTTTTGATGACATACATGAATTTTATTGATTAATATGACATGTTATGATTGATTAAATGAATTTTGTTTTGAAATAATAAAGATTTTAAAACTTTAAAAAAAATAAATTATTAAATAGTGTCAAAATTGACATAAATGAGTTTTTAAAACAAATTTTATATTATTAAATGATATTATATTCATATAAATATAAATATAGGAAAAAAGACTTATATAATGATAGGTGTATAATTAATGGACAACTTGGGGGTCTCTTGAATGTATATAGTATGTTTATTAACTATATAATATAAAAATATAAAGTTACATGGTAAATGTCAATCTAATTAACTAAGAGTTAAAACTAAAAGATAAGGTTAATATAATGAACCAAACCAGTCTAAAATCTATTTGTTGAATTTATTTCGACCCATCCCAACCTTATAATTTTAATAATCCACTTTGAAGCCATTAGAAACCGAATATGAATTTATTATAAATTAATACTTTATGTTTTTCCTAAAGAGCCCCTCCTCCCCCTTATAAAAGGACACAACTTCTAACCAATTCCTCACACCTTCAAAGCCTTTTGGTTCAGCCAAAACCTGACCAAATACTCTCTAAACTTTCCTAAATTCAACCTAGAAGAATTATTTTGATCTGAAATCCAACCTAAAATTCCCTTTTGATCAAATCAAAAGGAATAACCAGAAGAAGAGGTAATGTTTTCACCACCCTTTTTCAAGTATCTTTCTTCTTCAACTTCTTCTTTCTTTTTTGTTTCCATTATAAAATAATAACTCCAGTATCTTATATATACTGTGATGTTATTATAAATATGGTACAACCATATTCATTATTCTATCCATCCTTTGAATGACATGTCACCATACATACGTACGTATGACCTACCGTCTCCACGTCGTGGTGTAATTATTATTCAATACATTATTATTTGGATGGGTATAATAATGATGTGTAATTAATGTAAATAATCAATATAACATGATAATGATTCTGTATATATGATATACTATCCAATTATCTATTATTTTAATATCACAAGATTGATATTGTCTCTCATGCGTACGTACAGACTACCATCTCCACGAACGTGATGAGATTCATTCACCATCGTATCCATTCAAATATAACACTCATTTGATGATTAAAATTAATGTTTAAGGAATTGATATCATTATGGATATGAATAATATACAACCTATCCATAACAAACACGGCTTACGTAACAAATCATATAAAGAAAAAAAATCAGTTAACACTCGAAACGACGATAATACTAAGATATTATTAACAAATCAATATTAAAAGATCATATATGATATCATATTAATATATATTATTATTTTATAATTCAATAAAAAATATTTCACTATTATACAAGAGTTTAACCTACCCCCAACCAAGGAAAAGTACAAGGTAAGGGTTTATTTCGCAATCTCTTCATTATCCGAGGCTGTTTATACATAATTATCTACTGGGACCTCTTTATCATCTACATCCATGTTTCTTAAAAATGTATTTCAAAACATTCTTAATATTTAAAATAATATGGGTTAAAGTCATTTATACCCT
Organism: Viscum album; assembly: GCA_963277665.1. Lineage (NCBI taxonomy): Eukaryota > Viridiplantae > Streptophyta > Magnoliopsida > Santalales > Viscaceae > Viscum > Viscum album. The sequence goes on along the minus strand of OY728119.1, from coordinate 1,643,884,198 downwards.
TGTTTTACTTTTTATAAAGTGATTATAAAGGAATCTTTCCGTCTTTTTCTAAACAAGGTCATTTTTAACGTTTTCAACAAAATTAAGGTAAGAATGTATTTTTTAACTTATACGGCAGGGGCGGCTATTTTCTACAGTTATAAACTTGTCGAAGCTTCCCTTACAAGCTTATAAGAATATTTTCAAAGTAAATGTTTTACTTTATAATTATGTGACTCTTAAATGATTTCATAATAGAAAGAGATATTTCTCTAAAAAGAGTTTCGATTTCATCTATGTCAACATCCTTTGATGGATTTTAAGTTTATTTGGAGTTGATTTATTATGATACAAAACTTCCATATTGTATTGAATGTTTTGTGATATATTTGACTGTGGATGTGCTATTTTTATTCCATTAATTATTTATTGTTAAAGTATTGACATCTCATATGCTAGTTTTAATACGAATGTTTATGATATGTTTAAATCTTTTCATATGAGGAATGTATTAGATATTGTAAGTGATGGGTGGAGCCCACTATAGCTCCTAGATGCATTAGTAGGTCTCATGAGACAACTAGACGTGGAAGTTTCTGAGGCCCTTTCCCAAGTTTATTTATGGTTTTGGCCGAGGACTTAATCATTTTTAGACGTCTTGGCTGAGGCCTTGACGAAAAGTTTCAGAATGTCCGGCATTATACATTCCGTCATTATGGAAATAGTATTTATGGTTCATGTGGTCATTCGACTAGTAGAATACCCATGATTATGTTTTATTATGACATCATTTACTCAGCTCATATTCTTGACATAAAATTATTCATGTTTATTATTGGTAAAGGTATGTGGTATCAATTATTCACCATGATTAATATTTATGTTATCTTATGATGTATTATTTACCCTTATTGAGTATTTGAGATCACCCCTTTCTTATGTTTCATGTTCCCAGGATATGAAGAAGTTAGTTATGAGTGACTTGCTGGCATAATCTAGGAGGATTGGATGTTTCTAATAGAATAAATTCATGTTGTATTTCTTTTCAAGTTGTAAAGTTGAACTTATGTATGAATCTTGTTTCCAATAATACTAAATTGATTGTTCTTTCGAGACATGATTTCCTTACAATCATGCCAATATTATGTAATAATGCACCAACTCTGGGTAACTAGGGTCTGGTTGTTATAGTTGGTATCAAAGGAAGTTTAGTACAAACCGTGGAAACTAGATTTAGACAAACTCTGATTAGAGCACATAGAACTAAGATAGACTTTGAGGATTAGTATAGAAGAACTTCCTAGAATTTTGGTATTGTAGATATTTTGTGAGTTTTCCAAGAAATACATCCCTGTATGGATACAAAAAGGTAGAGACGTCTCCCGCACATATGTACATTGGGGTAAAACCCGGAAACACCTCTTTGATCTAGACTCGAATGGGAACTGGTGCACGACAACGAGCCTTGTTGCACTCTTGGTTACGACACTCCCGGGAGATATGCTTAGGATAATTCTCGTTTTCTTTACAAACCAGTATGAAGGGTTTATGCGTATATACGTCCTCATATAATTTTTCTTATGATTATGGATTATATCCATAAATAGTTCAATTTATGTTAAGTGTTTTTACAAGTATGTAATTATGTATTTTGACTCATAAACTGATCTAGTGTACGCCATTGTTTAGAAATGGTTCCTAGTGGAAGAAATGGAAACCCTATCAATGCATGCACTCCATGTAGGGATTTCCCTCCTTCTCAAGATAATTATAGTGGAGATAGTGATGCAACTAGTGCAGATCAGCTAATCACCATTCTAGGACAACTCACTCAGGTTATGAATAATAACCTTACCCGTATGGAGCACCCAGATCCACAACATGGAGGATCAATGTTAGATCACTTCATGAGGCAACAACCAACAATATTCAATGGGAGTACGAATCCCTTATTAGCTGAGCAATGGATAAATTCCTTAGAGAAAATATTTCATGCCTTGGGGAGTAGTGAAAAGGAAAAAGTTATCATGGTAGTTTACTACCTCACTGGAGATGCTGATCAATGGTGGTCATTGATTAAAAACACAAAGGAAGATGATGAAGTGTCAAATATGGAGTGGATGGAGTTTAAATAACTTTTCTTAGAGAAATAATTTCCTTGTGACCACCGAGGAGATATGGAAAGGCAATTTCTCAGTCTGAGGAAAAAGGAGGATAAGAATGTTGCAAAGTATGAGGCTAAATTTACAAGGTTAGCGAGGCATGCTGCATATTATATAAGTAACCCAAGAAGTAATATTGATAGTTTATTTAATGGGTTAAAACCATTTCTTCGTCGAGCTTTAGTATCACAATCCTTCTCGTCATACAAAGATATTGTATCATGTGCTATCAAGAAAGAGAAGGAATTATCTATATCTTATGACTTTAAATCAAAGCAAGAGAAGAAGATATCTGCTGAACAGTCTGGGAAAGGAAATAAGGAAATAGGGAAGAAGGGGAGAATTGAATTTCCACCTTGTGATAATTGTGGAAGGAAGCACCCCATTGCCTATCTAAAAGGAAAAGGATTATGCTACAAGTGTGGACATAAATACCATCTAGATGGTGATTGTAAAGGAAAGAAAGATGCTTCCAATGTTCAATGATACAATTGTAGGGACATGGGACATTATGCAAATGAATTTCCTAAGAATCAGGGAAAATTACCTTAGAAAAGGCCAAGGGATCAAGGCCAAGCATATGTTATCACTACTACTGAGGTAGAAGCTTCGAAAGATGTGGTGGCGGGTAATTTAATGGTTTCCTCAAGTTTAGCCAATGCTTTATTTGATTCTGGATCATCACATTGATTCATATATTCCATGTTTGCTAAGAAAATTAGATATTTCCAATTTTTTTTAACAAGGGCATTGTCAGTAAAAAATTCTAAGAGAAGTATCATTGCTACAATGTTATGTGAATCAGTCCCCATTAGAGCATATAAATGTTCTTTATCTATTGATCTCATCATCATACCCATGAGTGAATTTTATATAATCCTCAATATGTATTGGCCTTCATACCATGATGTGAGGATTTATTATAAGAAGAAGGAGGTTATGATTTTTGATGATGATTATAAGGACCACCTTATCTTTAGATCAGAATCGTCACCACCTAATTCTTATCTAGATCCACCCCCAGTAGCTCAAATAAATTTAATTATCAGGGAGGAAGAGAATGAAATAACTATTGGTGAGGAAAGGAATGTTCAAATATAGGATTTACCTATTTTAAAATAATATATGGATGTGTTTTCGGAATATTTACCTAGACATCCTTCAAAATGAGAAATTGAGTTTTCCATTGATTTAATTCCTGGTTCAAGGCATATATCAAAGAACCCTTATATAATGGCCACTGTGGAATTAGTTGAACTAAAGAATCAAATAGAGGAATTGAGTAATAAGGGATTTATTCACCCTAGTGTTTCTCCACGGGGAGCCCATGTCCTTTTTGTTAAGAAGAAAGATGGATCTATGAGGTCATGTATCAACTACAGGGAAATCAATGCTATAACAATAAAGAACAAGTATCCCCTACCTCTCATTGATCATTTATTCGACCAACTTCATGGAGATCAATATTTGTTAAAGATTGAACTTCGATCTAGATACCATCAGTGGTGTGTAAAGAAGGAATACATTCCGAAGATAGCATTTCAAACCAGGTACATGCATTAAAAGTTTACAGTAGTGCCTTTTGGATTGACTAATGCACCCTCTGTATTCATGGATCTAATGAATAGAGTTTTCAAGGAATATATTGATGATTTTGTGGTGGTATTTATTGATGATATCTTGGTATACTCCAAAAACTATGAGGATCATGAAAATCACTTACGCATTATCCTGAAGACTCTTAGAAGACATGAATTATATGGGAAGTTTAGCAAGTGTGAATTCTGGATTCAGGAGATTTTTTTTCTTGGATATATTGTCTATAGGGATGGAATCTCTGTTGATCCTTCTAAGACAATAGAAATCCAAGAATGGCCAGCACCGACGAGTATAACTGAGGTACACAGTTTTATTGGATTATCAGGTTATTATCGGCATTTCGTCCAGAACTTTTCCCGATTGGATAACCCATTAACGAAGCTCACACACAAAGGGGTTAAATTTGTTTGGAAAAAAGAGTTTGAATAATGTTTTGATGAACTGAAGAGAAGATTAGTCAATGCTCCTATTTTGACTCTACAATCAAAAAATGACAGGTTTTTTATTTATAGTGATGCATCGAAGAAAGGACTTGGTTGTGTCCTTATGCAGAATGATAGTGTTATTGACTATGAATCACGACAACTGAAAATTCATGAGCAAAACTTCCCTATTCATGATCTTGAGTTAGATGCTGTAATCTTTGCTCTGATGATTTGAAGACACTATCTCTATGGTAAAAAATGTGATATTTATACTGATCACAAGAATTTGAAGTATATTTTCTCACAGAAATAACTCAACATGAGGCAAAGGAGATGGCTTGAACTGATCAAGGATTATGATTGTATGATACACTACCACCCGGGGAAGGAAAATAAGGTGGTAGATTCTTTGAGCAGAAAGGATCGTGGAGTTTTGAACATGATGAGAATTGAAAGGGATCCTATTTTCATGGATCTAGTGAACATTGATATGGGAATCACCATACAAGGTGAAACATCAATACTTTTTAAAATGGTTGCCAAACCATATTTACTAGAAAGAATAAAGAGTTCTTAGACTGGTGATGAAGAGTTTGAAAAGAAGATTAAAGCTGTGAATGATGGGAGATTGAGAGACTTTGTGTATAAAATGGAATTTTGAAATTTGGGAAGAGACTTTGTGTTCCCGATATACCTGATATAAAAAGGGAATTTTTGGATGATGCTCATAGTTCCAATTTCTCTATACACCCTGGGAGCACCAAAATGTATAGATATTTGAAGGAAAATTTTTGGTGGGACAACATGAAGAGGGAGATTGCTGATTTTGTGTCAAGATATATGGTTTGTCAACAAGTGAAATATATAAGGAAATATCCTGGTGGAGTGTTAAAACCTCTTCCTATACCTGAGTGTAAATGGGATAATATGATGATGGACTTCATCATGGGGATATCAAAGACTCCTAGAAGGAATGATGCAATATGGGTCATTGTTGATCATATTACCAAGTCAGCACATTTTATTTCTATAAGAGAAGATTTACCACTTGGACATCTAGCAAGACTATATATTAATGAAGTTGTGAGACATCATTGAGTACCCCTATCAATTGTTTCTGATCATGATCCCCATTTTACTTCAAGATTTTGGAAGAGTCTTCAGAAGGCCTTGGATACTGAACTTCATTTGAGCACTACATACCACCCTCAAATAGATGGACAATCAGAATGGACTATTCAAACCTTAGAAGACATGTTGAGATTTTTCTCACTTGACTTTCAGGGTATGTGGGATCAATATTTACCTCTGGTGGAATTTTCCTATAATAATAGCTTCCATTCAAGTATTCAGATGGCACCATATGAAGTGTTATATGGAAAGAGATGTCGCACACCAACCTGTTGGGATGACGTTGGTGAAAGGAAACTTGTAGGCCCAGAATTGGTGGAGGAAACGATGGAAAAGGTAAAGGTAATCCAAAACCACATCAAAGCAGCTCAAAGTGGGCCGAAGACCTATAGCGATAACCAAAGGAAGGATTTGGAATTCCAGGTAGGAGATCATGTTATCTTGAAGGTATCTCCATGGAATGGAGTTATACGTTTCAGTAAGAAAGGTAAATTGAGTCCCAAGTATATTGGAGCTTTCGAAATTCTAGAACGAATTGGGGCTGTAGCTTACCATTTGGAAATGCTGCCCAGTCTCTCCAAAGTTTACGATGTGTTCCACGTATCACTGTGGAGAAAATATCTTCCTGACCCAATGCATATAATCACATATGAGGAATTAGAAATGGAACCTGATCTGTCTTATTGTGAAGAGCCCGTCAAGATTCTTGATACAAGAGAACAAGTGCTGAGAAATAGGACGACTCTTCTGGTAAAAGTTCTATGGAAAAACCATAAGATGGAAGAGGCAATGTGGGAAACCGAGGAACTTATGATGAAGAACCACCCAAGTCTTTTCATGAAGTAGTATCTAGAAATTTTTAGGAAAAAATTATTTGAAGGAGGGGAGAATGTAACACCCCAATATTCCATGGTACACTTCTCTTTGAATAATACAGTTGCGTTTGTTGTACGCAACTTCGAGTTCTAACACACACACACAACCAATCAAACTAGCCGTTATGAATAGTAATACCCAAATTTAGAAATTTTAAAAATTTTATCTTTCAAAATGGACTTCATTTTTGGATTCATAATATCAAAATTAGCCTAGGGTGAAATTTTGGCATTTTTATGAAAACATTCATATTTTGATGAATAGTGAAAATTACTAAATTTTAATTAAAAACAACTTTTTTAATCAAAATAATTAATAGTGATAAATTATTGATTTGAGTGGTTTTAAAGTATATTTGGAATATATTTTTACCATTTAATACAATTTTTGTCATTGGACATAATTTCACAATTAAACAGGATATAAACAAGTGTCAATCTTTTGATATTTATTATCTCTTGAAAACACGTTTTTTGTTTTAACAACAAGAATTAATTTTAAATTAATTTCTGCCACTTCTGTGTTTTGAATTTAGAAAAATGGATTCCATATTTGGAATCTAGATTTCAAAAACTGTGTAAATATGTAACTTGTATTTTAAGACATTTTGAATAATTACTTCGGTAAATATTTTATTTACCATGATTAAAGGGTAAATCAGGTAAATAAGTGTAAAAAAATAGTATTATAATAATAATAAATTACACTAAAATGTGTATTAACCTTATTGGATGATACATTTCCGACCATGGGAATATTTGGGTCGATTTTGGGACCCCATGGAGCCACTTGTTGGTTATAAGGACACTTTAAATTAATTAAGTTAAAGTAAATACAAAAATGATATAAGCATATATCTTTTAGAAAAACAATTTTTACATAGGGTTATATATGTTATATTTTCGACTATAAATTTTCAATAGAAATCGGAAATTATTTCCTACATAATGGTATTTTATTTATAATTTTTAGACATTGAATAATTAAATATATTTATGACACAATAATGATGCAATATTTTCCTTATTAATGAAAGAATCAAATAATTGGTATTATAAATGTTAAAATAAATATAATTTGAAAGTTTGGATGACATCCAAAAATTTTATTGGTTAATATGACATTTCATTATTTATTAAATTAACTTTTTTCGAATTAATAAAGATGTTAAAACTTTAACAAAAATAAATTATTAAATAGTGTCAAAATTGACATAAATGAGTTTTACAACAAATATTATATTATTAATTGATATTATATTCTTAAAAATCCATGGATCGGACAAAAAACTTATATCGTGATAGGTGTATCATTAATGGACCACTTGGGGGTCTTTTGGATGTATATAGTATTTTTATTAACTATATAATATAAAAATACAAAGTGACATGGTAAATGTCAATCTAATTAACTAAGAGTTAAAACTAAAAGATAAAGTTGATATAATGAACAAAACCTTTCTAAAATATATTGGTTGAAAGGATTTCGACCCATCCCCTCCTTGGAAATTGAATAATTCACTTTGGAGCCATTAGAAATAGAATATGAATTTATTATAAATTAATACTTTAATATTTTCCTAAAGAGCCCCTCCTCCCCCTTATAAAAGGACACAACTTCTAACCAATTATTCACACCTTCAAATCCTTTTGGTTCGGACAAACCCTGCCCAAATACTCTCTCAAATTCCCTCAATTCAACCTAGAAGCCATAGTTTGATCAGAAAGCCAACCTAAGGATCCCTTTTGATCAAATCAAAAGGAAGAACCCGAAGAAGAGGTAATGTTTTCACCACCAATTTTCAAGTTCCTTTCTTCTTCAACTTCTTCTTTATTTGTTGTTTCCATTCTAAAATAATAACTCCAGTATCTTCTATATACTGTTATGTTATTATAAATATGTTACAACCATATTCAGTATTCTATCCAACCTTTGAATGACATGTCACCATACGTGCGCACGTACGACCTACCGTCTCCACGTCGTGGTGTAATTGTTATTCAATACATTATTATTTGGATGGGTATAATAATGATGTGTAATTCATGTAAACAATAAATATAACATGATAATGATTCTGTATATATGATATACTATCCAATTATCTATTATTTTAATATCACAAGAATGATATTGTCGCTCGTGCGTACGTACGGACTACCGTCTCCACGAACGTGATGAGATTCATTCACCATCGTATTCATTCAAGTATAATTCTCATTTTATGATTAAAATTAATGTTTAAGGAATTGATATAATTCTGGATATGAATAATATACAACCTATCCATAACAAACAGAGATTACGTAACAAAGCATATAAAGGAAAACGAATCTGTTAACACCCGAAACGACGATAATACTAAGATATTATTAACAAATCAATGTTAAAAGATCATATATGATATCATATTAATGTATATGATTCTTGTATAATTTAATAACAATTATTTTACCATTATACAGGAGGTTAACTGACCCGCAACCGAGGAAAAGTACAAGGTAAGGGTTTATTTCATAATCTCTTCATTATCCGAGGTTGTTTATACATAATTATCTACTAGGACCTCTTTATCATCCACAACCATGTCTCTTAAAAATGTATTTCAAACAATTCTTACTATTTTATAGAATATGGGTTAAAGTAATTTATACCCTTGTTTGACTTTTTATAAGATGTTTATAAAGGAATATTTCAATCGTTTTCCAAACAAGGTCCTTTTTAACCTTTTCGACAAAATTAAGTTAAGAATGTCTTTTTTAACTTATACGGTGGGTGTGACTACTTTCTACAGTTATAAACTTATCGAAGCTTCCCTTACAAGCTTATAAGAATATTTTCAAAGTAATTGTTTTACTTTATAATTATGTGACTCTTAAATGATTTCAAAATAGAAAGAGATATTTTCTCGAAAAAGAGTTTTGATTTCATCTATGTCAACATCCTTTGATGGATTTTAAGTTTATTTGGAGTTGATTTATTATGATAAAAAACTTCTATATTGTATTGAAGGTTTTGTGATATGTTTGAATGTGGATGTGCTATTTTTATACCATTCATGATTTATGGTTAAAGTATTGACATCTCATATGCTAGTTTTAATAAAAATTTTATGATATGTTTAAACCTTTTAATATGAGGAATGTATTGGACATAGTAAGTGATGGGTGGAGCCCGCTATAGCTCCTCGATGAATCGGTAGGTCTCATGAGACAACCAGACATGGAATTGGCTGAGGCCCTTTCCCAATTTGATTTATGGGTTTGGCCTAGGCCTTATCATTTTTAAACGTCTTGGACGAGGCCTTGACAAAAAGTTTCAGAATGTCCGGCATTATTGTAACAGCCCAAGATTTTATAAAAAAAAAATATTCTTTTTAATTTTATTAATGTCTTGTGTTGTACGCTACACCAAAAGGAGCTTGCACAACACACATCCTTGACTTGTCTTGCATTACACGCAATCGCGACCTTCCTCGATAGCATGTGTAGTACGCAATACCGAGTTTCACTAAACAACGATATGCTATAAAAATATTATTAAAACTAGCCGTTATGAATAGTAATAACCACTTTTTGAAATCCAGTAATTCTTATTTTTCAAAATGAACTTTATTTTTGGATTCGGAGTATCGAATTTAGCCTAAGGTGAAATTTTGGTACTTTTCGGATAACTTTCATATTCTGATGAATAGTGAAAATTACTAAATTATAATTAAAAACAACTTTTTTAATCGAAATAATTAATAGTGATAAATCATTAATTTGAGTGGTTTTAAAGTATATTTAGAATATATTTTTTACAATTTAATACAATGTTGGTCATTGGATGTAGTTTCACTTTTAAACTAGACATAAACAAGTGTCAATCTTTTGATAGATATTGTTTCTTAAAAACACGCTATTTGTTTTAACAGCGGGATTTAATTATAAAATTAATTAATGCAACTTTTATGTTATGAATTTGGTAAAATAGAATTCATTTTTGAATTCGGAATATGAAATATAGCTTGGGCTGAAATTTTGGCATTGTTCTGAAAAACATCGATTTTTGATGAATAGTGAAACTACTAAGTGGTAGGTTAAAAACTGAATTTTGCATAAAACTTAATTTTACCGCTTCTGTGAATGGAATTTCGAAAATCCGAGAGACACGGTTAATATCAAGGACTAAAATGTGGTTCAATGAGATGAAAATAATTTTTTGGTGAATAGTAACTTTTTACTTTTTTTACCACGGTTAATAGTAAATAAGGTAACTAAGGGTAAATATGATATTAATATTACCCTAACACATGTCCTAATTCTATTTTACAAGTGTAATTCGACCAAAAACAAAATTAGGAATAAAATATGACCATTTAGGCCCACTTGGATTAGATTAGGACATTTATTATTAATTTATTTAAAGAAGGGTTAAAATAGTTAAAATCAAAGTTTAATAAGTAAATCATTTTTAATATGGGGTTATACATAAGATAAATTCAATTGTAAATATTCATTAGAAATCTAAAAAGATTTCCTACATGATGGTATTTTATTTGTAATTTTTAGACATCAAATAATTTAATTTATTTATGACACAAAAATGATGCAGTAATTATCTTATTAATGAAAGATTGACATAATTGATAATATAAATACCAAAATAAATGTAATTTAAGACTTTTTATGAATTCCACTAATTTTCTAGGTTACTATGATATATTAGTGTTGATTTAATCAACTTGGTTCGAACATATAATTCTGTTATGACTTTCACAAAAATCATATATCAAATAGTGTCAAAATTGACACAAAATAGGTTTTAAATCAAATATTATATTATTAATTGTTATTTTATTCCTAAAAATCTAAGGTTCGGCCAAATGACTTAGATAAGGATATATGTATTAATAATATACAATTTGGGGTTCGTTTGGCATGTTATAGTAAGTTTATTAACCATATAGTGAAAGAAAACAAAAAGACACGGTAAAAGTTAAATTATTTAACTTAGAGTTAAATCTAATTGATAAGGTTAAAATAATACCCTAAACTTGTCTAAATACTATTGGTTGATAGGATTTCGACCCATCCCCACTTTATCTTCGAAATAAGACCCTTTGGAACCATTATAAACCGATTTTGACTTTAATATAAAATAATATTTTGAGATATTCCTAAGGTGCCCCTCTCCTCCACTATAAAAGGACACCTCCTTCCCCTCCTCCCCACACCAATTTGAGCACTCAATCTCGGCCAACCCCTGCCAATTTATCCTCTCCACTTCCCTAGCAACATCATATAGGTTCTGGTCTTCCTCAAAGACCAATTTTAGTGCCCTAAGAGGAGGTCTCAAAGAGGCACTTCACAGAAGAGGTAATTACCGTTACCAATTCTTTCATCTTTATTTCTTCTTCCACTTCTTCTTATTAGGTTGTTTCATTATGAAGTAATAACATCAGTATCACTCATATACTGATATGTTATTATAAGTATGAAACAACCCTATTTCACCATCTATCCATCCTACGGAAAAAGAAATCACCGCGCGTGCGTACGTACGGAATACCGTCTCCACGCCGTGGTGTAATCTATTTTCCACCACCACCTTACATGGATGGGTATAATGGTGTAAAGAATAACTATACATAGTTATTACAACATCATATTGATTCTGATATATTGTATAATACACTCCAATTCAATTCAATATTTATAGAAATGATATCATCGCTCGTGCGTACGTACGGAATACCGTCTCCACGACGCGATGAGATTCATTCTCCATGTTAACCATTTAAGAATGATTATAATGTATATATAAGAAATAATAATGAAATATATGACATTATAAAGCTACTGGATTTATGTATATATATACATATGTATGTCATCTACTTACTTCCATTTCAAGACAATAAGGAAAGGAAAACAACGTTCATGCGTACGTACGGACTACCGTCTCCATGAACGGTGTTTTTCATTTTATTTATCTACCTATTATATATATATATATATACTGAATATATATGATATATAAATCATATTTTATATTCTGGAAGTAAGTAAATCATGATATAAGTAATAATGATGTCAAGAACAACAAGTCAAAACACCTACGATAAATGAAACGATTTTACCCAAAACGCTTCTTTAACATGGAATTTACAAAAGAACGGGTAATATAATGTCATAAGTGAACCATATATGATATCATAACAATGAATATGATTCTGTAATAAGTCAATGACATTATTTAAATCATTATACAGGAGGTTCGGACACATACGAAGCAAATTGGACCTAAGGTAAGGGAAATTATCACAATCTCATTTTTTTATCCGAGATTGTTTATTCGTAAGTATTTACTGGGGTGTAATTTATCATCCACATCCATGTTTCATAAATATGTAATATTATTTCCAACCACCTACAATTGTTTAAATCCAATTTTACCCTTCGGTGAGTTTTTAGTAAAAGATATGAAAGGAATCTTTTGTCGTTTTTCGTACGAGGTACATTTTGACTTTTTCGACAAAAGTAAAAAAGAATGTTTTTTTTAACTTATACGGCACGAACGGATTTATACTGTTTTATAAAGCCTTATTTTCATGAAGCTTCCTCTAAAATATTTCATGACTATTTTCAATAAAATCTCTTTCTTTTAAAATTGCATGACGTTTTGTGAAAAGAAATTGATTTTGAAGAAGAAAGGATATTTTCCTCAAGAATTCAATTCAAGTGTTTTATCAAAATTATTTTCCATATAAGACAATAAAGGGTTCTGTTTCTATCCATATTTTTACATTGATTTGACTATGTTGTGATGGAATTATGTTTATGAATTCCTTTATCTTATATGAATGGTTTTATGATGTCATGTTGTTTAAGAATCCCATTTTTATTACATGGGTTATGCAATGATGTATGATTTATGATTTTGTGGCACACATAAGAAAGGATTCATTAAGAGATGGGTGGGACCTATATCTCCCTCCAATGCATTGGGTAAAGATTTCATATCTCATGAGATAGACATGGCTGGAATGATAGGTTATACCGGTTCAGTGAAACAGGACTGAAACGAGGATTACTCGATTCAGAAAGGGACTTTGTCCACTAAGATAGTCTTGGCAATGAGTCTTGACTAACAAGAAATGATTCTCTATGATTATGTGTGTATGCCACAATGAGTAATGTTTTAAGTTATGATTTCATTTTCACTTCTATGATTTATCCCATGTTATGATATTATGATCTCTTTTGCAGGTTAAGATTTCCAAAAGCTATGTTCTTAAGTATATGATGTGATTGATATTTCTTTTGTTTACCCTTACTGAGCATTTGAGCTCACCCTTTTATGTTTTCTTTTCCCCAGGATATAAAGAAAGGTTTTTAGGTAAAAAAAAGGGAAGATCTTTATGGGAGATATTGAAGATCTTTCACCACGATTAGAAGAATACGTTCCGAGTTTCCAAAGACACTAAACTATTACGATCCTTGTGTGTGTATTTTTGTTATGTATTAAGTATTCCACAAAAGTAATGTAATGTTCATGTACGTTAGGCTTCGGGTCTCTACAGTTGGTATCAGAGGAATGGTTTAGTCAACCTTTGGAAACTAGGATGCGAAAACGTTAGTGAGATCCCTAGAGATATTTCTAAGGTATGTCTAGGGATGTCCCTAGGGATAAGTATACGTATAGGTTATAGTAATAGAATTACGCTAACGATCATAGAATTAAACCTAAGATGTTGGATATTGAAGGTACTCCCCCTTTATTATGTTGTTTTCCCTAGCATGATTTTTGCCTCTCACACTATTCTTTTGGGGTTTTAGACGATGGCTGGAACCCGAAGGAACCGTGTTGATCAATGCAATGGACAATGCAATGATTGCCCTCCTGAACAAACAAATGTTATGGGAGATGAAGTGCAAAATCTTATTGCTATACTTACACAAGCTATGAATCATTCTGGACTTCCAAATGAGCAGAGAAGGGAACAATATTCTATTGAGTCCTTCATGAGGCAACGTCCACCTTCTTTCAGTGGGTCTACTGATCCATTAGTTGCTGAACAATGGATTAGTACTACTGAAAAGATATTTTCAGTTCTTCAATGTTCTGAACATGATAAAGTCATCTTAGCAGTATATCGTTTGGAAGGTGAAGCTGATCAATGGTGGAATCTTATCAAGAATACGGGGCCAAGAGATGAAATTGAGTCCATGGAATGGGACGAGTTCAAGAACCTGTTTTTCAGTAAGTACTTCCCTCGTATTCTTCGAACAAAGATGGAGAAAGAGTTTCTTGAACTGAAGCAAAGGGACGATGAATCTGTTGGTACCTATGAAGCAAATTTTACAAGACTTGCAAGGTATGCTTCTGGAATTATCATTCAACCTGAAAGTAAAGTTGATCGATTTTTCAGTGGCTTAAAACCAAGTCTTCGAAGGGCATTAGCCATAAGGGACTTCAATAGTTATGAAGAAATTGTGCGTTGTGCTATCAAGGTAGAAATGGAAGTTGGTGTTACATATCCATCTCATGGTTTTGACAAGAAACGAAAGATGGAGTTCAAGGAGAAATCTCAGAATAATGGTGAAAAGAAGATGAATGTTTCCTTATGCATAAAGTGTGGAAAGAAGCACGGTGGAGATTGTCTAAAAGGGACTAGAAAATGTTTAAAGTGTGGAAAAGAAGGTCATCGAGCAGCTGAGTGTCGAAGTAATGGAAAAAGGGTTTCTAATGATGTGAATAAAGCAAACACTGCAGAGAACGCACCGCCAACACTTCAATGCTTCAAGTGCAAGGAAATGGGGCATTATGCTAATAATTGCCCTAATCCAAGGGTTAGTGATGATCAACATGAGCAACCACTGAAGGCAAAGGACAAAGGGAAATCACATGCGATCACTATTGGCAATGTTGAATATGACAACGATGTGGTGGAATGATTAAGTGTTTATGTAATGGGATTCCAAAATAATGTTGTATCATTGAGTATTGCAATATTTATTGATGTGGTATTCAAAGTGATTGAGATATTTTTTGGAAATAAGATGATATGCGCATAATGAAGACGAGAAAATGAAATGTTTAATAGTATTCATGAGCTCATGATTGATATAAGGACTAAGTGATATCATGGTTTGAGTATATAGAATTTTGAGGATTTTGGTATGTGGAAAGTGTTAACTTTTAACTGCACTCATGTTTTCACTAAGGTATTCAAGAGAATACACGATTAAGGACTTTGAATCAACGACAGTATTAAATCTCTGGTAATCGTTGTCACTATATTATGAGAGTGGACTGCAGTATTATAAGCCTAAAGATTAGACTGGATTATGTTGGACATAAGTTAGTATTGTTTAAGGATATAAGATTTTCGATATTATTGATGGGATGTTATAGTAACGTAGTTTTAGAAAAAGGACAACCTGCAGGACGGGCGACAGCCCATCGCTTCGGACAAGGCTGTAGGAATCGAACCCACAACCGAAGTGTGACTGACCTTTATCGCCTACCACTAGCCTACAGGAAGTCCCTGTTTAGTAGAAACTAGTTTTATTATATTAAGCAGTATGATATATGAAGTATAAGTCCATATGTGATTAATCTCACTATAGATCGACTTATGTATATAATTTTGCTAACCTTTTGTTTGAAACAGATGGAATGACCCGTCATTCTATCACATGATCTTCTAACACTTCACGAATAACAAATTCAACTTCATTTATTTAAGAGATGAAGTGGAAATTGTTAAAGGCACGAACAACAGTGAGATTGTACCAAAATAAATTAAGTATTTATTCTAATTCAAATTCTTTAACTTTAGGGAAATGATCTTGAAAACCAAAAATGTTGTCCTAGTTCTCTTATACCTGATGAATCAGATGGTACCTTATATCATCACAAATCTATGGATTTGTGATTACTGGCTTTTCCATAGCCATGTTCTCTACCACTCTCCATCAGAACATGATGCTTAGATTTCTCTTCCATATCCATATTTTCACCTATGTGGAAACCCAGTGATTAGTTTATTTGGGTAATCGTTACATTTCATACTTTAGTTTTTAAAGCCAAGTTTTGGTATTCCCTTTTACTATGTGGGTTTCTATTAAAGAAACTTTCAAATAGTAAACCATTTATAACCCCGACGAATTTCGAGGGCGAAATTCATTTTAAGGGGGGTAGAATGTAACAGCCCAAGATTTTATAAAAAAAAAATATTCTTTTTAATTTTATTAATGTCTTGTGTTGTACGCTACACCAAAAGGAGCTTGCACAACACACATCCTTGACTTGTCTTGCATTACACGCAATCACGACCTTCCTCGATAGCATGTGTAGTACGCAATACCGAGTTTCACTAAACAACGATATGCTATAAAAATATTATTAAAACTAGCCGTTATGAATAGTAATAACCACTTTTTGAAATCCAGTAATTCTTATTTTTCAAAATGAACTTTATTTTTGGATTCGGAGTATCGAATTTAGCCTAAGGTGAAATTTTGGTACTTTTCGGATAACTTTCATATTCTGATGAATAGTGAAAATTACTAAATTATAATTAAAAACAACTTTTTTAATCGAAATAATTAATAGTGATAAATCATTAATTTGAGTGGTTTTAAAGTATATTTAGAATATATTTTTACAATTTAATACAATGTTGGTCATTGGATGTAGTTTCACATTTAAACTAGACATAAACAAGTGTCAATCTTTTGATAGATATTGTTTCTTAAAAACACGCTATTTGTTTTAACAGCGGGATTTAATTATAAAATTAATTAATGCAACTTTTATGTTATGAATTTGGTAAAATAGAATTCATTTTTGAATTTGGAATATGAAATATAGCTTGGGCTGAAATTTTGGCATTGTTCTGAAAAACATCGATTTTTGATGAATAGTGAAACTACTAAGTGGTAGGTTAAAAACTGAATTTTGCATAAAACTTAATTTTACCGCTTCTGTGAATGGAATTTCGAAAATCCGAGAGACACGGTTAATATCAAGGACTAAAATGTGGTTCAATGAGATGAAAATAATTTTTTGGTGAATAGTAACTTTTTACTTTTTTTACCACGGTTAATAGTAAATAAGGTAACTAAGGGTAAATATGATATTAATATTACCCTAACACATGTCCTAATTCTATTGTACAAGTGTAATTCGACCAAAAATAAAATTAGGAATAAAATATGACCATTTAGGCCCACTTGGATTAGATTAGGACATTTATTATTAATTTATTTAAAGAAGGGTTAAAATAGTTAAAATCAAAGTTTAATAAGTAAATCATTTTTAATATGGGGTTATACATAAGATAAATTCAATTGTAAATATTCATTAGAAATCTAAAAAGATTTCCTACATGATGGTATTTTATTTGTAATTTTTAGACATCAAATAATTTAATTTATTTATGACACAAAAATGATGCAGTAATTATCTTATTAATGAAAGATTGACATAATTGATAATATAAATACCAAAATAAATGTAATTTAAGACTTTTTATGAATTCCACTAATTTTCTAGGTTACTATGATATATTAGTGTTGATTTAATCAACTTGGTTCGAACATATAATTCTGTTATGACTTTCACAAAAATCATATATCAAATAGTGTCAAAATTGACACAAAATAGGTTTTAAATCAAATATTATATTATTAATTGTTATTTTATTCCTAAAAATCTAAGGTTCGGCCAAATGACTTAGATAAGGATATATGTATTAATAATATACAATTTGGGGTTCGTTTGGCATGTTATAGTAAGTTTATTAACCATATAGTGAAAGAAAACAAAAAGACACGGTAAAAGTTAAATTATTTAACTTAGAGTTAAATCTAATTGATAAGGTTAAAATAATACCCTAAACTTGTCTAAATACTATTGGTTGATAGGATTTCGACCCATCCCCACTTTATCTTCGAAATAATACCCTTTGGAACCATTATAAACCGATTTTGACTTTAATATAAAATAATATTTTGAGATATTCCTAAGGTGCCCCTCTCCTCCACTATAAAAGGACACCTCCTTCCCCTCCTCCCCACACCAATTTGAGCACTCAAGCTCGGCCAACCCCTGCCAATTTATCCTCTCCACTTCCCTAGAAACATCATATAGGTTCTGGTCTTCCTCAAAGACCAATTTTAGTGCCCTAAGAGGAGGTCTCAAAGAGGCACTTAACAGAAGAGGTAATTACCGTTACCAATTCTTTCATCTTTATTTCTTCTTCCACTTCTTCTTATTAGGTTGTTTCATTATGAAGTAATAACATCAGTATCACTCATATACTGATATGTTATTATAAGTATGAAACAACCCTATTTCACCATCTATCCATCCTACGGAAAAAGAAATCACCGCGCGTGCGTACGTACAGAATACCGTCTCCACGCCGTGGTGTAATCTATTTTCCACCACCACCTTACATGGATGGGTATAATGGTGTAAAGAATAACTATACATAGTTATTACAACATCATATTGATTCTGATATATTGTATAATACACTCCAATTCAATTCAATATTTATAGAAATGATATCATCGCTCGTGCGTACGTACGGAATACCGTCTCCACGACGCGATGAGATTCATTCTCCATGTTAACCATTTAAGAATGATTATAATGTATATATAAGAAATAATAATGAAATATATGACATTATAAAGCTACTGGATTTATGTATATATATACATATGTATGTCATCTACTTACTTCCATTTCAAGACAATAAGGAAAGGAAAACAGCGTTCATGCGTACGTACGGACTACCGTCTCCATGAACGGTGTTTTTCATTTTATTTATCTACCTATTATATATATATATATATACTGAATATATATGATATATAAATCATATTTTATATTCTGGAAGTAAGTAAATCATGATATAAGTAATAATGATGTCAAGAACAACAAGTCAAAACACCTACGATAAATGAAACGATTTTACCCAAAACGCTTCTTTAACATGGAATTTACAAAAGAACGGGTAATATAATGTCATAAGTGAACCATATATGATATCATAACAATGAATATGATTCTTTAATAAGTCAATGACATTATTTAAATCATTATACAGGAGGTTCGGACACATACGAAGCAAATTGGACCTAAGGTAAGGGAAATTATCACAATCTCATTTTTTTATCCGAGATTGTTTATTCGTAAGTATTTACTGGGGTGTAATTTATCATCCACATCCATGTTTCATAAATATGTAATATTATTTCCAACCACCTACAATTGTTTAAATCCAATTTTACCATTCGGTGAGTTTTTAGTAAAAGATATGAAAGGAATCTTTTGTCGTTTTTCGTACGAGGTACATTTTGACTTTTTCGACAAAAGTAAAAAAGAATGTTTTTTTTAACTTATACGGCACGAACGGATTTATACTGTTTTATAAAGCCTTATTTTCATGAAGCTTCCTCTAAAATATTTCATGACTATTTTCAATAAAATCTCTTTCTTTTAAAATTGCATGACGTTTTGTGAAAAGAAATTGATTTTGAAGAAGAAAGGATATTTTCCTCAAGAATTCAATTCAAGTGTTTTATCAAAATTATTTTCCATATAAGACAATAAAGGGTTCTGTTTCTATCCATATTTTTACATTGATTTGACTATGTTGTGATGGAATTATGTTTATGAATTCCTTTATCTTATATGAATGGTTTTATGATGTCATGTTGTTTAAGAATCCCATTTTTATTACATGGGTTATGCAATGATGTATGATTTATGATTTTGTGGCACACATAAGAAAGGATTCATTAAGAGATGGGTGGGACCTATATCTCCCTCCAATGCATTGGGTAAAGATTTCATATCTCATGAGATAGACATGGCTGGAATGGTAGGTTATACCGGTTCAGTGAAACAGGACTGAAACGAGGATTACTCGATTCAGAAAGGGACTTTGTCCACTAAGATAGTCTTGGCAATGAGTCTTGACTAACAAGAAATGATTCTCTATGATTATGTGTGTATGCCACAATGAGTAATGTTTTAAGTTATGATTTCATTTTCACTTCTATGATTTATCCCATGTTATGATATTATGAGCTCTTTTGCAGGTTAAGATTTCCAAAAGCTATGTTCTTAAGTATATGATGTGATTGATATTTCTTTTGTTTACCCTTACTGAGCATTTGAGCTCACCCTTTTATGTTTTCTTTTCCCCAGGATATAAAGAAAGGTTTTTAGGTAAAAAAAAGGGAAGATCTTTATGGGAGATATTGAAGATCTTTCACCACGATTAGAAGAATACGTTCCGAGTTTCCAAAGACACTAAACTATTACGATCCTTGTGTGTGTATTTTTGTTATGTATTAAGTATTCCGCAAAAGTAATGTAATGTTCATGTACGTTAGGCTTCGGGTCTCTACAATTATACATTCCCTCATTGTGGAAATAATATTGATGGTTCATGTGGTCATTAGACTAGTCGAATACCCATGATTATATTTTATTATGTCATTATTTACTCAGCTCATATTCTTGACATAAAAGTATTCATGTTTATTATTTGTAAAGGCATGTTTTATCAATTATTCACCATGCTTAATATTTATGTTATCTTCCGCTGTATTGTTTACCCTTACTGAGTATTTGAGCTTACCCCTTTCTTATGTTTCATTTTCCCAGGATATGAAGAAGTTAGTTATGAGTGACTTGCTGGTAT
Source organism: Viscum album (assembly GCA_963277665.1). Classification (NCBI taxonomy): domain Eukaryota; kingdom Viridiplantae; phylum Streptophyta; class Magnoliopsida; order Santalales; family Viscaceae; genus Viscum; species Viscum album. Next base: position 1,643,863,310 of record OY728119.1, on the reverse strand, counting down.
AATCTAAGAGGCTTGGATGTTTTTAATAGAATAAATTCATGTTGTATTTCTTTTCAAGTTGTAAAGTTGAACTTATGTATGAATCTTGTTTCTAATAATACTAAACTGATCGGTCTTTTGAGACATGATTTCCTTATGACCATACCAATATTATGTAATAATTCACTGACTCTGGGTAACTGGGGTCGGGTTGTTACAACCCGGGGGTCGAATCCCCCCATGGACGGATTGACCTCATCAAAGGAACGTTGCAGCTCCGCCACCATCCGGATGGTGGCATCCAGGAGTTGGTGCTACTTGTTTACTTCCCGCTCCTCCTTGAAAGCGAGAGTGTGCAGTTCACTGGCCGTGACCCAAGCCCACTCCACACCGGTCTGTATAAAGACCATCTCTTTAGAGGCTCGCTTCATGCCCTCTTCGACCTCCGCCAGCTGGGCTTTCGGCTACCAGATGAGATCCTATTGTGCATCAAGACAAGTAGAATGATCATCTGCCCAGGCCTGCAGCTATTCCACCTCACTTTCGGCCTCACAGATCCTTTTGATCTTCACCGCCTTCCCCCTATGTCAGCCCACGCCAAGGCCACCTTCATAATCCCAAATCTTTTCCACCATAAGATCTCATACGAGCATGTGAGGATGTTGGGCATCCACTCACCCAACACACAGTTCACGCAATCATGTGTGAATTCTATCCATCTGAACCGACCATAGTGCTTGGGGGTGCCATTGATGAAGCACGTTACCAGGTTACATGATCGGAGAAAGAATAGTTTACTGTCCTCCTCGTTAGAGGTCGTCTCGTCCTGGTCAACACGATTGGCTGGCTCGTATGTAAGGAATGCCCCCAAGAACACCTCAGCTAGGTCCACGTCTGGTGTAGGATCGGGTGTGGCAGGGACTGAATCATTTGGTTGGTCCTCATCATCAGATCCCACCTCAAGAATCTCAGGTTTGGTCCCACTGGCATCCCCGCCAGTGATCAAGAGTGCTGCAGTTTGGTTAGGCCGGATGTCCACCTCCCTGACCCTTGGCATTCCCCTAGGTAGGGCACTAGCAGAAGCCCCGAACAACTTCGCTGCAGCGGCCCAGGCCAATTAGAGAACTGTACATGCCAAAAAGGGGACGTGCATGTCAGTTAACATGGCCAGGGGATGAAAATTGTGAATTTAGTAGATAATACTTACAGAGGTCAAAACCCTGGTCTCGCTCTTGGGCTGATGTTGTCGGAACCCCGAAACGCGGCCCCCCGTATATGGTTGGTAGGTTTGGAGACTACGAGGGAGCCGCCTCAACTGTCCCAGCCCCGCCAGACACAGAATTTGATGGAGCCACATGCATGGATCCTGAAGGTCCCGTATCGACGCCCATCAAGGGGCGGGAATGAGGTCTATGCACAAGGTCCTTCTGCACAATGCAGACGCTGATAAGGAATCCAGAGTAACCTAAGGGAATAATATAAAGAAGGAACTTTGGATTTTACCTCTAGGGACTATGTAAAATATTCAAGATCCTAGGATTGATCTCCGACTTCACTGTCCTCCGGTGGACTTTCTTTACCAGCCTCGTCTCCCTAGGAGGACTCATCTGATTCGTCCAGAAGGGGGAATCACTCCCTCAGGTCAGCGAATGACAGTTGCGGAGGGACCATGCAACCCAGAAGCACCCTCACTCAATCTTTCATTATGTGCGGGGCAACCCGGGTGTGGATGAAGTCTTCCATATTGGTTATGTACTGCTCTACCTTTGCCTGGGATACTGCGAAACCATACCCAATAGGGCCGATTCCTGGCAATTCCATCCTGAGGCGGTTGAGGTGCTTCCATAACTCGGATGGCCCGAGGAATTTACGGTTGACTTATTAGATGTCCCAGGCCTCCAGAAAGATAGAATTCTCTGGCATTTCAATTTGAAACAACCGTTTCCTCGGGGCATGAGTATAAATCCTACGGAATCCCCTCAGTGGCCGCCCCTTGGGATGACTCTGTTCTCTTAGGACCACTGGCTCTACTACCGCTGTTGGATCCGCTACCACCACTCGCCCCTCAATTGGTGCGGGCATCGCCGCTATAACATCTTCACCTCTACGGGATACCCTTTTCACCTTCCGGCCTTGGCCCAGAGGTCGGGGAAGCTCACCCTCACAGACCAGGATGGTTGTCCCCTTTAGCGTCTCCCCTGGGTAGGCCGCCTCCCAGCTCTGGGCATATTATTTTATCAGCCCAAGGATGGAGATCGGTGGAGTAAATACATTCTTCATTTTCCCATCCTACCATTTGAATTTGATCCACATCTGCCTCATTACACATGGGTTCTCCTCATAGCGCACCCCCAGGTAGACCTGCGGGGTAAGCCGCTGCAGAGACTAGAATTTCCTGGAAAACCGGTGTGGGATGTATGGCTCACAGAGATGCTCGTGGTCCACCCTGGCCACCAAGACCCCACCTCAAAAGGCCAGGAGGTAGGCTCGGTGCTCTTCCGTTCCCTGGAAATCATCCATGAAGGCCCTCGTTGGCAGCAAAAATAGGTTGAAATTTAATTCCTCCACCCTCCACACCCGGTTCAGAACTGATGGTGCGGTCAGATTAGTCAGAAAGCTCCCCAAGGCGTTCAAGATCGAGGGATGGAAGTTCGACCATGGTGGTGATATGGGTTTTGGATACTCATAAATCCCCCTGATGTGCACCGACATCCATCCATACAGGAGGTGGAACAGCCCACATACCCTCTGTGGCCTCTTCCCCTCGCTGATGTGCCACAACATTTTGTACAACTTGGCGAGCATCTGGATCCCTAGGTTGACCCACCCTCGTGTCGCCAATGTGGAAACCATGATGAAAGTGCTTGGATGCACTCCCATGTTTGTATCCCTCACCAGCAGGATCCAACCATAGATGAGAGTTTCGATGAATGCCGCCAGCCTGACTATTGGTCGTTGTTCAGTGATGACACTAAACCCCCAGGTCCTCCACTGGATATTCTCCAATAGCTGCCAGTATGAGTTTTCCTTACTCCGGGCCCCTTTGGTCAAGTTCGAGGCCTCTCTAGGAACTACCTATTCTCTAGGGAGTTCAGAAACTTCTTGAAACACTACCTAAAGTGGACATCCCCCACCACATCCTTATCCTCCCTGAGCATAAGCTCCATCAATGCCATCGCCAGACGCGACATATGCTCTGGATCCTACCACACACCCATAGCTGGGAGTAATTCATCGTACATCGCCCCCGGTATCGGGACCCCTGATATCTGATGAACGTCCCATAGGCTGATGCTGACCTCCCCATGATGCAAGTAGAAGTTATTGGTCCCCGGTGACCACTGGCTCAACAACTCTGGCATTAACTACTTCGGCTAGTAGATATGGAACTGGGAATCCCAAGCTGACTCATAGAGCCCCACTATTCTCATATCCTCTCTGAAATCCTCACACAAAGTTCCTACCCAATAGGCCCAAGCCCAATCATCCGTAAAATTGCCTCCCTGGCGTAGGTCCTATTACTTGGACCACCCCTTCTTCGGGTTCCCCAGCGCCACCTTGAGGATGGATCAGTACAGAGGAGGGGACGTCTCCGGCTGCAATTCCTTCCCATCGACATTGTTAAGAAGATTGTATAAACAGTCAGTAATGACAGGCGTGAAGTCCTCCCAAGCATGACCATCAGGCGCCCTGAACCATCAGTGCTGACACGACGTGCTTTAGAACCAGTAAGCTGGATCATCCCAACCTTCTTCAGGGATGAAGACATCATCCCTCAGCACGAATCCATACAAGGACAACCACCTACACAACAGGTAGTTCTTCTGGATCTCTGATAGTAGCTCCACCAAATAACTATGGTCTGAGTGACTGCAGACTATCTCTCCTAGCCCCATACTGTTCGCCATTTCATCCATCTGAGTGGCATCTGCAAGGACCCCTTGGGAAACTTCTTGGATAGCCATTCTTTCTAGAACTGTGATGTTTCTTTGGTTGGTTCGTGAAGATCATTCACAAAGCATGTTCACGAAGTCCTCTCGTGAAGACTGTTTGCGGGGGTGCTGCCTCGACATTCAAAGTCGGATCGTGAAGCGCAAATGCGGAGTCGAGGACTCGTTGTGTGCCGTGAAGACCCGATTCAAAGATATCACTCGTGGAGTACGCAAAGCTTCACAAATCGAGAGCTCAAGAAGACAAGATCTTGGAGAAGGGAAAGGAAAAAAGAAATATCAGGCCCCCTATTTATAGGCGATGACCTTCGGAGCTTCACGGCGCATCCAGTCCGTGTGAAGCTTCGCAGCATGCCTGGCCCGTGCATCCCCTGTTAGCCTCATGAGCCCTCTTCGCGAGTCAACACTATGAATGACCAAGGATTTTTAGTGAAGCCACTTCACGGAGTCCCCCTAGCATCACGGCCGCCGCGGAGCAAAGAAGGTGGGAGGCTCCATGACCTCCGTTGATGTTCACGAGTCCTCCACAAAGAAAAAAGGCGGGAGGATCCAGAACCATCGTTTATGTTCGCGAGTCCGCTGCGAAGCAAGGAGGCAGGATGCTCTACGACCCCATTTGATGTTCAGGACCCGCCACGAAGCCACCGAGCCCCTCTTCGCGCCGTGTGATCTCCGATCTGTGGCTCCTATTTCCTATAAATACCGGGCTCCCCCTAAGCTCTTGGGATGGAAAATCAGACCTTTCTGCTTCCCAGATCTCGAATACCGAAGCATCATTCTGCTATGCGAACCATGAGCTATGCGAGGAACTTCCGCTTCGCGAAGTGCCTCTCATTTGTCTCGTTTTTATCCCGTCCTTCGGGAGGGATGCCCTTAAAAAATCCTAATGGATTTCACGAAGGAAGTGGATCCTCAAGGGGGCCCGGGTCGCCGCGGAGCATTTATGCTTCACGAAACACCCTTCATGTACACATGATCCACATGCTAAGGCAGGGTCACTGTACTTTGCGAAGCACATTGTTTCCCGACCCCATGCTTTGTGAGGCACCTTTTCCCTACGAGGCTGTGCCCCGCGAATGCCCTTCCACTTCACGAAGCACCTACCATATGCACCTCTGCCTCATACTAAGGCTAAGGCACCCCACTTCATGAATCACTCCCCTTTGCAAGTTCCCTATGCCACGTGAAGCAACAGAGCTCTGCAAGGCCCCTGCCTATGGACCCCTCTGCTTGGAAAATCCATTTATCGTGCAACCCTCCAGGTTTGCACGATGTGACTTCAAAGTCCCCTGGACAATACTGCCCATTGCATTGCTTCTCTTAATGTTTCTTCGCATAGGAATGCTAATGGATATTGCTTCTTCGCATAGCCATGCTAAGGTGGACCCCTCGATGGTTTGCTTCATGACACCCCCTCACAATGGTGTTTCTAGTGCCTTCCCTCCCACAAGGAGAAGAAGGTATCGGTTATGTATGGCCTTGGGGTGTGGAGCACACCCACCTCATCCGAGCTGCAGGATGTTAAACTGCCAATCACTGTCGTCCTCAGCACATGACATTAAACTGTGACCAAGCCCCATGCCTTGCATGTGCGGTACCCCCATCTTGGACATTATCCACTCCCCCTGGTCTCTACAGGGGATGATATCCTCCTTATGAGAGTGGCGTTTGTTGGTGGGGAAAGGGAACCCACCTTGGTGTAAGCCCCAACCCTTCTTACAGGAGGTAGCATCCCTACTCCTCACTTCCTCGGTGCCAAGGACCAAGAGGGAAGATGGGGACAGGGGTCCTTGTCACCCTTTCACTCTCCAACTGGGATTTGTCGCCGTCAGGCCTACATCCTAGAGTAAGTCCCAATCTCCCTCTCCCTGGGCCGCTCCATGCGTAAGCCCCACTCCACATCCCACGGATGCACCTTTCGTGATGTGATCGTCAGTTTCTACTGCCTCTTGTTTCTCACACGGAGCACGACTCACGTGGGCTTAGAGTAAGCACTGACCATGACAACAACGAACTAGGAGGACTTTGATCCATGTCAAGGAATGGTACGTAGGAAGCCTCCACAAGGTTAAAGCTCACCACCCGGTCGTTCCGACCATCTCGGTTCACCAAACACCTTCAGCCTCCTAGAGAGTAATCCCCAAATGTCATCATCCAACAAGACGTTAAACTGTATTCTCTTGAACTATGTGGACTTCGATCCATGTCAAGGCCTGGTATGTAGGAATCCTCACGAGGTTCAAGACCATCACCCATCGGACCCCCGGTCCATCTTCACGTCGGTTTTCCAACACCACCGCCCGGAATTCAAGGACTTTGATCCATGTCAAGACATGGTACGTAGGAAGCCTCATGAGGTTCAAGCCCATCACCCATCAGAGCCCCAGTCCATCTTCATGTCAGTTCACCGACACCACCACTTGAACTACGTGGAATCTGATCCATGTCAAGGCATGGTATGTTGGAAGCCTCACGAGGTTCAAGCCCATCACCCATTAGACCCCGAGTCCATCTTCATGTCGGTTCTCCGACACCGCCACCCGATCTATGAGGACTTTGATCCATGTCAAGACATGGTATGTAGGAAGCCTCACAAGGTTCAAGACCATCACCCATCGGACCCCCGGTCCACCATCACGTCGATTCACCAACACGTCCACCCGAACTACGAGGACACTGATCCATGTCAAGGCATGGTATGTAGGAAGCCTTATGAGGTTCAAGCCTATCACCCATCAGACCCCTGGTCCATCTTCACGTCGGTTCTTCGACACCCCCAACCCGAACTATGGGGACTTTGTTCCATGTTGAGGCATGGTACGTAGGAAGCCTCCACGAGGTTCAAGCCCACCATCCAGTTATTCCGACCATGTCAGTTCACCAACACCTTGGGAAGCCTAGAGTATGAGCCCCACCTCATCCTCAACTACGTGGTCTTTGATCCTTGCTAAGGTAAGGTATGTAGGAAGCCTCCCCAAGGTTCAAGCCCAACATCTATCCGTTCCGACTCATTTCACATCTGTTGTTCCCCATCCTGCATGATGTTACACTCTAAAACCTATTCAGTGGAAAGATGCTATCGGATGAACTACGTGGACTTTGATTCCCCGCCACGGGGATACGTAGGAAGTCTCTTCAAGAATCAATCCCAAAACCATCATCCATATTGATTCTTACCCGTTCCACAACATCCTGGTGAGATCATGCCACCTCATTCCCTCCCACAACATTCCGGAAGCCACCCACATGTTGGCCCCAATATTGGTGTTCCCTCCAAGGGGGTTCCTCCACCTAATCCACTCTAATCGGTGTTCTGATCAGTCCGATCCATCTCCCCTGAACATTAAATTTGCGGCATACCCTATGTTAAACATGGGAAGCTATGGAAACCTCAGACACATGCTAATGGAATATGACTCCCTGAGTTCAATGTAGGATGCATCGGGCTTCCGCGCCCTCGAGAAGCCCTATAATAAGGGACAACAGAGAGAGACACCAATCCCCCAGCGTCCAGACACGCCAGTGATGCCCAACATGACTACTCCCCTAACTGAAGGTTACTGCCCTGACCAGACCCCTAGGAATGTCCTAATAGAAGCAGCATAATTAACTGGTGTCCATGAAGATATGGTGCCAGGAATAGTTTCACGAACAACGTATTAAATATATGAGGGAGGCCCAGACTAGGTGACGAATTCTGAGGGGGAATCCATGGAATGAAGAACCGAAATCCCATCATCGCATTTCGATCAAGGAGAAAACGTCCCTGAACAAGGAACAGATGGTGCCCCCCTTTGGAAAGCAGGAATGCAGGGTAACAAAGCCATGCCTGTCGCACTCAAGCGGACGGACGCGCGTGCCCCGACGAAAGCTTCAAAAACAATGATATATATATTTCATGAAAATGAATATTTTCATGAAAATAATGGTATATTATTTTATGAAATATATGATTTTAGATGAATGATAATCTATTATTATTTATTTCTCCCACATATTCTACCATTCATTGAACTATTTCAAAAGATGAAAGCATGATGAGATATAACATTCATATAATGAATTCATTTATCCGCAAAATCATTCACTCATGCACTATGAATGCATGCTTAAATGGTATAATTTGATGGTTTTCTTTATGGATTTGAAAATCAATTTCATGTGATGGAGGTGGGGGTGGTGTGGATTGAGATCCTCATGATTGGCCAACTCCCCCTAATCACGTAGATAACTTCATCCTTCTTCCCTTTCATGTAGATATGCTAGCACATCATGGGAGTTAGAAAAGTACTACATATATGAAATTTTATTCATTCTATCTATGGATACACCATGGATGTTGGATGCATATTTTTACCACTTATGTGATATTTATTTATGTGTACTTATTTTTACACAGTTTTCCACATCTTTTTATTTTATTTTTAATGATTTGATTAAACAATTTTACACTATTTACTAAATTAATGCACTTTTGTATTTTTATTATTAAATTTAACAATTTAACAATTTTTATAATTAATTATATACTTTCAGACTTTATAATAATTAATTTAATTTAACTAAATTTTCTAATATAATCATTTCTTAATTATTTGGTATAATCTGATCGACTTTTAAATAATAGAACATGTTTATTAATTAGTCAATTGTTAATTTTATTTGCATCTACCTAACTTTTTTTTTAATTTAATACTTTATCCATTAAATTAGTTTCATTAAAATAAATTAACACAATTATTTTTTATGTTTAATTATTCAGTTAGTTTTTAATATAAGTTAACAACTTATGTTTTATTTTAATAAAACAACAGGTTCTTAATTTAATGTCCTCATTTAATTAATTAATTAATTATTTTAGATTATTAAATATATTTTTAAATTTAATATTTTAATTATATGTATGTAGATTAAAAAATTTAGTCAATGAAACTTTTGTTTAGTCGGTAAGTCTCACCGACTCAAATGCACTAACTATGAGTAGCACTATGCTACCAACACATCACTATTCTCTTTTTCCACTATGGGCGACTCATTGAGTCACCATCACATTTCTTTTTTACTGGCTGTTTCTCCTTTAATCAATTTATATTATTTAATATTTTATTTTTATCCTTTTCAATTTTATTGTATCTTAATTCTGTTTATTAAATAAATTATTTACTTATAATAATTTTAATTTTTAAATTAATTTTTTTTAATTTAATTAATAACCCAATGTTAGTTTATTAATTAACCTAATTTTAGTTCTTAATCTTAGTTTAAGTTTATTTTTGATTTTATGTTTTTAGTTTTTCAATTAAATAATTTTTTATCTTTATTAATTTAAGTTTTCGTTTTTTTAATTAATCTAATTTATGTTTTTTCATTGCAGCCATTTTTTATGAGTAAACGATGTAGTTCCTCATTTTTTAAAGACACTAACACGACGTCGATCTCTCACCATGCTACTAACGCATCCTCCACTCACCAACAGACCCCCACATATCTAGCCACCAATACTAATTCAACACAAATCATGCTACCGATACAACCCCATACCATCCCTGATATCCCTACTTCTACCGACACCTTCATCTTTCATCACACTGACACGTCCCTTACTACTATATCCCTCCACCATTGGTTTTATTATTTCATCTCAAACACCACCACATTTCCACACTTTGTTGATTAACAGAGCCTCATTCACCCTCGGCCACACCATCACATACCAAATCTATTCAACTCAAATTTTGATCTTAAGAAATTTAAAACCATGACACACTACATTAAAAAAATCAAAGATTTTTTTTACAGTTTTGAACCCAACTCATTTCGAGATCTCACTACCACTGATGATCGAGAATCAAGCCTCACTAAGGAGAATCTGTAGTTGAGCGCACCACAAGTCATGAAACCTAGAGCAGTGCACTGTTGTGAGGAGAGATCCACACATATGGGAACCAGGTGGAGCACTATAGATATTCAGAGCTTCCTTGTGAACAGGGTTGCAGCCTCCATGCTAGGATATGAACCCGCTGTTTTATACCTCACCGAAGATCTAAGGAGGAGTTGGTATGTCGCGAGCCACCAAGGAAGAGGACCAACAATCACTTCTGAGACCTTGCCTAAAGAAATCGCCAAGACCAAGGAGGAGGCCGCCTTCCACTAGGAGATACTGAGCAGGGCCATGCCGGAGTCGTAGAAGGGAGGAGAGATCGCCACATGGAGATCGAACTACTGCGAGATTTGGGGAAGACAACCAAAATTCCCCCCTACACTGAGATTGGGGGTGGAAGATAACCTTAAAAATTAATAAATAAATATAATAAATAAACTAACAATTACATAAATGAATAATTAATAAATTAAGTTCAACAAAAAAATAAATAATATAGGATTAGTATAATATATAGCAATTATAATATTTAATAATAGATAGATATTAATAAAATCTAATCAATTAATAAAGTATATTAAATTAAATATCTAATAATAAAGTAATTTAATTAAAAGAAATAAATTTAAATTAATATTTTAATTATAAATAAACTTTTTAAATAGAATAATTATCACAATTAAATTAATAAGATAATGTAATTAATATAATTTAAAAATATAATTTAGTTTTAATTATATTAATAAATAAATATTAAATCTTAATAATTTAACTTAACTATTGTATATAAACATAATCAATAAATTTATTACATTAATAATATTTAATTAATATAAATAAATAATTTAATAATCCTTATATAATATTATATAACATTATTAAAATACTAGCTTTTTTAATATTAAGTAGACAATTTTATAATTAAAGTTATATTAATAAATAATATAAAAGTAAATATTAATTATTAACTAAAATATTTATTAATTAATAGAGATTTATTTTTAAATAAGTAATTTAACATTAATTTTACAACAAAAACAATAATAATAATTAAAAAGTAAGTTGATTCTTTTATCATGTTTTTTAACTTCTTTAATTTGTTCTATATTTCGTTCACAGGTTCTAGAAGAAGCCTTAAATACATCTAAGTGCATTCAAATAACTCATCAGGAGTAAGTTACAAGGGAAAAACTAATACGATGTATGGTTCGTGAAAAAACACACATATGTGTTGCGCAACAAGAAGGAAAAACTATGTCGGTAGAGAACTTTGGTGACCGGCCATGAGATAACAGTTGATATAAATCAGAGCAGTTGCAATAGATGGGGGACTCTGATTGGGATTCCATGCACAAATTATTTGATAGCTAAGTAGATCCTGGATTCTAGAGACTAGTAAATAGATGGGAAATACCACAGGACACAAGCTGGAGCAGAACAATGCAGTTTCTCAGAAAATTTTAGGGAGAACTCATTTCTATTCCAATTTATTTCATGTTTCTGTAATTAAACTTCTAAAACCTTTTTTTTCAATGATTTCTATGTAATTGTTCATGTTTGGGGATTTACTTTTACTGGTTTATATTATACAACTTATTTGAAAAATATCATTACTAAGATTTGAAACTAATCAGTGAGATCAATCTTAGATATTAATTGGTTGTGTTTCGAACCTCCATCACTTTTATTTCCTAATTCCATGTTCTCACAACGAGAAAGATCATTGATGTATTTCTTAAAATTTAAATTCCTAATTGTTGGATTATATCAGTGAGATTAACTCCAAGGGTAAATCATTTTCAACACTTGTATGTTTGGTGATTCTAGTTGTGGAGAACTTTTAGAACCACTACTCTGAGTTATTAATCTCTTGATGATGAAGTCTAATCCATTCCTTTTGAGGTTGTAAATACAATTTCTTTGTCTATGAAGAGGTTATCCTCATAATAAGTAGAATTGTTTCCCCAAGTATTATTCTTGAATCACTTTCCTCTTCCTCTGTCCGCACTACATGTTTATCATAGTCCTCATCACATTCTAGTTTTTATGAGATTTACAATTTGTCTTTACTCTTTACATCAAAATCGTAAAAAAAGAATTAAAAAGTTTTAACAAATACTTCCACTATAGACATCAAGGGATAGTTTTTAAAAAAAACCTTAGAGCACTCACCTACCTTCTCTGTGGATCAACCCTGCATCACTGTGCTTGTGTAGGTTAATAAATGTAATTTTGAGGGTCATGATGATCTCTGGCCATATAAAATTTTTGCAGCGTTTCCAGAGAAGGAATGTGCTGACTGAACTAGGGTTAGAAAAAAATCCAATAAAAATATAAAAAATCATATAAAAAATCTGCTAAAAAATAGTTAACATTTTTTTCTTGTGTTTCTTGTTTATGTTCTATTGGAGAGTGTGCCTTTAGTTTGATTCATATTAAAAATAAAAGATTTTGAAAGCTCAAATTTTTACACTGGTCCTTACTGTGTATGTTGTGGCAGTTATGGGCACACTACCTTATAGTTTTTCTATAACAAGCCACAATAGGCTGCTTACCTTGAAGAAACTGAACAAAACTTGGAGCCCAGTCTTGACATCCTAGAAAAATGTGACCAAATTTTATCAAAACTAAATGTTAGGGAGGATGTTTGGAATACTCAGTTAAATAAAGCCCATGAAATTCAACTTAGAGATTCTGAAGTGAAAAATTAAAGAATTAAAAGATTATAAAAAATTATTTTAGAATTTAAAATAATGGATAAAGAGTAGGAATAAGTTGAATTCAGTGAAATGGGAAATTTTTATAAAATATTTGAAAATTTAGATAAAGAGGGAAGTGATTATAAAACTGAGAAACAACACTTTTATTCTTAAGAACATGATTCTGTTGAACAAAACATGGAAAAAACTAACTCACTAAACCAATAATACAATATTAAAGATCCCAAAAAGAACATAAATGGTGTTGAGTTGGAATTTTTTTAAATTGAACTGAAATAAATTGAAAAACATTGATGAGTTCTTTTTTTGATAACTAATTTTGAGAAAAATCATTGTTTTAGGAGTTTTGAAAAGGAAATCAACATGGTTGAATAGAAACTTGAAAGTGGGAACCTTGGCATCAAAGACTATTCACCAAACTTTTCAGAATTCTTAAACACTGAACCTGAACTTGAAATTGGGTATAATATGGAAGAGAAAATTAAACTGGATAACATGAAATGTGAAATTCATGAACTTGAAATGAACACTTCTCTTCTATATTTTGAAACTACAGTCCCAAATATTTATGAAATGATGTTTGAGGATAACGATGAGGGTATATTATTTGAATAAAAGTAAAATGATGAGATTTCAGGGCCTCTTTCTTAGAGTCATCGTTTTATTGAAATGTGTGATGAAATAGAAAGTAGTGTTGTCATTTTTGGGGAAAATAGTTTGAATTTGAATATCCTCGAACATGAATTTGTTGAAGTTGAACTAAATAATTTTCCTCCTGAAATTAAACTACAACACTCTGCTAACTATTTTTTTTTGAAAGTGAGCCTTTTGGACATGAACTGGAAGAAGAGGTTGAGAAAACACTTGATCCAGGAAAAATTGAATTTTTAGAAGCAGTAGATGTTGAGTGTATGTTTAAAAATGATTAAATTTTGTAAGAGATCTAAAATATTTTCAAACATTAATCTTTGAATTATTAAACAAAATATCTTACCTGTTATCCACTTCCATCCTCAACTGAGTCAGGTACTGAATCTTTTCATGATACTGAGATAAGTTTAGTAGGGGAGACATACTTGAGTTCCAATTTCTCTAATTATATACAATACACTATAGATCACTTGCTTGAACCTACTATTCAATATTCACTCAAAATAACCCATGAATTTGAATATGTTAATGTTAATCATAAGGGAGATTGCTATGAGGACAATGACACACACTTTGAAGCACCTAATTCTTTGTTTCCCCTTCTTAATAATTTCAATTGTGTCAAACTTGAACATAATCTCAAAGTTGATAGCACCATTTCCATAATTATCAAAGGGTGCTACTTAGAGATTTTTGTAGCTAATGAGAATTTGGTTTTAGTTTTCATAAGCTTAGGTGCCATAAAATTCATTTTTCAATTAAAAAAAATTGGGCCAAATATATGTGGTTGTTCTTACTGAGGAAACCAAATACAACTATTGACTACAGTTAGATCTAGGTGAGTCTAGATAAGGACTATAAATCTAGTGTTTCATGGGAGGCAACCTATGATTTTTCATGTTTTCAATAAAAAATAGTACTTAAATAAAGTCTATCTAAATACTAAAAACATAGTGCTTCATAGGAGACAAACCATGATTTTTGTTTTGTTTTTACTGTTCTTGCTTTGTGTTTGAATAAAAAGCTTCTTTCTATGGTCTTTTCCTTGTCTATAATATAGATTTCTATCTTGGTTTTCCTGATCTATGATTTTCAGGATGTTACAATTTTGGCCATTTGGTGGAGCTGTAATGAAAAAATTTGTCATGGAAGTTCATTAAATTTTATCTATGAATTTATTTTTTCTCTGTGTTACTTTCGAATTTAAAAAATTTTACTGATAAATCCCCGAAAGTACAGTTGATCCACCGTTCCACTACTGTCGGTGAGTCATCTCAATGGTGACTCACTAGAAGTAGTGTCAGTGAGTCGGAAAAAAAATATTTTATATATATGGACTATTTCTAAATTTTTTGTTACATTTTTGGCTACTTTAGAATTAGTCCAATAGTTGCATTTTTTGGGAAAATTCTTCTATATATCATTTTGTTGAAATTTTTTCTTTATATGTCACTATATTGTGATAATAATTCTATTTGTTCCTCCTTACATTAAAATTGAATTTCACTATTTTGTAAATCATTCCACTATTTGAAATTAAGTGTGTGTGTTTGTGGTGGGGGGGGGGGGGTTGATGTAGGCTATGTGTTGTGAATTTCATCGAATCTTCTTGTATTTATATGGTGTTTAACATGCCATTATCTGCTCTATTGAAAATCTACTTGAATAAAAAAGCTGAACCTGCTACACCCTTTTCACTATGCACCCATAAGGCACATTCTACCAATTGAACTAGTTTGAAATTCTTTTCACCGAATTAAATGTTAATGCATGTTCTTATGTGAACTTGTTTTAAATTAAACTTTCTATAAGACACATTCTTCTAAACATTAATGATACCCATCAACATTTCATAAATCAACTAAATTGAAAATTTGTTTTGAAATTTAGCTGTTAAATTATTCTTCTTCACTTTAGAATTCAACTTTGGGGACAAAGTTGAGTTTTAAGTGTGGTGGAGGGGGTCAATTTTTGGCTGAGCTAAACTGTGCTTTTAATGGAAGCCCATCAATTCCCATTAAATTTCAAAGTTTTTTTAAAAAATGGGTAATTTCTTTCAAAATTCTTTCATTTTTATTATTATTTAGGCTTCACTTTCAATTTCAATTGAGTCTTGTCAGAGATGATATCTTTTTGGTTGTCAAGATCTTCTTTGAATCTAAAACGAATGTGGGATGATGATTTTCGAGTGAACATACTTAGTGATTTTATAAATATTTGGGTTATGAACTACTTTTGGGAGTGATATGGGTTACCTGTTTCTAGAACTGAGATCACAAACTTAGGAATTGGAAGTTTGAACTCTTTCCTAAGGGACACACATTATTTTAAATTTATAAAAAGTACTCACCTTAGTGATCCAATATAAATGGTTGTTATATGAATCTTTTCAAACTGGAGTAATTTTGGCATCTGGGATCCCACGGTGAATCTCTGAGACCTAGATAATGGGTTCATTTCTGTTTACTATAATCCATATGTACACTTTGAATAAGTGAAATTTCAAAGTTCATAGCACATGATACATGGCTTGGAAAAAATAAAATAAAGTTTCTGGGGTCAAACATGAGTTCATTAGATGAGGGGAATGATGAACAGTAGATGAAGATGGATAAAATTTGTTTATATGGGAGTTATTTAAGTTGTATCAATAAGGGGATTCACAATTTTTTTATTTTTTGGAACCTCGGAGAAAGTCAAAGAACAAAGTTCCTCTAGTTAAGTTTGAAATTCCACATATGTTTAACCTGATGTAACTCTTTGATTTAGAACTTAATTTGGATTGAATTGGATTACTAAGAAGAATCATAGATGAGGTGGGAAACCTACATTGATAGACGATTCTTTTATATCTTTATTATCCTTTGAGTATTTGTTCTAGGAAAGACAACTTTTGAGCATTTCATTTCTTAAGCCTAAACTCAGTTTTAGTCCTTTTTTTTGAAACTGCCAACATATTATATTTTGAACTGAGATATTTTAACACACCTTTGTTTTTCAAAGATAACAAAACATGGGATTGTTTTTGAAAAAAAAAATTTAAGTGTGGGGGAATTTGATGTGGCCTTATTTTTACACAATTTTCCACATATTTTTATTTAATTTTTAATGATTTAATCAAGTAATTTTACAGTATTTACTAAATCAATTCACTTTTTTATTTTTATTATTAAATTTATTAATTTATCAATTTTTATAAACAATTATATATTTTTAGTTTTTTAAATAATTAATTTAATCTAACCAAATTTTCAAATATAATCATTTCATAATTAATTGTGTTAATCTTATTGACTTTTAAATAATAGAACATTTTTATTTATTAATTAATTATTATTTTTATTTTCATCTATCTATCTTCATTTTTAATTTGACACTTTATCCATTAATTTAGTTTCATTAAAATTAATTAACTTAATTAATTATTTATGTTTCATTATTCTGTTAGTTTTTAATATAAGTTAACAATATAAGTTTTAATTTAATAAAGTAAAATGTTCTTAATTTAATGTACTCATTTAGTTATTTAATTAATTACTTTAGATTGTTAAATATTTAGTTAACTATAATATTTTAATAATATGTATGCAGATAAAAAAAATTAGTCAATGACTCTTTTGTTTAGTCAGTCAGTCTCACTGACTCACATGCACTAACTATCGGTAGCACCCTCCTACCAACACATCACTATTCTCCTTTTCCATTTTTGGTGACTCAGTGATTCACTGAAACATTTGTTTTTCACTCATTTCTTCCCCTTTATTCAATTTATTTATCAATATCTTTTTTAATCCTTTTCAATTTAATTTTACCTTAATTCATTTTATTAAATAAATTGTTTACTTATAATAATTTAAATATATAATTTTGAAGTTAATTTTTTTATTTAATTAATAACCCAATGTCCGTTTATTAGTTAACCTTAATTTAGTTATTTATATTAGTTTATGTTTATTTTAGTTTTATGTATTTAATTTTTCATTCAATTAATTGTTTATCTTTAATTAATTTATGTTTTTGTTTTTTTCTTAATTTAATTTTTGTTTTTGGATTGCAACCATTTTTTTACGAGTCACCGATGTGGTTCCTCATTTTTTAAAGACACTAAAACTGCATCAGTGTCTCACCATGATACCAACGCATCCTGCACTCACCGATAGATCCCAGCATATCCATCCACTGATACAGACGCAACACAAACCATTCTTTAGATACTCCACCATACCATTACTGATAGTCCTCCTTTTACCGACGCCCCCATATTTCATCACACCAATACATCCCTTGCTACCACATCCCTTCACAGTTAGTTTTCTTCTTGCATCACAAACACCACCACTGTTCGCCACTCTATGGATTAGCAGAGCCTCATTCACCCTCAGTGCCACCATCACATACCAGATCTATTCAACTAAAATTATAATCTTAATAAATTTGAAACCATGACACACTTTAGTACAAAAATAAAAGCTATAATTTTATAGTTTTGAACCTGAATTTTTGTTTCCATATCTCACCGCCACTGATGACCGAGAAGCAAGACACACTAAGGAGAATATAGAGTCGAGCGTGCCATAGGTCATGAACCCTGGATCCACGTGCTGTTGTGAGGATAGATCTACACATATGATAATTTGGTGGAGTGATATGGAGATACGAAGCTACCATGTGAAGAGGATTTCCGCCACCGAGATAGGAGAATTACCCTCCAAAATGCACCTCATCATAGATCTAAGGAGGAGTTGGTACGACGCCAGCTGCCAAGGAAGAGGACCATAAATCTCTTCTGAGACCTTGCCTGAAGAAATATCCCAGACCAAAGAGGAGGCATCCTTCTACAAGGAGATGCTGAGCAGGGCCACACTAGAGATGTAGAAGGGAGGAGAACTCGCCACCTGGAGATCCAACCGTTGCGTGATTTGGGGAAGACAACTGAAATTCCCCCATACATCGATTTTGGGTGAGGAAGAAGGCCTTAAAAAATAATAAATAAATATAATAAAAAAACAAACAATAAAATAAAATAATTCTTTATCAATTATGTTAAATAATCAAAAAAATAATATATGATTATTATAATACATAGAAATTATAATATTTAATAATTGATATATATTAGTAAAATTTAATAAATTAATAAAGTAAATTAAATTAAATATCTAATAATAAACAAATTTAATTAAAATAAATAAATTTAAATTAATATTTTATTTATAATTTAACTTCTTAAATAGAATAATTATAATTATTAAATTAATAAAATAAAGTAATTAATCTATTTTAAAAATATATTTATGTTTTAATACTATTAGTAAATAAATATTAAATCTTAATAATTTTACATAACTATAGTTTATAAACTTAATAAATAAATTTATTACTTTAATAATGTTTAATTAAAATAAATAAATAAATTAATAATCCTAATATAATATTATATAACATTATTAAAATACTAACTTATTTTTAATATTAAGTAGATAATTTTATAATTAAAGTTATATTAATAAATAATATACAAGTAAATATTAATTACACTATAAAATATTTCTCTTTTTCCAACAGACGAATATCTATTGGTAAAAGTACATTATCTGTTGGTAAAACGTTTTACCAACACATATGTCCCTGTTACTAAACTATCGGTAAAAAATCTGTTGCTAAATGTTATTGCGATAGATAAAATCATTCTGTTACAATTATAATAATACCAACTGATAACATATATGTTGGTTAAACTATTTAGCAATATATTAATACGACTAATATATCTATTGGTAATATTATTGACATTTATAAACAACACCAAAAATCAATATTTATTTGTAAATTATATTCTAAATATTTATATTCCAATCTTTGTTGTTTAAATTTTATATTATAGTTATTAATATAATCATATATAATATATTATTATATTTATTCTATTTATTATATAATAATTACAAAATTATCTTATATAGAACACTACAAAACTGAGTCATTATTTGAAAAAACACATTCAAATATAATTTAAATACATGTTCAAACTTCATGAAAAGACAAGAATCTCTAAGAAACATATTACAAATATGTTCAACCACTAAGATAATTTACATGTAACTCAATGAAACTTTATCAACAATCTCTTTCTCACAAACATTAGATGACACTGTCATGGAATCCTCATCACTTCACATAAGCTATCATTTACTGTAGTGGGTTGGGACATGAAAAACATCACCATCATCCCTTTGATTGCAGTGGACCACCTTTCTATGCTTGAAGAAGAACCTATCCCAGCTCCCTCTACTTTAGACATGTACCACCACACAAACACAACAATTAGAAAATAGTTTTCCTTTAAATGCATGATATAAAAACAATAACGCATGATATAAAAATATCATCCATTGACCACAACAAGAGTATAATATAACCAGTGGAAACAACAACCATATGATAATCTAACTAAAGAATCCAACAAACCATAAGATTATCCCTCTAGAACACAACAAGAATATATAATAAATGACCAAAAAGATTTTCATAACGCAGGATATAAAAAACACCAGTGAGCACAATAATAGAAAAATGACTAGAACCAATAACTTCCAAAAAAATTTACAAGTGGCCACATTAACAACAGATATCCAATGACCATAGAAAATTAAAATGAAAACACACCATAAAAAATAACAAGATTATCTAACATGTTACTATATTAACAAAAGATATCTCAAGACCACAACAAATGAAAATGATAACACATGATATAAAAATAAAAATAACAAGAGATGTACCTTCATTTACAACTAATTTCAAAGATTTAAAGAGTTTGATTTGTTTTTTCTAGATCTGTTTTTGCTTCCAACATCAATGCACCTGCACCTTAATGCTTACCAACCACCTTCATAACAGGACTATTCATACTAGATTTGTCAAGCCTCACCCTGTAGTCTTACTTCTGTAGTACTACAATATCTCATAGAATTCATACATATCCTACCTACCTTAAGCATAATATACATCAGTACCCCTATGATCTTTGACTACACTTCGTAGAGATTTATCTCTTGCATCATACTCATGTGGTGGTCGACTCATTCCCTGCACAAAAGTTATTTCAGAATTCCAGTTAAGCATGTGTAGATCCCAAATGAATAGTATAACTACTCAATTTTTTATCAAAAAAACCCTTAAAAATGCCATGTTTAAAATCATAATCAGTACGCTTCTTATAGAATAATTATGCAGGATCATATTTTCTACAAAATCTAGTAACAACACTTGCAGCACTAAAAAATATCTTAAATATTCGTAGTGTTTTATTTCCCTGGGACTCCGCATATGAAAATCAATGGTCATGTGATTATACTGACATCAATGCCATGCTCAGTCACCCCCATCATGCTGATAATCATATTGATGCTGCTCACTGCTTATGATCCTTCAACTCCCTTACCTAATGCAGTGAGATCACCGTCCAATGCCACAAGTAAAATCTCAGGCTTTACTTAGCAGCTCAAAAAATATGAAGGTAGTACTGAAGCATCACTGCATCAAAAACCATCATTCAAAGTATCCCTTCAACATCATAGAAGAATGTGGTTGAACTATCTTGGGACCATGCATGCAAGTACAATGGTAATGATATATAAAAGTAGGTAGTGCATAATAAAATCATTTTGTGCATAATAAACTCACAGATGATAACACAGATGCAGGTATGTTATTTTAGATGATAAAACATACTCACAAAGGAAGAAAGAACACTCACATACTCGCAACATGTTCTTAATCACAAAGGAAGAAAAATTACTTTCATTGGAAACATGAACACTTTCATCATGTTTCACCGCTGTAGAAGAGCAGTCGCAATGATAAAACTCTTCACTAGAATCTACACAAAACAACACAATAAAAGTAATAAACAGAAAACCAAAAAATAAATTACAAATGTAAAGAAATTTACAAATCATATACAAGGTGGTCACACCCCTATTCTCAGATGCTCATCCCCAGGTCCCATCCTCGCATCTGGTCTCCTATCTTGGCCTTGTATGACAAAAGCAAGGTTGTGGTATTTCCTGTTCATAGAACTTCCTCTGGTGATACCAAATCTCCCAATTGGGGGTAGTGTGCGTTCTGATCTTTCCATGGATTGAACTGCTTCCCTCGACTGGCGGCTTTCCTTTGTCAGCTTTTTTGGCCCCTTCCTATCATCGATAACACTTCTCTGTGACATCTTCGTCACTACGATGAAGGATCTGGACCGACGACAACCTCGTTTATCTTTTTCTCGAATGAATCTAGCATTTCTCATCCTAGCATTCTGCTTTGGCAATGATACCCCACAATCTTCAATGACGTTCCCTCATTCAAGGCCATGGGTGATGGATCATGGTGAAGTAAGCTCATGCACCAGTGGATGAAGATTTGGGAGAGGTTGCTGAAGACGATATGGTGAATGTAGGTCGATGGAATGTGGCAGAAAATGATCGGGATTAGGGTTTTCAGGCAGAAAATTAGAAGCTCGAAAAAAATTTCTCATTAATAAACAATTTTTTATTTTTTATATAGATATAAAATTTATTAATCTAGAAACATATAAATATTATTAAATTATTCATATTTTAACTCTGTATATAAAAAAATTATTGAAAAAATAACGCGTTGATACTAAATTTTTAATAAATATTTTCAATTTGGTAAAATAATAATTATTTCTGAATAATTTATTGTAATATGTTTTGAAAATGGTAAAATATTTACTAGTAATTCATATAAATAATAATAGATTCATTTTTTGGTAAAACAATTGTTACTATTAGTATGATGATGCAACATATTTTAATGTTAGGAAGAGATCTGTTGGTATAAAATGATTAATATCAATATATATATATGTTGGTAAAAAATCATTGGTTCATGAAATTAATACCAACAAAACGTAATATTTGTTGGAATTACTAATTTATACCTACAAATATATTATTTTTTACAAAATTTCTGATGGTATATGTCAGTTTTTTTGTAGTGTTACTAAATAAAAAATTTATTAATAAATAAAAATTTATTTTTAAATAAGTAGTTTAACATTAATTTTAAATCAATAATATTAATTAATAAGTAAGTTGATTCTATTATAATATTTTTTTAACTTCTTTATTTTGTTCTCTGTTTCATTTGCAGGTTCAAGAAAAAGCCTTGAATATGTCCTAGTTCATTCAACTAACTCATCAGGAGTTAGATACAAAGGAAAAACTAATGTGACATGTGGTTTGAGAAAAAGTGCATGGGTGTAGTGTGCAGTAAGAAGACAAGACTATGTCAGTAGAGAAATTTGGTGACCGACCATTATATGATAGTTGATATAAAGCAGAGAAGTAGAAATAGATGGGGGACTCTCATTGGGATTCCACACATACATTCTTCAAGAGCGAAGTAGATCATGGATGCTAAAGACTTGTAGATAGAGGGACGAGACAACATGACACCAGAAGGAGCAGAACATAGTAGTTTCTCTAGATATTTTGAGGGAGAACTCTTATCCTTTTCAATTTATTTCAAGTTTCTATAATCCAACCAATAAAACCTATTATTTTCAATGATTTTTATGTAATTGTTCATGTTCAGGGATTTACTTTTACTAGTTTATATTACATAACTTCTTTGAAAAATATCATTACTAAGATTTTAAGTTGATCATTGAGATCAAATTCAGATCTTAATTGGTTGTGTTTCACACTTCCATCACTTTTATTTCTTAATTCCATGTTCTCTGACTAGAAATATCATGGATGTATTTGTTAAAATTTAAATTCTTAATTGTTGGATTATATCGACAAGATTAACTCCAATGGTAGATCCTTTTCAACACTTGTCAGATTGGTTATTATAGTTGAGGAAGAATTCTAGAACCACTACTTTGAGTGATTAATCTCTTGGTGAGGGCGAATAATCCATTCATTTTGAGTTCATGAATACTATTACTTTGTCTCTGAAGAGTCTATCCTCATAACCAATAGAACTTTTTCCCTGAGTATTAGTCTTGAATCACTTCCCGGTTCCTCTGTCTGCACTAAATATTTATAATAGTCCTCATTACATTATTTTTTATGATATTTACCATTTTTCTTTACTTATTACCTAATAATTGTTAAAAAAAGAGTTAAAAAGTTAAAAAATACTTACACCATTGAAAACAATGGATAGTTTTTAAAAAAACCCTTAGAGCACTCACCTACCTTCTATGTGGATTGAAACTACACCAGTGTGCTAGTGTAAGTTAATAAATTTAATTTTGAGGGCCGTGATGATCTCTGGTAATATTATTTATCAAATCATACGATGGTTTTTAAATATGTAGTAGAATCCCTATAGTGTAATGTACTCCATTTATAGTGTTATTAATTTATGTTTTTATCTTTTTTTCATATATCTTTCATGGGAGATCATTATAAAAGGGTTTTAATTACTTTATCCTGATCTAATAATTGTTATTATACACTTAAAACCCCATTCAAATGTTTCCTCAAAAAATAGAAATAAAAAGATCCAAGAAAAGAACACCAATCTGAGGTTGGTACCACCAACAATTTTTTAAACAACTCACTAATAAAACAATTATCCACAGATAAGAAACCCCCATAGTGGGCCTCCCTATTTTTCATAGGGATTTTATAATTCCAAAAAACATTGAGTCCCATAATGTGGTATAAACCTACTTACCATTTTAGATTCCTTCACACAACTTACCATGATGGAGAATATGATGTGTACGAGCTTTTTTGTTTTCATAGGTTGTAATATCAGTTGAAATGTCACTTAAAATTACTGTTGTATCTATAATATCATTGTTTCCATATCTACATATCTATAACTATGGAATGGTTAAAGGTTTATTGATTACATCCTACACCCAACAACTTACAAACTTTTGATTTTTAGAATAACTTCCAGAATTTTCAACAAACACAACCCAAAATTTTTTAGAGGGGATTTTTTTATAGAAAAAATATTTCTCATACAACTAATAAAACCACATTTTTTATGTGCTACCCTATAAGTAGGTTAATACTTTAGCTCTCATTTCCTAGAAAAATATATGGAATCCCCCTCATCCTATAAATCTAACTCCCAGTATCATGAGACTCACCAACCTGTAGCCGCTTATGGACTTTTAGGTACATTATTATCTATGAGAAGGATGTATTTTTGTTCATATACATATCTCATCACTTATAATTGAATACCAACATACCCATGAAATTTTATTTGAGGCTCAGATCCTTCTAAAACTATCGCATTTGAAATTTCACCTTCTAGAGATCTCTCCTAAGCTTCCACAGTCCCCATGCTCTTTAACATTTTTGATCTCAGCATCACTATAAAAATGTAACTTCCATCCAAAATTACTATTAGATAGTTTTTTGTTTTTGTAATTTTCATAAACCTATAATTTTTTAGAACATGTAAAACTTTAGAACTTCCATTCTATCAAACCTTATCTTGTATGATTATTTGATCACACCAACAGCATAAAATTGCTTCTAATATTTTCATAAGATATATTCATTTATGATAATATTATGGATTCAGATAACCTTTTAAATCTTTTTATTCTAGAGATGAAATCAATTTTTTTTCATATCC
Organism: Viscum album; assembly: GCA_963277665.1. Taxonomy (NCBI): domain Eukaryota; kingdom Viridiplantae; phylum Streptophyta; class Magnoliopsida; order Santalales; family Viscaceae; genus Viscum; species Viscum album. The sequence continues at coordinate 1,643,838,492 of OY728119.1, read as the reverse complement.
ATACTATATAATGAAATATTTTCGAGACATAAGCACTAAAAATTATCTTTATTTAAAATTTATATAGCTATGAGAAAGTGAATTAAATAATTTGAGATGATAAATTTCAATCTTATTTAAAATCCCACATTTATATAGAAGTTTCTAACCCAATAGAGATGATGAAATTCAATTCACCAAGTTGGTACCACAATTTATGGCCTCTTTCCAAAACTCTGTATGGGAATCCATATTGTATCCTCATGGTCCTTTCACTCTCTAATAATGTTAAATTCAGCCTCTTTATAACCAAATTTTTAGGTGTAACCTAAAAAATCTTATCAAAATATAATTCTTTATGCTAATATAACTAATAAAATTCCTTACTTATATTTTCTTCACTATTTTCAGACCTCAAAAATTGCAGTTTATTTTCGGTATAATTTTCCACCATAGCTCTCTATTGAATGAAGGTTTAAAAAAATGGATTATTTCTTGATAAAAAATAGTCACACCATCTATGTCATATCCCTGATACATGTAACAAATTTTAATCATCCTTTTTGTTAATATAACAAATCATTCCCCATACATTCATGTAAAATAGCTCTAACTTCTGATCCTTGGGTTTGTTTTCTTTAATATAAAGTAGAACTTTCCACTGATTCTAAAGGACAAAATATTTGCATGTTTCATACTCCATGATTCTGATATTGAGAATTACAATAGTAAAAAAAAATATTTTATCCCTTTTTCACTTTAGTGACCATGGAATTTATTCCAAATTTTTTTGGAAGTTGACTGTCCAAAATGCATTTATCGAGATACTCATGTAAGGAACAATGTTCAACCGTTCATTCCTTTTTACACCACCAAAAAATAGTATATAAAAAAAACCATTCAACTATCCTAATAAAATAATATTTTGATTAAGCTTATCATATTCCTTACTCAAAATTCCAAAAATATTATATTCTATTTTTAGATGGAAAAATCAACCTTTTTTAATAACTTAAGAGTTCCACCATCCATAAATGTACCTTGTTGAATCTTCTTGAAGAATATTTCCATATACTATTTTTATTAGATATTGAGTAAAAGGAATCCCTTGAATCTATAATCAAAGATTGAAATAGACTAGTGATGCTCTACATAAGACTACTCATATCTTTAAAAACTAAATTTTGAAATGCACTCATGGAAGTATAAATAATGGAAATAAATATTTAAAATCTATAATATTTTATCATATATCCTTTCTATAAGGAATTCAAATATATGGGTGAAACTCCAACCATTCTACTACGTGTTATAATTCTTCTTCCTTTCCCATTCTTTTGACCCTCCTATAAAACAGAACATACCATACCTTATACAATGTAGGAATTTATGGTAGAAGATTAGATTTCCTTTCATAGAATAAAATCTTTTAAAATTATATCTAAAATGTATAAAAAACAAATTTTTTCTTACCTCTTGATTTTATCACAGTGGTAAACATCACATCCTATTATTCCATGAGAGATGAAAAGAAAAATAGTGCGTACTCTATATCTATAATGTTTTCCATCCCCGATTCTAATTAAATTCAGATTATGATGAATTTGCTGAAATGACCAACCACCATATTTTCCTATGAAATTATCTTATTAAATTTACACCACAATAGAAACACTTTTTTCATTATTGTTTTCTTTTCATACATATTAGCAAGAGACTTCATAAGTTTTAAAAGCGTCATTAGTTTATGAATGTTACGTGACACGTTACAGTCTAGTGACTTTTGGATGTACCAAAATACAATATCATCCGGAATATATCATTATTCATTCATCATGTCTTCTAGTTTGGTTAAAATATATGAAATATCACGATATTATATATCATGAAATCATATATGTACATATTTTATAATCTAAAATTCATTATATGAAACGTCCCAATGAAGTTCTTAGCCCCATCCAACTCTATAATTTTGGAATTAATGAACTCCAACTAAAACCAAAATATTATAAGAGACATCATATGTTTTTTTAAACTTAATTACCTTATAAATATTGTGGGTATAATTATTTTGTTTAATTATTATATAAAAAACCATGAAAGGGTTCTATTTTTACCAACTCTATAATTAAGATCTAATAAAAATTACTGTGTTTGGAACCATTGATCTGAAGGCACCATTCATAAAATTTATAACAATTTTTTTGGGAACTTCTGAAATTATAAAGAACCATTATCCCTAATGTTTTGGAAGTAGTAAGAGGAAGCACCCAAAAAATGAACTTCAATTCTTACATACACTCTAGATAAAAACATTTGAAATAAAATGATTGAACGATCAAAGAAAATAACAACACTAATATTTTATGTGTCTTAGACTTAGAAACAATCCTTGGGGGGTGGTAAACATCAAACTATTTAATAAATAATAGTATTATGATTACAATATCGAATAATTAAAAAAAATTACCTCATCCTACTATTTAAAGTATGACTCTATAGGTTGAACTAGTTCCATGAAATTTCAAATTTTGTGAGTGACAATCAAATGAGGTTTGATCATTGTATGAGTTCCACTACCTCAACTGACTCATATGGTGAACAATTCATGCATCTATAAACAACATGATTTATCCTTATACAACCTTCTAATGAACCCTTATGTAATCCTCACCAATGCTGATGACACCATATATAAATATATAATTGATTCTTATTCTTGTCCATTTCATATCTATACATCCTATTTATAGACACATCATTATTTCTTATAATCTTATACTTCTAATTGATCTACTTACAAAATTATATAATTCAATTTTACCATTCTATCAACTTTATCTAATTTTATTATTGGGCTTCCAGATTCACTCCTTTTTTTTAGTTTCAAAACATAGCCAAAAATGGTTTCCGCATTGAATAAATTCTAACATATATATGTATGTATGTGTGTGTATTACTTTATGTTTTATTTATAATATATGTTTATGGATAATAATTATATAAATATATATATATATATATTTAATGTGTATGAATATATATTTTCATAGTGTTAATGTGTATATAATATTTGTATAACATATTTTTATATTATTAATACTTATATACCTTTTATATCATTCATCTATGATAAATATTTTGAAATAAATAATTGTTCATTATAATTTTTATAATAAAATAAAACATATAATCTATTGTCAGTTCATTGGAGAAAGGTCCTTTACATGTCACAATTTTTTTTAAGAAAATACTAGAGATAATTATGTATTGTATATTAGAGTTGATTATCGAGAGAAAATTTGGATAAGGAAAATTAATCTTTTATATTACACTTATTTTTTATCTTTTTATACATAAAATGTATTCCACATAACATGATATTTCTCACCTCGATGAGGGACATATTAGTGGTGTAGTAGCCTAGGTTTATTTCCAAATGAGTCATAACTCATCTTTTGAGTTAAGGAGTTTTAAATAGTTCTTTTGATTCTATAGTTTGATGTTTACGCATGAGGTGAGCCGATAAAAAATTTTCAGTGTGAAGGAGTCTCGATAAAAATTCATTTGCTATATAAAAATTATTTTTAACTAGCACACATGTATTGTGATAAAATGATTATATTTGTAAAATAAAATATTGTATAGAAAAAATGACATCATAGATGTATTCAGAACATGGGGTTTACCTTATGAAGGATGTATTTGTACTTTTCATCCAATCGATAAGTTTATATTATTGTGGGTGAACAATAAAATAAATTATGAAATTCTTAAATTATTTATTTAAGTATGGAGAACACTATAAATTACTCTATTTATACCATTTTTATATAATTTCCCTAGGGTTGTCCATTTATCATTAGAATGAACCCTATATTAGGGGGGGGGGGGTGGTTGGAAGATTAGAATTTGTGTGGAGGTGATATTTGATTGATGGTGAAGGATCCAATCCACCATGACACCATTGATTAAAAGTTTCAATAGTGATGAATAAATATAAGGTTGTGATGATTGGTTGACATGATGGTTATTTTATATTAAAGAAAGAATTTATTTATTTTCATTTTCTTATTATTTTTCATAATCAATTTAAATTCGGTATCATGGAACCGACTTTCTACATTTATGAATCTAGGTAATATATTTTATTCCCTCTAATTCCATTGGGAATTAAAAAACATGATTCCTTGTTACAAATCTTGTAATTATGGAATCTTGGGGTAGAAATTACCATATCATAATATATTATTTTTGATTATATTAATTAAATACCGAATCGATAAAATATGTTGGCCTAAGATTATCCTCTCCCTAATTTTTCCTCTTCTCACTTTTCTTTCTCTTATCTCTTCGTCTCTAACACTCACATGGGTGTTTTATGGGCTTCCAACCCTTGCATGGGTTGAAAAAGTGAGGATCATAACCTGATGTAAATAGTAATTTGAGAGAGAAAGGGACTATGTAAGGATGTCGATATTAGAAGTGGTGGTTGTGTAGACATGTAACACCATAGTGGTGTAGGATCAAGCACTAAAAAAATAATGGTGTGATATCATAAAAGGTATGAAAATTACAGTCATATATTGATTTTCTTAGCGGATGATGATATTTGAGAAGTTCTGAGTACCGTAGAAGCCTAAAGAATGATAATTGGGGACTTTTTATGCAGCTTTGGCACCGATGAAATTCCAAGGGAATATGAGGATAAGGTTCCCCCTATAAAAGGATTTTAAAAAGGTATTTATAATACATAAGATTTTAAATTATTATTATTATTATTGTTTTGTTGTTGTTGTTATTAGTATGTACAACTCATTAGTCTATAACATGAGCTATCTGATGTGGGTCTGACTCGTGGCCTAGCCCATGGGTTTGAGAAATTCATCCAAGGTTATGGTTGAGTAAGGGGAGAATTCATGTTTTTCTGGATTGAATCTCTGTGAAGAATGTTTGATTAACATACTTCCCATGACATGACTCAGGATCTGCCCCATAGCCTAGGGATCTCTTTTTAATGATGTATTTGTAACTTATTCTCTAGGTTTCCATATTATGTAAATGAATAACCTATCTATATTTTTTATTTATAGATTAAAATGGTATAATCTGTTCAGAATTTTGGGGATGTTAGTGAGGTGATTTAGGTAGACCATGAAAATTAACTCCATGGGATGGAAAATAGAGTCTAGATGTTATGATCAAAGTGTTATTGGGGTTAGATACCTTCTCATCATCTTCTGTTTAATACTTAATTTGGTGTGGGCTATCCGTATTATTAACAAGTTATACTCTCTTCTACCCACATATTATTTTCTTCCCTCATATATTGTGTTGTTTCTATCTACTAATTAGGGTTTTGGTCTTCCACTGGGGTAATTTAACTCTGCCAAGATCTATACTCCCCCTCGATAGAGTGAGGGTCCCCCAAAATGGTCCTCTATGAGGTTATTTGGGTTTATTCATAGCATATATTGTTGTTTTCATTTGGGTTAGTACTCCTATGGTTAGAATCCTTCCTTGGTGTAGGTTCCACTAAGGGTTTCTAGAATGATCAAATTATTTAAAGTAACATATAACCGGGTGTGGTGTCCCCTTTTATATATTCTTATTCATTCATGTGAATTGGTTCATCCTTTGTTTCTTCTAGTATCTATATAGATAAAAGTTAAGAGGATTAGATTCTTTAGGACTTATGATTTCTCAGGAACTCCAATGGTTCCTTTAATTTTTGACATGTAGTTGAGTTAAATCATCTTGTCTATTTGATGACTTTTTGAATTTCATGTGTTCCTCCATGTTTGTGTGATATAAACCATCATGGTTTAGAGCTATGAATATTTGAACCTTTTTGGGTTTTAATTGACATTATTAAGATATCACAAAGTCCCCTTGACTTTAGATGGAAAGCATTTGTGGATTCTTCTTCCATTTCCCCTTTTTATTTAGTAGTACCGGGTCATTGATCTAACAAATTAATTCATGTTTCCCTTTTAGTTTTTGGGGATTCCTACCAGGTATGTTTATACTCACACCTGTATGATCTATTTCCCCACACATATTGTGTATAGTTGATTCACATGTCAAAGATGGTCATGATGGATTTCTCGATGGTGCAACTTGTTTTAATTTAACACTTGATTTTGAATTTGGTGGATGAAAAATTAGTAGATATCAGTTATATCAGGAGATGATAGTAATGCAAGATGTTTGATTTTAGTGCCATATTTATGTGAGGGGATATTTATTTTAGCTTTCTATATGGAATTTACATTATAGATTTTGGGCATTTATTTTTTCCCTTCTTCCTTGCAGATCATATCTTGTATTTATCTTTATAGATCATAACATTTTTTTCATTCATTATTTGCAGTATAAAAAGTTTTATTTATATTTTCTACATTATTATATCCTTATTAGAGGTGTGTGTGGTGTACAATAACATTAAGGTGGGACCTCCCATCACATGTGATATGACTACTTGGTTCCATTAACCAACCATTAGCTAATTAATGGTGGTATTGGGGGTCCTCAATTATCATACCACTGCCATTTAGGCATTCTGATGGGTTGTGTTCTATCAAAGTGTTATCTAGGCTATATTGTCTTAGGGACTATGTTTGTCCAATTTGGTAATTTAAGGGAAATGATTTTAAGGAACACTGAGTTTGGTTATCAGATCAGGGGAAAAACATAGGTTTGGTGACCAACATATCCAATTTCATGGACTTTGATAACCTATTAGTCAACCCATATCTTGGATACATCCTTTTAGGGTACAAATAAGTTGGTACATGAATTATATTGTGGATAGTTATAATCTATGATGACTGTATTGTATAAAGTATTATAGATATGCTCTAATATTTGTGGGATCACCCTACCAAAGGAAGGATTATACTTGTCGATATCCTACTCATGTGTAGATATAAGGCTGAAATGATCTCATGCTTATAGTTATTCCCCTTTTGATTGATTGGTGAGGAGTTGAGGAATTTGGTTGGGTATTTTCATTTTTAAATTATTGTGTCCACTTATCTACCATATAATTTCATACGTTGTATTCTTCCCACCTGATGTATATGCACCAAACTCATTAGTTATATTTAATCTAATGAGTAACATGTTATCCCTTATGATTCAGCCTCTCTATAATCTACTATTTGGTACACCTGATTATTGCGTTACACACTCATTAGTAGGGTTCTATTCAATAAGGCATAAGATCGCCCTTATCTTTAGTTTTCCCACATGAATTTTATGTTCCACCTTCATTTTCAATATGTTATATGAAAAGGATAAGGTTATATTTTATGATCTCGAAGTGGTGATGAGGTGTTGTTTATAAGATTTTATTGAGAGAAATTCTTGCCTATGATTTGAGGTGATTCCTATTCTCTACGTGATTTTTGATAATTTTTCTTTCAAAGAGGATGGTGGTTCATGTTGAGTTAGATGTTCTAAACTATTGAACGAGTTTACTAAGTATGGTTCAATGATGGGAGGCCTCCTCGGTTACTGGGGGAGCCTATTCCTTGAGCAATAGGGGAATGAATAGAGTTTGAGTCTAATATTTTAATTTATTTTAAAATTCCATCGACCATATGTTGATTCTTCCATTGATCTCACTATATGAATCAATTATCCATTAGTTGATGATGTATTCTTAAACTTACAGTGGTAATTATTTAGCATGTATTGAGTTTATATCTTGTTCATAATAAATGTTAATATAGGGATGTTAGGACCCTATATATGGTAGTGAGACCAAATATGTGCATGTTTCAAGAACTTGGACCAAAAAATTTATTCATGGATGTATTTTGTGGTGATTTTTTTTGATTTGGTGGTTTAGGTAGATAATACAATGGTGGAGTTATCAATATATTGCTGTGTTTTTAAAAAATATTTTTGTAACAGGGTCCCCTAGGAACGATTTGGTTTTGTGTAAAATTCATAATAGAGATAAATCTCAACTGTTGGAGTAGGTTAGGTTTTCACCTGAGTGAAAGTATAATGATGTTGTCGAAATACCTTCCCATGAGGGATATCATTCATATTAAATACCTCCTTTTTAATACCTAATTTATTATTGGGAATTTTTGTGGTGAGAGATCAATTATAGATGAAAAATCTATTTATCCACTCTAAAAAACATCACCATTTAAAAGTTACTATCAGGTGTGGGTGATGATATTTTGATTAGTGGAAGATATGTACAATGGATAACTATGTTTTGATGATAGTGAATGTATATTGAGGTATGACTCAAATCCTCATTCAAAGGATCCCCACGTTATTTGACTCAGTCTAAAGTTATTTATATTTGATAATTAGGAGTCAAAGTTACCTCTATAATCCCTAGTTATATCCTTTTTAGAAATAGATTTTCACCAATGGTGAAATCCAATCACTAACCCCATTTAAAAAAATAAGATCCCCATATTCAGATATGGGGTTAGTGAGTTAAAGCTTAGAAAGGTTTTATATTTTGAACTTTATCAAATCATATAGGCCTACATGTTCCTTGATTAGAAGTATTTTTTGAAATTTTTTGGAAGAATTAATTTTTTAATTTGTTTGGTAAGTGATTCCATCATTAGTGGTGAAAAACATTCATTCATGAGTTACCTTTCAGTTAGAGAAGTAGCACAAAAATTTCCATCTTTATATGATTGGGTACCAGTGATGGTGGTTCATAGTGATGAATAATTATACATGAGGTGATATCTAAACCCAAATATGTGTGGGATATTCTTAGGTATGGAGTGTATAGTCCAACATCAATAATATTAAAGCTAGAAATCCATCAATCAATAAGCATGAATTTTTTAGTTGTTAACATAGATTAGAAATCTACTTTATTTTAATGTTGAAGAATGCATGGATTCTTCAAAGTTTGACATATGATTGTAAATTTATAATAGATCCATATATTTTTAAAATTACATTAAAGATAAAGCTTTCATTTATTACTCAGTAGGATTATTACCATGTTTTTTTTAACTTATGGAGCTGATTAGCTGACTCCTGGCTAATATAAGTTCATGGAGGAGCTTTTTTGACATTCATGGAAACTTTAATGGTCATTCCTTTGTAATATTATCTTTGTTGAAACATCTTATATTTTGATATTTGGAATCTTAGAATAGTATTATACTTTATATATCTGAAATTGAGTTAGTTTATGAGATCTTAGTGATGTAATAATGGCATTGAAAATCACACTTCTAGTAGGGAACTATATGTTTATATGATATAATAGGTGCATGAATTGATAGAATCAAAGTAGTGATTAATATGTATAGAGAGAGAGATATTTCTCTCATCAATGGTCGATAGTTATTTCTCACAGTCATTTTATCAATGTTAGAAGTCGATGGTGGTGATGTAGACTTAGTAGTCCTGTGTGACCATATGTTCTCAAGTGTTAAACCTAACGTGATTTTCTAGAAGGTTGAGATCATATAATTTTATTACTTAAATGGATAGAGGGTATCTATTATTAATTTTATTAATTATTTAGGAGGTCATCCTAATTGAAGAATGACCTAGTTTATTGGGACCTTTAGTGTGGTATGTTCAGAGAATTTTTTTAGGTGTATATATCATAGAAACTCTTGATATGTGGTAGAGGGGGATATTTTATGAAATGGTATTGGATTATAGTTACTCAGATATGTTTTGTCTTGGGTGTGTAACCATCCAAATAGGGTCATCTAAATTGTTAGGATTTTCTACTTTGGGTTATGGTGGATTGGGTAAACTGACAGGCATCTGTGTGGTGTTAATTATTTTGATGTACATGGTGCATATTTGGATTCCCTCATTGTAATATTTAATGAAATATATATAAAACACAATAAAAATATATTATTTGGTGTGTGTGAAAATATTTGAGATCAGTATGTGGATGGTGTATTCACACAGGTTGGTTGCATGGAAATTTTGGGAAGAAAACCCATATTTCTCTATGGCACGAGGAAGTGACAATGGTGTTTGTGCCTTACTAGAAGGTTATAAAAGCAAGGTTAGTATGGGTATAGAGAATCATGCCTCTTTGAAACTATTATGGTTTCATTATGAAATATTTTTTTCGAGTTTAGTAATTTAATGTGCCATAGATGGGGATTTTCACATATAACAACAATTTAAACCATACTTTAAAAGGTGGAGAGTGGTGTGATTCCATTAGAATAACCTTTAGTGGTGAGTAATTTCATGATTTACAATATCTATTTGTGGATTGTCATACTCCCTTGTGGAAAGAGAACTTCTATACAAGAAATGATTTTGTGTGAAGGGTATTAAAAAGACTCAGCTTGAGAGGATGCATATTTTTTCCTTGTTCATATTTTAAGATGGGCCAAAGATGATATATTCATGAATGATAATGAATTATTCATTTAAATATAGGTTTGTTTTTATCAATTTTACCTAGAGATAAATTCTTTAAAGGTGTTTTATAACTGTGTGATGGTGGGATGTCCCTAAAAAATAATTATATTTTCTATTTATTTTACAATGGATCATGTTGTTTTATTTTAATGTATAAAAATAGATTATGGTGGGGAAGATGTAGTGGATCAACTTCTTACAGAATGATAATTAAATCAGATTTTGATTTATGGAGTCTTGATACATTCCAAGTGGTAAAATGGTAAATTTAACCTAGAAGATGGCACCAAAAAAATTATCCAAAGGTTTCATTAATTCCAGGGTGTGGTTTTTACCCATAAGCTGAGCTAGTGTAAAATTACAGGCATAGAGGGGCCTCGAAAAAATTTATGTAGTATAATTTTTTTTATCCTAATATTGTGTATTTTTGATAAAAAGAACTTATATTTATTATGTGAAGCATTTTATGGTAAAATAGATACTATATATGCATATATAATATTCATTTTACCCCAATAAAACTATATTTTGAGTTCACATTGGGTCCCTGAGTTTAGGGAATCATGAGGTGAGTGATTAAATAAATTAGTTAATATTTAAATAATCTATTTATGTTTAAATAATCCAATAAATTCCACTAGTTATTCCCCTGTTATAAAATTTTTCTAGTGTAATCCTTTTGACATTGGCATGAACCCTAGAGAGAATGGGGTAAGGATATAAGATTTTTTTGTGGTAGTGTTGTCAGATTGAAGGAGTGGAATAAAATTCCCGGTCACATCATTGATCAAATTTTGGGATGGTGAGTAACAAATCTAATGCTTTGATGATATATTGAAGTGATGGTGATTCATCATTGAGGTAAGGATTTGTTGAATTCTAATTGAAACATTCTTTGTGATATTAACACCATATCCACCGGCCTAGTACCCATAAACTTTATTTATGAATCTAGGTGAAATATTTTATGTTGATTCAATAAGTATTCTTATGAATTTTCCATTCCATTATGTTTTGGAAATCACAAACACATTTTCTTATGAAAAATTCTCTTTCTCTAAGAGACTTTTTCCTAAAGAAAAATTTTCTTCTCTAAAGATGGTTTTTTAAATTACCTATGATTTTCACTGCCATTCCAAATGTTTTTCTAACAAAATATAATAATCATATCCTTAATCCAAAAATCATATCCTTATCTATAAATTTGGAACCTCATAGTTCTCATGAATCTTATTTATATAAAACATAGAATCCAATTTCCCTAGAATTCAGAATCTTAGTTTTCTAGAATTGAGAATCCGATTTATCTAGAATTCAGAATCCATTTTTTCTAGAATTGAGAATCAAATTTTATCTGAAATCAAACTCTAATTCTTTCTAAAATTAGACTCTGATTCTATTAAAAATCAGACTCTGATTCTCTTATATAGAAAACTCTAATTCTCTTAGAAATTAGACTCTGATCCTCTTTGAAATTATACTCTCATCTTCATAGAAAGTAGACTCGGATTTTCATAAAAATTATAATTTAATTATCAATTTTCTTATAATTTTATTTTCAATTATTTTAGACTCTGAAGTTCACTATTATAAAAATATCATTAAATAATTTTGTTAAATTTTACAAGATTTCCTTAATGTAGAGTTTCATTTTATTGGATCCTAAAGGTGATAATGTTTACTAAGCATAGTAATGTTTCTAAAAGTTATTTATATAAAATGATGTTGTCCAATCTGTTTTAAATTAAACGTTTCTAGAGTTTCACCTATACATATTCCTCCAAAATTTAAGAAAAAATATGACATTTTGGAGGAGAAGTCAACAGTTGAAATTTTTTCCTATAAATACCCATCCATTTGAAATCATTCAGTGGTGTGGTGTTTTTATTGTGTGATTTTGAACTCTGGAATGAAGTGATACTCTGTGAGAGCTCAGGTCAAACCTACCTTGTGTGAATGCTATGAACATCTTTTTCAAAATGAGAACAACTTGTTCAACCTTCCTAGTGTGGATCCAATTGTTACTGTTATCAATCGAGGGCTTCTGGGGATAAGAAGACAAAGGTACCTATTACTTTCTTAATTGAGGGATTACATGGATAGCAAGATAGATACGAATCTTTGTATTGAGGGCTTAACATGACGTGGGTAAGAAAAAAATTCTTGAAAGTATAAATTAATGGAAATTTATCCAAGGTTGTTGGATACCCTTCTCGTTTGGTTAACAGATTTTTAAACTTGTTTACTTATTGTTGTTAAAAGATTTATTTCTGCTTCATTTTGTTAATGTTCGAAATTGTAACATTCTTACACTTTCTTATACTTTTAGAAACACTTATATATTAGATTCTATACGATTTAAGGTAGATTCTTTCCTTAAGTAATCTCCTTTAAGTTTCTTTATTAGATCTATATTATCAGATCCTAAGAAAGTTAGTTTATTTATTAAGAACTAAAGAGGGTTTGTGAATTCATATTGTTTAACTTTGTTAAACATAGATTTTCATAAGGATAAAAAAGAATGTTTTTAAAACAAAAATTCAACCCCTATTGAATTTGAGTAATTTATATATACATTGCGAACCAACAATTATCATCAGAACTTTTCTATGAAATACTTATACTTGCATATAAGTTTTCTTAATCAACTTGTCATACTTATCATTACATATTCATGTTTTCTTAAATATTTTACTGACAACATTTTGTTTATAAACTTTTTCTACCAATTTTTTTTTGTGGAAAATAATTTTCTATTATGAATGAAAGGATTGAAAGTTGGATTAATAGGAAATTTAAATCCTAACAGACCCCCAATTTTGGATGGAAATTACTATGAATACTAGATAGATAGGATGCACATGTTTATTATCAATACCAATGTGGATAATTTTGTTATGATTATTGGAGATTACAAGATTTCAAAAAAGGAAATCAGAAAATCACCAATTAAGAAAAGAAAGAGTATCATCTTAACTTTAAGGTACATAATACATTATTATATTCTATGAATAGAAAAATCTATATCTAGATTTAATCTTGTGAAGCTGCTGATATTATCTAGAATAAATTATAATTTATAAAGTTTGGCATATCCAAGGTTGTTGAAATAAAGAGAGCTATGGTTAGAGCTGAATACCATGGTTTTATGTTTCCTTATGGACAACCTGTATGAAAATTTCAACAAATGATTGTGAATATTGTCAATTGTCTTTAGTATATAGGTGAGAAAGGACTTGATTATGATATTCTTGTGGATAAGATAATGGATATTATGCCCAATGAGTGGGAATAAAAAATAATTTCTATTGTTGAGAATATGAATGTTTCAAACATCACTCTTGAGGAGTTGTTTGGGACACATCTATAGTATAAAACTAGAATTAAGAGAGATACAAAAATCAATAGGAAAAATAATGATAATGGTAGTGCTACTTTTACTACTACATCAAATCACATGAAATTCAAGACTCTTGAAAGAGTTACTAGATCAAAATCCAAGAAATATACTATTGTATCTGAATCAAGGGATAATGATCATTCTGAGAATGAACTTTACAATATTTATTAAAGAATGAACAAGATTTTGGGAAATAAAGGTTTCTAATAAAAATACAAGAATAAAGACAGAAAGGATAAGAATGATTCAGAAGTGACTTGTTATGAATACAATTGGGAAAGTCATATCAGACCAGATTGTCCTATGCTCAAAAGGAAAGAAGGAAAGGATATGAATTCAGAAAGAAACAAGAATAAAGACTAAAATTGTATGTCTAAGATAGTACTAAAATATAATGACACTTGGGGTGATAGTGTTTGTGACTCTTCTAATGAATCTTCATATATTTAATCTTATAGATAGAAGAATATTTGTCTTATAGCTAGAATCCCTACTGAAAATCAATGTCTCATGGATAAGGTAAATACTGGTGAATCTTTAACCAATATTTCTTTAAATTCTAAATATACTAATGAAGAATATTCTGTATATTTGGATTAATAATATTCCTCATTATAAGATAACACTTCACCTTCTTTTAAAGAAGTACCTAGGTTTTTAAAGTTACTTGATAATGAAAATACTAAGATCAATAAGAAACTTGATATGGAAAATTCTAGAATCTCTATTTTAATAAAAAAATATTATATATTTTAAAATATCTTGATTAGAAAAGCCATATTTTTTAAAATGTTTCCAAAAACCTTAAGAAAGTAAATTCTAAAAAGGATAAACTTTATAAGGATCTTGAAAAATTAATTTCCAAGAAAAATGTTTTATAGACAAACTCAAATTATATGACTAATGACTATGATGATAAAAATTTCATCATTATAATAAAATCTAAATATTTTCTTTAAAGAAATTGTTTTCAAACTTTACAAATGGAAAGGAAGGTTTTGATAAAAATTATTCAAAACATCATCCTCTAAGTAATAGTTATAGATTTAGTTACTCTCATTGAAAAATAGTTATTAGTCACAACTATTTTGTACCCAAAAGTGATCCTTTTTGTATTATGTGTCAACGTGGTGGACATTGGGAGAAAAGTTGTTCTTTGAATAAAACCCAATCATTTTGTTTTCATAAATCCTATTTTCTAAGAAAATATGGATACCTATTATTTTATTTTCTATCATTTCCAGATCCAAGAATGTTTGGATTCCAAATGCTTAAATATTTTATTTTTAGAAAAACAAAGGATGTGCCAAAAAAGTACATGGTACATGAATAGTTAATGTTCCTGGAACATGAATAGTAATAATAACTTCTTTTAAAATGTTATTAATATGACAGGTAGAAAATTAACTTTTGGAGATAATTCTCAGGGAGAAATTTTTGGAATATATAATATTTTTTTCTTAGAAAAGCTTTAATTTCAATTGTTTTATTTGTTAAAGGTATTAAGAACAAACTTATAATCATAAGAAAAATATGTGATGAAGGTTACCTTGTGAATTTTAGGAATGATAAATTCCTAGCAAAAAATTCCAAGGAAGAATTTATTCTCTCTGCCCATAAGCATGAGAATGTTTATACACATAACTTGGAAGACCATAGGAGACAATAAATCCATTGAATTAATGCATTGGAAGATCAATATTGTAAATGGAATGAAATACTTGGACATTGTAATCTTAGACACCTTTGAAAACTCTAAGAGAAAATATTTTTTAAGGATATACCAGAACTTAAATTTGATTCTTCAAAAGACTGAGATCCTTTTCAATATGGAAAGCCCCACAAGTTAATCCATAAATCAATTAGTGAAGTCTCTAATTCTGATTCATTACAGCTAGTTCTTATGGATATTTTCAGTCCAACACAAACTGGAAGTATTGGAATAAAATACTATGTATTTATTTTAGTCGATGATTACATCGGATTTAGATGGTTCTATTTTCCAAAAAATAATTCTAAAGCCTCTTATTATTTTAAATATTATTCAACCAATATTAAAAATGAGAAAAAACTTACATTAATAACAGTTCAGAGTGATGATGGGGGATAATTTTAAAATTCCTATTTTGAAACCATTTGTTGTAAGAAAGGAATTACTCATAACTTCTCAGCTCCAAGAACTCCTAAAAAATGGTGTTTTTTAAAGAATAAACGATATTCTTCAAGAGATAATAAGAATCATGTTGAGTGCATACTATATTGCTAAAAACTTTGGAGATGAAGTTTTTAGTACTTTTCTCTATATTATAAATCGATTTTTAATCATAACATTTCTTAATAAAACATCTTATGAGTTAAAGAGTAGTCAAAAAAATAATTTTTTTTACTTCAAAGTATTTGGATAAAAATTATTCATATTAAATACTAAATATAACTTACATAAATTTCACCCAAATTCGATAAAGTAATTTTCTTAGGCAATTCCACTAATTCTAAGGATTATAGAGTTTTTAACAAAAATTCTTGTACTGTTGAATAAATAGTACATGTTAAATTTGATGAAACTGATCCTTGTGGTTTTAAACAACCCCAACCTACATCTTCAGACGTGTTTTCAAAAACCGATTATCAACCATTGATGGAAGGTTATTCTAATCCAGAAAATACTCAAAGAAATATTCCTGATGTGTTAATCCCAGAATATTTTTTACCTTATGCTGATAAGCAGGTTTTACAAAACCCACATTAGTAGTTTCTTAAGAATAATACTAGTGATAGTATCATTGGTGATGTAAATAAAACTTCAAGTACTAGAAGTTCTCTATGAAATGAAGTAGAGCATATAGAATTTTTTTCCCAATTAGAACCTAAAATTAATGACGAAGCTTTAGGTGATGATGATTGTATTAAATCTATAAAATATGAACTAAATGAATTCAAAATGAACAAAGCTTTAACCTTTGTTAAAAGACCAAAAGAAAAATATGTAATTGGAGTAAAGTGGGTCTTCAGACATAAATGTGATGGAAATGGAATCATTATATGAAATAAAGATCAATTAGTTTATAAATTCTATAATAAACAAGAAGTAATAGAATATGAAGAAACCTACACTCGAGCAGCTAGACATTAATCCATTCATATTCAACTATCCTTTACCAAATTTTTTAATATCAAAATTTTTCAAATGGACATGAACTGTTATTTAATTAATAGATATGTTCAAGAGGAAGTTTATGTTGAACAAACTCCTAGTTTGGAAGAAAAAAA
The DNA here is from genome assembly GCA_963277665.1 of Viscum album. Lineage (NCBI taxonomy): Eukaryota > Viridiplantae > Streptophyta > Magnoliopsida > Santalales > Viscaceae > Viscum > Viscum album. The sequence goes on along the minus strand of OY728119.1, from coordinate 1,643,821,442 downwards.
CATTCAGAACATGTTTACAGACATACCAAAGCTTTATATGGACTTAATAAATCCTTTAGAGCCTATTATGACAAACTTATAGGATTTTTGATACAAAACAATTATGTTAATGGAATTTCTAATATAAACCTTTTCCTAAAGAAAGATAAGAATTTTTTTAATTATTCAAATTTCTGTTGATGAAATTATATTCAGATCAACTTATCAAAACATAACTGATTCATTTTAAAATCTTATGAAATATGGGTTTGAAATGAGTATGATGGGTGAGTTAACATTTTTTATTGGTTTTTAAATTTCTCAAAAACCAGATGCAACTTTTACATCTCAACATAAGTATATGAAATATATTCTTATGAAGTATGGATATGCCAAAACTAAAAGTATAAGTACTCCAATCGATACCTCAAACACTCTTGATCTTGATGAATTTGGAAAAAACAGTAGATCCAACAAATTTTAGAGGTATGATACAAAGTCTATTATACATACCAGATAGTCATCCGGATTTTTTTCAATATTCATATGTTAAAGATATTAATCTAATATAATATAATTCAATTTAAAAGTAGTTATTTTGTTTACTATTTAAAGGGAACAATGGATTTAGGACTTTTTTCTTCTAGAAATTATTTTAATTTAATTTTTTTTTCAGATGCTAACTTTGGCGGATGTAAAACGGATAGAAAAAGTTTATCCATAACTTTTCATTTCTTAGGAGATTAATTAGTTCCTTGGTCATGAAAGAAACAAAACTTAGTAGAAATTTCCACTGTTGAAGCTGAATTTATAGTAGCTGGAATTTTTTGTGCTCAAGGGTTGTGAATGCAACACACACTAACAGACTATGGCATGAGTTTTACCAAATCATAGATAATGTGTGATAATACTAGTTATATTTACCTATAAAAAACAATGCACATCACTCTTGTGCAAAATAAATAGATAAAAGGCATCATTTTCTTAGGGATCACACACTTAAAGAAGATATCATACTTCAATTTATCATAATGTAAGATCAAATTTCTGACATATTTATAAATACATTACCCTAAAATAAATGTGAATACATTAAATTTTTTTAGGAATGATATCTGTAAGGTAATCATCTATATTTTTTTTAAATTTATCTCCTACCACATAGATAGTCATTTTCATAGAGGAAGTACATATGTTTATTCTTCTATATTTTCTTTCCTAATTTTTTTTTTCAGAACCTAATTTTTTTTTGGAACCTATACAGATTTATTTCCCTAAAATATCAATGAGGAACCTTATTAATACTAACAATTATTTCTGATTATTCTAGAAGGTACGTTTCCTTACTTATACCATCATAATTTCATTTCTGTTTGTTGGTATTTTAGTCTTATTTTAATAAAACCATATTGGATTCCCTTTCCTTAAATATGATTTTTCCTCAAAACCTCAAAATATCAAAACCTATAAATCCTTTACTAGCATTTATTTCTACCATAATATTAGATCCATAAAATTTCAACTATTGGATTGACACAAGAAGATGAACTGTCACTGTGAAGTCTATATAAATGGACCCCTCTTCGCATCCCACATAAGTTTTCTTAGTGTTTTTGTGCCAAAGCTCTATCACCCTTCAAGAGTGACAACCCATTTTCCCCTTCACCTTAAACTATGAATGTCGCTTGATATCTCCTAAAAAACTCTCACGAATTCCAATAAGGAACTCAAGTATTGGTTAATATTTATATAAGGGTTAGTGAACCCAAAAGTATTTTCAAGTATAACTATTTAACTTCAAAATTCATAAAGATAAATGGATGTGAAAGCTTCTATGTTGAGAAGGAAAAGAATAAGGATCCAGTGTATGCTTATTTAGTTATAGAGTTTTATGATACTGTTCAGTTTTATGAGCAAGGTGGAAAAGAAATGTTTTCCTTTATGAGTTATGGAAAAATATACTCTCTGTCTTACAAGAGGGCCATAAGTATTTTGAAGATAACCTATGAAGGATAAACAATCTTTTTCTCACACAATTTTCTTGATAAGGAAGGTTCTTTTGAGAAATTTAAGGCTATTGAGTTCCTTGGGATTAAGGAATAATGACACCCAGGATAGCACATCTTTCAACAAACAAAAAATTAGTATCCATTTGGATGCATGAAATTTTGAATCCGATAAAGGGAGATAAATAATATCTAAAGGTATGAAATACCATTATGATGGACTTATAAGTGAATGTATGAAAGATAAACCTCATTAAGTACATTATTTTAACCATCAATAACATTAAGAATGACACCATAAAATATCAAATCTTGATGTACCCAACAATTTTATCTAATATCACTACGTTGTACCTCAAATCCTTTAAAATCCCATGAAAGTCAATGGCCAAAACATTTAAGATAATTTTGTTGAGTGATGATACCTTAAGAAGGATGAAAATTAGTTTTAGTGAAAATTCAAGATATTTCTTCAATCATCATAATAAGGATGATTAAACTGCTAGTAATAAAGGAGAAGTTGGAAAAGGCTCCAAGCCAACTCCTAAGAAAAGAAAAGCCAAAGATCTAGAACTGCAGGAATAAGAACTAGCCACTGAAATAATATTTTCTCTACCAAAGCCCAAGAATTAAATAACAATCTCTAATGAGGTTGTAGTCAAATAGAGAGAGATAAAAATAAGAAGAAGGAAGGTGATGCGGTTTTCAGGATAGATCCTACCGAGGCTAAGGCCTTAAAAATACATGAAGCTGAAGATTTTGAGAAGAAAGATAAAGAGAAGAGGTGGAAAAGGAAAATGTATGAAGCTGAGATTATCCAAGACTCACTAAGAGACACTGAAAATCCTTTGAACAAATTCAAGTACCAGAATCATTCTGGAAAGAACCCTTGATTTCTATGGCACCAGTGGTAACTGAGGCTTTGGTACCAGATTAGAGAAAGAATGATATTTTAGTTTCAAAACCAATAGTTCAAGAAGAATAAATACATCAAGAATAAGAACAAGAAGAGAAGGAAAGAGAATATGTAAAAAGAATGATAGAAGAATATGATGTGATGGAGACCCATTCTGACCAGTTGTCAATAAGAACTTCACAAGATTCCTCCAAAAGTATTATTTCAAAAGGAAAATCTATTTAGAAAGATGATGTTGCTGATGATGAGACCAATAAAGTTCCTTTATATGATGAAATAAGTAATGATAATACTATTCAACATTTTTATGAAAAAAATTATGATAATGTTCTTGATAAATTTAATGATAAAAATGTATTTAATTATGATGGTAGAATAATCTATGTTTCTGATATAGAGCATGAGACTCAGAATATTGAGAATAAAATATCTAATAAGGAGAATGTATCAAATGTTTTTGTCGATACACCAAAGAAATATGTTGTTGAAAAAATAAGGAAGGATGTTGTTGGTACATATAATAAGGAAGAAGATGAGAAAAATGAAGTTGCCTCACCAATAAAAGATTCTGTTTTGAATCATCCTCTTTATTAGGACATTATTTTTTTGTCCAATATATTAAAATTCTTGTAAAATCCATTCCAATATTTCCATGCATAAAATATAGATTTCAATTGAATCAATAAACAATTAATTATAAGATAGAGACTACAAATATTTTTATGAAAAAAACTCATCAAACTCGAAGCTGAGATCAATAATTCTTTGATTAGTTATGATGCTCATAGAAGGTCATGCAAAGAAATAACAATGTAGTCTAATACAGTCATAGATGATCTTAAATTTTTTGATGATTTCATTGACAGAGTTAAGGATTATTTTGATAAATTCCATGAAAATATCAATAATCTCTCAATAAGTTTTGTAGAGAAACTTAATGTATAGAAATCCAGTCACCAAAAAAAGAGAAAGATAAGAATGGAAAACTGAACTCTCTTTCTCTTAATATAAAAGGGAGAGGTAAATCATGGAAGAGTTGGCTGAAAAACTCAAAGAACAAGAAGAACTGATCAAGTCTGAAGGAGAAATAGCTAAATCGAAAGAATATAGAATTAATGATCCTGAAAAAAAATATGTATCAGGAAGTGTTTCTCAAGAAGTTTGAAAATGATCACAAATAATTTAAGAATATGAAGGCCAATTTGAAAAAGTTTAAACGGAAGGAAAAAAATAAGGATGAATAATTTCATTTCCAAATCAGATCTTTTTTTGAAATGAATTTATTTGATGTAACTTTTGTTTTCTTAATAAAAATTGTTGCTTTGAATTGTTTTGTCTTGTTTTCTTCCTAACCTTTCAGGTACAAATTTTTCCCTCCATTCATTTTTGAAAATCATAAAGGAGGAGAAAAGAATGTTGAAAAATAATATTAAGTTTATAGAATAGAATTCCTAAGTGAGGTGGATATTACTTAAAGTATAAATTCTTAAGTAAGGGGGAGTTATTTCTCAAATAAATATAAGAGACAATCCATAGGGATTTTATAACATAAGTGGAAATTAGTCATATTCATCATGATCCATAAACAAAAATGGAGAAAAGTATTTATTTTAATCTCATAAATGAAAACCATAGATCCTTATGTTATTTTATAAAATTTTATTTCTTCTTTCTAAAAAGGTAGATGTTGTTGAGTCAATAAGTTTCTTTATGAATTTTCAATTACATTATGTCTTGGAAAACAGAAAAAAAATTTCTTAAGGAAAATTCTCTTTCTCTATGAAAAATTTTATTAAGAAAAATTTTCATTCTCTAAAGATGAATTTTTTCATTTACCTATAATTTTCAATGTATTTCCTAATGTTTATATAACCAAATATAATCATATTTTACTTAAGCCAAAAATTATATCCTTTCTTATAAAATCAGAACCTTAGATTTCATGTGAATATTATTTCTATAAAACATAGAATCTGATTTCCATGGAATTTGAAATCTGATTTCTCTAAAATAGAGAATTTGATTTCTCTAGAATTCAGAATCTGATTTCTCTGGAGTTGAGAATATGATTTCATTAGAAATCAAACTCTAATTCCCTCAGAAATCAGACTATAATTATATCAAAAATTAAACTCTAATTCTTTAAGAAATTAGACTCTGATTATATTAGAAATTACACTCTAATCCTCTCATAAATTAGACTCTGATATTCATAGAAATCGGACTTCGATTTTCACAAAAAAATAGAATCCAATTATCAGTTTTTTTAGAATTTGAAAGTCAATATTATTTTAAACTCCAATGTTCAGCATCTTAAGAATCTGATTAAATTTATTTGTTACATTTATTGTATTTCCTTAATGTAGAGTTTAATTTTATCTGATCCTAATGGTGATACTGTTTCTTAAGCATAGCAATGTTTCTTATAGTAAGTTATATATAACAATGTCATCTAATCTATTTTAACTTAATTTTTGCCTAAGTGACACATGTACAGGTCCCTCCAAAATTTAAGGAAAGTCATGACTATTGGAGGAGAAGTAAACTATTGGAGATTTTTCCAATAAATAACCCTCCATTCGAAATCATTTAGTGGTGTGGAGTTTTTGTCGAGAGACATTAGACTTTGAAATGAAGTGATACTATATGAGATCTCTACTCAAACCTGCATTGTGAGAATGATGTGAACAAATTTTTGAAGATGAGAACAACTTTTTTAACCTACCTAGTGTGAATCCAATTGTTTCTGTTATCAATTGAGGGAATCTAGGGATAGGAAGACAGATGTGTCGATTATCTGCTTAATCAAGGTATTGAGGGGATAACAAGATAGATACCGATCTTCGTATATAGGGATTACCCTGGTTTACATAAGATAGACTTTATTAAAAGTATAAATCAACGGACCATTATCCAAGTTATTTTTATACCCTTCTCTTTGGGTTAAAATATTTCTTATACTTTTTTAATTGTTGTTGCTAAAAGTTTATTTTTTTCTGCATTTTATTTATGTTTTAAAGTGTAACTTTATTACACTTAATTATAATTATAAAAACTCTAATATATTGGATTCTATACACTTTAAGGTATAATATTCCCTTAAGTAAAAATATTTAAGTTTCTTTATGGGATTCATATTATCAGATCCTAATAAAGATAGTTTCTTTATTAAGAGATAAAGAGGGATTGTGAATGTATCTTGTTTAACTTTGTTAAAAATATATTTTCCTACAGATAAAAATGAATGTTTTTAAACCTACAATATTACCCTATTTTAATAGAGAAATCTACATATACATTTAGACCCTACATTTTTTCCCTATAATTTCGTTGAAAATTATCAAAACACAATTATTGGTTTCAAATATGGGAGCCATGGAATCTTGGGGTAGAAATTACATAACCCAAAGATGTTTTATTAATCATATAATTTCAATAGTGGATCTTTGAGAAATATTGGCCCAATATTATCCTCCTTCTTATTTTAATCTTCTCTCTTATATATCTTTCATATCATCCTCTCTAACTCTCTTATGGGCGGTTGATTGGTTTATGGCCTTTGGATTCCCAATAGTAGTGAGGGTCATCATGAGGTAGCAGTGGTTCTGAGAGTGTGTGTGAGAGGATGTAAGGAGGTTGGTGTGAGTAAAAGTGGCAGAATAGACAATTGAAAGTGTGATGGAGGGTGTTTGGGAATTTCCAGTGTGATGGTGTAAACTCTAAATAGGAGGATGGATAATAGCTAGGGATGACTGTCCATGGTTCTTGATAAATTTATAGAAGTGACAACTACCTTGGTAGTCAACATTCATAATAAGGGATGACTAATCAGGCTATTATGGTACCAACATAATGTGAGTGGGGATAGGGTCCCTCCAATTGAAGGATTTTAAAAATGAATTTAAAATATAAATGATTTCAAAACAGCAAAAAAACAAAAAACAACAAAAACCATAACAAAAAAACATTATTATTTTTATTATATAGTTTAGTGGGGTAGAACATAGGATTTGATGATCTATCCCACCCTGTAGTTGGGTGAGGCACCCAACTAGGTTTTCCTGGATATACCCAATGAAAATTGTGTATTGTGCACAAACATCCCCAATTATACCATAAATATTAGGGGTTTCCACCTCATGATATCTTCATGACTAATTCATTAGTGGGACCGATAATGGGTTTTGGGTAGGGTGATAAAATAATTATTTGGTCCAGCTACCTTCCCCTCATCTTCTCTATACTACATGGTGTGTTATGGGTTATCTATATTACAAACATAGTATATCGTCTTTCTACCATCAACTGTGTTCTTCCCTATAATATTGTCTTCTTGATATGTTACACTCAGAGTTTGGGTATTACATTAGGGTTTATTGACTCTTATATGATTGATTCCCCCTTGATTAGGAATATGTATCCTACTACTATTCTCTTTGAGTTGGCATGTTTTTTCTCGTATCCAAGATGGTTGTGGTATTTGAGGTTAATTATCATATAGACAACATATTTCTTTAGTGCAGGTTCCCCTAAATATTTATAGAACCATGATGGTTTTGAGATTAGTAGAAAATCAGGTGTGGTATCCCACATGAGAGACAATAATTATATTTAAAGGAGTGATTAATAATTTATGGATTCTATTGGGTACATGTAAGAAATGTTAGTAAGATCATATTCTTAAAGACTTATGATTCCTCAAGAACCTCTTAGTTTTTGTTGAGTAGTGATATTGTTGGGAAAAAATCCCTCAAGTTAAAATTTGAGTATTTTTTTAGTTGATTGTATTTGTCAACAAACTGGGTTTCCAAGGAATGTTATAGAACTGTAGAGATATTGTTGACACTGTATGTTGACAAAGATCCAAGACAAAGGAATGGATACCCTGGGAGTGGTACAAATAATTTTGTACAAAAGGTGATGTTATTTCCCATTGTTTTCCAATTTTTTGGGGTCCAAAATTTTGAGTGTGGATAAAATCATAAAAATTGTATTTCCTTGAATGCCTTATAAAAATATTGAAAAATCATGAGTTTTGAAAAGAATAGGATTCATGAAGGGTGGTTTTGGAATCCACTACGATTTTGATGGTATGCTCCATGACTACGTCAAACATCACGAACAAAGACTTTTACTAGAGACTCATGAGATGGGGAGCAACACGAATGAAATGAGGGAGCATCACAAAATAGTGATGATGTGGCTGAAAGCTTTTAGAATCGATTGAAATAACTATTAATAGGTCTCTGCCTCCTTCAATAAAGTAGAGATACTTAAAAAAGATCATAAGGGTCCAGATTCGTGAAGGTTGTTTTCTAAGGTGGTTTTTGAAAAAAGTTCAAAATGTAATGGTGTTCATAAAGGCTATAAATTCCAATTGAAATATGTTTGCATCAATTTTTTTGCTGATTTTTAATTAAATAAATATCTAACCAAAACAGATGAGCCTTGAAAAGGCAATGTAAGCTTCAAAAAACATGTGTACACCATGAAGGAAGTGGGAATCATGAACGTAAGGTGCTTCATAAAGGATTGTGAGATTCACAAAAGAGGTTAAATTCATGAAGGAAATAAAAATTGAACAATTATTGAAACAATAATTTCATAGTACAAATATATTAAAGTTGTATTCATCAGTTGGATGAAAGTTGAACATCAATAGAGAATCTATCTACAAGTAATGATATTTTGACTCATGAAAATGAAGGGACCTACAATTTCATAAACTGTGTGTGGATCCATTCAAGTATAGTGGGAAAAGGAAGAGGAAGAAGGTAATCCCTTCCACCGGTAATGAGATAGAGAAAGAGATATACAGAGTGACCATTTGGAAAGTAGTGATTTGACACTAAAACTTGTAAAGGTAGTGATCATAACCATTGAAGTGATCTAGAACAAACAATATTTTGGTAGTGAGCCTTAGTGGATTTTGTACATCGGCACATTGTTATTGTATACTCCTTGGATGTATCCCAGTGTGGTTGAACCATGTCAAAATCTATGTGTCCATCTCATTTCATTCCTACGTTACATTCTATGCATCATCATCAAATAAAGAAGGAAATAAAAAGATCAGCATTAACACATAGGTGAAAACAAAGTGACCCTTATAATAAAGTGGTCAAGATCTAATGGGGAATGAATAATGTTGGAAAGAATATCCACTCCCTGATTCACCCCACTCTCATGGTATCTAGGTCCCTATTGGTTCTATTAATTGGTATCAGAGGTAATTTTTATTTTATCATATTTGTTTTATCTAACACGGTTTAGTTGATTATTGATGTTAAAGATTTATTCTACTCTTATCTTGGTGTACTGTGGAAAATTCAAGAACTTCAAATAATAAGAAGATGTTTGGTGTAATTCCTTAGTGTTTATGTGTATATGGAAAGACCATGATTTAGTTCAAGGAAACCAACAACATACTAAATAAATACCTAGATGAACCTAAAAGTGAAACCATTCACTCATTAAATGATGTTGAAGTAATGGGTGAAGAACCTTATATTCTAAGTGATTTTTGTACTAATGATGATGAATAAGTTGAAAGAATACCAAAAGTGAAAGTTTTCCACAAAAAAAGAAATTGGATCATATTTGTTCTAATGAAAATAAATCTAAAGATATATGGATCTAAGTGCAGGAAGTCGAAGTAAACAAGTTGAAAGGTTTAAATAAAATACTTTTAGAATTGTCCACAGATTTAAGAGAGAAGAATTATGCCAAGCTAAAAAACTATAAAACATGTCTACAAAGATAGAAAAACTCAAAGATGATGAAAATGGAATGAATCTAAAATTAGATGGATTTCAGAATCTAAAAAATAGAAATGGTGATCTTGATGCACAACTATCTTCACAAGTTTAGGAGAACCAAAGGCTACAAAAAAATAATATTTATAGTATTAATTCTGTTACTCAGGAAAAATTTAAAATAATGGAGCAACGAGACATAGTGGATAAGCTCACATGAGAATTGGAAAATGATATGAATATTGTTAAGAATCTAAAGAGAGAAGTTAATGATAAAGGTGAATCAAGGGATATAATTATTCAATAATTGGTAGAAGATCTATAATCAAGGAAGAAGGAAGTAGAGAAATATGACGCCGAAGGTAATCCCAAATTGAAGGATGCACTTAAATTAATATTTTATTATCCTTCAGTTGGTGAAAAATAAATGAAAATAAAATATGATACTTTAGGGGAAAAACAAGAAAGGATTTTCTTACCCCAAAGGATATACAGTTTTTTAAAAATCGGTATGGGATATGATGAATCATCTCCCATGCATGACGAGATGAGAGCTGTGAATAGTTCCATAAATAAAAAAATCATATAGATACCATAAAAAAATTAAAAATGTTTTTATAAGATATATTATGATCATGTGATATTTTTTTGTGATTCATGGTCATACATAAAGTTTTTATTCAAGGTATTCATAATATATTTCATGACGTGAAGAAAAAAATATTTTTAAATCAAAGAATAAGTAGAAGTATCTTGAGAAATATGAAAGAAGAATCTCTTAGAAGAAAGTATCAATCAAATGATACTATTATGGAATACTAGGACATACAATTAGTTTGTTTCAAGAATCCCAAGAGCTCAATGTAATAATAAAAACTCAAGATGTATCAACATCTCAAACTAGAAATTATGATGCAAGGTATGCTTGTAACATGAGATGTTTTATATGTTCTAACGAGGGGTGTTTGGAAAGAGATTATAGCTAGAAGAAATAAGGGAAGGAAAAGGAACTCAAAAGGATTTCCCCAACTCCAGTGGTGTATAAAGAGAAATCCTATATTGAAATACAACATTATAAGTTGAAAACAAATTTATGGCCTAACGATAATCACAAGAAGATAAATGAAATGATTATCAATAACCTCCTATATTAAAGTCATAGAGTTTATCATAGAAATAATGTGGATAAACATGGAAGAAAAAGTGATGAGATAATCTAGTTGTGATTAATAAGAATGTATGATTAGTCGAAGAATCAACCCTAATAAGAAAGGGTGATAGGACTCGGATAATTGATAAAAGGAAAATGAGTAAATAATGTCTCATAAAACTTGGATGTCATGAAACTAGCCGAGAAGTGAAGGAAAAATAATTATATCTCCAATGGATAAATATCCAAAAGAATATGACACGTGGAAAGATTTCTACTCAAGTAAATATTCATGAAAGCTGACATATTGGCGGAGCCTCAAAGAAGGAAATTTTTACTTGCGAGTATAAACCCCATATCGTGAAAAAGGAAAAGCCTAAAGAACCTAAATATCATAAGAATAATATGAATGTGGGTGAATAATATTTATTCATATGTCTAGAATAGTTGAGGTTGGCTGGGCTGTTGGAATAAGCACATAAAGAGTATAGCGCTTTATAGGAAAGTATCAAATGGTTGATTCATCAGGATCGACCCTAATAATATTCTCAAGGATTCTAGAGATATCACTTTCTATTTAGGTATAAATTCTATTACGTAATGTTTATGTGGTTTTGGATTTTAGTGGATATACAATCCAAAAAGATGTTCCATAAAAAGGTACAAAGTGGTGATGTGATATACCCCATAATTTCAACTCTTCAATTTATTTAATAGATATAAAGAATAAATCATTAAGAGTTCCTTAAAGGGAGTTAATGGTATATTAAATATTTATATTCATGTATGTAATTGATTACGATGGATAGTGATGGTGTTATTAACTTTATCTCATGTTTCCTACACCGAGTTCTGACTCAGTAGGCTTATAAATTTTGTTAATGGTTCATTGGTAAGTGGTAAATTCACCCACTGAAAATCTATATCTAAAGGTTGTGTACATTGGAGAAAGGAGAAGTTATGATGAAGAGTATTCTATGAAACTAAATAGATATCAAATCTATACATAGATGATCCAATGATTCCAAGTTGCATTGAATATATATCCATTGGTATCACACCCAAGTCTAGGTGTTTATTTCCAACCTAGAGAAGAAAAAATTTCAGGATAAATTGAAACATTCACACATTTCAAGATTATGTATTTTTTCTTAACAATATTGTATTAGATGAATATTTTATGGATATCAATAAGCTGTGAGAAAAGATTAAAAGTATTCCATCAGGAATATAGGAAGATTAGCTAAAAGTAATGATGCCACTACAGTAGAGAATGAATAGAATCAACAATAACAAGATGACCTATTATTTGATGAGAGTGACGAGTATCTGCACAAACACCAAATATAAGAGTTGAAATTAATAGACAGAACATCATTGGTGACTAAGAAGCACCAACACATACAAGAAGGATGGATAATCGACATCAAGTATTGTTTTTATAATAAGTAGAGCCTAATTTCTTTAGGGAAGAAACTAGAGATTAAAACTAGGTTCATGATATGAATGAAGAGCTTGACTAAATTGAGAAGAACAATACATGGGTGACTATGCCAAGGCCAATGAATAAGAATGTCATATAGACTAAATTTTTATATCATAACAATTGGAATGAATATGAAAACAAATATTATGGACTAAAGAAGGAACTATATGTGTTAAATAAATAACCCAGAGAAAGGTATTCAAGGATAGATCTGTTTTTGATGAATATCAGTTTTTCAACATGGTGGAGTTGACTACAATATATATATCAACAGTAATATTAATCCAAGGTTTATAGTGCTGGTATATGTTGATTAAATAATAATTGGTGGATCAGATGAATTATAGTGCACTTATTTCACTAAATTCATGAAATGGGAATTTTAAATGTTAATGATATTTGAACTTATGTTTTCCTTGATTTACAGGTCACACAAAGAAATAATAGAACATTAATTTCTCAATACAAAAGGATCTTAATTTTTTTCCACATACCAAGCAACACAGTATCAAAGGAATCCCAAGGAAATAAAATTTATTACAGTGAAAACAATACCTCAGTATATCAAGGGCGCAGTGGATCTCAACTTACTATAAAATGATGCATATTAGAAATATTTATTGGTTTATATAGATGAAGACTGGGCCGGATTTGTTGATGATAGAAAATCAATGTCGGGTGGTGAATTCTATCTTGGAAGATTAATTATTTATTGTTTAGGAAAGAAATAATATTGCATTTCATGAGTACTGAAGAAGTTGAATATATTGTGGCCACTCAATTTTTCATGTAGTTTTTGTGGATGAAGCAACTAATTGATGATATGGGATTATTAGTAAAGAATCTGATCATTATCCATTACGATATATCAAGTTCTATAAATCTTATAAAAAAATATAGTCTATCACTCAAGGGCAAAGAAAAATGAAATAATGTATCAATTTATCAAGGATAAGGTGGATCAAGGGATTGTGAAGTTATATTATGTTCCTATATAAATACAGGTGGAATAAATTTTGAAAAAGGAATTACTGATGAAGTGTTCGAAAGGCATCGATTGTCTCTGAGAGTTCAGACAATTCCCTATACTTAAAAAAAGTGTGGATATGGGACCCTCTCCCTGAGGTATGGTGTGTATTTCCCTAAATATGTTGTTATGTGTTTCTTAACCTATTTTATACATCATAGGAGTGGCCTTCAGGTTTGATTATAAAGGGGAAAAAATTATAGATATTAAAGGGGAAAAAATTTCTCAATCAAGGCAGGAGAGAAGCTAATAGGTGTATTAGTGAGATTGAGAGAATTTTGGGAGATAGGGGGATTTTTAAATCTGATGATGCTAAAGGCAATTGATCAAAGGATATATATCATGATAGATGAGGTTCTTGACGAAATTAGTTGATTGGTTTTGGAATGAAGTGATTAATTGATGAACTTTGCACAATACCCTTGTTTATCACACCAATCATGGATAATGTGGTCTTAGAGGGTGTGTTGATTAAGTCATTGATTACTATAAGAATCAAATGAAGAGGATATTGGTATAATATAAAAGAATCTTCAATATGGTATTAAAATGTGAAGAGTTTTCAACAAACCCAAAGGGAGATATTATTAGGAAAAAACCCCTCAAGGTAACATTGGAGTATTTTTGGGTAGATTGCGTTTTCTAAAAAATAGGGTTTCCAAGGAATATTGTGGAACTCTAGAGAAATATTTGACATGGTATGATGATAAAGATTCATGAAAAAGTAATGGAAACCCTTGAAGTGGTACCAAAAATTTCATACACAAGGTGATGATATTTTATAATGATTGTCAAATCTTTGGGGTTCAAAATTTAGAGTATGGATAGCATCATAAAAAATTGATTCCCTTGAAGGCCATATAAAAATATGGAAAATGTGTGAGTTTTACAATGACTGGGATTCAAAAAGTATGGTTCACAAAGGTTCAAATATTTTATATTTAAGCTTCGCGACTACATAAAAAATAATGAATTGAGAATTTTCTGGGATCTTCGTGAGATATGGAGCACCGCGAACAAAATGAGGAATCATCATGAAATGGTGATGATGTGGCTAGACTCTTCTAGAATCGGTGTAAATTCCCATAAATAGGTCTCTATAAACTTTATAAAAGTATCAATACATAATCAATATCTTATGGATATGGATTTGAAAAGGTGGTTCCCGAAGGTGGTTATTATAAAAAAGTTCATAATGGAAGGGATCTCATAAAGGCTATAAAGTTTAACCAAAACATGTATGCATCATGAAAGTGTTGATTTCCATGAAGGATATAAAAATACAATTGAAAGAGATGTGCTTTGCCAAGGCAAAACAATCTTCATGAATGTTTTGAACTTTATGAAGTCAGTGAGTATCACAAAAGTAAGGTTCTTCACAAAAGCTAAGTGATCTTTGTGAAGGAGGTGAGATTATTGAAGGAAATGAGCATCTCAAATGTATTGAAAAAGTAATTTCCTAATTCATCTATAGTAATGTGGTATTCAAAATTTGGGTTAAAGTTGAACTTTAATAGAGCATATATCTACAACTGAGGATGTGTACTGCCATGAAAGTGAAGGGTCTTACAAGTCCATAAACTGTGTGAGTTTCCCTTCCAGAGAAGAGACAAAAGGAATAAGATAGTGATCCTTTCCACAGAAAATGAGCTAGAGAAAGAGATATAGGGAGTGACCATTGAGAAATCTGTGAGATGACCCTAAAAATTACAAAGGAAATGATTCTGTTCATTGAAGTGATCTAGATGAAACAAATTTTTTGGAAACAAGACTTAGTGTATTTTGTACATCAGCACATTTTCATTTTATTACACTTAGATGTAGCCCAATGAGGGTGAACCGAGTAAAAATATGTGTGTCTGTCTATTTTATTTCTTTAATTACATTCTTTGTATCATCATCTGATAAAAAGGAAGGAATAAGATTAGTATTTACACTTAGGTGAAAAAATTGAACATTATAATAAATAGGTCAAAATATAGTGGGGAAGGAATAATTATTAATATAATATCCATAACCCGATTCACCCCCCGTCTTAGGGTATCTGGTCCCCTATTGGACCTAAAAATTGGTATGTGAGGGATGGTTTATTTTATTAGATTTTTTTCTCTAAATTGATTCACTCAATTTTTGAAGATAAAGATTCAGTCTAATATTATCTTAGTGCACCATGGAAAAGGAAATAACTTCATAGAAGAAGAAGAATAAGGCTGGTAAAATTCCTCAGTGTGGATGTGCCTATGGAAAGAGTGTTATTTAGTTGAATTAAACCAAAAACATACTAAAGAAAAATGTGGAAAAATTAAATAGTAAACTGTACACACATTCAACGATGCTGAAGGAATGAGAAAATAACCTTACATTCCAAGTGATGTTGGTGCTACTGAGAATGAAGAAATTTAAATAAGACAAAAAGTGGATGTTTTCCACAACAAAAGAAATTGGATCAGAAACTAGATGAAGAACATAATTCTAAAGATATCCAGATCCAAGTGAAGGAAATTAATGCCAACAAGTTTAATGGTATAAATAAAATGATTATAGAAGTGAACAAGGATATAAGGAAGAAAAATGATTGCCAATATATTGAAATGAATAATATATCTACAAATATAGAAAAACTCAAAACTGATGAAAAGGGAAAGAATTTGAACTCAGATGGAATTCAGAATCTAAAATCTATAAATGATGATATTTCTACACACCTATATGAACTTGTTTTGGTGAACCAAAGGCTACAAAAGAAGACTCTATGGTGAATTGATTCTGTTGGTCCAGAAATGTTTAAAATAATGGAGCATTGTGACATGGTGGATAAGCTCACACATGAATTGGAAAATGAGATGAGTAGTGGTAAGAATATCAATAGAGAAATTAATGATAAAATTGAATCAAGGGATAAGAAGATTGAAAAATTGTGAGAAGAGTTATAATTAATGAAGACATAAGTGGAGGAATATGATGCCAATGGAAATACCAAATTGAAGAATGCATTGGATTTTTTATTTGATTGTCCTTCAGCTGATGATAATGAAATGAATTTTTTTTATTCTTTAGAGAAAATACATGAAAGTATTGTCTCATCGTAAAGGTTATATAGTTTTGGAAAATCCATTATGAGATATGATGAATCATGTCCCATTCATGATAGGATGAGATCTATGAATAGCTCTAGAAATAATAAAAATCATAATGCTATTTGAAAATGACCTAAAAATGTTTTTATAAGAAGTAATAAGATAATGTGCTATTTTTGTGAGATTCATGGTCATACATAATGTTTTGGTTCAAATGATTTGGGAAATAATTCATGTTTTGAAGATATTTTTTTTCTAAATCTGAGAATAGGAAGAAGAATCTTGAGAAATATAAAATAAGAGTCTCTTAGAAGAAAGTATCCATGATATTATACTATTATGGAAGACAAGGAAACTTATTGAGTTTTTGTTAAGAATCTCAAGAGATCAATTTTAGTAGAAAAACTCAAGATTTATAAACATATCAAAAGATAAATTGTGACATGAGGTATGTTTCTAATAGGAGATGTTTTATATGGTCTAATAATGGGAGTTCACCAAGAGATTGTAAATGGAAGAAATAAGGGATGGGAAAGAAACTCAAAAAGGATATCCCCGACTTTAGTGGTGTATAACGAGATACCCTATATTGAAAGAAAACATGTTAAGTTAAAAAATAGGTTTATAATCATTGAGGAATAACAAGGAGATTAATGAAAGGCATATTAATCACGTCCTCTATTACACTCATAGAATCTCTCATGGAATGAATGTGTGAAAACCTAGTCGAAAATGGGAGGATATTCTCTAGTAGTGATTAAGAACAATATAAAATCACTTGAAGGCACAACCATAATAAGATAGGGTGACCATACTCACATAATTGATAAAAAAAGAATACATAATGTCTTGTCAAAACCACATGTCACACCACATGGTGATAAGTAAAGGAAAATAAAATATATTCCCAATGGATAAATATCCAAAAATAAGACGACAAGTGGAAGGATATCTACTCAATGAAAGAGGCGTGAAAATTGGCATATGGGTGGATCCTCAAAGAAGGAAATTTCGCCTATTGGGTATAATCCCTAAATTTTGAAAAATTCCAATCCTAAAGAACCTAAATATTAGAAAAAGACTCAGAATGTGTTTATTGTATATTTAGTCATATTGCCAGAACAGTTGAGGTTAGATGGGTAGTTGGAACAAGAATATAATGTATAAAGTGATTTGAAAAAAAGTGTCAAAGGGTTGATCCATCATGATCGACCATAATAATTTTTTTGAGGATTCTAGAGATACCCATCTCCATTTGTGTATAAATTCTATTATAGGTTGTTTATTAATTTCTATTTTTTAAGGTAGATACAATTAAAGTGTATGTTACATCAAAAGATACAGAGTGGTGATGTGATATGCTCCAAAATGTCAACTCTCAAATTATTTTATAGAGATAAAGAAGAAATATTTAATAATCACATGAAAGGAGTTAATGGTCTATATAATATTGAGATTCATGGAAGTAATTGAGTGCAATGGAAAGTGATGCTGTTATTAACTTTATCTCTTGTTTCAAACACCGGGTTCTGAATCAGAAGGTTTAGTGGTTTTGTTGATGGCTCATTGCTTAGTGGTAAATTCACCCAGTGAAAATCTTTATTATAAGGTTTTGTACTCTAGAAAAAGGAGGTGATACGATGGAAATTATTTTTTAAAATTGAAGGGTTTTCAATGATATACATAGATGATCCAATGGTTCCAAATTTCATTGAATATATAACCATTGGTATCATGCCCCAATTCATGATTTTTTTCCTACCAAGAGAAGACTAATTGTAGGAGAAATAGAATTATTCAGGCATTTCAGGATTTTGTATATTGTTCTAACAATATGGAATCATATGAATATGTATAGTATATCAAGAAGCTATGGTATAAGATTAATAATGTTTTGTCAAGAAGCTGGGAAGAGTAGTTGAAAGTAATGATGTTACTATTATAGAGAATGAACAGAGTCATCAACAACATAATGACCTGTTGTTTGATGAATTTAATAAGGAGTATCTGAAAAAAAACATAAGAGAAGAATCTAAATAGAGAGAAATAAAATTATTGGTGATCATGTAGCACCAGTACAGATAAGAAGGATGAAGAATCAATAATAAAAAACGTTTTTTATCATAGGTAGATCCTAGATTTTTGAGGAAGAAGTTGGAGATGACAATTGGGTTTTGGATATGAATGAAGAGATCAACCAAATTGAGAAGATTTATACATGGGAGATTATTTTGAGGCCAACAGATACGAATTTTATTGAGAATAAATGGGTCTATCGCAAAAAGATGAAGGAAGATGAGAAAAAAGATTGACAGCTGAAGAAGGCACTTGATTAGCCACTAAATGAGGCTAATATTCATTGTTAATATATATAATATTCATGTTCTTTATTATTCATAAATTCCATTTTAGTGCATTTTACACTTTGAACATCATTTCACATTATGATTGTAATACCTTCTTAAAATGCACTATTATGTGGTACATTTTTGAACATCATTTAAAGTACCCAAAGATTCATCTGATTTTAAGGAATGAAATTATCCATATTTTAATTTATATTTTTGGGAAATTGATCTACACTTCAATATGATCATGTTTTATTTAGGGATCAATGGAGAATTCATGGAATAAGATGGGGATAGTTTGTGATGAAAGGAAGCAATTTTAGAGAAGGCAGATTGGACATCAGCCCACTTATTAGAATCTGGGGCCCACCATACCTTCCCAATGAATCCCCAATTTCATGGGATGCTAGAAGACATGTATAGGCACAGATCACTATTCATGATCTAATTCTAATTCGGCCTCCATGGTGTCCATTTAGGCGGCCCAAGTTAGAGATAAAATTCTGGGCCAGATTCTATAGTCCAGAAAAATAGACCACTAATATGATCATATCTCGACATCCACAACTCCAAATGGGACCATATTTTACAGGAGGTTGGAGAAAATCTGGGTATCTATTTTATTCTTCCATGTCCCACTCTGATTCGGCCATCTAGAAGGACTTGCAAGCACGTCTGTTCGGTGGAAGCAAGCTAGATGCCACCTCGGGTCAAGGGTGGAAAAGTCTCCTTACCCTTACTTTCCACCACCCTAGGCCTACCATACTCAAGTGGGATCATTTGTACTATTGGAGGCTCGACCCAAGGCCCCCAAAATGCCTATTTAAGGTAGTCGTGGTGAAGGAGTTTTTAATCTTGGATGCTTTGTTCAATTGAAATGTTATGCTGCAATTTTGTTGTCTCAAATTTGTCTTTCACATGTAAGCTGTTCAATTTACTTTAGTTTATTAATAAAAGTTCTTCTTATACTCTTATTCTATTGTTCTTAATATCACTTTGATATCGTTATATCAAAGTGTGAATTTATTCACACCAAACCTTGTGAAATTATTCACACAACAGTGGAGTGATCATTTTATTTTTGTTGTTTTCTTTACTTCTCCATTTCGTCCCTCATGAGTCTACTTTCCGCTTCCATTGAAACCATGGTATCAATGGAGGGATAACCCACTTATGGGTTGATCCAATGGAGTAGCAAGGGGATGGATTGGATGTTATTTATCACCTCATTAATGTATAATCACTTCTTTAATTGATATTTTTATTTGATGATTTTTAAACTCCATCGTCCTTGTTGAATTTAAGGCCATACACTTCAAGTGATAATACGAACCTTTACCTTGATGTGATCAAAACATTGATCCTTCAAGTGTATAGGTGATTAATATTAAAGGGTATAGGCATTAAACCAGTAAGTTATGATGTTTTTTTATCTCCTTAAGTGAACCCATCTCAAATATAAGAAATTGAAATCATTAAAAAGGAAATACGTCCAATCCACCCCGAGCGATAACCTAGGATCAACTCATTGTTTTAAATAGAATTCACTTAAGTCTCTTAGATTTTCTTTAAACTAATATAAAATCAACCCAAGTTGGACACTTAATATCCAAAAACAGTCCATAGAATGTACGTGTCTATATGTTACTTCTTAGGTCTCTAAGGATTCGACAACCCAAGCTAAACTACAAGGACCTCTTACCTTCTTCTCTTGGGTAAATTTGAGCGAGAATAAAATTTTGGTTCCATTTCTGGGGGCCCAAGTAAGTCATCTAAACACCCATTATATTCTCCCCCATTTCTTCTTTTCTCATCCAAATTCTCTTATCTTTTCCCTTTCTCGTTTTTTTTTCTTTTGGCGCATGTCTGCCTACACCCGCTATCAATCAAACCGTGTAGTCAGGGTGGACAGTCCTGGGGTTGGGGAGTCAAGTACACCAAGGGAACTCATTCCATTAGATCCTAATCTTCCTAATACTCTAGAGTCTAAAATTTATCCCATTTTAATGGAAGGTCTTAAATAAACCAACTCATAAACCCGGGTGGAAACCAAAATAGAAACCCAAATGAGGCAGCCCCAAACTTGGGGAATGCGGTCGATCAAACCATGAATGACTACCTCACACCTTCTTGGACCAATGCCCCCTCACTCATTAGACACAATTCCCTAAAATATTCCAACTACATCTTTAAACCCCATGTCCTAAACCACCTTCCCACATTCCATGGAATGGAGTCCGAGATTCCCTACCTTCACATTAAGGAGTTCAATGACATTGTAGAAACCAAGTGTCCCCCACATAAACTATAATCAGCTAAGATGAGGATATTTCCTTTTTCTTTAAAGGATCGAGCTAAAAATCGTCTAAACAATTTGAGACCATCATCCATAAATTCTTGGGACCAAATACAAATAGAATTCTAAAAATAATACTTTCCCCACCACAAAACAATTTCACTTAAAAAGAGTATCCAAAACTTTTTTGAAAAAGAGGGAGAGTCATACTATGAAACATGGAAGAGGCTCAAAGACACTCTAAACATGGTTCCACACCATGGTTTTTCTATTCCTGAACAATTGAGAATTTTCTATAAAGGGTTGGGTCCAGGGAATAAACAATTCATTGAGATGATGTGTAATGGAACCTTTTAAAACAAATCCCCAAATGATGCTTATGAGTATCTAGAAAGCCTTTCTGAACAAAACCAAACATGGGGAACTTCACCTTATTTTGAAAAGCCACAAAGAACTAATGGAATTCATACACTTAGAGAAGAGGAAATCCTTAGGGCTAAACTCGTAGCACTCTCTAGGAAGGTTGAAGAGATAGACTTTTGGAAAGTCCTTGAAATCCAAACTGTTGACCCTGTTTGCACAATTTGTGAAAAACATGACCATAAAACAGACAACTGCCCAACCATTCCATCCATAAAAGATGTTCTTTTAGGAGGACCCCCAGCGGAAGTAAATGCTTTGAACTTTCAAAAGCCTCAATACCAAAACAACTTCAACCCAAGGTATAATGGCCACCCAGGCTTCTGCTAGAAAGATAACCAACAACCTAGCCAACATCTGGGACAAAATCCTTACCCCCATCAGAACTACCAAACCCATAACCAGTTCCAAACCCAAACTAACCAATACCAACAGCCACCGGTCCATTTTCAAAAAACCATCCCACTTCCAAAATGTCCCCCCCGGGATAAACAAATCTTCTCAACCACCAACCCAAACTGTTCCACAAAGCCTAGTAGAACAACTGTGCAAACAAATGGAAAGGATGAACTCAGAAGTCGCTTCCCTTAAATAAGAACTTCAAACCATCAAAACTGGAAAGGCACCCATGCCTACTCTGGCGGTGCCATCCTCAACTTCAAGGGGATAGTCAAGTTGTGCTCAAACAACTCTTGAAAATCTAAAGGATGTGACTATTTTAAGAAGTGGGAAATCAATTGAGAAACCTGAAAAACTAATTCAGAACCCACCTGAAGATTCAAACTTGGATGAAAATTCAAACAAACCACAAGATAAAACTGAGGAAACTAATAACATTGTCAAGGAAACAACTCTTCAACAAGAAACCCCACAACCTGCACCATTTCCTCAATGCATGAAGGGGAAACCCAAGCCTGAACTGAGTGAAACGTTGAGGGAAATCTTTTCACAAGTCAAGTAAAACATACCCCTTCTCGATGCAATCCAAACCATACCTTCCTACTCAAAGTACCTTATGGACTTGTGAACTTTTAAAAGAAAATTTTCACATAAAAACCAAGTCCTTTTGGCTGCTAATGTGAGTACCACCTTTCAAGGGACCATTCCTCCTAATTTGAAAGACCCGGGTTGCCCTTACATCAATGTTGAACTAGGAGAGAGCAAAGTTGTCAAGGCCTTGTGTGACCTTAGAGCTAGTTTCAATCTCATCCCATATGCTGTGCACTTCCAGTTAGGCCTAGAATAACTCCAACCCACATCTGTCACACTTCATCTTGCTGATCATAGCATTAGGGTTCCAAAGGGGATTTTGAAGGACATTCTGGTAAAGGTTGAAAACTTCATCTACCCTGCTGATTTCATGGTCCTTGATAACCATCCAAACTTAGGAAATAATGAACAAACCCCAATCATCCTTGGTCATCCTTTCCTTGCAATAGTCAACTCTGTTACCCGATTTCGAAATGGGAACATGACAACCACCTTTGGGAAAATGAGTCTAGACTTGTACATCTATAATGAAAGATCACAAATAGGGGATGATGAGTACATTCATGAAGTCAACATGATAAGAAGAATTGATAATGAATCCATGGAACATCAAGGAATATTTGATGAATGTTTATGTCAGGATGAGATTGATTTCCTTTGTTCATATGAAGGAAGTTTATCTCCTTGGTTTGAATCATTTTCAAATTGCTCTTATGATGAAGTCTTAGGTCCAAAAATTAGTGAAACCTTTCAAGAAACCACTTTCATGGAGACCACTCGAAATTCCTTCCATAAATCTGATCAATCCAATCTAGTAGCTGAAACTTCTACATGTGGGGAATCAATCCTATATGAAACTCTAAAAAAAGAAATTGAACTTGATCCAATGTCCCAATCTTTGTCTGAAATTCTGAACCAAACAGATCTTAAAGTGAAGGAACTCCCCGCTACACTCAAGTATGCTTTCCTAGGGGACAATCAAACACATACTATTGTAATTTTTTCTTCTCTTGAAGCCAATCATGAGAGGATGCTTCTAGATGTCCTTAGGAAGTATAAGAAAGCCATTGGTTGGACCCTTTCGGATATTCCTGGGATTATCCCACTTATCAGGACTCATAGGATTGTTCTGGAATCTGATTCAAAGCCATGTTATCAACCTCAACGGCGACTCAATCCTAATCTCATGGAGGTAGTAAGAAAAGAACTCCCAAAATTTCTAAAAGCTGGTATCATATATCCCATAGTTGAGAGTGAATGGGTGAGCCCAATCCAAGTGGTTCCAAAAAAGGCTGGAATCACAGTGATAACCAATGAGGATGGAGAGATTCTTCGAACAAGGGTGAGTAGTGGATGGAGGGTATGAATTGACTATAGGAAGTTAAACTCATTCACCAAGAAGGACCATTTCCCCTTACCATTCATTGACCAAGTCCTTGAGAGAGTGGCAGGTCATGCGTTATACTGTTTCTTAGATGGGTACTCAGGGTATAATCAAATTGAGGTCTCCCTAGAGGATCAAGGGAAGAGTACATTCACATGTCCATTCAAAAACTTTTCTTTCAAACGCATGCCCTTCGGGTTATGCAATACCCCTGGAACCTTCCAACGGTGCATGATGGGAATCTTCTCAGACATGGTAGGGGATTTTCTAGAGGTCTTCATGGATGACTTCTCTGTGTTTGGGGATGCATTTGAGGGATGTTTGAGGAATGTAGAGAGAGTCTTGTCAACATGTGAAGAAAAGAATCTAGTCCTAAACTGGAAAAAATTCCATTTTATGGTTAAAGAGGGACTAGTTTTAGGCCATCTGGTCTCAGGTAGGGGGATTGAAGTTTATAAAGCCAAGGTTAACATCATTATTCACCTTCCATCACCCAAAATTGTCAAGGAAGTGAGGTCTTTCTTAAGACATTCTAGTTTCTATAGAAGACTCATCAAGGAATTTAGTTCAATCTCTCATCCCCTTTGTGCTCTCCTAGTAAAGGATGCTCCATTTGTTTGGAAAAAAAGCTGTGAGGGTTCATTCTCAACCCTAAAATCCTATCTCACCTCTCCCCCCATCATGAAATCTCCAAATTGGAACCTTCCTTTTGAACTTATGTGTGAGTCCAGTGACTTTGATGTAGGATCTGTGTTAGGAAAACGTTGTGATAAAACTCCTTATGTCATTGCTTATAAAAGAGAATCCTTAAATGAATCCCAAATAAACTACACCACTACTGAAAAGGAGTTACTTGATATTGTTTTTTCTTTAGAGAAGTTTAGGTCCTACCTCGTAGGATCCCCCATCACTAAGTTCACTGACCATTCTGCACTAAAATACCTCTTCCAAAAACAAGATACTAAGGCTAGACTGATTAGGTGGGTCCTTCTCTTACAAGAATTTGACCTCAAAATAAAGGATAAAAAGGGCGTTGAAAATGTTGTAGATGATCACCTATCTAGTATGGAATTCAAGGAAAACTCAAATCACCTTTCTGTGTCTGATTCATTTCCTGATGAACACCTATACTCTGTGAGTAACTACCCTTGGTATGCCGACATAGCCAATTTCTTAGTTACACGAGTCATTCCAAAATTCTTAGGGACTCAAGCTCGAAGGAAATTACTTTCTGAAGTTAGAAAATATATATTTGACGATCCATACCTCTATAAGTTCTTCCCTGACCAAGTCATTATGTGGTGTGTCCCAGAATCTGAATAAGAGTCCATCCTTAAATTCTGTCATAATGAGGCATGTGGAGGTCACTTTTCCTCTAATAAAAAATCTGCTAAGATTATTCAATGTGGTCTCTTTTGGCCCACCCTCTCAAGTGACTCTTAAACATTTTTTCAAAGTTGTTCTAGGTGTCAACAAGTAGGGTCCATCACAAAAAGGAATCAAATGCCGCTCACTCCCATCTTAGTGGTTGAAATATTTGACTATTGGGGAATTGATTTCATGGGTCCCTTCCCAAACTCTAGGGGATATCTTTACATTCTATTATCTATCAATTATGTCTCTAAATGGGTTGAGGACATTCCTACAAAATACAATGATCATCAAACTGTGATTATACTTCTCAAGTAAAACATCTTATATAGATTTGGAATTCCTAGGAATATCATTAGTGATTGTAGAACTCATTTTTGCAATCGTCCATTCTCATCACTCATGGAAAAATATGGAATTTCTCAAAAAGTGTCCACTGCTTACCACCCACAGACCAATGTTCAAGCTGAGTTAGAGAATAGGGAGATTAAGCAAATTCTTGAAAAAACTGTCAACCCCACTAGGAAAGATTGGTCCGAGAAACTCTTAGATGCTCTTTGAGAATATCGTATAGTATTAAAATCCATCCTAGGAATGTCCCCATATAGGTTGTTTTATGGAAAATCATGCCATTTACCTGTTGAAATTGAGCATAAGGCCTTTTGGGCAATTAAGAAAATGGATTATGACTTCTCATTGGCCGGAACAAAAAGGAAATTAGATCTCAATGAACTGGAGGAACTAAGGATAGAGGCTTATGAAAATTCAAGGATCAATAAAGCTAGAGTTCAAGCCTACCAATCTAGGAATATCAAGGTCAAACATTTTGAACTGGTAAAACTTGTGCTCTTGTATAGTTCAAAGCTTCATTTACACCTGTGAAAGTTATGGTCTAGATGGTCAGGACCTTTCATAGTGCATCATGTATTCCCCCATGAGGAAGTAGAGATTCAAGATCCCACAAGTGGTTACATTTTCAAGGTCAATGGTCAAAGGTTAAAATCGTTCACTGAATCATTCAATAAATAGAAAATATAGGTTGAGTTAACTGATCCAACCTATGAACAAGGAAAAAATTGATATCTTTAGGGTTCAAGTCGAGCTAATGACATTAAAAAAAGCGCTGCATGGAAGGCAACCCATGGTTTTCAAGTTTCCAATCATTTTGTTGTTTTAATAAAATTTATATTTCAATTAATCATTTTAAAATTTAAAAAAAATATATAATGTTGACCTGTTCTTCTATTATGAGTATGGATGGGTATGAAAGGGGATCACCATATTCATCTGTGTCACGTGGTGTGATCCTTGAGTAATACCTTACCCATAAATTTAAAAAGAAGACAATGTTTCTTCAGTTTATTTTACTTTATATATATACTTATATTTTACTTATATATATATATATACACACTTTTGTTTTGTTTTTTTGTTTTAATTTTTCCACTAGGTAACTCTGCAAGCGACATGGATATCAAAGGACTAAATTGGAGCAGCAAGAACTTCAAACTTCAACCACCAGGTGAATTCATTCCATGACCCTCATTTTCAATTTCCTTTTTGAACTTTCATTATCTACCTCTACCCCCTTCTAAATTTTCTTCTCTTTAAACACTGGGGAAAGTGTTATTTTATGTTGGGGGGAGATAAAAAAATGCTTTTGTGTCAAAAAAATGATAAATGATTTGAAAAAAAATTGTGAAAATGGAAGGAAAGATTCCTTTAACTTTGAACATGGTAATACACATTGAACACTTTGAATCTAAATATCAAATAATTTAGAATACCATGATTCTGATTTTAATCCTTGTATAATTTCATGAGCATAGATTTTGGAAAGCGTGGTTGTCCAATGTGATATTTCATCGTTTATATTTTCATCAAAATAAAAAAAATATCACAATGCACGTCCTTTGGATAGTGGGGTATTAGTTTAAGTTCGTGGGGTACCCTAAATAAATATCATAGGTTTGGTGAACATTTTAGTTTAGTGTGAGTATTCAAAAAATAAAAAAATAAAAAAAATTGTGCGTAGAGCCATGAAATGACCTAATGCGTGGCTTTCGACACTTGGGGATCGTGACTCCATAGTTTTCTGGCCCAGAGTTAGTAATTTTATCTCTATTTTTGGTAATTTAGATTTGTTTTTGACTGAGTTAACTCGATATGATGCCCGAGTACGTGGGCTTCACTTGGTGCCCTAAGGTCTTTGAGCCTGGGATTCATCGGCAATGTCTCGCTACAGGGGTTGACTCTTTTTGAGTGCAACTTCAATTACCATGAAAATATTGAAAAAACAAAAAAAAAACAAAAAACAATTATACAAAAAGATGAATACTCATCTTAATATTGAAATGTGATTCCACCTAGCGCTTCCGTAATTTCCCCCTTGAATAAAGATGAACCCCCCATGTCTATTGTGATGCACAACACATCCTCATACTTAATTGATATTGGATGAAATATGGAAATGAATTTGAAAAAAAATGAGCTTGGGATTGGGATTTTCTTATGGATCTTCCTTGTATTAAAATATATTTGATGGGTTTCATGATTGTTTTGTATAAGTTTTATTTGGTGATCATTGTGTATTAAAATGTTTTTGGAAAAGGGAATTCGAATTTCATATTGTTGAGATATATTTTTCTCGGGACTAGCAAAACTCATGTTGGGGGGGGGGGGGGGGTGTGATTAGCCACTAAATGAGGATAATATTCACTATCAATATATATAATATTCGTGTTCTTTATTATTCATAAACAACATTTTAGTGCATTTTACACTTTGAACATCATTTCACATTATGATTGTAATACCTTCTTAAAATACACTATTATGTGGTACATTTTTGAACATCATTTAAAATACACAATGATTCATCTGATTTTAAGGAATGAAATTATCCATATTTTAATTTATATTTTGAGAAATTGATCTACAATTAAATATGAACATGTTTCATTCAGGGATCAATGGAGAATTAATGGAAGAAGATGGGGATATTTTGTGATGAAAGGAATCAATTTTAGAGAAGGCAGATTGGACATCAGCCCACTGATTAGAATGTGGGGCCCACCATACCATCCCAATGAATCCCAAATTTCATGGTATTATAGAATACATGTATATTCACAAATCCTGATTCATGATCCAATGCTAATTCGGCCTCCATGGTGTCCATTTAGGCAGCCCAAATTAGAGATAAAATTCTGGGCCAGATTTTGCGGCCCAGAAAAACAGCCCACTAATATGATCATATCTCGGGATCCACAACTCCAAATGGGCCCATATTTTACAGACAATTATAGAACATCCGGGGATCCATTTTATTCTTTTATGTCCTACTCTGAATCATCCATATATAAGGACTTACAAGCGCATATGTTAGGTGGAAGCAAGCTAGCTACCACCACGGGTCAAGGGTGGAAAAGTATCCTCTCCATTACTTTCCCCCACCCTAGGCCTACCATACTCAAGTGGGATCCTTTTTAATGTTGGAGGCTCTACCCAAGTCTCCCAAAATGCCTATTTAAGGCAGTGGTGGTAAATTAGACTTTAATCTTGGATGCTTTGTTCAATTGTAATGTTATGCTGCAATTTTGTTGTCTCAAATTTGTCTTTCACATGTAAGTTGTTCAATTAACTTTAGTTTCTTAATAAAAGTTATTCTTATACTCTTATTATGTTGTTATTAATATCACTTTGATACCTCTGGATCAAGGTGTGAATTTATTCACACCACACCTTGTGAAATTATTCACACAACGGTGGAGTGATCACTTTATTTTTGTTGTTTTCGTTAATTCTCCATTTCCTCTCTCATGAGTCTACTTTTCACTTCCATTGAAACCATGGTATCAATGGAGGGATAACCCACTTATGGGATAATAAAAGGGAGTATAAAGGGGATGGATTGGATGTTATTTATCACCTCATTAATTTATAATCACTTCTTTAATTGATATTTTTATTTGATGATTTTCAAACTCCTTCGTCCTTGTTGAATTTAAGGCCACACACTTCAAGTGCTAATACGAAACTTTAACTTGAAGTGATCAAAACTTTGATCCTTCAAGTGTATAGGTGATTAGTATTAAAGGGTGTATGCATTAAACCAGTAAGTGATGATGTTGTTTTATCTCATTAAATGAACCCATCTCAAATATAAAAAATTGAAATCACTAAAAAGGAAATACGTCCAATCCACCCCAAGCGATTACCTAGGATCAACTCATTATTTTAAATTGAATTCCCTTAAGTCTCTTAGAGTTCCTTTAAACCCATATAAAATCAACCCATGTTGGCTACTTAATATCTAAAAACAGTCCATAGAATGTACATGTCTATAGGTTACTTCTTAGGCCTCTGAGGATTTGACAACCCAAGCTAAACTACAAGGACCGTCTTACCTTCTTCTCTTGGGTAAATTTGAGTGAGAATCAGCAATATATGGGTTAAATCAAGCACTGAAAGCATCATATTAAAGGATAGATCCATTTTTATGAAGTTTGATTTTAAATGTGGTAGAGTTTGTTTCAATATCTATGTCAAAAGTGAAAGTAATCAATGGATGATGGTTATGGTATATGTATATGACCTAATATTTGGTGGATCAGATGAAGATCAGTGTATTCAGTTTTCTGAATGCATGAAAAGTAAATTTTAAATGTCAATGATATGTGAACTGATATTTTTACATGGTTTATATGTCACACTAGGAATGCATGGAACTTTTATTTCTAAATAAAAATATTCCATGAAGGTTTTGAGAAGGTTTGGAATGTATAGTTCTTATGATATGAAGACTCTGACAGCTACTCAGATGAATCTGTCATGAGATGATAAAGGAAATGCACTTAATGTTATAGAATATTGGAAAATAATTGGTAGTCTACTATACTTGACAATGAAAAGACTTGATTTTATTTCTTCCATAATCTAAGTAGCATGGTATCAAATAAATCCCAAGGAAATACACTTGATTATAGAGAAAATAATACTTTGGTATATCAAGGGAATGGTGGATTTTGGCATACTATACAATCATAAATCTCAACAAGATTTATTGGGCTATATTGATATAGTATGGCTTGGATCAGTTGATAAAAGAGAAATCAATGTCAGGTGGTTAATTATATCTTGGAATATTGTGTATTTCTTGGTTAAACAAGAAGAAATATTTCATTTCATTGAGAACTGTAGAAGATGAATATATTGAATCCAGTCAACTTTAATGCATTTATTATGGATGAAGTAGAATCTTGATGATATTGGAGTAGAACTGAAGTCACTGATTGAAATCCATTGTGATAATTCTAGTGCTATAAATCTTAGTAAAAATATATTCCATCACTCTAGGAAAATGAATATTAAAATAATGCATAATTTTATCAAGGAGAAGGTGGAGTAAGGGATTTGAAGGTGGAGTATGTCCCTATAGAACTACAAGTTGTAGATATTCTAACAAAGACATTACCCAAAGAAGTGTTTGAAAGGAAATTATGGACTTTGGTAGTTCAGTTGACTCCCCAAACATGAATAAAAACATGGATTTGGGTGCCCTCTCCCCTAGGTATGTTGTGTCTTTCCATAAATGTGTTTATCTATGTTCTTTACCCAATTTCAGACCTCAAAGGAGTTTCTTTTGGGTTTTTTAACAAAGGGAGAGAAATTGTGGCTATTAAAGGGGAAAAATGTCTGATGGAAGATAAGGGTAAAATATGATAGTAGAGAAATGATATAGGGTGAGCTCAGTGATATAGGGGTATTTTAAAGTATGATGATTCTAAAGGTGATCAATCAAAGGATATATATCATGATAGATGTGGTTCTTGATGAAAGGTATTGAGTGGTTTTGGAATGAACTGATTCATTGAAGAAATTTGATTAATACTCTTGTTTATCACACTGTGCATGGATCATTTAGACTTAGAGTGTGGGTTGAGTAAATCATTGATTTATATCATATTCACACGAAGAGAATTTTTGTAGAATATGGAAGAATCTTGAATGAGGTATCAAGATGTGAAGAGTTTCCAACAAACCCAAAGGGATAGATTGTTGGGAAAAAATCCCTCAAGGAAACATTACAGTATTTTTGGGCGGATTGTGTTTGTTGAAAATAAGGTTTGAAAGGCATGTAATGGAATTCCAGCGAGATTTTAGACATGTTATGTTGATAAAGATCTAATATAAAGTAATGAATCTCCTAGAATAGATACAAAAAATTGCATACACAAGGTGACATCATTTCCTAGTGTTTGCCAAATTTTTGGGGTCCAAAATGTGAAGTATGGATAACATCGTGAAAATTGGATTTCCTTTAAGGCCTTAGAAAAATATGTCAAAGGCATGAGTTTCATGAATACTGGGCTTTGTGAAGAGTGGTTCATAAAGGTGTGAATATTTGTATGGTGTGCTCCACAGCTATGTCAAGAATCGTGAACAATGAATTTTCCTATCACTTCATGAGATATGGAGCACCACGAAAAAAACAATGGAGCATCATGAAATGGTGATGATGTAGATGAATACTTCTAGAATTTATGGAAATATATATAAATGGGCCTTTACGCATGTAGAAAATTAGTGATACTTAAACAAAGATCTTAAGGCTTCAGATTCACATAGTTGGTTTGTGAAGGTGGTTGTTACAAAAATGTTCATAATAGATGGGAGTTTGGGAAGGCTATAAATTCCCACTGAAATATGTATGAATTTAGAAAGTGTTTATTTTGGTAAAGTCTATAAAAATTAAACTGTAAGAGTTGATGTTCGCGAAGTGAAATTATGTTTTTCAAAAGTTGTGTACTTCACAAAAGTAGTGAGCATTGCGAATGTAAGGTGCTTTGTGATGGATAAGTGAGCTTCATGAAAGAGGTGAGATTCAAGAAGGTAGTGAGAATTGTGAATGTATTGAAAAATTAATTTCATAGTACATATGTCGTAAAGTGGTATTTATCAGTTAGATGAAAGTGGAACTTCAATAAATCATCTATCTACAATTGAGGATGTGTTCATTCAAGAAAATGAAGGGACCTACATTTCCATAAACTGTGTGTGGATACCTTCAAGAGTATTTTGAAAAGGAAGAGGAATAAGGTGATCCATTCCACTGGTAGTGATATAGAGAAAGAGACATAGGGATTAACCCTTGGAAAATCAGTGATCTGACCCTAAACCATGTAAAGGTGGTGAGAATGGGTATATAAAAGATCTATCCTGAACACCATTTTGGCAATGAGACTTAGTAGATTTGGTACATCATCACATTTCCATTGTATTATCCTTTGATATATCCCAATGAGGGTGAACCATGTAAAAATATGTGTGTTCGTCTTCTTTCTTTCCTGTATTACATTCAAAGTATCATCATCAGATAAAGAAGAAAAGAATAAGATCATCATTAACATCTAGGTACAAAAAAGAAACACATATAATAATGAGTTTAAGATACCATGGAAAAGGAATAAATTTTAAAAGAATGTATATACCCTGATTCCCCCCCTATTAGGGTATGTGGGACCTTATTGGACATAAAAAATGTGTATTTGAGTTAATTTCTTACCCTATGTGAGATTTTTTTGTGCTTCATTCCTCATTTTTCATCTGATATGAAACCTTTTGGATTATATATAAGAATATTTGAACCATTTTGTGATATAATTGAGATTATCTAGACCTTAATGAGTACCTATAATGTTTTTTATAGAAAATATCAAGATTTTTACTATATTTACTCTAGTTTCTCACATGTACTAGGGATTTCAAATAACTTGTTTCTTCATTTTTCCTTTATATTATTCATGGAATCCTAATGGTTATGTTTATACATAGCCTTACATATTCTCTGTTTCTAATCATGTAGTGTTTATAAAGTCAAAACATAGGTTGAAGATGAACTTAAGGGACCTAGAGATGGTAAGGCTTTTTTAGAGATGACACGTAGTGGTGACCATGATGGACACACAATTCGTAAAACTGAGTGGTACCTAAAAGAGAAAATAGCTAGCAACATTCCGTTTTGGATCCAACATGTTCTGATAACCTATTTACATCACATTCATATGTTGGATTTATTTTATTGTTTTTAGGAATGTATTTTCCTCATCATCTTTATGGATTATGGAATTTCATTACCATTATGGATCCTATTATTCATCGTTTGAATTATTTATATTAAAGATAGTTTTATTTATCTTTTTTGAATTTTTATGTCATTTTTGGAGCAGTGTGTGGTGTATAGGTTTATTATGATAAGTCCTACCTTCTTGTGTGGTATGATTACTCAATTATAGTCACCATTACTTAGACTTTTAGAGATGGGATTGGGATGACACAATCAGATTAACCTGACCTATGAGGTGTAATAGTGGGCTTGATTATGTAAATTAATCCTATGGGTGTAGAAGAATGAAGTGACAACTAGTATTAATAACAAGGTCCAACTAGTAGATAAAAATACTAAAAATTAATGGGATGAAATTATAAGTATGAATGAAGTAAAAATTATTGTTACTTTATATTTTAAATGATAATAACCCACACTGAGTTTTGCTTCATCTTGTCATATAACAAGATAATTCATATCTCCAAGATGAAAAGAACTACTTTATGGATTTTTTCATAATCCATAGTAGTATAGATGGGTTGGGGGTGGGTGGGTTTCAAAGTCTCACTCTGATACTACTTTATGAATGGAAAACAAGGAATTATATTAACAAATAATATAAATAGCTATAAAGAAATATTTTGAAACATGAATGAGTAATATTTAAGGAAAATCATTTATCATGAAAATTATAAAAGAGTGGATATTAGTGAACAAACTATAATAAAAAACATAGTTGTACCCACAAACACCATATTTTGAGTGTAGTTATTCTCCAAGAAGAAAAATATACCAGTGGTACTAATTTATTTAACAATGTTATATAATATTTGAGTAGTGACAAAGAATTTTTTAATTAGTTATTTACAAACCATTATGCATGATTTTATTTCTAGATTCTATCTATTAAAACCCACCAATTGAATTGTTTATAGAGGTTTAGTGAAAAATATTCAATATGAAATTTCTATATTACAAAATTACAGGTAGGTTACTTGAATGTAGTGATTAAAGTTTCTCAAGATCCATGATCTAAGATACCTATTACCATTAATAATTTTGATGTTTGAAATATCAAATAATCTATTAAAATATCCTTCAAAGGGATTATCAATCATATCAATTTCCCTAATGAGAAAATGGTATGACATTTCCAATTTATATTATACTCAATAAATTTTATGATAAATATGAAATCTTAAACTACCATATGTAATTACAGTGGGGAAAACATTTATATCAAGGAAAAAAAATGTATTAAAAACTTCTTCATGAATTAAAACTAACCTATAATTTTCTTCACCATGGTTTGATACATAATTAATAAATTTAAAGGCCCTTGTTAATTCATTTTTAAAGTGCATAATTATATACAACTAAATTTCAAAGTAGACAGAAATAACTAAAAGTATGTTGATTTTATCCCTCTTTCCAACAAAAATCAAATTATAAATCATGAATGGTTAGAGAAATACATAATACATGTATATATGAGGTTAATTTCTAAAATTAATATTTCTATTTATTGATGTATAATTTATAATACATTTTTAATGCTGTGTTTTATATTTTATTTATTTATTGAAAAAATTTATTATCGAAATACGATTATAACAACATTTTATATTTTAAAGTCTTCATATTTATTCATAAGAATCAATATAAATGGATTAAAATTAAATTTCAAACAAATAGAATAAAATATTTTTTTTAAGAAACAACAATCATTGATAATAAATTCCTAATACCCAATATAAAAGTGTAATTGTGTATACACTACTTACAATTATGACAATTTTTCAGTCATAGTATGTAGTACTAATTATTTATTATTTTTAGTAGATACACTTGTTTTTAATTAAAAAAATAATGGTAATCTAATGATATATTTTATGGATCCAATTATTAGACCCCTCAAAATTTTGTGGGACATGATTTCTATTTTTAACTAGTTAATATTATATTTTTTAACATTTTACAGCAATTAAATAATTTTTTGTATAGTATTTATTAACATTCATGTTTTATTTGGTAGATATTTACAAATGTATCTTTTGGAATGTGTTTTAAGGAAAATGAACAATAAGAAGAAAACAATGGAAAACTATAGATGAAAAATTGTTGTAGCATATAAATAATAGTTTAACTTTGAAACATATGTCATATATTTTTTATAAATTTAATTTTTCTAATAGTGCCCAAAATATTCAAATAGTAATGATAGTGTTCAATACATTTATAAATTTAGGAAACATATCATAGACCTTGGAACAGCTCAAATACCCTTAAGGGTATCTGTTGTATGTGTATATATTTAAATATATACACTTTAATTTTAAATTCTTATTAAAAATTAATTTGGTTTCAGTATTTTATAAATTGTACATATCATACATATTAATAAGAAAATATATATGAATTCTGAGATAAATAGTTAGGTGTTTTCACATCAAAATATTTAGATAATTCATGAGAAGGTAATTATTTATATCATTTTAATTAAACACAGACATTTTAGTTCAAAACTTCTTCCAAAATATTAATTCTATGAAAATGAGATTATATTATCATGAAACCCTAATAAAATATTTTTGGAATCATTTTTATCATGTAATAATGAACTTAATGTTATCCCAACTCACTATGTGGTTAGAATGACTAAATTTTTCAATTTTTCAATTTAAAAGTAACATTTTAGTTATAAACATGTGTCACTTTTTTGATTTCAAGAAAACATGCTTAGATTAGGATAGATATGTTATAAAATTAATATTGATTCCTTTTTTATATAGGAATTAACCACATATTATTCCAATTCATGATGTGGTTGAAATGGATGAAAATGTGTGCATTTAATTTAAAAGTGACTTTTTAGTTAAAAAATTTAATCAAAGGCTCGATCCAATTAAAATAATATTCTTTTATGATAAAGATCTATGAAAACAATCATTATTTCATTATTTATATTTAGGAATGAAATAAACATCATTTGGACAGTCAATGTGGTCAAAATCAACCAAATTGTTTCTCTTGAAATTTAAATAAATCATTTTAGTTCAAAACATGAATCATATGATAAATTCTTATAAAATTAGATAAAATTTACATAAAAATATATGAAAATTTTGCTTTTTTCATTTTTTTCATTTACGAATTAAACTCATGTCATTCTTAAGTTTTTTGTAGTTATAATGACCTAAACTACATCTTTCTATTTTATAATTCTTGGAGGTATAAACTGATTATTACATTCAAAACCTTTGTAAAATATTTGCATAAACTTTCATGAAAATCTATGTTAATGGTCTCTGATTTATTATTGACCTGTAGGAATGATCGAAAGATCATTCCAATACATGGTGTAGTTGGAATGTAAAAAGATGAATGTTTTTAATTTATAAGTTAAATTTTATTTCAAAAAGTGCATCACTTTTTAAATTTTATGTATATAATAATCTATTTCCCTGAAAATCTAAAAAAAATAATTTATTTTTTCTTGTAAGAATGAAGCACATGTCATTTTGAATATCAGTGTAGTCATAATAAAAAAATGCATCTTTTGAAATTTAGAAATACATTTTTGTTCAAAACATGAGTCACTTTCCTAATTTCAAGAAAAAAATATTTATTTTCAAGAAAAATAGTATTATTATTTTAGATTCATTTTTGGAATGTAGAAATTAAATTTACACCATTCTAACATAAACCATGGTCAAAATGGCAAAAAATTTATATTTTCAATTTAAAAGTAACATTTTAGGTTGGAAGGTTCATTACCCACTCAATTCAATGAAAATGATATTTCATTTTCATGAAACACTTGTAAAAACAATTAATTCAATTATGTCATGTTGGAATAAATCACACATTATTCATACTCTCGATGTGGTTATAATTACTAAAAGAGAATCCTTTTCAAATTAAAAGTGTCATTTCATTTCAAAATATAAATCACATGCTGAATTTTGATCAAAAAATTAGATAACTATAAATCTATAGAAAAATTCATTTTTTAATTTGTATCATATAGAAATTAGCCACACATCAAATTGCATTTTAGTGTTTTTTAAATACCTGAAAATTCATGTTTTTAATTTGGATTTGAAATTTTAGTTCAAGATGTGTATCACATGAAAAATTCAAATAAAATGTTATTAGAAATTCATTAAACACTATTTTTTTATTTTGGTCATATAAGAATGAACTTAAAATTATTATAACTCTCAGTGTTATCATAATTGTAAATAGTGTGTCTTTTTCAATTTAATACAAACATTTTTGTTCAAAATATTTATAACATAATCAATTTTAAGAAAAGAAACATTTAATACTATGAAGTTATTGGAGATCAACCATTGAATTATTTTTATCATATTGTAATTTACTTTACATCATTCCAATATTTGTTTTTTAAAATTTATTAAACTATATTTTTACCATTTATTCTTTCAACAAGTAAAAAAAGTTCATCATATACTCAATAATAATAAAGCATTATAGAATTATCATGAAAATTCATATCGGCGATCATTAATTATTTTTCATATTTTTGGGAAAAAAACCCAACAAATTGATTCTTGTTTTAATTAAAATGATTGAAAATGCATGTTTTAAATTTTAAATTAAAATTTTAGTTCAAGACACATGTTTCAATCTCACTTATAAGAAAATGAATTTATATTTTCACAGAATACTTGGAAAACAACCATTAATTCATATTTGTCAAGTAGTATTAAAATAAATATCATTTTTTACTCTAGGTGTATTAAGAATTACCAAAAGAGTGTATTTACAATTTAAAAGTGGAATTTCAGATAAAAAATGCATAACATTCCCAATTTTGAGAAAACATTTCTATATTATCATGAAACTCTACATAAATGTTATTTGTATTAATTTTTTCATGTAGGAAGGGACCACATGTCAATCCCATATGTGATTTCATTGGAATATAAAAAAGTTATTTTTTTTCATTTTAATCTTTCGAGAGGCACAAAACACATGTCACATACGTAAAAATATGAAACCACATTTAAATTATTATAAAACACTATATAAATATTATTTTATTCCTTTGTGATGTGTATGATTGAATAATACATCATTATAATGTGTGGTGTGGTTGTAATGACTGGAAATGTGTGTTTCAAATTCAAAAGCAACATATAAGATCGAAACACATATCAGACACTCAATTCCCTGAAAACAAGATTATATTTTCATGGAACTCTATATAAAAAAAATTATTGGTTTATTTGTGGTATATAGAAATGAACTTATTGTCATTCCAAATCTTAGTGTGGTTGAAAAGACAAAAAGTTTATTCTTTTCGTACTAATTAGTTTTAAATTTATTAAGGGTCATCAATAATCTATAAATTGTTTATTTATTCATATATATTACTCATTTAAATTATAATTATAGTTATTAGTTTGATTAGAAGTCGAATGATTGATTCTTCAATGACATAATGGTCAAAATGTGTTTTTCGTATAAATGTTATATTTACTAATGTTTTGATTTTAATTGAATGTAAAAATATTTTTTTAAATAATGATATTTGTTTATTAATTTAATTTTTTCACCTTTTACATCTATCATGCTGATTATTCTTCCTATTAAATTGTACATTTCAATTTTTTGTTTTGTTTTTAGGATAAAGTTACCGTAAAAAGTTATTGGGGTAGTCCAATAAAACATTTCTTAGTGCTAAAAATGTGATGATAAATAACCACTTCTCAGTTATAAAGATGAAATAAGAAGGATTATACTTTCCTAGTAGAAAATAATAATTGAGAAGGGGGAGCTTTCTCTACACTTTTGTGGCAATGAGAAAGGACCCAATTTATTAGATCCAGATTTATCCTTAATTGTTAGTGCAAAACAAATCCATTTTTTAACACTAAAAGGGTAATCTAGTTATATTTATACTGCATCATAAATAAATAAGTGCTCCCACATTTCTGGTTATATACTAAAAACTCATATTTTTTTATTTATAAAACCAAAATATTTGATTACATCATCAAAAACAATTTCCTAACTCTAATAAATTTTCTTCGGTACATAAATGAATTGTTGATACTTGAAAAATTTAATAGTCCCATATAATTTCTCAAAAACATCATGTTATAACATATTTTATCATATATACATCGTTCAATATATTTCGATTAGAAGTAATTCTAATTGATTATTTTAAGGTTGTTTTTTTAATACAGAAGGCAGAGAGACTACCAATGAGGTTCGAGAAGTCATGTAGAATTCATACTATTGAGTATGGAGGAGTTTATACGAAATTATAGTTTTTATACCCATAAAAATTAAATCAAATTATGATCCTATGGGTCACACCCTAGAAGGTATAATGTAATGTTAAATATTATGAAGTTGAATGGATAACGATTTCACGATGGAAGGGGACATTCCAAAAATCACACATGTAAGAGTAACTTCTTTTGGGAATGTGTCTTGACAATAGTGGCCACACCACAACATACACCCTGTGAAGTTTTGGTTTAGGGTTTCCAAGATAGGGACTCTTTTATGCATCATCGAATAAGGGTTTTGTGCTGTGACTAATCTTATGTTGGAATAAACCAAGGATATATAGGAATAAACATCACCACACAAATTTTCATGAGATTAAATTAAAGGTATATACGAATAATTTTAGAGTACTAGAAGGGAAATACAATAACAATAGGTGATATTTTATCATGTAGAAGAAAATATGATTTATGACAATTTGGATATAATTAATAGTCATTCCAAATAGATTACACCATGATGTTTTAGTCAAAGATAAGTTCCTATTATTCTTCCATTGCATGAATATAAGAGTGTGTTATATTAATCTTGATAGAGAAATCCAATTAATCATAAATTTGGTAACTATTTCTTGGTGATCCTAGATTGGGTGTATCTTAACTTTCTATTTTCAAGTGAAGAAATATAATGCGCCATGATTCTCTAGATAAAACTGCAGTAGATTCGAGTCAACTTGAATATCTTGAATTCAATGTTCTTATTTTTTAGGGTTTAAATATATTTATGTAATATTGAATTAAAATTTATTATCCTTTTTGGATGATTTATCTAATACAAATAAAGGATAATTAAATATCAATTGGTGTGGTAATTTAGTAGGATAACCCCAGGTCAGATTGATCACATTGGGGGGGGGGGGTAAATCATTGGTTTACTTTATAGAAATTTTTTATTTTTCATTAAACCACATGAACATGTTGAGGTTATCAATCCACTCAATGATATCTCATAACATAACATTAGATATATAAATAATAAGAGAGAACAAAAAACATAGTATTTACAAGGTTTAATACAAAGTCCAACCCTTTTCATGAAGGTTAGACTACCCAACATGGATTCTCCACTATAATATTATCAATGATTATAATGGATAAGGAAGAAATTGGTTATCCACCCCAGAAATTAATCCTATAGTTGAACCTATTTATTCACCACCAAAACCAAATCTTCTAACTTGATTGTTTAGAAACCTTAATCATATTATCTTTTCCTTCTTCTAGAATAGTTAAACACCCTATACTTTAACCTTTTCAGTAACTGGTCAGATTCCCCAGTCACAAGATCCTTCTTCTTCTCAATGTTTTGATCCAAAAATAGTAATATATTTGTACTTACACAGTCATACCCAATCAGTTTCCCTCATTTAAAACTTTAGTATCTTCAAAAAATTCTTAGAGAAAACTTGTTGGTCTTGAAACTCATTCACACCAGATCTTACATGATCTGGTTCTTATCAATTTACTTGAAGCATAGAATATATATTCTTCTTTGGAAAACATGTTTTCGATTCAATATCTTTATCTTCTGGCCTTCAGTGAGTGATCATATATTTCCCAATCAAATTCTTTGGCTAGTATTCTTCCTTATTCAGATGAAGTTGTGATCCCAATGAATGTGTGAAAGTTATTCACAAAATTTCTTCAATATTTTTTAATGAAATATTTAGCTTACACAACATAGAATAATATATAATTACATTCTCAAATTGAATAATTCATACAGTCATGATTATTTCCTAGACTTCTCAATAGTTTTTTGTGAACCTTTTTTTCTTATCAATAGTATATACCCAAAATATTATTCTAAATTATTCCTATGCACATTAAATTATCACATCATAGAATATATGATAGAATATATACTGTTGGACCACTTCCTTGTTGCTTAGTGTACTAATGCTTACAACACATAAAACATTATTTATATTTTCAACTATATATTCCTAAAATAGTATATTATTTTTTTCCAATGCACATTATATTACTATTGTATAGTATATATGACTTATCACAAACTATCGGTGCTATTCATTTATGGTTCATGTACTAATTATTCAAACAAAAAATTAATTCTTTTCCAAGTAATAACTAGTATACATTACTAACTTTTTGAAATTAAAAATATGTTTAATTAGAATAATACTCAATATATATATAATTTAAAATATATGTTAACTTTTATAATTTTATCCTTCTCTAGAAGCACAAGTTTCCTTACAAAATACAATCAATGAAAAATAGGAACTTCTACTCTGGATAAGATACTTGTCTAAATTTTTTCTAAAATATTTAGAAAGTGTTGGAAATATATTTATTAGAATCAAATAAAGTTATTAACACGTGGTTATCCCACAAAATAATATTATCTACTCAACTATTTCTAACACTAAAAAATACACCACCTCTCTCCACAAAATGGATGGACATCACAAACTATATTTTACACATATGATTATCAAATTATTTTCTTGGATGAAAATTTCATCTCTATATAATATTAATCTCCAAAAACTAAATTAATTGCATGAGATTTATTTCATAAATTTCTGTGCCATAAAATCCTATTCTCAATATATTTTCCCCTTTTTCATAGCTCGCATTGCATAACACTTAACTAT
The DNA here is from genome assembly GCA_963277665.1 of Viscum album. Classification (NCBI taxonomy): domain Eukaryota; kingdom Viridiplantae; phylum Streptophyta; class Magnoliopsida; order Santalales; family Viscaceae; genus Viscum; species Viscum album. The sequence continues at coordinate 1,643,779,177 of OY728119.1, read as the reverse complement.
GTGAAAATTTTTATTTAGGAATATTTATTCAATGTGAAATATACCTTTTTATTCCCACATAAAATTCGATATGATTTTCATGATGACATACTATAATTATCTTTTGTATATTTCTTGTCTCCAAAAATCACTTAAACCATATAGTCTGCATCATATGGAAGCCTCCTCACAATCTCAAATTCACATACCATTTTAATAGTTTTTAAAAAACTATATGTAGAAGTTTTTAAAAATTCATTGAACTTATGAATATCCCACATTACATTTGAACACCTATTCAATTGTATGATATCTTATTCACACTACACTACTTCCACATACTAATCTTTGAATTTTTTTTTATGATTTTTAAAAATTCAGACTTAGCCAATTATAAGTCTCCCATTGATCTTGGTCTGATCTCTCATGGATATCCATATATTACATGATTCATAAGTCTAATAAACCTTAATTTTTAAATCCCTTCATTTTCTAGTAGTTGTGGATGATGACCTCATTACCATCGGATTCCTCAGATCAATGTAATCTAATTGTGGGTGTTATATCAACATGTTTATAAAAAAGGGTTAATAGTACTTCTATGATTCTGTTATGGATGGTTGAACACTTATATATTAGTCAATCTGTGCTACACACATCTTGAGTCGATAACATGGGATCTAAAATGACAGCGTAATACATACGCCTCAAAAGCTACACTGACACACACTAGCCCACTGGCTCTGTCCTATACGTATGAACTTCTACAAAAGAATGCTCCCCTTAGACTATACCCCATACCACTCACAGTTTACCCTTTTCAATTAGAGATATATGGTTCTCAAGAATAGTAGATCAATAATCCCACAATTCATGGTTTAGGTGGGTCGCCCATTTATCTTGATTGTCCATATTTTTAAAATAATTTTTAGAAAATACATAGCCAATATCTCAAATAAAGTTCTAAGACAAAACTCAATTTTCATATTGATATTCTTCATGAAAAATGAGAATAAATTTTTCATGGAATTATTAAAATTCTTCTTAAAAATCATCATGAAAAATAAAATTTTTCATGGTATTCATTAATTATACCTTTTCTCTTAATTAAAATAAACATTTTTATGGTCTTCCAGTAGTTGTATTAAATTTTCTCTCATAAGAAAATGTGTTGGAAATTAAATAATATTAAAATAATCATCACAATTACATGGATAATTGTTCATTCTTCACAAACAATATCATTAATTAATCCATAATATATCTATAAGCATCATCACCTCATCTCAACTCACGAGGAACTTTTTGACAAATCATTGACAAAAAATTAAACACTTGGTTTAAAACATTCCCTATTTTTATTTTTATTTCAATATACATTTACATTATAAAAGTCAATATGAGTGCTCAAAACTCTAACCCTTATTGAAAATCAAATAAAAAGGGTATGTGGGTTTTACCACACCTCATCAATTTTCTAAATGATTTTATCCTTCCTTAAAAGAATGTTTCTAAAGAACTTTTAAGAGAGGGATAATATCACATAGTTCTATTAGTAAAAATACTTTATTTAATCAACTCAAAAATTATTTGGGATAACCTTATGTAGAAAACAGGAGATATATAACCAAGGTTTTCTATGTTTTCTATAAAATAATAGGCATGTGAAATCATACTTAGAACTTCTCAATTTTCTTTTAGGGGGTGAAAATAGTTAGATTTATCAATAAAATGATAAATCCTTCATACAATTCAACAAAAACATCATAATGTTAAGGTAAAAAAGTTATATCCCCCTCTTTATGTTTCAATATCATATCCCCCATGACAATGATTCTCTAGTCATTTAGAATTGGTATTTTTGAGTTATTACCATACATTATGTTCTAATTTTACAAAGCTGTTCAAGAATTCCATATAAACATTATATTGAATATTTATTAGATTTAAATAATCAATTATACCCCTCTAGGGAAGCATATATATCCTTAAATTCATGTAATATTATTAAAAAACACACACACACTTATATATATTTATAATAAGGAGAAACCTTCATATACTTTAATAGTAACATTCAGACTGAGATCTAATTTTGAAATTAGGAAATTATTTTTTCCAAATCTTAGTATAGGAAGATTTATTTGGACCCATATTTTTTTTGAGCCTCATATATTATATTATCCTCCCTTTTCCCATGAACACCTTCTTTTTTGTAAAATACATCTTTTTATTGTAGTCATTTGAGAATATGAAGCCTTAGGTGATTTCATATTATTTCTAAAAATATCCCACTTTCTAGGAAGTCATGTCAAGTATTTTTTAAATATATGTAAAGAATTATTACACCATTCACACAATACAATATCTACCTAAGTTTCTCTAGACACTTTTCACTTTATCTATAGCATGTTTTTCAGCTTTCTCTAATGTCCAATTTCAATTGATTTTTTCAAATAACTAGGAACTCTTTCATGAAATTCTCCATCTTCAAGGAATATTTACATGGAGTACCCTATTTTGTTTTACAAAACCCCATTACATTTCACAAAAAAAATATCTCATAGTAATCGATTCATGAATTTTTCACCTGTGCGACCCTTTTATTGACATCTGCCATAAAATTAATAAAATAATTTATATATATTCTGAATTTGAAGGTTAAATAGATTTTCTAGTCACAAAATTCTTTATTTTAGAACCATCTATTATAAATTCATCACTAATACTACTTTATTCATGCATATTTTCTATAAATGAAATTTTATACTAGAAAGAGTAGGCTCTGTGCCCATATCTTTTGAAACACTATAAAAAACCACTGAATTGATATTTTTCACATTGATATATATTCTATCCATAAATTTACTTCTTCATACATTTCCATCATTTTTATAGTGGTTAGTGATCTTATTGACATATTAATTAAAACATTGATATAGGGTATGATATACTACTTATCTTTTTTAGAAATAGTTTTTTTAATAGTATTCTTATTGTGTTCATATCCCAAGGCTAACTTGCCATTTTCTATTCTTACCATCATCCTTTTTTTTGGTATTCTATTCATATTGTTATTGATTTGTGCATGATTGGTATATAATAACACTCATCATAAAATTGAAGACTTATTTTGTAGTAATCACAAAAATATTCAAATCATTCAAATATGTTCTTTGTAGACAGATTCTTTTTTATGGACTATACGTCTCTAATGCAGGTCTTATCATATCTTTAAATTTTCTCCCCTGAAATGTAGTTTTTTTAATTATCATGAATTTCCATGTTATTAAAATATTACAATGTCTTTTTACTAAAAATACTACAAAACCAACAATAGCCTATGAATATCATTATTTTATTTTCTAGTGCAATATGTCTAGATTTTAAATATTGTGAAAATATATATTTTTGAGTGGAGAAACCACCCTTTTAGAAACTTCTTTGGGATTCCTTCTTCTAGAAGGATGTTTTCATTTGGTTAGAGGTTGATCTGATGATCTTACTGGAGTCATGATAATTAATGAAAACTTTCGTAGAAGAATCTCAATTTCAAGAAATTTTGGGTGTTTCAACTTGTGGTGATTCCCTATTTTTTTAATATAATCTCTATCTCCAAACACTTTATATCGAGGAAGTTTTTCCCATCCTTAACCAAACATTTATTTTCCTCCAAATCCTCCTTTAGCTTATTTATTGTTTATTCATGCATTTCTATTGATTCATGTAAATGGTTTTCAAGATCCTTCTCTTTATATACTTTATCCTTGAGTTGATTTGGAAAAAATATAAAATATATATGATTTTTCAATTACATGAAAATATTTTACAAAAAATTCTCTCAAAGAAAAATTTCTCAAAAAAAATTATTAATATTTATTCAGTAACTTCCTCATATCATTTATTATAGAGGGAAAAATGTTTCTTTCTTTTCTTTCACATGTTCTCTCAGAGTTCTAGATAATCCAACCTTTTTATCAAATTTTTCTTCCACATCCTTATCATCTTATTAGAACTATTATTTTTCATTATGGATATCCTTGAAACTTACAATAATATAATTCAAAACTTCTATGGAAAGCTTATTCATTTTCTTTGAAATCAAAATATAGATCACCAAGTGATATGTCATCATCACAACTTGATCATGATTTATGAGAAGAATTATAATTAAGAGAATTATTGTAACATATACCACATTGATCATCTTTTGTTAGTGGTGTATCTTTCTTTAATTTAATATTATAATTTATCTTCTTTTCCTGTCTTTTATTTTTATTCTTATGATTTTTTATGAAATCTATAAATTAGTATCCTTAAAAGTAACTTAAAATTTCTTCATCTATAGTAGTTAACTCATTTTATAGAATCTTCAATTCAGAAAATTTTTATTTTATTTTTAGTGGGAACCTATGCTCTGATACAAATTATAGAACTTTAGGATGGATTTACCATAGGGGGGAGAGGGTGAATAAGTGGTTTAATTTTTACAATTTTTTTTTTAATGCCTAAAACTTTTAAGGTTATTAATCCACTGAATGATATATCGCAGCTAAAAATAATATTAAGAAATAATTAAAGGGAACAAAACACAAGATATTTAAAAGGTTTGGTATAAATATGTATTCCTTTCTATGTTGGTTGGACTCCCTTAGATGGATTCTCTACTATAATACTGTAAAAGATTATAATGGTTAAAGAAGTAACTATTTATACACCCTAGTAGTCTATAATCGAGTTGATCCAAATTAATCACCCCAATAACCAAATACTCATTCTTGATTTGTTAGACACCCTAATCATCTTCTCTTATTTTTCTTCAAGACTGGTTAGACACCCTAACCACAAGCCTCTTCAATAACTAGTTAGATACAGCAGTCACAAGCTCCTTATTTTTCACAATGTTTTGATCCAAAAATATTAATATTTTTGTATGATCAAGGATTTTTATTCTATAATTGAAATAGATATTCCTTCAAAAGAATATTGGATTAGTTTCAATCATGTATAATTTAAATATCTTCAATTGATTCTTAGAATAATCCTGATGGTCTTGAAACTCCTTCACACCAAATCTTTCATGATCAGGTACATCTCAATTAACTAAACTATTATACCTGACAGTATTATCTAAACAATATGATCTATATTCAGTTCTTTAAACTTATGATCATCAGTGATTCATCAAACATTACTTAGTAAAATACTTGGGCTAGTATTCTTCCTTATTCAGTTGAAGTCCCAACTTTAATGAATGTGTGCATGTGATGCACACAATTTCATTAATATTATGTTATTCAAGATAAAACTTGTAAAACTATGAATAATACATCTTAAAATTATCAAATAAAATACTTCATGAAATTTTTAGTATTTCATGACCATATTAATACTGTTATGTGAAATTTTTTTCTTCCCAATATAATATTATAAAAATCAAATTCTAAATTATTCCTAAGCACATCAAATGATCATAAAATAGAATAAATGATAATTTACATAATTTTGGACTAATTCCTTGATTCTTATCATACTGATGCTCTCATTGTATAACAATTAACTTTTTTTTTCAAATATATATTCCTCAAATTGTATAATATCTTGTTCTAATGAAAATAATATGACTATATTATAGAATATATGACATATTGTGTATTGTTGGTCCACTTGTTGGATGTTTAATGTACTGATTATTAATATAAAAATTTAATTATTTTTCAAGTAATAAATATTATAAAAAACTATATTTTTGCTATTAAATCAATGTATAATTATCATAACACTAATTTCACATATCATTTAGCATATCACTTCACTTCACTCAATTTTCTTCTTTTTTAAAATCCAAACATTTTTTGTGGAACACAATTTGATCAAAATATAATATTCCACTCTAGAAGAAATACTTATCCCAAAATTATTTTTCTAATAAAAATATTTAGATTCAACCATGTATATATAGGAATAAAATCACTTAACTAACATATGGTAATACTAAAAAATAATCCAATTCATTAAACTGTATGTGACACAAAAAAATACATCACCTCCCTTCGTATATAGAATGTCCATCACATACTATATTTTTTCACATTGGATTATTAGATTAGGTGAATAGATTCAAATTACATGGCCATAAACCATTAATCTCCAAAAACTTCATGAATTACATTGTATTTTATTTTCATACTACAACACTGGAATCTCATGTTCTTATAATATTTTTTCCATTTTCATAACATGCATCACATAACACTTCTGTATGTAGAAATTATAATTTATAAATATTTATTAAATTTTAAAGAACCTATTTCATTCCCATGTATAATTTGATATGTTTTTAGCTTCATATACTATAATTCTTATCTATATGACACTTATCTCTATAATTCCCTTAAACTGCATAGTGAACATTGTATGGAAGCATCACTGCAAACTCAACTTCATCAAATATTTATATTGTTTTTGAAAACTACAATTATCTCATTTTTAAACATTTATTGGGATTATAAAGACCACTCATGTAATTTAAACACTGACATGGTTGTATATAATCTTCCACATAGTACGCTACTTTAACATACTCAGATTTGCAATGAATATTTATGCCTTTTGGAATCCCATCGAGACTGGTTTGATCTCATATAGAGATCAAGAACATATGGAATTACTCACTCCTAAAAACATTTGGTCACAAATCCATTCATATGTGAGAGGTTAAGGATGATGACCTCATTGACATTGGATAGCTTATATAAACACAATTGTAAGATAGGTGTTATATCCATTTATTTTTAACCATGGGTGAATAGTAACCCTATGCCATTTTCCAGCATCAAAATTATGTATGGTTGAATGATTATATATTAATCAATACATTCCACTCACCAATAGATTTGGAAGTGGGTGATTAATACACAGAACACACAGAACACACCTCACGATCCATGCTGACATGGACTGGCCCACCGGCTCTGTCCCATCTAGATGTGCTCCAATACAAGTGAACTTGCATGGGTCTATACACCATCCCACTCACACCTTCCACCTTTATAGTTGGAATGGCTGGTTCCCAATCATTATTGATAAATTCTCTCACGATTGTTGGTTGAGATGGAAATCCTAGTTCACTTGGTTTTCCATTGTTTTAACATACCCCATTAAAAAATAGATTTCCAATATCTCGTATAATGTTCCAATCTGAAACTCATGTTTCTTCTTTATATATTCATGAAAAATTAAAAAACATTCTTCATGGACTTCTTTAAATTATAATTAATATATAATTTTAACAAATATTATATTTTCACGGTGTTCATTAATTCCTATTTACTCTTCATGAAATAAACATTTTCATGGTCTTCCACTTGTTTTAAGGAGTGTTCTTTATTACTTATATATCTTTTAAATGAAATAGGAGTTCAATATAATCATAATTATAAGGAGAATTGTTTAATAATTACAACCGATGTCATTAAATTAATCCATAAAATTTATTGTTTTGGTGTTTTTCATTTCAAGATGTGGTCGTGACCATCAACATTGGGAGGCCATAGCGACAAGCTCTCTGCTGAGGCCATAGTTCGTTTATACTCTTCTCTTGATCTAAGATTCCAATTTTCTTCTCCATGTTGGAACTACCCTATGGTTTTACAATGTTGTGGGATGTGATTTTGGGTGTTCGGTGGCGTTCAAGGTAGTGTATCTCATAATGGATTCATATTTGTCATTGGGTTCAGCCAAGATGATTTGTTTAGTGGTTTTATATTGGTTTCTCTCTGATGGTGGTTTGTTTTTTCGGCCAAAAAGTTGTACTCCGGTGGATGTGGGTGCTTCAACTCACTGGTATGCACTAGATAAGGTGACAATATTTGGTGTGGATAGTGACAAAAATTTTGTCATGATGATGATGCTGGTGTTGTGATGATGACAGCGGTGTAGCGATGATGCATCAGTCTCGATGATGCATGATTTCCTAGAAGAATGTGTGATTTGCGGGATTTTTCATTGACGTAATGGTCCCATGGTGATTCCTTTGTTTTTGAAATTTTTTTTCACCTTGATTTGTAAGTTTTAATGTGCTATAATGTTTAATTTGATCATGTGTAGTTCCCACTCTATCCTGAAAGTGGATTTCATGAAAATAACATATAAACAATTTGGATGTAGTTTTTTTTAGTTTATTAAGGGTGGTGAGTTCTGTACTTTTTAAGGGTTGTAAACCTAGACCTTTAGTGTAAACACTCAAAATTATAATAATACAATAAGTGAAGTTAGTAAATTTATTATATCCACACATCATCATTTTATACTCCATGGTTATATCCTAATGTGGGAGAATTATGCGAAAAATAATTATGTCACTCTTTACTTTCTTTATCACATTGTATTTATTGTGAGGGAGAGAGGTGTTTCTATAGTTAGTTGATAAAAATCATTGGACAAGTTAATTTTCATGAGTTAAAATAACTAGATTCACCCCCATCTATGGGTATTTTCTACGTCTAAAAAAAATAAGTGGTATAAAAGTGGAAAGTTATTTTTCCAAATTCACTCTTAGAATCCATGAAAGTGGAAATAGATCATAATGAAAATTTGATATTCAATGATAAAAAGTTTTAATTATCGAAAAATTAGATGAAAAACTATTTCTAATCATTGGGCATGGAGGTTTATAGGACTTATATATATGGAACATCAATTGACATGGATTGAATAACATCATCAAAAAAATAATGAAAGGAGACAAATGATAATGCCAACAGAATTAATTCATTAGGAGGTTATTGTCTAATATAATCTAAAAGATGATGATCAAGTGGAAATACTGACATCTATTTGGGGAAAATAATTTCAACATCTATGAATATAATTCTAAGGTATTTTAAGGCTAATTTCAATTTATATAGAACAAGTAATGAGGAATTTATGATGCATCAAAATGAATCTATTGATTCATTTTTTGATCTAGTGACCAATATTGTGGATGAAATTCATTGAATAAGATAATCCTATGAAGTTTCCCACCCAATTTAATGTAAATGTGTCTATAATAAATTATAAGAATCTAAAAGAAGTTATGATGAATAATATTTATGATAATATCATTTTATATAATATGATGATCAATTGAAAAAATTCCTTGGAAAATAAAAACTCTTAGGAGGATACATTCATGTAAATGGATAAACTGATACTGTGGGATAATCCTAAAGATCAGAAAGTTAACATGGTTCTATCCTTTCATTACTCAAATATAAAAAGGGGATAAGCAAAATTTAACAGAATGCATCCACTAACATTCTTTTTTGTGAAATGGTTGGGTACCTTTTTACTACATGTCCCAAAAAGTTTTAAGATGATTATAAGATTAAAAACATACATATAAATCATTAAACATATGTGAAAGGAAAGAGGAGTTCAATGTAGAAAAATTCTTGAAGAATAAAAAAACACTTTCAAAATATGATACCAACTTAGAATAGAAATATGTTTAATAAATTTAGGATTGAGAAGACATTAATAATGAAGTGCTTGTGGATTTCATTGAAAAATAAAAACTAAAGAAAAAATGGCAAATATGATGATATTGAGGGATGAAGAGATCGTAATGTAATGTTTTACGTTTCACTTAACGAAATTTATGTTTCATGGGACAATATAGAGAAGTTTAATTGTGTTTTTCAATATCCCAATATTTTAATTCTATAGGAATAATAATATATTTCTCATTTAATGTATGAAATTAAATGGATAATATTTTAAATCCAAAAAGCTCGACGAAGGGTGTTGAGTAAAAGCATAAAATTGAAGAACATGATCGAATAATTGATAGATTAACTGATATGGTTAAGGGAAGAGTCAAATTTATCAAAGATATTGAAGTTGAAACTATAGGTTTATGGTTAATGATTAATGTTCAAGAAAGGATATTGAATCCCATTATAACATAAAGAAACTCGAATGTGTAGGATATGGATAAAGTGTTGGGGAAACATGATGATACAACTAAGAATTTATAGGATTTTCCATAAATACAACATAAAAAAGGAAAATATAAAGTAGTGCTTGACTATATGAAAAATTAGTGTTGGTTGACGAAAATTCACAAGCACCCAAACTTCAGTGGAAGATCAATTTAGTAAACTCAAAAAATACCCAAATGGCCACTAGAATATTTGGATAAAAAATAAAAAAACACTAAAGGGTTTGTTTTACTACTATATAAATATTTGATATCCTCAATACATCTATTAAATAGTAAATTAGTAGATCATGGAATAAGATAAAATAAAAACATATGATTAGATATTTTTACTCTTGGTGTATTTTTAATGACTACAATTTTTTGTCTCAAAAGGGTATGGTCATAAGACTCTGAATTTATCATAAATAATAGAAATTATTACTAAAAAGGTGACCCAGCTAGGAAATACTCAAAATATAGAGGTATCATATAGTGGATTAAAAACATAAAACTATTTTTTCTATTTTCGATAAGATGTTTTTCTATCATATGTAGAGGAGAAACAAACATATTCACTAACCAAAAAGGTGAAACAATATACATGGATCAATAAAGGAACAGTAGACAAGGAAAATTTCTGGAAGGTTGATTTTAATTAAATAGATTGGGATAATTTATCAATCATTAAGAGTTGATATAATTACCAAATTATGTTAAACAAAGATATTTTTACAATAATCCTGTTTGAAAAAGAAGGTTTTCCTCATTTTGGAAACAATGAAGGCATAAAAGTTATTGTGAATAAAAAATCCAAAATTAAAGGTAAATACTTCAGGTGTATATATATATATGTTGGTATTTAAAGTACATTGTCACAATTTTATATATTTTATATAATTACATGACTCATGGTATAAAATTAATTTCACCAAGATGACATGCATTTTTTAAAGAATAGATAGTGAAATTATAATGTAAGGGAAGTGCACGATGGGAAATATCCAACTCATTGTAGAGAAGAGGACATGTGTTTCTTTTACAATGTATATGTGAATAAGTTGTACCATAAATGTACTGGATAATTATGCAATGCCTTAGAAAAAACACCCAAATGACAATAAATATGGAGTTATATATAATATTAGGATTTCCCCCTATATTCCAGAGGCTATCGATGAGTGGTGAGAGTTTATAATTGGAGGTGGGTTGACTATACTATCAATATTTTAACAGACAATAACATTCTAGTATTTTAATCCTTAAAAAATAGATTATGTTCCTGAAATTATATCCAATAGATAACAATTAATAATATAAAATATCAAAATTTTATAATATGAAGAAACCCATTATAAACCTACAAACCACAAATATATGGATCACTTAATAGGCTAAAAAAGAAATAAATTGAAAAAACTAGGTGAGGAACATTTATAAATCATAGGTCGCTCTTTAGAGAAGTTCCCCAAATATCCATAAAACAATCCCGAAGAGATATCCTTTTCAACCTACCACCTCAAAGTGAAATATGAAGATACACATGTGAATCAGGATGGTTGTGTAGGGAATGAGAAATAAATATTAATAGGGAAACAATAATAGGGGTTTTCACTAATATATTTAGACACATTAATCTAGGCAAAGTATAATGATAAAGAGTGATACAAATAAGAATGAGTTATGAGGGCCTAATGAAGTGAATGACAAGATCACACCCTCAAAAAATATTCACACACTAACTTTAGAGGGAACCCATACTAGCATAAAAATAAAAATAGCGATCAAGATCATTCCTATCTATGAGAAAATATAATACTTGATTCCACTAAATACACCTGTTTAGAACCTCCATCTTTTCAATAATGAACATCTTAAAAAAGAGAATATGGCAAGTTATATCACATTGGGTGGAGATAGGAACTTTAAGGGAATCATGAATGACATGTGAATCTATTTTTGAAACTTCATGCTTTATGTTCTTCATGTCCCATAATTATATGACCTTGAGAAAGAACCATACCCCTGACTTGAGTGAGTCCCTTCTCTAAAAGGAAGTACCGAAGGAAAAGATAATAAAGCCTCATTTGTCCTGGTTGATGCCTCCACTTTTCATGAATCCCAAAGAGTAGGATATATCAACATTGAGCTTGGTACCTAGAAAAGAGGGTGCCATCAGATTCCTCATCTATGGAAGATGTTTCTAATTTCACTATTAGACTAAGAATTATGGGCCAATATAGGTATGAGATAAGGTTAAATATCCCACCACTTAATCAGGGTATAATGGTCCACCACCAAACACTTGGTCCTCGCAACCATCATAGGCCCCGAACTTCAGTGATCATAAATCCAGGTAGTGTTTATGGAATTATAGATAAACTAACACCTGAAAACTAACAGTATGACCCTCACATTATCTTCTTTAGTATAATAATGAACTAATGAAACCAATGTTATGGAAAATAGTTAATGGTTTTATTTTTTATCATCATGCAAGTGAATGTGCAAAATGGAATGCCAAACCGAAAAAGCCTAATCACTAGAAAATAAAAGTAAAGCACTGATTTTTATTTCTGGTTATTTCAGAAAGAATACATAGATTCATGGTGGATCAATTTATGTTTAATGGATTCATCCATGAGCACTGTATTATTAAAAATTAACCATATAAAATTGTACTTATATGAGATCTCTTTGAACCGAAGGAATTCTCCCCATATGTTCTAAGTATTATAAGAATGTATGATTCTTATGTGAGCCTTGGATGAAAAATCCTAGAATACGATCCCTTGAAGATTCACTTATCTGACTTAGAGTTCATTATAATGATATTGAAGAGCTCCCGATGATATATTTCAAGGATAATATGAATGATATCTATATATGCACTATCTTAATTGAAGGACATGTTCAGTGTGGGAAATCCTGAGAAGCTAAGCCATGTACCCACCCAGTTATTGTTCTAGAAGATGATATCCCCTACAAGATCCAGAATTCATAGATCTAAAGAGTGGGAGTTTGTTTTTTAATTACCCACAAAGGATTGGAGGGATCCCCTATTTAATTAATTAGATTCCTTATATACCTCTTAGAATAAAAAATATCCTAGAGAGACCTACCTTAGATGGCCGTCCATGCAGGCCTTGCATGAAAATTATTCACATATTCCTTAACTCACCTGAAATTGATGTCCAATCCTTAATCATCATAGACAACCTAACCCAAAAATCCTAGTGAAATTCCCCTTTTCATGAGCATCCTAAATGAAAGAACACAAGATAACCTCCATCTAGTTAATTATGGTTTTTGGAACCTTCAATTCAAATATAATATCCATAGGAATTGATGAAAGAACACAGTTAACCATGGTTATTCTTCCCCTAAAAGAGAGGAATTTAATATTCTAGTTTTTATTGCGGTTATCCAACTTATCCACCATTTGATCAAAGTGATGAATACATAATCTACCTAAATATATTTGAGAACCTAAATATTATAAGGTAAAATTCCATATTTGTATACCCAGGCTGGAAGTAATAGAGGAGGAACACCTCTCTGAACATGACTTCGAGATATAAAATCTTCTTTTATTGTGGTTGATAACATTCCAGCTCCGACTGTAGTACCGCACAAAATTTTAAATGGCGCCTGTAATATATTTACAATGGCTATTGGAGAAGAGAATGATTTCATTGGAAAAAATGACACATGATATTCCATTGAATAGGGATATGCACCTATAAGGTGTAATAATGCCTTCCTACAGGTTTATGTTAATTATTATACTAAGGGAAACTGATGAAAAAATAAATAAATTTTGTGAAAAAGGATCACCCTACTATAAGCATTGAATTGATTTCAGAAAACCACACTATTCCCCCAAAAAAGATATGGACATCTGAGGATAGTTGAATCATATAAATAAAATATTAGAGGCCCAAGTAGAAAAACACATATTGTCCAAGACTTTCAGTATGAAGTTCCATTCCATTTTATCATACACATTATCCATATCCACTTTGATAAAAATGTTGATCCCGTAGAATTCTAGTTAATATAAGAAATCATATCCTATGCAATATATATAAAACCCAGGATCTACAAATGTTTAACAAAACCATGTTGTTGTCTTAAAATCTAGGTCTAGTTATGAGAATATATTCTTCTATTGAGGATTACATCAAGAACATTATAGGGGAAATTACACATATATATATTTTTTGTACTAGATCAATGGATACGAGAATTTTACTTTTGGTATAAGAATAAGGGCGGTGGAATTTGTGACTCTAGAGAGACATCCACCACAAAATAAGTCCTAAATATCATCCATTAGATCATCCTTCATAGTATCCCAAGTTTCCACATAAAAGTAACCTAAAAATTATGCAGTGAAAAGGGAACTATCATGATCAGACTTCATTGTGTATATACAAAAAACAACAGTAATAAACAAGAATACATGCCATTTCATCATGTGTTATTAAGGGAAAAAAGTTATTAACCTCACATATTTTAGGAAATTTTGTTGGGATAAATCATCTCATAGGGAAACTAAGTCATAGTTTAACCTATCAAGGTTAATACTAACTAGATTATTGGATTCCACCCCTTACTTAGAGAATGGTTTCATACCGAGTCCTGATATGTTGTCTAGTATCATCCAACCACCATATCACTTATGGTGAGGTCTCATAACATGACTCACACCTGCACCCTCTCACAAATGTTAGGGTCTCATACACCATCACCAAAAAATACTCTATCACTCAGGGTGAGATTACATACTACATCACGTATCACCACCCTCACACTCTGGGTAATGTCATGTAAATCAACATAGACCACCACCCTCTCACTCGAGGTGAGGTCACATATAACGTCATAGGCAACTAGAATCTAAATAAGGGTGATTTAGTTTTCCATATTTCATCAATAATAGAAACATATTCATGGTGTATAAATATGACAATAGGAATGCCAACACAAACATACCATTAGCCTTTGACTATCCATTAACTCCGAACTATAATACTTTTAGAGAAACCACTTTCATATGTATAATAACCAATATATTTAAACCATGACAGTATACTCATCCATTACATGAAAAACCATTTTTATTTGACATCCCATGTGAATCTCTAGGCCTTATGGCCATATCCATCTACAAAAATCTCTCCAATCACACTTGAACCCACCCATATAGAACATCCCCATATGGTGGAACCCACGCCTAAAGGCCACATCGAACTCAAATAACCACCACCACACACCTTACTAGGTCTAAAATTCCACCCATGTTCTAACTAATCCCTTAGGTTTCTTACCATACCATCCATTCACTAAGTCCTTAATGTCCCGAAAGGATTTTCTAACACACACTATATGGAGGGTTAATTTTTAATGGTTACCACAGTTAAGATAGGAACCCACCATTACATAATAATTAATCACTCCTGACACATCTCATGTACTAACCCACACTATGGTCATTCCATAACTAGTACCCATCATGTATATAACAATTTATCCCCAAATGAGAAACCCCATAAGTCCTAAGTCCTTATAAAACTATAAACTACATCATAAGAGAGAATCTAACCCAAGGAACCATATAACTATCACCCTATCTTTACGAAAGGGTTTTAAGGTCTACAATACATTCATAACTAAATTTCCATACAATAACCAAAACAGTTCTCTAAGTGGAACAAAAACTCAAGGACTATATTAAAATATATGACATAAACCCACTTTTCTAGCCTTAACCAATGACTAATATAAATAGATAAAAAATTAAAAAACTCTATAGTGTTTATTATACCCAATTAGAGGTAATTTACCTTAGTGGCATAGCTTCTAGGACACTTCTAAAATAATCCAACAATGCATGGAACATCCAATTAACAACTATAAGGCTCTGAACTAGCCTACCCCATCTATAAAACCCAACAAAAACCATTTTATAATACTCAAACTTAGAACCCACAACACAATAATGAATATCATATACAAACACACAACATATAGAAAAATATTGATGGAACAAACTATGTCAAGGTTATAGAATACCACTCATCTAATATTATGGTTTGATTCATATATATCTTTCCTTATATTGAAAAATCAGACAAATAAAACCTAAAATAGGGTATATGTGAAAATAATGGTGATAATAGAGAATCAAATATGGTGGATATAGGGATTAACTTAGTGTCATTGAGAGGTATCTCCTACTTTAGATGACACTTTGATCAATTGAGTCATCATGATCTAGAAAATATTTGAATCTAGAAAAGTGGGGGTGAAATTAGATAAATAGGGTGGGGGGGGGGGTTGGGATCAAGTGGATAACCAAGGGGGAGGGGTTTCCCTTTCAATATTTTTTGTAAAAAAAATCAAAAACTATAACACAAGGTGAAACTAAGTAGCTTCTCGGTGTCCACTGAGTACCTGGCAGTGCATGATGGGGATCCTGAAAATTACAATCCAATTGGGCTACCAATGGACCATTACTAGGTACTAGGTGCAATTTTATTACAATTTCATTTCAACACCACCCTGCTAAAAGTTTCATGATGCATGATCATGATCTAAACATCAAATTATGCCTAAATACATCCCTTAGGAACATAAAAACTCTATAATTTTCAATTTTAAATAAACAATCACAATTACCTATCCCTAGAGATCATGATTCAAATTATTTCTAAATTCCATGACACATAACAATGTGAGTCATTAAAATCTTTAGACTATGGGGTTTCTCATCAATAATAAGCATCTTAGATGAGACATTTATAATAATCCATACATAAAACCCAATATTAATAAATTTTCTCAATCCTAGTATTTATTATATCAAACCCTCAATTATAATGATTTTACCACACTAAAATTTTATCAAGATATCCTGGTTTGACCCTCAAAATGAATCAGTAATATCTCAAATGACACAACTAACATAAAAGTCATTTTTCTATGCCTAAATTAATAAATTTTTTTATCTCTCTCATTCATTAAATATTCTTCAATACCCAAAAATTATATTTTGATATTATATTTACTTCAGAATATGATGATTTATTTTGAAAAATTTCATTGAAACACAAGTGATCTACCTTTCACATTCACTACAAAATCAGCTAAAAAATTTAATCATTGGTTCTTATGTCCACAACACCCAAATGGATAATTCCTGGAATATGAGCCAAGTATCAACACACTATTTATTCTATAATCAATAATACATTACATAGTGACACATTGGAATTTTTATAAAGTACAAATACACTCAACAGCCATGTCACACACTTACCAAACAACTAGTCCCAAAAAATGTCAGATACCAATTGTATTGAACAAATAAACTACAACCAATGAACCATCAATTATAGTATATCCTTGAAACATATATGGATCATCCTACCACATAGTTTATTAATAAACACCCATTAAATAATGAACCTCAATTTTAATAAATAGACATTACATAATATTTATGGAATACTTAATAGATTACAAAAAACACACGCCCGAAGACCGTATTAGTCTTGTTCCCTTGGAAACCTAGAAATATAAGCTCTGGTACATAATTGAGATAAATTATCTCTCAATAGGTTATCCATGAATAGAACCATTCTTATACACATAATACATAATACACATCTTTATAACCTAAGAAAGGAAGCATGGGAAAGGGTGATCTCAAATGCCCAGTAAGGGTAAACACCTAATATTTTTAATTATAATCATGATAATAAGTTTATTAGAACATGTTCATAACATTATAAGATCATAAAAATTATATATAAGATCAAAATCAAGATTCATGTCATTAATATTATAAATTCATAAGACATTAATCATAATATAATCAAGATCATAAGACACAGAATTATAAAATAGGAATAAGACATGGAATTTTGGCAGACATATAAGCATCTAAAATAAATTCCATAATAGTCAAGGCTTAATTATAAGGACATATTAGTGGAATTGGTTCACTACCTAAACCATATTGGTAGTTATGGTTCACTCCCATGACCATATAAGTAGTTTAGGTTCATTAAAAAGACCATCTTATTAGTTGAGGTTCATTAAAAAGACTATCTTATTAGAAAAAGTCCTTTACTGAATCAAGTTCACTCCCCGTTCCAGCCATGTCTATCTCATGAGATATATATCTTTACCCAAAGAATTGTAGGGAGAAATAATTTCCTCCCATATCATAATAAAACCATTCATAAATGTTCCAAAATATCATATATATTCATATCATTACCCATGAAATGAAATGTGTATCATAAAAATGTCATAATATCATAAATTATGGAAAATAAACATGTTTTATAATCCTTTCATCAATGAATAACAAAAAAAATTGAGTTTCGAAATCATATAACACATAAAATTGAATTTAGTTTAATATAAATATAACCCATGAAATATAAATGGGTTTCATAAACATATAACCTATGAAAGAGAAATGGGATTCATAAACATATACCCCATAAAAGAGAAACATTTTTTATAAACAACATACCATAAAAACAAAAAGTATTTAGAGAAATAATATGAATGTAACCCCTGGATAATATCCTTAGTCAGGCATTAGTAACACCAAAGGATTTCATATTATATGTAAAATAGTTTTAATGATATTTTAAACACATTTTTTGAAGATAATATCCTTTCTTCTATAAAAAATTATTTTTAAAACATAAAATATTTTGAATACTATTTTCAATGAAAATAAACTTGAAAACATAGAATGGAAGCATGATCTTTTTTTAAAAAACTTTTACCTTATAAAAATTATAAATTAATATTGAAAATTATTTAAAAAACTTCTTAAAAAGAAAACATTTTTGGTAAACCTTTTTCTTTGAAAACTTATAAAGTAAGCTTGAAAATAATTAAAAATAATTTTAAAAAATAGGAAATTTTTGAAAACATTTTTTCATTGAAAAATTATGAAATATGATTTAAAATTAATTAAAAAACGTTTTAAACAAAATTTTTTTAAAACCATTTTTTTAAAACTTATAAATGATTATTGATAATCATTTAAATCACTTTCCAAACATATAACATTTTTGAAAACCATTTTATTTGAAAACCATGATAAAATAAATGAATTTCTAGAATATTATTGAATTTTTTTTTAAAATAATCTTATAGACCTTAAAAGTTATATAAACCATATTGTGGTCATCAAAACGTATAAATACAGATCTTTAAGACATTCATTTTTTATCGAAAAATGTTTAGAAATGTTCCTTGATTGGAAAATGATTTTTTTTGAAAAACTATATTTTTAAAATGGTAAAACAATAGAATTAATTTATTTTAAATATCATTTAATAAGAGTATAAAATTTAAGAATAAATTTTTAGTACATATGGTTTTGAAAGAACATATATTTCCGACCTAAGAGAGAGATAAATTCATATTTCCTTAAAAACAATTTCTTAGATATTTTAAGTTCTCAATCGTGAAAAAATGGAATAATACATGAATATATAATGAGGTACCATATAAGATTAAAATTAATGATATTTATTGAGATATAAATTATTATATTTCATCAATTGGAACACAATAAAAAATAATACCGATAGCAATGAGATTGTAGAAATAAACTTGTACCACTTTGTAAACATCAAATCATAATTCCCAAGAAATAATAACATCACATGAAGCTTAAAATATCATAAAAATAAGGATATTAATTATATAAAATGTCAATGTAAATTATATATACCTCATAAAATAATTTATGTTCATAACATACTATGTGTCTCAAAGAAGGAAAATTGAGACAAAATTACCATACCGATTTGATAACTTTTGATCCTTAAAACCCATGAAATAATTATAATAAAATGGATAATTAAGTAAAAATAAATTTAAGGATAATAATCCTATAATAACATCTTAGGAATTATATACACCACAAAATATAAATTTATGGTGAATAAGGCCTACATTTCACATATATAAGAAGGTGAGATGAAATTCCCTTACCATAAGTCTTGAATCTCATCATACTTGTTAGAAATTCATGTATAATATATGTTATTTTATTATAATATATTATATAACCATATTAAATTATAAAATACTATATAATATTTTCTTATGGCCTTTTATTATCCTTTTGTTAACAATTTCATGTTAATGTTATGTTTCGGGTAATAACTTCTTTGTTTTTCGTATATATTTTGATTTGTTGTTATTGATACAATTTATTAGATCATGATTTTATAATCTAAAAAATGTAAAAAATGATGAAATATAATATATATTAGTTATATAATTATTTATAATAATCTAAAAAATATATAAATAAGATATGGAATACACCATACATTGAGACAGTAGGCCATACGTATGCATGAACGTTGTTTCCATTTTCATATCGTGTTGAATGAAATAAGGTAAATGAAATATTGGTATATATAAATATATTATAAATATATTAGAATTATTATATCATATATATAATATAATCTTACTAAACTCATCCTTATTATATTCCACGTAATTTGTGAATGAATCACATCACTTTGAGGAGGTGGTAGTCCACAAGTCTACAAACGATGTTTTTGTATTCACAAAAAATGTAAAGAAAGAAGGTATGTATTATATAATAATTAAATAATAATAAATAAATAATAAATATATTATATATAATATAAAAATATTAATTCCATCATTATTCCTAATCTTGAAAGGTGGTAATGGAAGAACGAACCACATTGGTTTGGGAGGCGGTAGCCCCCGTAAACATGAACAATGACTGTGTATCCCATTTTATGGAAGTGTGTGTGAGTGTAGGTCATACCATTTAAAAAAAATAAAAATATATATTTTGGAAACTAAATTTATTATATAATCAGGGAATAATATTAATTTAAGGGATGGATAAATAAATAAATAAAGTGTTTGTTGAAGGATGTTACCTCTTCTTTGGGTAACTCCTTTTAGTTTGCACCGAAGAGCTTACTTGGTTGGATTTATTCCCAAATTGAGTACTCTTGGATGAAGGTATGAAATTTGGGAGTATATTTGGTTATTTTCTGTCTTATAAAATATCTCTAGAGGTGTGAATAATTGAGGGGCATTGAGTTCCCTTTTATAGTGGATAAAGAGTGGCATTCTTGTAAATATAAAAAGACAAACACTATTGAGAGATATCCCATACATAATATGCCTCAACCAATGATCCATTTTTGATAGAAGGTGTATATGGTATAAATATTTACATTAAATGGATTTTTGGAAATGTTTATAGGATAGTTTCCCCTATGATAATGTTTAACCACTAAATAAACTCATTTTTACCTTTATAACTATAATTAATTTCAATTACTTTTACAAATATTTTTGGTAAAAACTAGTTTTATCTTAATATAAATAATAAAATAAGATAATTAAAAATATGGAATCTATTTATCCAAATTATATACATATCAGTTTCAGAAATTAATTTTAAACTTATCCCTCTGATAGGATGAGAAAATAGGGTTTTTATGTTAAAATATTCAAAAGTTTGAAATGTTTTTATATCCAATTTCAATGTAAAATTAATTAAAATGACCTAAGTTGTATTAATATATGTATAAATTTTATAAATATACTTTCAAATCAAATTTAAATATAATTTAACAATATAAATAAATTAGATGAAAAGTCAGTTTTCAATTAAAAGTTAGTATTTTTCCCTATTTATAAAGAAATGAAACTTCTTAAAAAAATAAAACAAATAAAAATAAGATAATTTTGAGAGTAAAATTTAAAAAAATAATTTTATTTCATCAAATATATTTTATAAAGTTTTCTAAAAGTACATTTTAAATAGGCATTCTATTAAAAGGCGGTAAAATTACCCTTTAGAAAATATATATCATTATGCATAAAAATGGATTTATTCCTACATCATGTCTAGAAAACACACAAGTTGAATGTTACATAGTTGAATTAATATATATATATATATATATATATATTTGTATATATATATTTCATTAAAATAATTTATCAAAAGTGGTTTCATTTATTTATTGAGGAAAAAATTGTTTGATTTAATAAATATTGTTTTTTAGAAAAATATTTCTTATATTTTAAATAGGTTTTTATTATCATTTCTAGTTAATTGTTAACCAAAAAAATTATTCCTATATACATATGTAGACCATATTTACATAATTTAATTAATCTTAATTATACACACCATTTCAATGGCTATGTGACAACTATAATTGTACTTTAATAATAATATTTACAATACATTGTATTTTCGTAAAACTAGGTCTTGCGTGTAACATAAGATATCGAAGGAAGTAAAAATTATGTGTAACAAAAGGCAAAAATAGTTTTATGTTTACTAGAAGATAATCTTACTGTTTAATATAGAGAAATATTCCCTTATTTTTTAATAAAAACTTAGTGATTTAATATAAAAAAGCTATATTAAGTGATGTGTGAAATAAAAAATATTTAAAAGTTTAAATTAACTCAAAAAATATCTCACAAAATCTCTGGGTGTTAGATTATAACCCCCTAAAGTGATTTTTGAACTCAAAATTCATTTTTTATAAAAGGTTTAATACATGAATATTTCATTCATACAACCTATATTATAAAATTGAATACTGAAAATTACTTTTAAAAGGAAAAGTTGGAATCATAATTGTAACCCAAAGTAACTAATAACTATTTTCAACATAGAATAACAGAGGTGGAAGGATAAAACATGGGAAATGAAGAGAAATCTAACAATCAAGTTACGATGAAGAGTGATAGAGGATGTGTTTAAAATAAAATTGATGATAAAAATTCATAACCCATAGAGGATTGAAAAATATCATTGGTATTATAAAAATGATGGTAATGGGAATTTTTTATTTATTTTGAGACACTTTTACTGCAGCTGAAATTTTTTCATGAAATGATATAATTACTTGATTTTAGAACAATCTCACCCTTTTTGGTGCCTTGATAAATTTTCAATTCGTCTCTTATTCTTTGAAATAAAGGTGAATTTTTCATTCCTGAAGCATTAATAGATCATGAGATCCATAAATAGAATAATAGGTCATTCCATATATATTTATCATAGAAAAATGGTTATTAAAAGTTTTCTAATATGTATAAATCCTCACACGGTGAGATAATACTTTAATCTCTGGAACCTCATCCAAAGTTCAATAGAATCCATTAAATAAATGGTTAACCATGTTATCTGTCCGAAATATGAAAGTCCCAAACTTTATAAGGAATGAAACAAAATTTATCTGAAGCAGTTTAACATTTACCCCCCTTATATCATAATGTATCACTTATTTTTCACATACCAAACATGTGAATACCTTTATCATGTATTCTATTATAACATGTTAATAACCTGAATTACAATAAATACTTATTGAAAACATGAATTATTTCTTATTACAAATATCATTGTATATATTCCATAAATCCAAAAAGTTGTAAACATCATCTAGGATAACATAGAAAGGTATTCAAAAAATTCCATAATCACTTCAAAGGAAATATGTACCTTCCAATCTACTTATTCATATCGAATATATATTTATCTAAAAATAATTATATCAATATTAGGAACATATTAAGTGTTATATTTCCCTTAATCATGTGTTTTCCATGAATATCACATTCCCATTAAATCACTTTTATAGTACCTCAAAATCCTTGAACACATTATCTTAAATCCTTAGCGAAAAACATAAAATAAATAATCATTATATATTTCACACTTCATATAACTTAAATATTAAATCCAAATATATAAAAACTTCAATTATTCCACTTTATCCTTAATCAATTAACAAGGATTCCTCATCGTATTCCTTAGTACCTCTTTTTCTTTCACATTTTTCCAATAGTCTCGTCATCATAAAAAATATAACCATTACTCATACCACCTTGATGGGTCTATTCATGATATTTCCACTCAAGACATCACCCTAGTGGACTAAAGTCCATATTTTTATTTTTATTACTGATAATCCTCTTTTTAAGTGTTAAAGGGGTAACCTAACATGACCCGTAGACCCAAGGCAGAAGGCCTGAAACGACCAAAATTCCAATACATTACACAAAGTCCTATAGGAATACTTTGCCCATTACATGAATCATAGGCCCAACCCTCTAGAATTGACCCTCCCCAGCTTCTTCATCATTTATCACCAAGCTCCCCACCTTGCATTGTTGATCAGCTAGCATTTCCCCATACAAAGATTCAGGGTTACTGGTCCTGATGTTGGTTTTCAAACCCTATCATTCATCCAATCCGGTTAGCTATGCTTCTAGTGACTGCTACTCTCTTCTCTGATCCTCTTCTGATGTTTTCTCTGTGTAAACTCGACTACACCATGGTAACTATGACTCAAATTCCTTGAGTCCCGAAGGCCTTTGATGACCTGAAGTCCCTGAGACCCATAGGGCCAAACTAGTAGCCCGAAGGACCAAATTGGGTGAATAGTTTCAGCAGCTACAACATCGAACTGTGCTTGCTAAAATACCTACTATAGAACCTTCTATAGTACCTAATATAGTACTAATACAAAACTGGCATAGTCCCCTGCTATAGTACTGTTACAGTATTGGTACAGTACCTGAAAATTAGCCTCCACTCAAGATATAAATTTTCATAATTTCCATTAATTTAATATCTTAATAATTTATTCATTCACGATGAATTATGGTGGCCATTATTATCATTCATTATGTTAACAAATAATATCATTTTTTTACATTTACTCACTTTGTGTCATTCTTTTAAATAGTTAAAACATCTTTCCATTCCACTAAAACATTCACCTGGGTGGTTCTATCAACATTTTAACCCAAAGTAAACTTAATCTTCTTTTTTCGATGGAATTAATTACCTAAAATTTCATTGAAATCCTTCATTATTTTATTGGGTGAGTTTGAGAGTTAGTTTAGGTACATGTTGTTTATCATGTTCCACAACAACTGGTTATAGTTGACCACAATGTCATTTACTCCAGTCGTCATCCCATTTAACTACTCATCAACAAACTTTCCTTCAAATTCAATGTTAACACAGTTCCTTCTAGTACCCACCAATGACAAATGCTAGAAAATATAGCAGGAGAAACACTTATAATTTATAAAAACCTTGTAATCATGAAAAATCACTTATAGGATGTAAAAATTATGATGAATTATTTAAAATCTATGACACCTTGGGCTTATCCTTATAGAAACCCATATAAATATACATAGAAATATCTATAGGGATCTCACTAAAGATTTCCCATCATAGTTTTCTAAGGTTAATTAAACCTCCGCTCTGAAATATACTATAATGACCCTCTCTTTTTATACATATACATTACTTCATTTTTCAGAATACTTAATACATTACACAAACACACGCCCAAATTCCATATTTTTTAGTGGATTTAGAAACATGAAAACATAATAAATAGTACTTAATAAATCTACACTATCTCATAGTAGGTTCTCCATGGCTAAAACCCTTCTTAGGCACATCATAAATAATGCACATCTTCATCACCTGAGAAAGAAAACATATGAAAAGGGTGAGCTCAGAAGCATAGTAAGGGTAAAAAAGGGAGGTATGTAAGAATAATAATGAGAATAAGGTTATGATAACATGATAATAACATTAGAAGTTCATACCATTTATATAAAATATCATAATCAAGAGTCATATAAAGAATATTGGTCGTTTATAATACATGAACCATAATGGAATCAAGAGCATAATCCATGAAACCATAACATAGAAATAAGACCTAGAATTATTCCAGACACATGAGAATATAAAATAAAATATATAGTCGTCAAGGATTAATTCCATGTCAATCTTAGTGGAATGGTTTCACTCCCTAAACCATCTTTGTAGTCACGATTCACTCCCATGTCAATATTAGTGTCTAATGTTCACTCTGAAGACTATCATAGAGAACAAATTCCATTACTAAACTAAGTTCACTCCCCATTACATCCATGTCAATATCATGAGATATAAATCTTTACCCAATTAATTGGAGTGTTATATAGGTACCACCCATCTCATAATTAAATAATATATACAATTTCCACAATATCATAAACAATCATATCATAACCCATAAAATGAAATCGGTATAAAAAAATATGTCATCATATCATAACCTATGGAAGAGAGGAATGTTTAATAATAATTTCATCAAATCAAAAAATATGAAAAGAAGAGGGTTTCATAATCATAAAACCCATGAAATAGAAACTATTTTCCTAAAAATAATACTTTTTAAAGAGAAATGGGTTACATAAACATATAACCCATGAAATAGAAACGATTTTTATCAACATATAACCCATGAAAGGGAAATGGGTTTCCTAAAAATAATTACTTCAAAACATAAAATATTTAGGGAAATAATATGAATAAAATCCTCGTATAATATCCCTTGTAAAAAATGAGTAACACCAAATAAAGTCATATTTTATGGAAAATAATTTTGAAAGATCTTTTAAAAACATTTGTTGAGGAAAATATCATTTGTTCTTTGAAAAATTCTTTTTAAAACATAAAAAATTTGAAAAAACAATTTCAATGAAAATAACCTTAAGAAATTATAATTTATTCTTTAAAACATTTGGAAAACATTTTTCTTTGAAAACTTAAAATGGATTCTTGAAAATCATTTAAAATAAATTTTAAACATTATTTGTTTTGAAAACGATTTTCTTTTAAAATAATGTTAGAAAAATTAATTTCCATAATATAATGAAAGAAATATTTTTCTTAAAAAATTATTCTTATAACCCTTTAAATAAATCTTCAAATAAATTACGGTCATGATAGTGAACAAATTCACACATGCCAAACATTCATTTTTCACTATAAAAAGCTTAGTAAAGTGCCTCGATTAGAAAAGTAAAAGAAGATTCTTTTTTTAAAAACCATTTTTTTAAAAGGTAAAACATGATTAAAAATTTCCTTTAATTATTATAGGATAATATTTGGAATTTTTTGAATACATTTTTAGAAAAAATGTTTTTAATGGAACACATATTTCCGATCAAAGAGAGAGATAAATTCAGATTTTATTAAAAATAATTCCTTAATTATCTTAAGAAAAAAAGAGTAAAAAATGGTAAAAATAAATTAATATTTCATGAACAAATAGAGGACAAGAAAATTCATAATATTTATTGAGATATGTATCATAATATTTCATCCATGGGAGCATAATATTAATCAATCCAAATAATGATGCTATTGTATAAATAAACTTGTACCACTTTGGAAACATTGCATTATATTACCCATGAAATAATAAAATAAAATGAAACATAAAATATAATTAAAAGAAGTATATTAAAAATATAACATGTAAAAGGTAATTATATAACCCTCATAAAATAATGTAGGTGCATAACATAATATATGGGTCAATGAAGGAAAATTTAGACAAAATTAGCCTATCAATTTGGTAACTTTTGAATCATAAACACCATGACATAGAGGTAATAAAATGGATAAGTAAATATCTATAAATTTAATGATAATAATCATACAATAAATTCATATAATGTATTTACACCACACAAAATAAATGAGTGGTTAATTAGTCATATATCTTAGATATATAAGAAGGTGAGATGAAATTCCCTTACCTTAAGTCTTGACACTCAACATACTCGTTAAAAGATCCTGTATAATAAATATATGTTTAGTATACATATATTAAAGAATAATATTCAATTATATCATAAAATATATGATATTATTATGAGATTTCATTACCTATTTATTTTAAATTTAATTTTAATGTTACATTTTGAGTAATAACCACTTTGTTTTTCGTATATGTTTTTTACTTGTTTTTATTGATCCTTTTTATTCTATCATGATTTAATTATCTCAAAAATTTAGAATATGATGTAAATATCATATATATTCAGTATATAAGAGTTTATTATAATTTTAAAAACATAGAAATATGAAATGGAATACTTCATTCATGGAGACAGTAGACCATAGGTATGCATGAATACTGTTGTCGTTTTCTTTTTCCTGTTGAATGAAATAAATAAAATTATATATAGGTATATATATTATAATTCTAGTAGAATTATTATTTCATATATATAATATACATTTAATGAACCCATCTATATTACATCCCTGGTAAGGTGTGAACAAATCACATTGATATTAGGAGGTGACCGTCAACACATCCACAAATAAAGTTACCATATTCCAAAAAAATGGAATGAAAAAAGTTATGTGTCACATAATAATTATAAAATCATAAAATAATAATAAATTTCATATAAAAAATGAATAAATTATTATTACCTACCTTTAATGGTTTTAATAGAAGAAATAAAGACATAGATTTTCATGACAGTAATCCACTATAAACAAAGATGATGATTATATATCCCATTTTATGGAATTGTGAGTGATTATAGGTATTAAGAATAATATAAAAACAACTCAGTATATTTAGTATAACGATATTATTATATAATCATATAATTAGAATAATTGAGGTGGTTGATAAATAAATAAAAAAAGTTATTTTTCAAGGATGTTACCTCTACTTTGGGTAACTCTATTTGGATTTCACCAAATGGATTCATTGGTTAGATTTATTCCAATATTTAGGCATATAGGATGAATAGAGGTAATTTAGGAGGATATTTTGGTTGGGTTTGGTCCCAAAAAGGTATTATAGGTGTGAATAAGTTATGGGGGTTGAGTTCCCTTTTTTAGTGGTTGAGGAGTGACATTCCTATAAATATAAAAAGGAAAACACTATTGAGAGGTCTCCCTTACATCCTATGCCGCCAATAATGGTCCATTCTTGAAAAAATGGAGGATATATTTAAAATAAGGCCATAAAATAAACTTTTGACATGTGTCTAGGTTATTTGGCAACTGAAGAAAAAGTTTAACTACCAAAAACACAATTTTATAACATAATTATTGTAATTATTTTTATTTAATTTCAATAATTTGTTTGGTAAAAAACCATGTTGAACTGAATATTTATTATAAATTATTATGATTCCAAATATAAAATTCATTTTTTAAATTAAAAATAATTTTTTGGTAGTAGTTAATTTAAAATTAATCACACAGATGGGATGAGATGCCGAGTTTTAACATAAAAATGTCCAAAAGTTTGAAATGTTTTTATATCCAATTTTAATTTGGAATTACCCATATTCTATCTTTATTAGCTAAATAATTTTTATATATGATTTAAATTTAATTAATCTGGTATTTATCTTTAACGTTTTATGATTGATCTTACATTTTCTTAATAAAATGTGTTAAAAAAATTCTTTTGTTATAATAGAAATTTTAAAATAATGATCTAAAAATAATGCTTTAACAATAATCATGAATGAATATTTTATAAATTATAAGGTATATTTGTTTATTATAGTTTAAAATATAATAATGTAGATAATGTTTATTAATTATTTTGTTAAATTAAGTTTGTTTTTATATTTTTTTATTATGTGATACATACTATTGTATTAATGTACATTGTGTTTTCTATTATAGGAATTAATATATTTTTAGTAGTGTAATATGTAATGTTTTTTTTATTTTTTTAACTTTCAACATCCTTTGTTTCAAAACCCACAATGAACTTATTTAAAAAAATTATAGATGATCTTTGGCATAGATTTTTTCAATAAATCGATGCCTAAGATCAATTTCAGAATCCGTTTTTATTACAAACCGATGTTGAAGGTCAATTTTCATCATTTGTTAAAAAAACTAATGCAAAAACATAAAAAAGGGGACCTTAAAAATTATTTTCATGTAGAAACTGATGCCAAAAACTCGACCAAAAAATTATATATTTTTTGGAATTGTTTTTAAAAAATCGACTCTGAAGCTCTTATTTATGATGTTACATTTATAAACATCAGTTAACAACCAACTTGAAAATGTAGAAGAAAACTGGCATGAAAAGATACATTTTTCACTAAATCTAGGTCTTTTATGTAACATAAGCTCTCTACGGAACCCAACATTGTTTGAAACAAAATCCAAACATAGTGTTACATATACCAAAAGATAATATAAGTGTTCCGTGTAGTGAAAGGTTAACATGGTGTTTTGTGAAAACAAACCAAACTTAGTTCTTTTATATAACACAAGATATATTCTGTGTTTCATGAAATGAAAAATATTGAACATTTTAAATTAATTCAAAACAAATATTTCAAAAAATATTAGGCTGTTACACATCACTGTATTTTACATGAACCAAATCACAAAAACAAACATGAAACTCTTCCACATAGGGGTCCCCAACCACATGTTCGATGTAACACCACCCACCAAAAGAATATCCACACCACTATTCTATTGACACTATCCAATCAAGAACAAATAATATTTAAGTATCTCTCCACTCATGCCATGTGATTGAAAACTAAAAGTGGATAATATTTATTTATTTTGATGAGTTTCTATATTATTTTTTGTTCTTATATTCCAAGGTTAATTCATTTTATTACATAATCTTCATTTATAATAACACATATTTTTTAAAATAAATTATTCTCAAAATATTATAATATTTCCTTATGGAATATTCTATATTTATGATTTTAATTTTAAAAAACATGATTATATTACTAAATTTATAGGGTTGAGTTTTCCGTATGAGATGATAGATAATTAAAAAAGTAAGACAATATTTTTAGTCCTCAAATGAAGAAATTTATAAGTAATGAAAATTGTACCCCATGACAAAAAAGTATGTATAAAATTCAAAATATAAGTCCAATAAAGCTAAAATTTCAGATTTGGATGCATTTTATTGTTTTATAACTACTTCTAATTCTTTCACCTTAAAGGTAGTTATAGCATGATAATTAGTATTGGAAAAAGAATGAATAAAACCATGGTAATGATGGAAATATAATTCCCCACCCACTTTACACCACCCTTTATCCAAACCTAATCAATTGGAATAATTTAAAATGGTGTTCTAGACCCAATACCATTTTTTTATTTAAAGTAGATTTTGGGGTAGAAACATGATTCATTGGATGATTGTTCATTGTGTATTGTTATTATGAAATTTTGCAATCGTAACCGTGTTAACCATTTTTATATTATCCAAAATAAATATTGTCTTATTATTAATATATTTCACAATTATTAAATATTATTATTAATATAATTAGATATGAATTTTTTTTTGTTTTTAAAGAATTCATAAAAAAATGATGTAAATTTTGTTTTGAAAATTTTCATCTTCCACTGTCACTGTTCTATGAGTTAGATTGCAATTTTTATTAAGATAACTGGTTTAATTAATTGAGGAAACATCTATGGGTTTATTAGTGAGTTTAATAAAGAGGATTTGATTTTATTTGAAATTATTTAAACCTATATAATTAGTTATTTACTTTGATAGTTTATTTAAATTAGTTTTTTTCTTCATTGTATTTATTTAATTTAACAACTACATATTTAGAGTTCTAGTATGATCTTATAAATTGGACTGATCATGAAATTAATCCACTTGATGGTTAGATGATTATATATATAATTATATAGGGATTAAATTAGTTAACTAAGGAGTATATTTTTATCTTATTGACTATAAAATTCAGTATTTAATGAACTTAAATCTTATAAGGGAAAATATCGTTCTAATATATACTTAACTAAAATCTAGTATCATCCCACATTACTTAATTGTATTAATTAAAATATTATTATGATTTTTTTAAAATAAAATCATATAAAATATTAGACCCCTTTACATCTAGAACCCTAAAAAAATCCATGTTTATTAGTTCACAAATTATATATTTATGGAATTGACACCACATCTATACTAAAATTGACATCATTATCCTATAGAGTAAATTTTGTAGATTTTTTTTAAAATGTTATTGAGGAACCAAGTAAGTAACATAGACACTCTCATTCTATTCTCACCCAATTTTCCTATTCTCACACCCATTTATCTAATATTTTTACCTTTATAACATTTAGTGCATTACCTCATATGTTTGAGACCATTCAAGAGGAATTGTTATTTTAGATAATCTTAGGGGTGAGGAATTAATTTTACCTATGGGTTATCTACCTTTAAATACAAGTTTTTATTAGAATTCCAAATCTAAATCTGAGTCCACTAAAATAGAATGTGATCCAAATATACAATATAAATATCTGGTGGGAATAAAATGGATAATCTAAATGATATCACCCCTAAATTGAGGAATATTTTAGATCAAACAATTAATGACTATTTCAAATATTCTTAGAATGATCTCCCCACATGTATCAGAATTAACTCCCATAGATAAAAAATGTTATCTTCAAAACCCATGTCTAAAAATGCCTTTCTATTTTTTGTGGGATAGAGTCTGATATTACATACCTTTATGTCAAATAGATTAATGATATATTTGATACAATGTTCCCCCCTCATCAAATTGAGCTATCTAAGATGAAACACTTTCCTTTTACCTGAAAATATTGTACTAATATTTTTTTTAAAATAAATTATACCGACATCTATCTATTCTTAGGGATAATCAAAAATAAAATTTTATAAAAAACAAACTCCAATACCACATGAAAATTGATAATAAAAAGATCATTCAAAAATATATTTATGAAGGAGGGATAATAATTTTATAAAACATGGGACAAGTTCCAAGATACCATAAATGTAGTACCTCACCATGGTTTTAAAATCCTAGAAAAATATATATATTTTATAAATGTTTATATATAAGAAATAAATAATTTGAAGATAGTATTTATAATGATACCTTCAATGAAAAATCCCTCAATGAATCTTATAAGTATATTGATGGTCATGATGAACAAAACCAAACATGTTGAACATCTACTTAATAAGAGAAAATTTTCAAATCTGATATGATGTAAAATATTAGGGATTATTAAATCCTTAGGGTTGAAATTTTTATCACATCTTGAAAGGTCCAAGAGATATACCATTATAAAATCTATGCGGTTCAAATATTTCATTCTATTTGAATAATCAATGATAGACATGACTGTAGGACTGATAATTGTCTAAAAATTTCCTCTATCAAAGAGTTTGTACTATGTAGACCATATTTGGAGGTAATGTTTCTAAATATTATAAATCATGAGTACTAAAAAAATTAAATCCAAAGAAAAATGACCATGTAGGTTTTCATTGGAGGTATAATCAACAACCATTTCATCCACAATCTCTGAATCCTTAAACACCACAAATGTTTCTAATTCAGGAATACTTTTAATCCATAAAATTAAAATTCTATCCTAATATAGTGTAATTACAATAAACCATAAAATAACAACTATAATATATTAAATATACTTATGGAATAAACCAACCTTCTCAACCCCTACCAAATATGTTTCACAAAATTTACTTGAGAAATTGTGTAAGGAAATTGATAAAATAATTTTTTATGTTTCATAAATAAAATATTAATTGAAAAGAATTAAAAATATCTAAGAACCAATTATTATTAAATCTATCCCTTACTCAAATACAAGGGGAGAATGTAATTATATTAAAGCATCCCATGAGAAAATCACAACTGTGACCAACTTGAGGCGTAGGAAAACCATTGAAAAACCTAAACCAACTATTCTAAAAAAACAAGGTTTTAAAATATCATGGTAATTATAAGGAAATACCTATAAAATCTATGAAATATGGGGAGGACATATAAGAACCACTATCTCTCAAAATATTCTATTTGGAAACTCTATTCACTCAATAAATGATGGGAAACTAGAAACCCAATATGAGTGAAACTTTATGGGAAATATTCTCTCATTTTAAGATCAATACCCCCTTATTTTTGTAATAAAAACCTTACCCACATATTCAATGAGATTTATTTTTAATTTTTAAATAATGTTCTAACATAAAAACTCAATCATTTTAGCTAATAATGTGAGAACCACTATCTAGGGAATAATGTCTCCTTATTTAAAATACCTCAATTTTTCTTACATTATTGTTAAACCTAGAGGGGATTTTCGTAAATCCCTAAGTGATTTGGGATACAGTTATAGCCTCATTCCAGATGCTATGTATTTTAAATTATGGATCAAGGGGAACCAAATTAGAAATATCACTGTCTAACTCACTAATAAAAGAGTTATTGTACCTAAGGGAATCTTGAAGGATGTTTTGGTAAAATTTTGAACTTCTATTTACCATATTGAATTAATTATTATTATCAGTAATCGAATTTTGGAATATAGGGATAAAATATAAATTTTATTTATCATCACTTATATGGAACAATAAATCCATTAAGATTATTTTTAATGGAAACATAATAACAACCCTGAGAAAAATGAACCTTGATCTAAACATCTATCATATGAGCTCTCAGATTGGTGATGATGTAGAGTCTTAAGAGGTGAATTGTTTGAGGAATATTGAAAAAATATATGAGGAATGTCAAGAAATTATTGATGGATGTTTAAGTCAATAATAATATTATTCTATTTATTTAATATAGGTTAATTTTTCATATTGTCTTGAATATCATGAATATAACTTATTTGATGATATTTTGAGACCCCTAATCATAGAAACCTTGGGATAAATCTATATCCTTAAGGCTTTACACATTTCTTTAAAAAAACATGAATTTTTTGGGAAGAATAATCATTTAAAAAGAATCAATTGACATTGATTCAAACTCCCAAACCATATCATGTGATTTTGAACAATCTAAACCTGATCACGGTGTCTTATGTTACTCACGTAATTATAAATTATTAGGGAATAAAAAACATTCATTTTTATTTATTCTTCCCTCTATTATAACCAAGAAAAATTATTCTCTGAAGTTCCCCAAAATTAAAATCTTGAATACATTTCTAAAAATATAATCATTAAACATATTATTTGATAATAATTTAGATAACCTAATAGTAACACAAATATATTTTACATCTTTTAAATAATTTATGCCTTTCATCTAAAAAAGTCACATAATCTTAAATCTTAACGGTTTAATGTCTTTAGAGATTATTTGTATGATTTTATTATTTTATAATGAATTTCAACACATCAAACATGATTCTGCACACATTCTATCATTCTAGAGATTTCATATTTAATACTTTTCATCATATCTTGAGGAATGGAAACAAAGAAAGGGGTGATCTCATGTTCTGATTAAGGGTAAATATAAGAGATATCAATCAATGATAATTAGTCATTATAAGATAAAAAAAATATATAAACATAATTAGGGTTTATAGTCATAAAAAATATCATCATTACCAATAAAATATAGATCATAAATATTGATTCATGGAATAAAGGTTTTTACATAACATAAGATGTGATTAATTGGAGTGAAAACATAAGTCAGTAACCATGATCCATGAGAATATAACATAATAACCTAAAAATTCGTCATATAATAGAACTAATTACATGTATTGAGGTAAAACACACATAAATTAATCAAATAATGGACCATGATAACAAATTGAACATAATATAGTAGTCTTGGGATCATAACCCATGAACCCTTTTTGAATTGGGATAATAAACATATAACCTTTTGAATGTAGGTTAATAACTAATGTTCCCTTATGGGATTAGGATTGTAATTATGTACCCTTATATGATTATTCTAACAACCTATGTAACCTTTTCGATTTGGGAAAATACCCATGTACCATTTTGTGTTCAATTGTAATAAAACCTTACATAATGAATTGGAGATATGTCATAGACCAATATATCACTAAATGATAAACAATAAATTTTTTTTTCCACAAGACAATGAAGATATTCATAATTCCATCATATATTAATTAAAATGTGGGAACAAAATAGGTATTATGAAGTCTTCTACAAAACATCCATAGTAAGAAGGAGAATCATGACTTTAGATCTTATCCCTAGTAGAATGATAAGAATAATCAATGAATATTGACATAAATAATAACACATTTACAAGAATATTATAGAATTATTTTAATAATAAGAAAAAAATACCATTTTCATACGATAATTTTTTTAAAAAAAATTCAAAGAATAATGAGAATATAATTTAATTTAAAATTACATGAAAAATCATAAAGGAATATTTATTAATAATAATGTTCATTATTCCTACAAATAATTTTCAAAAATATTATTTTAATAGTTTTGTAAATAAATTCAAAAAAGAATCATGTAGAAATCATTAATAATTTTTCAATTTTATTTTTTTAATGAAATTCAAAATCAATAAAAATTTCCAACAAAAATAAGTGGCATAGAAAAATGAACATTTATAAAACATTATAATGAATAATAACATGATGTAAAAACATTCCAAACTAAAATGAAATGAAAAGGTCAGTTTCACTTAGGGGTAACCTTTTTGTTGAATTGTGAACCAAATGTTAGTGAACTGATAAAACAAATGTAAACTCATAAATTAACAGAGAGATAAAAATAAATGATTATTAAAAAAAATAATATTTAAGTACCTAAATTAGGAACTTATACATAAAAAATATCAAAATAAAAGTGAGATAGGAAAATAAACCATCATGAATTTAATAACTATCAAATCGTAACCCCATGAAAGGGAGAATATTAGATGAATTTGTAAATACAATTAATTTCATAGAAGTTAGGAAAAAAATGCATGGATGGGAATTATATAAACCAAAAAGAAAAAGAAAAAAATTACATGAATATGTATCATATATAAAAAAGAGAAATTGAGACGATAAAACACTTAAAATAGAATACTGCTTTTATAAATACAAACTAACATAAAAAATAAATGGTTTCTATATTTGAATACTTATTAGTTTGAAATAATTTTAGCAATATCAATGAACCATATGCTACCTAATTTGGTAGAGTACTATTAGGGAATGAAATTTTGTTGAGTATGGAGGGGAATTTGAAATTTTGGTGTGGATTTGAAGGGGTGTTAGATGGGTCCTTTTATAAGTGAGAGGAGTGAAATTTTTATAAATTATTAATTATTAATGTAAAAGGAATGTCATATTTATCACAAGTTCACCGAAAATTGACAATAAAGGAGATATTAAAATTTATTTTTTAGAAATACATAATATAATATTTTTATGATAAGGGTTTCATATATTTAATGACCTAATACCTTAAATTAAAACTTTTACCCTTATTTTAGCCTTCACCATTGTAACTAACTTTTACCATGGAAATTATTTTTATAATTAAAAATGGAACTAAACATATTACCTAATTTGGATATGATGAATAAAAATATGAAATCCATTTTATTATTTAAATTTAAAATATTGATAAAAATCAATTTCAACATAATTTCACATAACTCAAAAAAAGGTTTTTTGAAAACATATATTTATAAGCATAAAAATGAATGTATACTTATTTTGGAAAACAATTATAAGTAATATTGTTAAATATAATATTTATTGGTTTATTATTAAATAATTTAGGTTAATTTTATTTTTAAACCAAGATAAAAACGAATAATATCTTATAATTTCTTAATGTTTATAAAAAGAGAGAAAATATATATTTTTGAATAAAATAAAAAACATGTTGAAAAATTTCAAACATAGGTTTATAAATTAAAAATATTATTTTTAAATGAATAATTTTACACAATATATACATTTTTTGAGCAATGATTTTTATAAATTTTTAAATCAAGATTATATGATGATGATGTCATAAAATTTACATTATTTAAAAAAAGTTTATTTTCAATTTTCACAAAAAACAATTTTTATTTAAAAATACTTAAATTTATCCTAAAATAATAATTACATGAAAAATACAAAAATTAAGTTCATTTTTTTAAATAAAAATTTCAAAACATATGTATTCAACTTTTCAATGTAATATAATAATCTTTTAAAATGTTTTTTATACTTTATGTGTGTTTAATGTTATTTCTGGTTAATTAATAATTAAATGTGTGATAATATTTTTTTTACATCAATAAAATATTTAATAATAATAATTAAAATGTTTTAAAAAATTCATAATACATTAAAATAGTTCTTTTTAAATTGAATTTTAGTCATATCCCATTAAAATTAAATAGTTATCTTTTAGAAATTATTATTTTTTCAAATCATTTGTATTATAGAACATTAAATCATTAATTATAAATAGAAATAATAACATATACAGAACTAAATATTTTTAATTAATTAATATTTTTATTTATTGGATGATTTATTCCACTTTTACTTTTCTTAATGAGGTTTCATATTTGTTTTCTCAAAATGAATTAATTTTTACCATGAATTATAATAAAATATAACCGAGTATACTTTATTTTAGTCTTGTGTGTGATGCATGATATTAAAAATAATATTTATTTATTTTAAAGTACATAAATCTCTTAAGGTGTTAAATTTTACACTGTATAAATAAATTACATCCTCAAAATTTTAATTTTTCTCGCTGATAAAAATATATGAGTGTTCATATTGTCATGACTCAAGATATATCTTCAAATGAGAAATTTGAATATCTTAGGTAAGATTAGAAAACTCCTCTTATCCCTTAAAGTAAGAATAACCCAAAAATTGAGATTCTACCTAATCCTTTAATATAAATACCATTCATTATTGGGTGTTAAGACCTATATACAATGTATGTGATTTCCTAGGGAGTTCATAGACACCCTTTAACTAATAGATGATCATAATATGGTCTAAAATTTAAAATTTTATATCATTATTTTAACACTTTATTTATAATCTATATGGAGATATCCAATCCATGTCTAAAATAATTTTTAATTGAACTAGAGGAAGAACAATAATTCTTAAAATAATCACATTACCAAAGAAATCTAGTTATTTTATGTTTTATAATTAAAATGAAATCATTTTACCATTAATATTTTTCACCTAAAATTCAATATCTAATTATTAGTTCTCATAGAAAAATTATTAAATATATAGGAGGTGTTAGATCTTGAATCAAGCAATGAAAATTAATTTATAGAGTGAATGATTACTTTTACTTAAATCAATTAATTTTCATGACCTATTTAAAATATTTTGATTTCACAGAATTTTAATTTTTCCCTTGTTATAGGATGTTGTTGAAACTGATTATCATTGTTAATTGCTAGATTATTTCTATTTTTCTATAATTATAATACACCTTATAATTGAATCATTAGGGTGTGGTAGTTTTTTCAATTCATGTTTTCCCTATATCCATTTCCTAAGATAAAATCTTCAAATATCATCAACATTCATGTGATTTCTGAACTTTTCTTCCAAACTTGAATTATTTACCTATTAATTTGATAAAATTTACATCATTCTTCATACCACATCCTTGGCTTATAAGATGATAAATCTTCTTTCCTCCTTGGATTTTATCATTTGAGATTCCTCAGAACATAATTTTTCTATTGTTGTCCCCAAAATTAAGAGAATAATGGGAGTATCCAATCTTTATTTTTGAATTAAGATCACATTGAACTATATCTTGATATATGCAAAATAACCTTGTATCCTATTCATTTTAGACATATTTTCTTAACCTTTAAATAAATAGTTAATTTTTATTTCAAAGTTATTGATAAAACCTAGAGCATAAATAATAAGTATCATAATGTTTTATTT
The DNA here is from genome assembly GCA_963277665.1 of Viscum album. NCBI lineage: Eukaryota > Viridiplantae > Streptophyta > Magnoliopsida > Santalales > Viscaceae > Viscum > Viscum album. The sequence continues at coordinate 1,643,739,551 of OY728119.1, read as the reverse complement.
GTAGGTACCAATGGAATTATCCTCCTTTTATTTCACTTAAAATAATTCTTACTCTATATTAGTTTGATGAGTTTAGGGAAAATATTTGGTGAATAATTTTTATTGGTACTAGAGACACCCTCAGAGGTGGGAGGTTTGAATCAGGGTGTTATCCAAATTTATATTTATATTTTCTTTAGAAATATTATTCTTTAAGATATTTCTGTTGAGTTTTATAGAGACCTTGTATTTTCATACATTGATATTACATTAATTTTTAATGAACACTCAATACATTAGACAAACACATTCCTGGGGATCCTAAAGGTATAATGAATTTGGAAACAATAAACCATAAATAACTGGTTCACAGGTGAACTAAATCATCTAACAATTTTTTTTCTATACTAACAAAATTCTTAGAAATGTCATAAATAATACACCTCTTCATAACAGAAGTAAAGGAAACATAAAAAATGGTGATATCAAATTCTCAGTAAGGGAAAACATGGAAGATATATAAGTATAAGATGAACATAATGGTATGGGAACATGAGTATAAAATTTCAAAATCATACCCATCAAATCATATATCATAATATTGATGCATGGAATAAATATTATAAATTCACAAGACATAAATCATAAGGTAATCAAATAATATGATCTATGAGATAATAACATTGGATTAAGAAATATATTCTTGGAATACACATAAGTACAGAAAATCATTACCATAATGGTCAGGGATCACTGCCTAGGCTATCATAGTGGAATGGGTTCACTCACAAAACCATCATAGTGGTTATGGTTCACACAAAAGATCCTCATATCATACAATGTCCCTTACTAAAACAGGATCATTTCCTATTTTATTCTTTTATATATCATGAGATATAAATATTTAGCAAATGGGTTGGAGGGAGATATAGTTCACACTATTTAAATAATGAAAATATTATATATGTGTTCCACAAGACCATAAAACATTCATCCTATCATAACCCATGAAATGAAATGGGTTTCATAAAAATTTAATTACATCATTACATGTGGAAAAGACACAGGTTTCATAATCATGTTATCATTTAATCATATAATAACTCATGGAAAAGGAAGTGTGTTTCTTAATAATTTTATCATGGTATAACTCATGGAATAAGAATTTATTCATAAACGTCTTTTCATCATAAAACATTCAGAGGAAGAATAATAGTGTTATCATTGGTTCATAACCCTGGAAAATAATAAGTTACATCAAATAATGTAATCTTAGATGGAGAATTATTTTGAAAAATAAAATGGAATATTTTTGGAAGAAAATAAATTTTCTTTGAAAAACACTTTAAAAAAAATAAAATTCATAAAATATTTGGTAAATTATATTCTTTGAAAGTAACCCAGAAAAAATATATGGGAAGCTTTAAAATCATTTAAAAAAATTTATTGATGAAAATATTCTTTACAATATGAGTTTTTTTTAAAGAAACATTTTTAAAAATCCTTTTTACTAAAAAAACCTTATAAACTTATAAAAGATGATTAAAAAATTAATTAAATCACTTATTGATGAAAATATCTATTACGCTTTGGAATTTTTTTTAAATAAAAAACAGATTGAAAACATTTTTTAAAAATAATATTGAAAATTATAAAGTAATATTAAATAAAAATATTTTTTGGGATGGTGAGAAAATTATTTCATGCCATATACATTAAAATGAAGATTCCTTTTATATTTTCAGTAAAATACAAATGGACATCATTCGGAAATCAACATGAATACTACTACCAAAAATTGTTGAAAAAAATGAAGAAATGTCTAAAAATGACTATAATAAATCATTTTTATAAGGTTAAACACATTTATGAAGACGTTATTTTAGAAAACAATATTTTAGAATAAAAAGGGTTTTTGACTGAAGAGAGAAATAAATCTGATTTTCTTTGAAAAATGCATTTTGCACACATTAGTACATTAAGAGAGGAAAATGATTGGAAAAATATATTATCTTAAAATAAACAATCGATAATAAAATTCATGAGTTTATTGAGGGATATATCATAATATTTCATCATTAAAGTATATTGATAAACAATCCTAACAAACAATAAGATGATGACATCAAACCTTTACCACAGTAGTGTCCTTTGAATCATAGGAAACATTAAGTAATAAAATAAAATAAAATATTTAATATAATTAAAAGAATAATATTCATGAAATAAAATTTTAAATGGGCAGTATATACACTACATACAAGAGGATAGCTGCATAACATAAATTATGACCCAAATAGGGACATTTGAGAAAAAAACCCCTTACCACATTGGTAACTTTGAAATCGTAAACCCCATGAATGATTGGAACTAAAATGGATATGTAAATCACCATAAATTACAGGATAATAATAATTAAATACATTCATGGTTAGTATCTGCACCACATAAAATAAATATACTATGAATAAGACACGTGTCTCACAAGACTAAAAAGTGACACCAAAATCCGTCAACTTAAGTATCGATTTTTATAGTACATATTAAAACATCCAATATAATAAATATAAGTTTATTATAAATATATTAATGAACCTTAATTATATATAATACCATATTTGATTTTATAATGACCATTTATTACTCACTTATTAACAATTCCATGTTGATGTCACATTTCAGGAAATAACTACTTTGTTTTTTATGTATGTTTTGATTTTTTCTATTATAGGTAACTTGATCATTGTTATGTAATATCAATAATATAAAACATGATTTAAATATAATATATATTCAGTATACATGTTTGTGGTGTAATCCATAATATTTAGATATCGAAAATGAAATATGTCGTTCATGGAGATGATATGCCATATGTAATCCTGAATGACATTTCCATTTTCTCAAAATATTGAAAGAAATAAAGCTAAATACTTTATTACCATTGAAGAATCATTTTTATTTTATAAATATCACCACTTTTCTTAAAAAACATCCTTATTTCAATCAATGTAAACCATTAACAAATCATATCACTTTAGGAGGTTGTAATCCACCGTACACCCGAGCGATGTTATCGTATTACCAACAAATGGAAAATAAGATGGTATATTTGATATAATAATTCAAATAGTTTAATAATATATTATATATAATATATAAAAAACTAATCCATTATTATATCAAACCATGATAGGTTATAATGGAAGAATGAATAACATTTGTTCATGAGGCGGTAGTCCTCTATAAACACAAATGGTGATTTCATAAGACATTTTATGGAAGATGATATGGTTTTGATTCATCAAAATAACATAAAAAAATCTATTTATATTCAATATAAATAATTTATTTTATAATCATAGTTTAATAACAATTTAATGAGGTGGATGAAGAAATTAAATAAAACAATGGGTTATATACGTAACATGTTCTTTAGAGAACTTATTTTTGTTTCAAAAAAGAATTATTAGGTTGGATTTATGACAAAAAACGATTCTATAATGGGATGATGGAAATAATGAAGTTAATTATGAAGGTATTTGACAAAAAATGTTTTTCTATTTTGAATATGAGAGGATAGTGAGTATCTTGTTATCATAAAGGTGAGTGGTACAATTGAAAATTTTGAAAATAAAAAGGTGTACCAACATTTTTCACATGAAAAGGATGAAAAATGGATCGTTTTAGATCCTAGAATAGATAGATTCAAAATATGTCCATTAAATGGGTGTTTTAAATGCTTTGGTCATTTTTAACACCTATCGTTTTTTACACCCCTAATAAACCAATTTTTACATTAACAATGGTAAATAATTTTTATTTTTTTATGAATCATTATTGTAAAAAATTAATTTGAACTTATTAGATAATATAAATTATTATTATTATAAATATATATTAAATATATCCAATATCTATTCTCAAAATTGTAAAATTATAATTTAAAATTAATCTCACAAATGTGATGATAAAGTATTTTTTCAAAGAGAAAATGTTGAAAAGTTTATATAATTTTTATATAAAAATTAAATATGTAATTTCTTAAAATGAAAAAAAATTATATTAATAGATATATAATTGAACTAATTTTTATTTTAAAACAATTTTAAAACTATAATCATTATAAATTATTTAAATAAAAATGAAATTTTTAATAAAAAACGATACTCTTTATTATGCACTGAAAAATTAATCCTTTCAAGGAAATCCCCAAAAACCAACCTATTCTAATTTTTACATGATGGTTTAAAAAATTCATTTTAATTTATAAATATCCTTTTTCAAAAGCATTAAAATTTTTATTTTATTATTATTCTTTTAAATAAATAAAAAAACCCTTGTCTTGTGAAAATATTAATTTTAAAACATATAAAGAATTTAATGAAAATTAAGTATTTTTTATTAATATATTTTCTATATATAGAATTATTATACATTATATTTTAGAACTAGTTAATGATATTAATACCTCTATGTTTAATTTCTATGTTTTAACAATTAAAATTAAATAATAATATTAATAATATATTGTGGTTTGTTTAAATTTAGTGTTGTGTGCAATGCAAGATTTACTTGATGTTGCGTGTAATGGAAAAAATAAAATAAATTTAATTTACATGAAACAATAATTCCTAAAAACTCTTAGTATCATGTTTTAACCCCATAAAATGAATTTATCCCTCAAAATTCATTACATCAATACAAATAAATGATACTACCACCTCATAATTTCCTTACATTCCCAAAAATCATCTTCAAACTGGTGGTTTCACCACAAAACTTTGACCATACAAGTTATGTTGTTTTGTATAATTTTCACTCTAAAATATAGAATCTCCAATAGATATTACTGATATTAAAAATAATTCGGTAGTGGTATGAAAAATGACTTCTGTAAATGTGATGGATCATGTATGTAAACTATCATAAGAGATACATAGAACATGTCATAAACTTAAGAGAGTTTTGGTGGAATCTCCAACCAATAGGATAATTTCATGATATGATCAATAATTCAAAGGGAATGATATATCTAGGTCTTAGTTTTCCATTTTTCAAAATATCATTAACTTTTTTCATAGATAAATTTTTAGACATAATTTTTCACCAACTTCAAATTCTATACCACGTTAATGATTGTTAGCATAAGAATTATATTCTCTAAGAGCTACCTTGGTGTGTTACTTAGTAGATATACCCTTCTCTAACATTTCATAATATATATTAGGTCATAATATATTTATTTCTCTAACTTAATTCCAGAACATTGGATCTATACACTTATTTTCATAAAGGGTTTTATGAGGATCCATTGGATTGATTGAGTGAAAGATACTGTTGTATGAAAAATCAACTCGAGGAAGGTGTTGATCGCAACCACATTTTAAATATATATAAAAATATATCCACATATATTCTAGAAATTTAATTTTTCTCTCAGACTCACCATATAATTAAGGATGATACGCACTGTTGAGACTCAGCATCGTATCAAGATCTTTCTAAAGTTATTTCTAGAATATTGATGTAAAAAAAAATGATGTAGTAACAATAGATTGTGGTAATCCATGAAACCTCAATACTTCCTTAATTTATATTATATAAATATGACCAATAGATAAGTCTTAACTTATAGTGATTATTTGTGAAGACTTTGTGAGGCGATCGACTATAACCCATCTATCATTTTTCCCTTTATGTGTTTTAGGGAGTCTGATGAGAAGAACGACAGTGATATTTCCCCATTTCCATTTTGGTAAGGGTATTGAATTTAACATCCCCTTAGAATATTTTCTCTCAAATATAAATTGCTAACATACAAAGAACTGAGATACAAACTTTACGATATCTATCTTTATGACATCTCACAATAAATACTCTTTCAAATCCCTATACATCATTGCACTTTCAGGATAAATATAGAATGAATAAAAATGAGATTAATTTTAAAACACCTTCTTCAAATATGTTATGTAGGAAAAACATAATCAATTTATAAACCTTATTATTTCATAATGATCAATTTTATACTCTTGAACATTTATAACCTTCATTTACAACTCTACATCTTCTTTCTATGCCTCTTTAATATTCACTTGGATAGATGGTTAAACAGTAAATTGAGTAATATAATATTTCTCACCTTCCTTTAATATTTCTAGAATCTTAACTTGAATGTCTATAAATATTTGTTCATTTATGATCCTCTTCATGGATAATCTAGTAATATTTTTTTACTAAAAGCATCAACCACCTTGTTCACTTTCCTAGAGTGGTAATTTATTAAGTTGATACAATATTTAATTAGTTAAAAATATCTTCTCTAGAAAATATTTGACTATTTTTTTGTGAATATATAATTTAAAATATTTTGATATGTATATATATATATCAAACTTTTGTACATAAAGATAAATCCTCCATATCATTAATTCAAAGAATTACCTCATCTAACTCTAAATCATGTATTGGGAAACTTTTCTCATTAAAATTCAATTGTTTTGCAGAATAATCTATAACACTATCATTCTATATAAGAAAAAATCCAAAATCCTTTTATGATGAATCACTATAGATTTTAAACCCTTCAGTTCGTTGAAATTATCCTTACACTCAACTTTCAAGAGGATCATATCTCCCTTTTGAGTTGACATAATTAGTCTATTAGATAATCAAGAAAAATTATAAAAAAATATCTATAGAATATAGCTAAACCAAGAAAACTATGGATCTAATTCAGTATGGTTGGTCTAGGATAACTTTCAAAAGTTGTTTTATTTGATGGATCTACCGATATACCATCTCTCAAGATTATATTTCCCAAAGATGAAAGCATTCATAGAAAAAATTCAAACTTTGTAATATTTTATATAGTTTGTTTTTTCCTTAGTGTCATTAGTACAATTATCATGTAATCTTCATGAATTTCTATTAAATTTTAATAGAAAATATTTCCATCTATAATTACTAAAAAAACTAATCAAGGTAATCTTTAAAGTCTTTATTCATTAAATCTATGAAGATAGTGGTACAATTAGTAATACTGACCAACATCACTATATATTCATATTGTGCATATATTGTATGAAATTATGTGCTGATTATATCCTCTTTATTGATCACTAATTGATGATTTCAATAATGAAGGTAAATATTGGAAAATTATTTTTCTCCACACAGTTGATCAAATATGTCATCAATATGTGGTACATGATACTTTTTAATGATAATTATATTGATCAAATCTATAAAATAAATGTAGAGACACATCGATCCATCTTCCATTTTAACAAAAAGAATAGGTGCACCCCAAGGTGACCCAATTTAAAAATGAATTCTTTATCATGGTTCTCATGGAGTTTCTTTTTTAATTCCTATAACTTAATCAGGACTATTCTATATGGAGTCTATGAAATTATTATGGAACCATGTATGACTTATATTGATTATCAAACATTATATTTTGGCGGTAGGAAAGGAAAGACATCTAAAAATACTTCAAAAAACTCCTTCAAAATAGGTGTATAATGGAATTTGAGTTTCTCCCTAACCATCATTGATAAATTACATTCTTGAATAGAAATCAAAACCAAAAAATGAATTTTATTTCCATAAGAAGTTCATATTTATCATCACATTGACAGCTGATCATAGGTTATTTGGGAATATAAAACTCGACTTACCTTATACATCAATTGATGTGGGATTTATATAGATAAATAAAATCCATGACTAATATGATATAAAATTTAACAAGAAGAAGAATGAAAGGATTTATAGGAAACACATTCTCACAACCTTAAACGAGAGAAGAATCATAGACATGAGATGTGATTATCAAACCATTAGGGTATTTCACTGATAATTCTACATCTAATTATTTGGGTGACATCATTATACCCCTATAAAATTCTTCATATATGAATGAATTGGTATATCCAGAGCCAAATAAGACATTATTAGGTCTAGAGTGGATGGTAAATGTACCTCTCACCATGTCATTGTTTCACCACTCTCTATAAATAGTGACCACAAGATATTTCCCTTTATCTAATTTCTTAAGATATTACTAACATTGATCATCATCATTACCAATTAGATTTGTTTATTGATTATCATTATTACCATACTCGATGTATTTTAAAAACTATGGTGTAGGTGGTTCATTATGTGAAGCTTTCTCTCTATTATTTTAATTATCTATCTTTTTCTCATCACTTCAACAATCAATTTTCCAATGACATTACATTATACACTTAAATAATTTACTATTTTCCTTAAGAAAAGCTTCTCTATGTTTCTTCCCACACTTTGATCATAAAGGAAATATCAGCTTCTCCACTCTATGGTTTTTAGATTTTCATTTGAATTCCATTTTACTCTTCTTACCAAACCATGTGATTAATATGTAACTCCAACCTATATTTCTACAATAATAAAACATAGAATAACCATATAGTATATAATTATATTTATAATGGATAACAACCATTTGATACTTTTTTAAGAAACTAAATAATTTATCAACCATAATTTTATGTTAGATGATAATACCTGAAGAGTAACCTGCAGGTCTTGTAAAAATTTCCTCATAGGAACCAATATAATTATCATATTTTTATTAAGCTAAACGAACTATTCGTATATCCTAGTATGAGGAATACAAGTAATGTACTTATTTACAAATATTTTATTGAAAAAATCCTTATATATGGATTCAATTTCATCATGTTCCCTTATTTTCTTTATGAGAGTCCACCATTGATCTGCTTCACCTTCGAGATGATAGAAAACTAAAATATCTTTTTCATGTTCTAAACATTAGCGAATGGAAAATATATTTTTATTTGTACTAATACATTTCTCAATATCTATAGGATTAATGGTTACACTAAATCAAGGTTGATGTTTCCCCCCTGAAGGAATCAATAAAATTTTGTTTCCACCTTTGCTCATTTGGAAGTTCATCATGATTCATGTATTTGGAAAGTTTCATGACCATATCAATGAGTTTTGTCATTGAATATCCCATAATAATTTACTACTTGAATAAAATAATTTCATTGTACTTAAAACTCATCCTTAAAACAAATCCTATAGGATAAATTCATTAACTAAAACAAAAAATCATGATGTAAGAAAAAAAAATTAGTGGGGAACCACATAATCCTGAAACATAACTTAGAGGATGTCTAAATCATGACACATTACTTTTAATATTTGAGACCTAAGGATTATACTCATTAAATTGTAGTTATAATATATTTAAATCCTTTAGGATTGTTCGTAAATATTTTTATAATTTCCAAAGAATATCCCCCAGGAGTGTCAAACCAGGTGTACTGTAAGGCCATTTTTCATACTCCAAGTGATGATTGAGTCCAGATCAACGCATTATTTTCTAATTTACTACACTTAGGTACCTCTGTTTTAGAGCCACATCTACTTTTTATATCTATGTATGGATTTAATTTCTTAGAAACCACTCACCCTAACTATTACCAAAATTATGGGGAATTTTTATATAATTTGTCTCATCCTTATAATTATCTATATATATTTCCATTGGGATCTCACTAAATTCTAATCATTCTAGTTTCTAAAGATTAACCAAACCTATCCACTATTACGAACTATAGTGACCCAGGATTTTCATACATAGATATTACAATATTTTTATATAAACAATCATTACATTATAAAAACACATGACCAGAAATCATAATGTTATAGTGCCATTAGAAACATGTAAACATAAATAAATATTTCATAGGTACAATCCATCATCTACCATTATATTATTATAACTAGAAAACTTATTATAAATATCATAAATTTTACATTTCATTATAAACCCGGGAAAGGAAACAAAAGAAAGGGTGACCTCAGATGCCCATTTAGGGTAAATAAGGGAGATATATTAGAATAACATGAATATAAGGGTATGATAAATTGAGTATAAAATTTGAAAAAATACTTTTCTTATCAAAGATCATAACATTGAGTAATGGAATAAGGATTTAAAGTTCATAATAAATGAATAATTAGGAAATCAATGAACATGTTCCATGAGAGAATAACATTTACATAATAAATATATATTTTTTATACTAAAAATTAATGAAAAGTATTTCCATAGTAGCAAAGGATAAATGAATATTCTATCATAGTTGAATAAGTTTACTCCCTAAACCATCATAGTTGTAAAGGTTCACTCCAAAGACCATTATAGTAGAAAATACCCTTATTAAACCTGGTTCACTCCCTATTCCAATCTTGTCTATATCATGAGATATAAATCTTTACCTAATTAATTATAGGGAGATATAGGTCCAAATAGTGACATAATGAAAATAATACATATGTGTGACACGAGACCACAAAACTCTAATAATATCATATCCCATGAAAATAAATGGGGTTCATAAAACATTAATCTTATCATAACCTATGTAAAATAGATGGGTTTTATAATCACATCATCATTTCATCATAGCAAAACCCATGAAAATTGGACAAGGTTTCATAATAACATCATCATGTTATAACCTATAGAATAGAAAAGGGTTTTATAAACATATTTTCATCATAATCCATTTAGAAAATAATAACAATGGAATCCTTGGTTAATATCCCCATCAAATCCAATGTTACATCAAAGTATTTCATCATAAATAGATTATGATTTTGAAATATCACTTGGATCATTTCTTGAGGGAAATAACTTTTCATTGAAAATAATTTTTTTAAAATTAAAATCCATAAAATATTTTGAAAATAATTTATATTGAAAATAATATTTAAAAAATCTAAAGGAAGATTTAAAAATTATTTAAAACATTTCATGAGTAAAATATCCTTTATAAATTGAAAATAATTTTTTAAAAAACAAAAATTATTTTAAAAATAATTTCTTTTGAAGACAAACTTTGAAACATAAAAATGAATATTTAAAAATAATTTAAAACATTACTTGAGGAAAATATCAATTCAACATTGAGAAAAACTTTTTAAAACATAATACATTTGGGGAATAATTTTATTTAAAAATAACCTTTAAAAATTATAAAGTAATCCTGAAATAAAATAATGGTCATGAAGGTAGGAACTTTTTTTCATTACATATATATTTAAACAAATATTCTTTTTAAAATCTTCAGTAAATTGTAAATGTGTTTTGTTTGTAAAAATACATGAATATTCCTTTATAATTATTTTATAAAAAATAATAAAATTTTTAAAAATGAATTTTATAAATATTTTGGATAATGGTAAAAAAAAATTATTTTTTTTAGAAAACATGGTTTTGGAAGGAAAATGGTTTTCCAATGAAGAGAGAAACAAGGGGGATTATTATTAAAAAAAATATTTGTAACTATTGAGTACATAAAGAGATTTAAATGAAGGTAACATATGTATTTTCATAAAAAAAATACAGGACAACAAAATTGATCATTTTTTTAGATATGTATCATAATATTTCATCCTCAAAATCATAATCATAAATGATCCTAGTAAATATTGAGATTGTAACATAAAACCTTTACCAATTTGGTATCATTTAAAGCCTAGGAACCATTAAATAATAACATAAAATGAAAATTTTAATATCATTAAATTAGGAAATTCTAGATATAAATTTTAAAATTGATAGTATAAATACCTCATAGAAGAAGATAGGTGTATAAGATAACTTATGTCCCAAAGAAAGAAATTTGAGACAAAAATCTGTTGCCGCATTAGTAACTTTGACATCAAAAACCTCAAAAAAGATATGTAATAAAATATATATGTAATCCCCCATAATATTAAGGATAATAATAAAAAAATACAATAATTTGATGTATATAATAAACATAAAATAAATTAGTGGTGAGTCAGGCATGTGTCTCACAAAAAATAGAAAATGAGACAAAAATCCATTACCTTAAGTCTTGAATTACCACATACACATTGAAACCTCCTGAATAAGAAATATAAGTTTATTATACATATATTAAATAAATATAATTATATATAATATAACATATATGTTTTTCTTATAAAATTTTATTACATGTTTGTTAACAATTCTATAATAAAGTCACGTTTTTGGAAATAACTGCTTTATTTTTCATGTATGTTTTGATTTTTTTTGGTACTCTAAAGTTTATCATGGTTAAATAAAATAAATAATATTAACCATGAAATAAATATAACATATATTCATTATATATATTTTTAGACTAGTCCATAAGATTTATATAATGAAAATGAAATATACTATTTATCAAGTCGGTATGCCGCACACACACATGAACACTATTTCCATTTTGAAGATGGACTGAAAGAAAGAAAGGTAAATAATATATTAACATTATATAATTCTTTTTATGTCATATATATAACACATTTTCATTTCACCCATCATTATTACTATCCATGTAATGAAATAATGAATCACATCGTTTCGCAAGGCGGTAGTCCACTGTACATACGAGTGACATTGTCTTTTTCCAAAAGAATTGAATGGAATAAGTTATATGGGATATAATAATTCAATAAGTATAATAATATCATATATTTAATAAATGAACATTTAATCCATAACTATATCACTTGTGATATATGGTAATGGAAAAATGAATAACATCAGTTCGTGAGGTGGTGGTCTGTCGTACATACGAATGATGATTTTAGAATCCTTTTGATGGAAGAATAGATGATTTTAGGTAATAGTAAAAATATCCATTATATTTAATATAATAATGTCATTATATCATTATGGTTTAATAATAATTTAATGAGTAGGAAGAAATAAAATAAAATTCTCGGATAGTGGTGATACCTCATATTTAGAAAAGTTATTTTTCTTTACAACAAAAGGATTATTTGGTTGGATTTATGAAAAAACAAGCATTATAGGAAGGGAGGATGTAATTAATGATTTTTTTGGGAATTTAGTTTCCAAACCAAATGGTTCTTTAAGTATTAAGATGAGATAAGATGAGGTTTCCTTTTATATGTGATGTGTGTGTCATACTTGTAATGTTTGAAAAGAAAAAGGTGGACCCATGTTTTTCACATTCCAAAAGGCTCCTAAATGGATCATTATAGATAATATAAGATATAAGGGTTAAATATTTCTTTATAATTGGTGTTTTATATGTTTTGGTTCATTTTTAACCCTTACATTTTTATTTTATCCACATAATAAACCCATTTTTTTAGTTAACTTAATAAATAATTTTTACTATTTTTACTATTTATTATATTAAAAAATCAAATCAAAGTTAAGAAAATATAAATTATTTTGATTAAAAATATGGAATTAATTTTTAAAAATTCAATTTACATAAATAAGAAATTTAATTTAAAATTAATTCCAATGACACGACGAGAAAATGGGTTGTCAAAGAAAAGATGTTCAAACTTTTATAATGGTTTTACATCAAAATTCAATATGAAATTGATTATAATGAAATAAATTGAATTAAAAAATATATAATTGAAATAATTTTGTTTTTAAACCATATTAAAACAATTATTAAACATATAAATTCTTTAAATGAAAAGGAATTTTCAATAATGACCCGTAATTTTAATTATTCATTGAAAAATTAATATTTTCAAGGAAATCAAAAAAATTCACTATAATATAATTATGAAATTATGATTTCAAAAATGAATTTAATTTTATTAAATTATTTTTATAATGGTTTTGTAATATAAATTTATTATTGTTCATAAAAATAAATAAAAACACATTTTTATAAGAAATTAGTATTTTAAAAACACATAAATTATTTACTGAAATTTAAGAATTTTTTAATGAATATGTTTTCTTTATATAGAAATATTATAATTAATATTTTAAAATTATTTATTCCTATTTGTTTCTGTAAGTTTATTAACTAGGTTATAAAATTCACATTTAAGTTATAATATTAATAATATATTATGGTTTTTAAAATTTGGTGTCAGGTGTAACCCAAGATAAACTAAGTGTTTCATGTAATGCAAGCTATCAATGAAATATAATTTATTCATGAAAAATAATTCCTAACAACTCATTGTGTTAAAAGTTAACAGGAAAACCTATTTAACATATTTTTTCTTTCACATTTAACCATATCACACATCATGCACACAGACATGAATTAAATATACAAGTACCCTAAATTTTACATAGTTTACCAAAATTAGATAATCCATGGAGCTAAAAAATGATGCGTGGTTTTGGTAAGGTGATAATACTCTTTACTAGGGAAATTATAATGGTGTTATTAATATATCAATATTTATCCTTGGTTTAATTCCGATTATCTACTCTTGAACACTTCTCATGTGGGGAATTTTAGATTATAGAGTTGTGTCTCTCTTTAATTGTTTATAGAAATGATGATTTTATTCAAATAAACATGGGTTGCTGAAAACCCTTATATATTTATTTTTTATTATATTTAATACGATATTAAATATGATTCTCTTTCTTATTATTTTTCTGACTTGGTAAACACCACCTCTTATAATGGTTGAATTTGTATATTTCTTTCCCCAAAAAAAGAACTTTATCGCATATAGTGACAATTCTAATCATTGGAATTAATATTTGACAACACTATTAATATTTTAGCAGATTTAACTGAGGGAAACATCTCTATAATCCCCTAAATTAAATAATTGTAATATCTTCTTCTAGTTAAATAGAAACCTCATATATCAATTTATGCTATCCCATTTCTATCATTTACTCATTATTCACTTATCTGATACTAAAAACCAGATGTAGAAATGTTTTTCATGTCACTTACACATCTTCCATAAATGATTCTTGTAGTATATATATATGTATATATTCATGCCCGATGTATTCTTTTTCAATGGTAATTGTAGAGTACACCACATTCTTCAAGAACATCATCATCTCTTCCAGGTTTACATATAAAAAACCTAATTTAATTTCCAATAATCAATCCATGATCTTATCCATTTTTTGAAACTTCTTTAAATTCAACTAAATACTTATCCATATCGTTAGACCATATCAAAAACATTCTTTGAGAAAACTCATTTAAACTTCCAAAATATATTGAAATTTAACTTATCCATTAAAATACTATAAAAATGTGTCATAATATCACAATATTAATATGTTATTTAAAATACATTTAAACACTAACCATATATAAAAATTTGTAAAAAATTTTATTTCTCCCACAAGATCCATGAAATTCAGTAGATATATCATATTTAATTTCGCAAAATTCTTGGGGTGGGTTTTTCAATATTTGGCTCTTGTGCATGATTCATTAACCATGTCACAGTGTATCTCCATGAAAACCCCCAACGAAATGATCAATAAAATTAATTATAATTCCCATTTTTCTACTACTCCTAAAATCCCAAAAAATAAAAATTCATAGCTCTCTAAAACTCTCAAGAATACAATATAGGTATTTCCCAAAATTCCTTCTTCAACACTACCTCCTTGTGTCCACCACGATGTCCACATTCTCATAGTGGGCCTCTCTATTTTATATATGTAAAACCTCACACCAAAAAACAAATCTACATGATGTGGTCACTATTCACAAGTTATTTTTATTTTCTATGAACACCTTTGACCTTATTGATGCACATGACAACAAAAAAATCCCAAGTACAACCTTCCTGTTTCTTAGAAAAATCTCTCTTTGTGAAACAAATTATACAATGATATGGTTAAATGCATTTTTTCATTTAAAAAGCATCATACCAAGGGTATTCTAATCTATGAAATTATATTCCTCTCATTATTATTTCACTATTCTTCAGTCCCATATCATGATTTCAGGGATAATTCTACTCAATTAATAATCCAAGATACACTACCAACCTTCCAAAAAAATCCTTTAGCCCATAAAATGGTTTTTGGGTCTCCAACCATCCATATTATGTAATAAATTTGATTTCTATAGTTTAATACTTAGAATATTTCTATATGTATCTCTTGATTTATCATTAGAATTGGAAGTATGTTTTGGGTGTCATAGGAGAACATAATTAATAGTTTTAAAATATTTATATATATTAAATAACAGAAATGCATATTTTTGGAATAAATGGTTTCCCCATTGATCAATACTTCATATGGGAAATTAGAGACCCTGTTTGTTTCCAAAACATTGGGTTAACCCAAGGAGTAATTTAAAGTTGGTTGACCTTATAAGTTCCATAGATGGCTGGCTGTTGTTAGCGAGAAAATTAAATAAATTAAATTAAATTTTATTTTAATTTATTATTAATTTGACCAATCCCCCTCCTCTATTTAAATTATTTTATGAAACATATATAGGGTTAGAAAAAAAACCTTCATAGATTGAAGATAAGTAGGAGGAGAGATTCTTTGGCTTTGTCAAGATTTATAATGTTTATTCGTGATATGTAACAGAGGGAATTTCTGAGACAAATGATAAATATAAATATATCATAATCATAATTAGTAGAAGATGTGTTTTTCAACAATGATCAATATATTATTGAGGCATGGATTGTTATTTTGTGGATTTATTCACCTTTATTTAATTTTAAGGCATGTTTTGTGTATACTATTTATTTAAGTGAACTTCATTGTTCACATGAGAATAAAATTAATTATTGTTATTAAAGATAATTAGTTATATATTTTTCATCCTTGATTCAAGAAATTTGTTTTAGTGATTTATGATCATTGGTTGAGATCACATCAACTAATTATGATCGTACCTTGTTCTTATTCCTATTCCCACCACCTTTCATCGCTTTCTTCATAATTGGCCCATTGGGTCATGACACAACATTATGAGGCTAGATAATAGTGAGATAGAAACCAAAAAATCATAATATATTCCCTAAAAACTTATTTACTTGTGATTTATTGGTGTATCTAGATGGATTTAAAAGTTTTAGGTGACATCCTCAAGGACCGGGACCTCAAATAGTGACAGGAGGTTCCATAATCCTAGGTCGGGTAACTAGAATCCTATTTTTATACCACTGAAGGAGTGGAAATGATTATTAGAGATAGTTTACCTGAAATTTATCCATTTGGGTGAGACAAATAGTGGAATAAGTAGTAAGAAATATATATCTAGTATCTGTGTGATGACCAGACTTCAATATCTGTATAAAACTAGACTAGAAATCATGTATTTCAGAGGAACACACATCATGAATCTTATGTTCTCATAGTGGATAGGGTTTTAGATCGAGTTAAGTATCACAAACAATGTGGAAAAATATATATATCATGGGAACCTACTTAGGTAGTCAATCTATGTACTAAGTAAAAAACCCATGATCCTTAGTAGGAAGACACACTTTTTCCTTATAGGGATATGTCATGTAGAAGTACATGGAAAACCATTCCATGTGCCGAGGGAACACGCCCATTATCCCTGGTGGAAAAACATGCCACGTACCCTTATGGAAACATTTTGTGGAGGTATATGGATAGCCATGAAGTGTGCTAAGAGTAGTCACCCCAGGTATTGGGTGAAATTAGACACTATGTACCCATAGGGACATACTGTGTGGATCCACATGGATGACCAATCCATGTATAGGGGAGGAAACACCCAGGTGTTTGGGAAGAATCACACATTGCGTGACACTATGTACACATCATGTAATTTTCCTAGGAACATATATCTTTTGTATATCCTTCTTTGGGACTCATATTTATGCTCAAAGGTATCCTATCTTGGGTAGTTTACAAAATGGAACACAATGGTGTCCTTCATTTTGACATCAAAGATAATACACGAGGTGTTTCAATAATTATGACTCTTATTTTGATTAATGGATAAAAGATTAACCAGATTTGACCATCAAATATATTTTACTGTCCATACTCCCCTAACACACCCGAGGATGGTTCCCCCACACTCTTTATAAATGTAGAGTTGGTAATCCCCCATAATGCAGAGGGAATAGGTCCTCTATACATGGAGTAATGAACACAAAAATAAAAATGTAGTGGGATGTAGGTCCTCTATTGGTGATAATTCTCCCTCAATTATATACTATAGTAGAAGGGATAATTCCCTCCACTTTGAATTTTATGAGGTTGTGTGTGGTTTATGACCTTAGAGATGGGTCATTTGGAGCTACAAGAACACTCATAATCATCCTTACCTAGATAAAAATATTGAGAATTATCTCTTACTAAAACTAAGGAATCAACCTGAACTTATATGTTCATTGAGTTTCCTTTTCCTCTATATGTGGGTTAAGATGACTGTTTATTTCTATTTATTCCCTTTTTGGTTCTCAGGGAATCTTATTATGTATGTTTGTGTTTACCCTTACTAGGTCTATTCCTAAACATTTAATGTTTTATGTAGATGACCAAAGGATTGGTAGTGACTTCAGTGGACTAGGAATTGGTAGAGAATAGTGGTACCTGAAGGAATTATATATTTTTGATGAAAAACTGTAGTGATTGTGATCTAGTATCTATTTTATTTTCCATTTTTTCTATTTTTGTCAGGTTGGGACCTCTTTTATAGTTGGATGTGTATTTTTATACATGGTATCATTTATATTACCTTTTTTTAAATTGATTTATTTCTAGTGGGTATTGAATTCATTGATTACTCTCTACATTTTCAGTCTATTATTATATCTCAATATTATTGCATGGATATGATTATATGAATGTATAAAGGTATCCTTGTCCAAGTAATCCATTTTCGTTTATATTCCTACTTGACACTTGTGACAGACCATACCCTTTTGGATATAATAATGGGGTTTACCCTCAACTTACTACCAACCCAGGAGGATTATTTTTGTGTAAGATCATGAATGAATGGTATTAAATGTGGGTTTTCCTAGTGTTAGAGTTTGGAGTTGTACATATGGTGAGGATTCATTTTGAAACTTATGGAAATGATTTTATTGTGACTCATGTTCATATCTTTGGCCAGGGAGCCCAGTGATGGTATGCAGACCAGTGTATCTATACAAAAGGACACTAACTATATTTTTTTATTTGGTATACTACGACATCAGTCTCAGGGAACCAATGGTATATGAATAATATAGAAATGGGTCTTTTGAATATAATTTACTTCTTTATTCGACTCCCCATATATGGCCATCTAACCATGGTATGTATTTTTAACTTCTTTGATTCCTCCATGATGACAGTTGGCTAGGATACCAATATTAGGTCATGGAAATGACCAGTTGAGTGATGTGTCCTCAGTTTGGGGACCTGTTCATGAGGTGTTTCATTAAGGTGAGCAAAGATAAGTACTTCTACCTAATGAGTGGTGCGTATATTCAACTATAATGGTCTATGTGGATGATCAACTACATGTTAGGAAGATAATAGCTTCATTAGGTTTAGATGATGACGCACACAAGATTAGTTCATTACATGAGTTATAGTAATAGATACTGCTCATGTTTCCTAGAGATATAGACCCTCAAGCCGCTAGAAAAAAGAATATTAGCGGCAATTTTTATAGGGGTTATACAGAACCCCCTCTAAATTCATTTTGGATGGGGTTATTTACAACCCCTTATAATTATCAAATTTAGAAAAGTTCACACCCCCTCTAAAATTGTTATCCCTATTTTTCTAATATTTGGTTTTATTTTAGGGGTGGTTATGTCTAAACTATTGTAATTTAAATTATTACTGGTTCTATATGTTCGGTTGGATTTTAGAGACGTTATATATATATATAAAATATTTTTTTAGATATTATAGTATATATATATATAATGGATTTTTTAAATAAAAATAGTGGTGGTTCACAACGCTCTCTAATTTATGATATTAGAGGGGATTCACTAATCACATTAATTAGAGGGGGTTTTAACACCTTCTAATTTAATAAATTAGAGGGGGTTTCAAACCCCCTATAATATATGACATTAGTGGGGGTTTTTAACCCCTTATAATTTAAGAAATTAGAGGGGGGTTTTAACCCCATATAATATATAACATTAGATGTGTTTTTTAACCCCTCCTAATTTATGAAATTAGAGGGGGTTTTGAACTCCTTCTAAGTTATGACATTAGAGGGGGTTTTAAACACCTTATAATTTATGTCTTTTCAGTGGGTTTTGAAACCATTCCAATTTATGACATTAGAAGGTGTTTTGAACTCCTTCTAATTTAATATATTAGAGGGGGTTGTGAATGCCCTGTAATTTATGATATTAGATAGGATTTTTGAAACACTATAATTCATGAAATTAGAGGGGGTTTTGAACCCCTTCTAATATATGACATTAGAGGGAGTTCTAAACCCCTTCTAATTTATGACATTAGAAGGTGGTTTGAACCCATTTTAATTTAATATATTAGAGGGGGTTGTGAACCCCCTCGAATTTGTGATATTGTAAATGGTTTTCAAACCAATCTAATTCAATAAATTAGAGGGGATTCTTGAACTACCACTAATCCCTTTGATTAGAGGATTTTTTAACCACCTCTAAATTTTTATTTTTTTTAAAATAAATATTATACTATTTTAAATTCTATAATTAATGTATCTTTGAGTATGCTCTTATGTGTGTGTGTGTATACATATAAGTAAATTATAGAAATAGTTTAAATAAATACTTCTACAAATAAATAAACATACATTCAATTATAAATATTGATAAACATAATGTAAATGTAATTATAAATATATTTATTCAAATATTTAAAATTTTTATATGCTTTTATAAAAACTATACATTTACATTGTGATTTATATTATACATATATTATATTAAATAAATTTTTATTATTTATTTATTTAAAAATACATTTATACTATATTTTGTGTATAGGTATATGTAATATAGTCAAAACTATATATATGTGAATATATATTATATATTTATGTTATATATATTATATTATAAAATATTTTATATTATAAAATATTTTATCATAATTTTTTTGTTATAAAATATTTTACTATATGTAAATTTATATATATTAATTATATAATTATTATATATATATTGCAGTATAACATATTAATTATAAATTAATTTAGAAAATATATATATCATTTTATTATATAATATATTTCAAATTATATGAATGTATTAAATTTCATTTGTTTATATGTGTTTGTGTGTGTGTATACATGATATAATATGAATGTATATAATTGCATACATAAATATTTAATATAAATGTATTTAATATAATATATGTATAAGATAAATTATAAAACATATAAATGTATAGTATTTATAAAAAAAACATGTAATTTGTATAGTTTAAGAAATAGGTGTAATAATGAAAATAATAATTCATAATTAACAATATTATTGTTACACACACAAACATAAATATAAGTATATAAAAATAATTATATTATATCATTAAATATTATTTAATACATCAATATACATAATCTCACACACACAAATCTAAATGTATTTATAAATATATGTATAAATATTTATATATATATATATAATTATTTATATATATTATATATACACATATATAATATTTATATTTATTATACATAAATACAAAATTATTATATTATTTAAATTTTTATAGAAAACTATAAATATAAATATATAAATATATGTTCTCAAATTTTATTATATCAAAATAAATATCATTTATTTTATATATAAACCGTAAGTAAATATGGCTTAGTTGGTAAGGCAAAACAATCCATGGGGCAGGTTACGTGTTCGATTTCCAACAGGTGCTGATTTTTTTAAAACTGTTACCGTAGTTAATAGGAACTTCCACCATTGGATCCACAGACAAAGTGTCTAGCCTAGGGAGTCCACTAGGGGAAGAAATTGGGGGTCCATGGGGTGTCATTGGGGGGGGGGGGGGCGTTTGGGTGACATTTGGGGCATCCATGGGGTGTCCATAGGGGTCCCATTGGTGTCATGGTGGGTTGTCAAGGGGGCGTGTGTGGGGGTCTATGGGGGGTTGTCAGGGGCGTCATGGGGGGTGCACTTTGGGGGTCCACGGGTGGTCATTGGGGGGAATCAGAGGTGTCATGTGGGGTTTCCATGGGTGCCCATGGGGGTTGTCATGGGGGCATGTGTGGGTCCATGGGGGTTGTCAGGGGCGTCTAGGGGTGTGTTATCGAGGTATCCGTGAGGTTTCATGGGGGGAAATTTATATAAAAATATATATCCCATTTAGAAGTGGTTATGAAACCCGCCTCTAAAATTTGAATTTGATACTCAATTAGAGGGGGTTATAACCACATCTGATCTAGTGTTATAGGCCCCATTTAGAGGTGGTTATGAAACCAGCCCCTAAAATTGGACTTTGATACCCAATTAGAGGCAGTTATAATGCCTCTAATCTAGTGTTTACAATGTATTAGTGCACAATTAAAGGTGGTTATGACACCCTCTAATCTTACCATCACTAAATTCAAGCCTATTTTACCAACGCATACTGAAAACCGCCTCTAATCAGAGTAGGAAGGAACAATAGCCACGGTTCTGGATAAACACCTCTAATTTTTTTAGAAGGGGTTATAACCCCTTATAATTGAAAAATAAACCACCTCTAATCAACCATTTTTTAGTGGTCCATGGAGGAATGGCTGGATAGACTGGTCTTAGTTTTCTATCTTCTACAAACCCGGATGGTCATATGGTTGAACTTGTGACCAACCTTCTTCTTAGAGTAGAAATGTGTTGGTGGGGTTTGATCACACATACCCATGATGAGATGACACTCTCATGTTCCTACTTTCAATTTCCATTAAATGATGAGTATTAACCTTTGATATTTTTCCCTATATGGATTTTGGAGTTTTTTGAGATACAACAAGGTGATATGTAAATTTCTAGGTATTCCATGAGGTTTACTGACATCACATGTTATTCTATCAATATTTAATGTGATGTATACTTCTAGCTGTAGAAGTTTGAGTAGGTATTTCACAAATAAATTCATGCTAGTGTGGTATCCTTATACATTCCCACTTATACCATAGTGCTGGAGAATTACTTGGTTATAGGGAACTTTTATAAGAGGGATGCTGGGTGGATGGACCTAGAAGTGGACATTATAGGGATAATTAATACACATTTGATATTACATTTTAGTCCTTCGGGTCTTATCATTGGAGATATACTCACTCTTGGACTCAAACACATCGATCTACAACATAGGGTTTTCATAGATTGTCATGTCCACCTATAGAGGTGTGATTTTATGTTTGTGATGGGTTAGAACCTAAGGATGATGATTCCCTAACCCAACATGATGTAGATGATGGATAATTAGTGGTTAAACCTCCATGATAGAGATAGTGTCATGATCAGTGATCTTCTAAGCATAGTCAAAGCGGGCACTACGATGGTAGTGTTGATATTGCAGGTGTACCTCAAGAGAGAGGAGATGAAGGTAGAGTATTAGACTGTGATTTACTCTAAGTATGTATCCCATTTCATGCTTAGAGGAATGATGATCAATGGTGTTGTTAGTTTTAGGATATGGAGGGACATGATCAGGATATATATGAGATGATTCAAGGTACGTTATGTGTCTTCTCTACTCTATGTCCTGTGACAATATAAACATGCATGAGTCATTCATTACATTTTTTTCTATTGTGTGAGACCTAGAGATTATAGTTGAGTTGTTAGAACATCAGCTAAGGTTATAGGTTTTTATAGAGGGCGATTCTTCTACATTTCACATCTATCAGTAGTCTGAGTTTTAACTAAATCAAAAGCATTTCTCATGCAAACCCTTGGTCAATGAGATGAAACCCTATGATATCATCCTATGTTTCGACTATTTGTTCACAGTTTGTTCCCATATAGACTATCATTAGAGGAGAGTTAGATTCCATTGCATGGTTGTGAATATATTTTCCTTCTTGGGCTGAGGGACCCTATGGCTAATCTTGTAGGCTTATTGATAAAGAAGCATAAACCCATTACACAATAGTTGGAATGTTTATCCCATGGTGATGTGGGATCATTAGGGATATGGATTCCAGTAGTAGATGAGAATTTATATTGGAGACTTTCCTGATGATATTTCAAGACTACTTTTTAGGTGGGAAATTGATTTCTATATCGACTTTAACCTTTGGACCATATCTGTATCTTATATGGAATATCATATAGACCCAACCGGGATTTGAGAGTTGATGATGCTACTTAAAGACCTTTGATAGAATAGTTTTATCAGAAAAATTGTGTCGCCTAGGTGGAATTAGTGATTTTTCTAAAAAGGGAGGGTGCAACTTTGAGGAATTATTTTTATTATCATCGCATGAATCTTGTAATGATTAAGAAAAAGTACTCGTTACCAAGGAATGATAACCCTTTCAACTAATTGAAGGGTGCAAGTTGGTTTTCCATGGTTGATCTCATGTCCAAATACTATCAGTTGAGACTTCACAATTATGATATTTCGAAAATGGAATTTTTATGTCTCTATGAGGATTATGAGTTCCTCGTGATTCATTTTATTATAAATAATCCCCCATAGTATTTTTGGAACCTGTGAAATGGTTCTTCCAACTATACATAGAATTATTCCTAATTATCTTTATCAATGAAATTATCATATACAATACTTATAAAGAGGAGAATACAAAGTATTTTAGGTTGTTCAAAGACTTAATCTGGGAACACCAATTACACTATAATCTATTAAAGTGTAAGTTTAAGATTTTATAGGATCACTTTCTGGAGAATTTCATATTTGTCCAGGTGTTGTTGTGTGTGTATTTGGTGAATATTGTTTTCTAATCACTTTGGAACCACTGAAGAGTGTGTCTAAGGTTCCAAGATTCCTAGGTCGGGTAGGGTACTATTAGTGGTTCGTGGAATAGTTTTCTAGGATTGAATCCCAATTGAATTACTTGATGTAGAAAGGGAATTAATTTACTTGGATTGAGTAGATTTAGAAATCCTTTTAGGAGATTAGACATAGGTTCTCCAATGCTCTAGCGGTGTGAATTCTAGAGGATTGAATCAAGTATGTGGTGTTTTTTAAGGCCTCTAGATCTAGGTGTATATGCATTATGATTCATAAGTAGATTTTGATTGCTTTTGGGTCGAATAAGTTGAGACCCCATGAGTATAAGTACACAACCCATGGCTTGGAGGTGGAAGTGATTGTATTTACTTGAATATATGGAGGGATTAGCTTTTTAGTGGGAGTTTTATTATTTACTCAGACTACTAGAGTTTCAAATACATCTTCACCTTGATATATTTCAACCAAATATAGGGGAATTGGATGGATTTCCTACTACAATATTTCTTAGAGATATTCTACACTTGAGGGAAGAGAAACATATTGGCATATTACTTTAGAATAAAATCACTTTTTCTCTTAGTAGATGTGGAATTAGAGAATTTGGACTCATTGTAACTAACCCTAGTGGATGAAAGGGTGAAACCTATATTGAATTGATGGTAGTGGAATCACCACATTTTAATTGTGTGATAAAAACATAGTTGTGATATGTCAAATATTAGTTTTTTTATGATGATATATCATAAAGAGATGAACCATATGGTATTGATTAAGTTGAGAAGCATGTAATTTTTTTTGGAAGGGAAGGTACTCATGGTCATGTTTCATTAGGAGGTGTTGATGGAGTTTCATACCAACCATGGTTGTGAATTAGGGCATAGAAAAGATGTAATATTACATTTGATAGTAGTTTTGGTGGGATGGAATGAAGTAGAGTCATTCCATGTTTGTTTCTTAGTGTCTCACATGTCCAAAGGTAAAGGATGAAAAAAATATTACAACAAGTTTGAATTAACCTTTTGATATTCTAGAATAGATGTGGGATGGAATATTAATGTATTTTTTACCAGGTATCCATGGATAATGATATTCCATAATTTTATCTGGGTTTTTATCAAATGACTTACTAAGACACCACACTTTCATTACATTTTGGAGAAGAGTTTTATTATGATTTTTGGGTGGTTGTATGTGAATGAAATCATTCAACGTAATGGTGGTATCCATGAATATCATCTCTAATAAAGTTTATTTGTTCATTTCACTATTTTTTTTAAAAATAACATTATTATTTTGCAACCCATTTATGGATGAGCACGTTATTTCACCCCCAGACTGATAGATAGACCAAGAAAATTATCCATTTTTTGGAGGTTATGCTGAGATCCTACATGTTAGACTTTATCTGGTGCTAGTAGTATCACATTTCATTTGTGTATTTTTCCGATAATAAAAGATATCACTGTACTAGTTGAATTTTAAATTTTGAGGACCTATATGGGATACCCAAAAGGTTATCCTTGTACTAGAATGATATTAGAGAGAAATATCTTATCAACCTAGAGCTTGTGTATGAAATGACAGATAATGTTTATGTGATCCTTAAGTGTTTTAATATAGCCCGAGTCAATAGAAATATTACACAGACTAATGTCTCAGTATTTTGGAGTTCGAGAAGGTAGACTATGTTTTCATGAGAGACTCCCAACAATAAGGATTTCATATATTTAGTCAGGGAATTAATCTATCCCTATGGTTCATCGGGATACTTCCGATCCTATAGTGGGTTGGTGAGGCTTCTTACCACTTAGACCAAGCCCCACAGTTGGACCAGGTGCATGAAATCTTCCACGTGTCCCAAATAAAGAGATACATACACAACCTGATACATGTTATTCAATGGAGAGAGTTGGAAAATGAGAATATATCCACCTTCCTAGAGTACCTCATGTCGATTAAGGACTATAGGAGAAGAACTTATTAGGATGGAAAATTACTATGGTTCGAGTGATTTAATATAATGAGATAACATAGGAGAGATCTACGGAATCTGAGATTCATATGTGAACTCAATAGAGCCACATTTTGTGTATCTTATGATTTTTAGGGTGAGAATCCTTTAAGGATGAGAAAATCTGAAAAATATAGTTTTAGTAGATTGATCATTTTTATATTTATATATATATGTCTATGGATTTTTCATTAGAGTTAGAACCATATTTTAGGTGTTACAGAACTTGGGAATAAATATATTAAAAATATTGAAATATATTAAATAATAGACATGAAACTTTTCAAAATAAATATTTTTCCATCAATTGGGACCTTAAATGGTAAATCCAAGACTGTATTTATTATTATAATGTGTGGTTTACCCTAAGAGAGACATAATATTAGACTGTATTGAATGTTTCAAGGAAGGTGATCTTTGGAACGCATGTTAAATAAGTTTAGAATTAATTAATTTTAACTTATTAAGAATCTCACCTATCCCTATCATATATTTAAACACAATTATGGAAAATTAATAGAGTTATCTACATAACCTTGGGATATGGGAGAGTAGTAGGAGAATAGATTAGTTATCATTTTAAAACTCAAGAACATGTATCAATGAAAAAGGATCTATGACATTTGCGAGATGAATAATGAACATAGCCGGATCTTTATCATCATAACTAAATGACATATTATTCACCAATGTTTAATATTTTCTTAATGTAGGGATTACTATTTTTTTGTTTTACTCCCTTTAAGTTAATTTGGAATAATGTTTTTCATATATGCTTTATTTCTATGATCTCTATTATTCTCTTGTGCCCAAAATTAAACAGTGTTCTTGAACCAAATTACTTGTATCTTATGCACACTTAATTAACCCCCTTTTTTCTAACATATGATTGTTGATTGGTATTTCATCAACCTATGACGATCTTACCTCATCCTTATGTATATTCCCACCATCCTTCTTCATGTTTTTCAACATTACCACATGGGGTCCTAACTCAACATTTTTGAGATATAATTAAGCATGATAAAACCACCAAATTCAGGATAGATTCACCAAAGACATAGATATCAGTTATTTTTAGATGAATTGAGAAAATATTTTTGGTTTTGGTTGATGGATTCAAGTATGGGGACCACAAACAGTAAATGGAGATCCGATGAAAATTGTTCATGTAATTAGAATCTTATTTTCCAGGCACCAGAGGCTAGAAATTGATGATCGTAAATTAAATACTTCAAATTAGATAATTTTGGGAGAGTAAAATGGAAGTGGTAGTCGATGAAAAAATAGATCTAGTGTATGTGTGAAGAACATACTTATTTATCTATAAAAAACCCAACTACACACTTTATATCCTGGAGGAACCCTCATCGCGTATCTCCAGTTATCACAACTAGTAGAAATTTAGCCCAAGTTAAGTATCACATGTAATGTGATATATCCAAAACACTATTTGACCATACTAGGGAAATAGATCCATTTTCCGAGGGAACATGCCTAAGACACCATGTGAGGATACATTCCATTTCCCAATTAGGACACATCATGTGGAGGTACATGGTTAGTCAAGCAGTGTGCTGAGGGAATCCAACCAAGACACTGGGTGGATAGATACACCATGTTACTAAAGGGAAAATTCTTTTGTAGGTACATGGATATTCAGGCCATGTTCAAAGAGAACACACCCAGAACCCCAAGTGAATGTACATGTTTTTTTCTCATAGGGAAACACCATGTGGAGCCACATGGCTGGCCTAGCTATGTACAGGTGTCTACACACCCATGTGTTTTAGTGGAGTTATACTCCATATAACCCAATGTATGAATTGTGTACTTTTCACAAGATCTAAATCCTTGTGTATCTTCTTGTTCAAAACTCGGATTTATGTCCAAAAATATCCTATCTTGGGTAGTTTTCCATATGTGGTATGATGGTACCCTTTTATGTAGTATAGGAGATATGAAACTAGTTGTTTCTAGCATAATGATTCTTTATGTGATTCTTAGATAATAATAGTGATAATGTTTGACCATATGAGAGATGTTGGGGTTGGGAATCTTCGGATTCACTAGGGAGAGGGTCCCCTATACTCTTCATATAAGCAGAGTCAGTAATCCTCCATAAAATTGAGGGTGTGAACCCTTTATATACAGAGTAGTTTTTTCCCAATAATCAATCTACCATGGGGATTGGGTCCTCCAATGGAGATAGTATTTCCTAATCTATATAGTGCAATAGTGAGGATCATTCCCTTCACTCCAATTATTATGAGGTTGAACGTGGTGCATGGCATCAGATATGGGACCCTTGTACCTGTAGGAGGTCTTGTCATCATCTTTAGTATGCTATGGAGATTGAGAATTATCCCATATTACTGGAGTTTTAGTATGATAATATATATTGATTTGGTTTCATTTCACTATAAATATGTGTTTTATTGACTGTCTCTGTATTGATTCCTTTTTTTGGGGAATCCAATTGAGTGTGTTTATACTCACCCCTACAAGGGCTATGCCCACACTTGTTAATGGTATGAAATTGAAATGCAGGTTGATAGTTCCATTAGTGGACCTAGTATTAGTGGATTATAGTAGTATATGTAGGTTCTAGTCATGTTTAGTGCTCATCCTTAGATATTGTGATGTGGGACCTCTTCAGTTTCCCCTTTTCTATTAATTTTTAGATTTGAACCTCTTTTCAAGTTAGATGTGTATATTTCCCCTTTCAATCTTTTATATTACCTTACTTCAAATTTATGTATTTCTGGTGGTTTTTCTAAATGTTTTGACTACTCTATTGATGTTTATAACTTATATTATATATTTTAAATGATTCATGATGCTGGTTGTGTATGTGCATATATGCACCATTTCCCAATTACTCCCATTTAAATTATATTCCTACCTAGTGTTTTCACAAAACTTTCACCTATTAGAGGTATGATTGGGCTGTCACCCTCAGCTTACTATCATCCTAAGTGGTCTCCCTATGGGCTGGGTCATTAAATGTTGAGTTATCAATTATCATATACACCACCATACACTTACCAATTTTAGTGCCAATCTGTACTGGCTTCAGGTTACACATGATCTACATCCACCTTCATACATGGCCACCATTGATTTGGGCCACTTCCATGGATAAAAGGATATTATAGCGGTCCTCTCCTTGTGGGTTGGATTAATATTTTTAACTCCCCATAAAATTCCATTATCAAAATATCATTTAACATTCCAAAAAATATCCAAAACACTTTTATATTGTATATATTTTTCATTTATTCATTTTTTCATGGAAACTTTCTTCTATAAAACCTATTAGATTAACTATTAATCCATAAAAATCTTATAAACATTACCATGAACACCACCAATTTCAAGTTACACATATTTAAATAAATTCTTTAAGATATATTGTCAAAAATAATTCCAGATATATTTTAAAAATATCAAACACATGTACCATTTGTTGCATCATTCCCCCATTTGTATTTTGTTGATAATATTCAAAAAAATATAAATACTCTTCTCTAAATTTTTCAATAATATTCAAAAGATGTTCTTCTTATTTCTTTTGGGGATAATGACATCATTTTCAATCCAACTATCTCAAAACATTACTTTCACCAAAGTTGATATGATAATTCACCACCTATT
Source organism: Viscum album (assembly GCA_963277665.1). NCBI lineage: Eukaryota > Viridiplantae > Streptophyta > Magnoliopsida > Santalales > Viscaceae > Viscum > Viscum album. Next base: position 1,643,709,168 of record OY728119.1, on the reverse strand, counting down.
ATACCTTGATGAATTCCAGATTTAGAGAGACAATGATCACCCTTAATACATGCCTCACAACTCATCATGTCAAAACTATCAAAATATTCAATCATAACATAACCAACTGGATTAGACCTATCAAAATCAGACTCAATTTTCATATAATAACTACTTTAATCCTTTTAATATTAAATGAGTGTGTTTCGCCACTTAGGAATGACTTGTTAGAAAATCCTTTAATCTTAGTTAGTGAGAACTCAATTTTGGAAAAAATTATATTTTCTAAGGATATTAATAATGCCTATATTTCTCACTATATATCTATAAAACAAATAAAAGCTAGATAAATCAAACACTCTTGTGATATAAAGAAAACTCTCAAAACAATTGTGAGTAAAAAAATTTAAATCATATAAGTGAGGATAAAACCACCTATAAAACAAATTTATACCACTTGTTAATACTATACCGATGATCTGACTTGAATCCCATATCCCACAATATTTCAAAATACATCCCCTCATTCAAATGAAGTTGATATGCCTTTATGTGATAATATTCAACTCACCCTATTTGTTTTAAATTATAACCACCATATTTTATGATGATCCTCAACATGGATGACCTCTTGTTGATACCAATTTATTGATGCTATTTAATTTTCTAGGTAGCCTCATGGTAACCTAAAATAACACGCTGATAATACCATCAGGTTAAAGTATAACAAATAAATATATTAGTTTGAATTTTAATTCTTCTTCATATGGTTGCACAATCACTTCTCAGATAATTAAAACATTTTTCAAGGGATAAGAGTACTTGAAAGGTTAAAAAAATAAATTAAAATTAGTTATAAAATCCTAGTATTTAATTTAATCCTAATACACTATTAATCATCGTTGATACCCTCTAAATTTAATAATTCATGAAAGTATAAATAGATTCCAACATTGGCTCTTCAAATATGAAAAATTAAATTTTAGTACTTATTCAAATCCTTCATTTATTAAAAAAATACATATTTAAAAAGATTATTTTATTAATGAACACATGATTCATATCCCCCTTGAAATTTATCTCCCCCATTATCTACAATGCTTTATTAAATGGATATAATCAAAATTCACTGGTGGACAAGGGATCCTCTATACTCATTAATTTGAGGATTTTTTCTAGTTATATCAATATGAAATTTAATTATCATATTTTCCAATATTTTTTCTAAAATTTTTAATCTTAAATTTCTTTTATACATAACATTTTTTTGTGAGAAATATCCCACTAGAGTAGTTCTTATGCAATGTATCTATTATGAATTACTTTATTGGAATATTTTACCACATAAGAGTTTCCCTTGTGAATTCCTTCTTTAAATCTTCACTCACCATTTCATTAACAGAAGTAGACTCCTCCATCATGGATAATTCTTTTCCTTCTTATATATTTTCATTGTTTGTTAAGGGATATCCCATTAGAATTAATTTTTTTAAAATATGGTTTTATTTTCTTCCATGATGGAAACTGTGAAAAGACTATAATTTATTATTCTTGTGTAATCTTTAGATTCCATTCTTCCTGATAATTTAGCACACCAAACTTTTCAGTATTCCATTATTATCTCATTCAATTAAAATGATTAGAGGATAACCTTATGATGTATTTGTTTCTTATATTACTAAAATGATTAGTAATATGACTTGGGTTATCACACATACTATAAATTTTGGAAATACCATATACTATAAAAAATTATTTTAGTTGGGATGAGAATTTAGTTGGTCCTATTATTATATACTTCCATCTAGATTTTATTTACACACAAATGGTGAGTCTAATTTTACCACAAAAAATTTCATTTCACTCTCATTCTATATTGAGTTGTACTTACACTAGTGGTAAAAATACTAAACTACCATTTTGGTATAATTAGGATAGAGTACTACTCTTTCTTTCTACAGTCTCCCTATGAGTCTCTTCAGTTTTTTTCATTGTAGCATGCATCTAGTGCTAAAGTCATAAAAATATATATTATCTACCAAATTTTGTTTGGTGAGTGGATGAGATTAATTTAATTTTTTCCAAAGATGGATAGAGTTATTATGATAATATATGGGTATGTATAACTCCAACCTCTAAGGCAAAGTAGTTGATGAAGAGTGTTCATGGATTATAGGAAGTTGAAATCATATACCAAGAATAATAATTTTATATTACCCTTAATTTATTGTCTTCTTTAATGAGAAGAATAACATGAGTTCTACAGATTCCTAGATTTCTATTTAAGTATAATAAAATCCTGGTTTCTTCAAAATTACAAGAATACACAACCTTCACCTATATAGTTGGATCATTTTCATTCATAATTATACCCTTTGTGTTGTCAAATTTTCTTAGTACATTCTAATGATATATGGTGGGAATTTTCTATTACATGGTGGAAGAGTTTATAAAAGACTTTATGGGTGAATCAAATATTTTTGGGGATATATTTAGGGTATTTCAGAGAAATGTTTAAATTTTTTTATCTAGATGTGACGATAATAATCTAGATCTAAATTTGAAAAAAAATTCTATTTCATAGTTAAATAAGGATTCTTCCTTAGGAATATTATTTCTAGTAAGGTAATTATGGTTTATAAATAGAAGGAATATATCATTCATAACCCTAAATATCTAAAAACTATCAAAGAAGTAAATAAATTCTTAGGAAAGATTAATTTATATATAAGTTTCATTAGTAACTTCAACTCTATTATCCAAACCCTTTGTGATATAATTATAAAATATGCCCATTTTTGTACTGAATGTTATAAAAAATGCTTATTAACTCTAAATTTATTTCTTATTTATCCAACTATACTGTGAGAATCTAAGTATAACATTATTTTTAAAACAAATGTATTAGGACCTATTTAGGCATGATGATATGTGGTAAATTAGGGTAATGAAAATTTAAAACATTTTTATTGATGTTTTTCAAGGATATTACTATTATGAATTAATACTTTGTTAAAAAATAACTTAACCCTTAACTTCACTGAATTCAAGTATAAATATGGAGATATGTTTCATTAATTGACACAATGGTTTTTTTACGTTTTTCACCCACACTATAATACTCCATGGAGCATGATATGAATATTGTATCATTGTTCTAATTAACCAATATCCTAACTAATTTAAATGGTTTCATGGTTCTGGGTTGGATCAGTTCCACCCATGGCACACTGCCTTTAGAAGTTATAGGTTTTCTCATTTCCACTCAACAATCACTAAATTTCCACATTCTTCATGAAATTATCTAAGGTACGACATCATATGATATCATTATTCTTTCTACCTCTTTTTCGTATATCTATAGTGTAATATCACAAAATAGTTTATAGAAAAGTATTTCCCTTCAAATAGATACACTTGTGTTGGGTTAAATCCTGGTATAAATTGATGCACTATTGAATCTCCTTATATATCCTTCATTGGATTGATGTAAACGCCCTCATAAAAAATTATTTTTCATTATATAATAAATCTTTAACACCTTATCTTCAAAATAATGATTCCTCCATTCTATTTCACTTTGTTTCATAACAACAATCCATTATTCTTATGAGAACATGGGTCTTCTGGAGGTTTCTAGTTTTCCTTTTCTCTCCCAATACTCTAATATTTTATAGTGAAAATGAGAGAGATAATTATTAATTATTTTTTATATTACTCTATTTATAATGAAGAATATATCCATATAGATACTCACATTTTATTTCTTGATCCTATTGTAAACGATTCTAGTAAGTGTTTTTCAATTTTTTCAAAATGGAAACACAGGAAGACTTCTATATAGTGCCATACTATAACTCCCTCACTATTATAATACCTTTTTAGATTTATATATAATACAATAATGTGTATTTAAAAATACACATAGGTCATTTTTCCACTACAATCTTCAGATATTCACCTCCTTTTTTGTCTTTGGGAATCATCATGGACAACATCTAGGTAAACCAAATCAATGACTCCCATGAATATTTCATATTTGAAAATGATATATTTAATAAATAAAATAATATCCTAAATCTTTATGAAGTTAAGATACTTCATAGTTGGATATTTGACTTGAAATACCAAAATCCATTTGCAGTAATATTATTTCATTACACCTCACCCATAAATCCATTTACTAATATGAACAAGGATCCTATTTCCCATTTGAAGTTCCATGATGTTTTAAACATTTTGGAATATATTTTTTTTAATTATTAATGTGATTTCATAATTCGATGATGTTACAAAAATATCAAAAAATAAACTCCCTAAATCGCTGACCAATCCTCTTTGCTAGGACCTTCAGTTATATAGATCACTAGCTTTGAAAATGAATATAAGAAAAACCATACATGGATGTTCAGGTTTTTAAAAAAATCACATAAATATATTTACATATGTGAACCCTTCAATAGTGAAATTATCATACATTGAAAAAAACTGAATACTTGAATTCCTCACATAGCTGAATTTCCTTAAATTAATAAATTTTTCATACAAGGTTAGATTCTTTACCAAATTATCTTATGTTTCTTGTTTTATATGAAAACTCCATCATATAATGAAATTCACATACATATCCATACCTCACTTATTTGACTCCCCTACATATCTTAATTTATTTATTTTTACATTGATATACATGGGATTCCTTACATAACTAAATTTTATTATGTCACCAGAATACCATCATGTAGAATTTTAGATTAGTTGATATTTTATACATGATTCTTTAAGGAAATCACATACATGGGAAATCCCATAAATGGATACTTATCTTTTTTTATATATTTTTATTTCCATTATTAATCTAATATAAAATTATTTTATATCTACATTTATTTTCTTTGGGCCTTAATGGATGTCTCTATGAACTTATTCTAAAGAAAATTAATTTCCTTCTACAAACATATGATCCTTATATATTTATTCCAAACTCCAAGAATCAATTTACCATCCACATATATTTTTTAATAAATCCAATAGATAAATCCATTAAGATCCACTTGTCAATAAATCCAAACAAAACCTTGGAAAACATTTAAAAAATCTCAATAATGTTTGGTGTATCCATAAATCTCCTCATGTTTTCAACAAATCACCTAGGAGTGAGTCCAAAAACATTATTCAAAAAATAAAAAACAACTCGATGGGTCTTAAACAATTTATTACTTTCTATTTATTAATTGGACTCTCCAAGATACTCAATCTAACCATTTTTCAATGAAATACAAAGGGAAATACCCAAGCCAATTTTTTTCTTCATTCAATGTATATCCCCCTTTTTGGTATTTTCAAGTCTACTCACCCTTGATAATATAGTTTTACATTTTTAGCTGATATCCCCCATTGAAGGGATCTATCCTTTTATATCATTAGATAAATAGAAATTAATCTCCCCCTTTCCCAATAAATGGTTTTAATATAGGTTCTTATCCTTTTTAATGTTTGGGATGGAACTATAATAATGTTTAAGTCCCCCTTTATTCATGAAAGGTTCCTCATGGGATTCAATTATACCTTTATATATATATATGGAATAACTATTTAATTCTTTTCGATACCCCCATTATCAAAACATGTGATATTGTGGTCTATACATTTCTTAATTCTCTTCATGATACCAATTTTTTATTCACATTTGTTGGAAACATTTGAGCTGTATAGAATTATTTTGATCATCAAATTTATTGTATGTCTTACTAATTCCATAATATAATATTCTCACCAAACTGTACTTGATTAAGAAAATTAGTGAGTGAGTTTACCCCCAATCACTAGAGACATCAAATAGATCCACTATGATGGTTGATCCTAAGATTTTTTTTGAATCAAGAGTTTCTATAAACAACACCAATACTTTCTATGTAACTTATGATTCCAATAAATTTTTATTAGCTTCATCTTTCACATTTATAGAATCAATAACTTGTGATCTCTATTATACATTCAAACCAAAGTGTGACTATGTTAATTTTAATCACATTGAGTGTAAGACATACTAATTTTAAAAATAATTGATACAACTTGTTAAAAATAAAAAAATGATACAAATTTATTCTCATTCCTTGAGCTCATTATAGGATTCATCCTTATGTAAATGTGGATTAATAGCTATGAATATTCATATTTAAATCCCACTAAATTCCAACATTCGATCATGACAGAAAATACTGAAATTTAGTTCATCTTGGGGGTTACCCTTATTAGGAAAAAAATCTACAATTAGACAGTAATGGGTATGCAGTACACATATAAAACTGATACCAAATATGATAATACAAACACAAATGATCAATAAAAATAGTAATGGTAATACTAAAGTCTTCTACTATGACCTATTTATTGCAGTAATCTATTACCACTCATTTTCGGACCTAATAACACTATAATTAACTAATTATAGACCTGATACCATTTTTAACAACATATATGGGTTTTAAACCTCTTTTTATCATAATTCTGGATCCTTTAACTATCAAAGTTTATGTATATAGTGGGACTATTTTTAATTATAGATTTATAATTTTTTCTAGAAGGAATATTTCATGTGAGTTAGTTGATTGAAAAAATGTTCCTAGACACTTCTTTATGAGTTTGGTTCATTCTCAACTTATTTGGTAACGATCAATACCAATTTTGGGATTGAAATACTATATAGAAACCCTTGTTTCATGCACTTTTCAGATCCAAATAAATATTCTCTCAGCTCATTCACAATTATTTTTGAAAAAAACCACCCCATTGATTGTTTATTCACCATATGAATTCATCACCCCAAAAATATAAAAAATGTTTAATTCATGGGGATATGGGTACCTCAAAACTCTATAAGTAGATGTGTAAAGTTGTTCTTGTTGAAATAACCTTATATTTCCATGTTTTCTCCTCTATTTTTTTACAACAGTTATACTTTATTTTTTCCAAGAGGTTCTTTTTTATAAAATATATTTTGAAATTATTCTTAACCCACCTTTAGTATGAAAGTACTCTCCAATTATCCTCAAAAATAAAATATTGATAGATATAGATCTTTCCATTAGTTCATGTTAGTTTCCCCCTTTTATAATAGTTTAACACCTCAAAGAACTTTCACTTAATAAATCATTTTATAATGATAATTATGAGAATAATAGCCATAGCTATTTTATTGTGAATGAGAAAACATTTTCTCTTGTTTAACACGAGATTCATAGAAATCTATCTACTTTAGTGTCTCAAAAAATTAACTTGTGATGTGTTTATGAATCTCAAAAAATCACCTCAAGTTTCTAAATATTAATTGAGTGTTAATACATTTTTACTAACATATTGTTGGGACTTTATTAAAAATTATTTCCAAAACACCCAAAATTTTCCCTCATCTTGGTAAGTACTATACATGTCTTATTTGAATGCTTCAGATATTCCTTCAAAGTCACTTTATTCATTTATGAGTGTACCCAATCCACCTACTATCAGAATATATTTCTCTTCAATTCATAATGAGAATTAATTTTTTTTGAGTGTCTTTCAATTAGAAATATATTCTTTAAATGTTGGTGATATCTTATCCAACAAGTCAGTTTTTACCTTTATTTTAGATTTCATTCAACCAATGAATCCTTTATGTTTCACATTTTCTTGTTTTTCCATAAAACTTCTTGACCAATTATACCATATGTATAATAATTTTTTTCTTTCTTATCCTTCAAAATTAAAAACATCCTTTTTTTCATATCCATTTTCAGTAGAAGTTTTCTTGAGATCTTCCTACATTATGGAAATCTCCTTCTGTTCATCAGTTTGGGAATCATTCTTCTCCATTAAAATATTATCATCCTAAAAGAATCTATTATTTATTATTTTTAATTTTTTATCATCAATATTTAGTTCTTTGACATGAATTTCTTATGATTATTTATCCTCTTTTATAATTATATTTTGTTCTTGTAGATGCTGATATAATTCTTTTAAAATGTGTCAATATTCCACCTACAAAAACCTAGGTATATCCCCATCATTGGTATTATGTACATAACTTGAAATTTAAGGTTCTAAAGCCTTCCCTTGTGTTTTTCCAATTCTATGTTACTTTGGGAGAGACTAGAATAGTTTTGTAAGAGTTTGGGAGCTAAAATCTGGATGTAGGGTGATTTAATTGTGTCAATTAATGTTCATGTTGTAAGGGAGTAGTTCACAACCTAAATAAAGGTAATTTGCGTGCTGTGATTCATGATGTGAATAATCAATTCATGGTGTGAATGGATGAAGGGACAGATTCTGTGAATCTTCCCAAGAAAATTCGTGGCATGAACATGTGCTTAATGGTGTGAATTTCTCCTAGCTTTATAGGATCAGAGCGAAGTGTATTTTTGGTGAGCCTTAAACTTGAAACATTCATGATGTGATTGATCCATTCACCTATTAAAATCTATTTGGTAAAATACCCAAAAATTTTATTTCCCATTGATTTTTTTAAAATCCTCCAAATTCTCACAAAACCCAAGAATATAGAGGTTCTCTTTTAGGTTATTTTGAATCCATTTAATTTGGGATTTATTCTCATAATCTTGTGATCAATCCATGGTGATTTGAGGTGTGTTTTAAATTTTTATCATGTGGTATCTTCTTTATTTTATTTTTTTTCTCTATTATTCTCATGGAGTTCCTTTTATTCTTGTTGGTACGTTTATAACATGACATCATTTAAGGGATATAGATTCCTTATGGGAGAGGTGATTAGAGAAAAATGCACATGGTTTTCTCTTTTTTAGCGAATGATGAAAGTTTTAATGTAGGGGATTCATTGCTTATATTATATTTTAATTAAAATTTTAAGTCATCATTCTTTATATCATTATATAATGGTGGAATTAACCTTATGGAAGGTTAAAATAGAAATAAAGAATGAATTTTGGGAATGTATTTTAGATATCACAAGTGTTTATTTAGTGTTGATGGTTTGCATATTAGTTTTCAAGATAATGTGCTATCTATTGATTATTATAAAGTCTACCATATTTCTTATTCATGGAAATTTGATAAATAATGTAAATATGAAAATTATTTTTGACTAAACAATAAATATTCATGTTTAATTGATATTTTTCTTCCATATAATTGATGAAAAATGAAATTATTCTTAAATCATGTTTAAATAGTTTATATCTACTCATATATAATTCCTTAGGTTTCCTGTGGTTGTAATATATGTTAAAATAATTAGAAAATTTGAGAAGGTAATGAATTGGTTGTTTCTTAAAGATGCATTTTTATGTTTGAGAAATATCAGTTTTTATGATGATTAGATTCTATGATTTTGGGGACTTGATGCACTATTAACAATATATTTGTTCGTTGTACCTTGTGTGATTTCTCTAGATGTGGAGCCTTGAAATATTAAATAATGAGAGTATAGGATGTTTAATGGTTTGATGAGGAACGAATATGAATTTTTGATTTTTTAAAGTAGTTGATATAAAAAGAAACATGATGGATGATGTCACACATAATGGTGTTAGGGATGAAATTGGGATTTATGGTGTGGGTTTAAGCTATTCTTCCGCATTGTTTGATGAATTGAAATATTTGTTGTTTATTGTTTATTAATTTACTATATGGAGGTTGGATGACTAGGTTTCTTGTCTTTTTTCATTCCATTTCCCACTACTTGATAAATCTAGTTGTATTTGGCATATACATATTTTATGGTAGCTTAGGATGAGTATTGAAGTACATGGAATTATAAAATTGTAATTATATTTTAAATGATTTGACCCATGGGGTTTGGAGTTCGATTGTTGAATCAAGGTTTTGGCAGTTAATTATGTATTATGAAATGTTAAAGGATAAAATTAGTTGAAAGTATCATTAAGTGTTTTTATTCTTATAGGTTAAATAGTTTTTTATCATTTTAAACTATATGTCTAAGAAATGATAGTTATATCTGAGTATAAGGAAATGTAGTTACCCTTAGTGCGTATTTTGATATATATATATATATATAATACTTATTTTATATGATTTCACCTTATAGGCCTCCCATTTCTGTAGGTATTCTGACAAAAAATAGACTTTGGGGGTATTTTCCCAACATCTAGGTTGATGAGGATGAATGACTAACTACCCCTCTCCCCCACTCTCTTATCTATGTAGTATTACATGGTATCATGCTGAGAGGTTTCCCTCATATGTATGTGTAAAGAGGGATATAAAGTCTTGTGGTTAATTCACAAATATTTATCTCTAGATACAATCTCCTAGGTATTATTACAGGTTCACTGTGCAAGATTTGTGAAGGATTGTGGGGGTAGTACATGGTGTATGAGCTATGCTAGCCTCCAAATGTGACATCCCTAACCCGAATTCCCCCAAACGGTGCCCCGAGCGCGGTTGGTCACATGGATTCAAGTGCATATCCCCAAACTCCAGAGGCTACTATCTAGTAGAGAGGTCCTATAGGAGTTAGTGGGGATACTATTTAATAATTACCAGAGTATCACAATGGAAGTCAAATATAATAAGTTGTAGAAATGAAATAAACAACAGTCAACTGAAATTAAGAAAACACATGAATACTTATCAATGAACAGAAGTTTCTCACATAAAAAATGATATAGATGATACATGTATCTGGAAATCAGACAAAGAAATACATGGAAACAAAATAGAAGTATCCAAAATGATGAAAAGACCAAAAACGTCCTTGCAACATCGCAAGCCTCAGCTTGGTCCTATGCTCTCTAGATCCAAATCCACAGTCAACAACCAATACCATGGAGTTTTACCTTATCATCACTTGAAACCATATAATCTATTTGGGTCCTTGAGGAGGCCCAAATAGGGTGAGAGATAAACATCCCAGCAAGGAACCACACAGAGTCTGTACAGTATTAATAGCAGTCCTATAAGTGAAAGAATGTGTTTGGAAATTAGTAAGGAAATAGTGTATTCCTATGGTATAATTCTAATACGGTAAGTAAAACTAAAAAGCCTTTCAAGGACTCCTACGACAACATCAACACCTAACTAGGAAGCTATAGGAAGAATAAACAAGTCACATGGATACGCCGTACATCCCACTATATCATGTAACCCTCAACCATGCCATAATAAGACATCCAAAATTCCACAACCATGCCATATAGTGGAGTCTAGACCACAATGGCCGGATCCAAGGTATCATGTTCCCAGGTGTCCATGAAATTATTCTAGACCATGATGGTCTGGATATAAGGATCTTGTCCATGTAATCCACAATATGTCCCATAGGCGTCCTAGTGGAAACTTGGTCTAGGAACTGGTTGAATTCCTAGGAACACGTGTACCGAAATATCCTATGAAACTCCATGAAATCTAGATCTATGGGGTATAAAATCCCGAGACATCCCACAGAATCAATAACCAAGGGGCATAGTCATCCAAAAGAATACACTATCGCATTCCAGATCCATGGAGAGAAGTCCATGGCATCTATAAAACCATTCATTCCAAAAAAAACAATTCAGGCTTCCAATGAGTAACCCTCTCACACAACCAAGTACAATCCATGAATATACCCACCCATGAATCACATTTATAAATATCCATTCATATGGTCCTACCCTCCCATATTCACCATTTAACATGACATTAATCAATTCATATATGTATACCCACACAGAACATCCATTTAACATTACCATCTAATCAACAATAAGCATGTCATAGAATGATATCAGTATGAAAGGAATAAATAAATCTCCTAAGAATATATTCAGTCCCATTAAAGAATCTAAGGGATTTCTCTAACTAGACACACATAAGTACACACCCCATTCGTGGTTTAAATAGGCATAAACATGTTAATTTCTCAAGGCACACCCCATGGGTTACCTCAAAATAGGCAATAGGTGTCAACTCACCAAAACAAAACCTACATGCATCCTCACTAGGTCTGACTAAGACTTCCCGGATTAGCTCTCTAAAAAAAAGGTCCGTTCCAGAAATTCTGACAGGTAGCATATCAGCCGAATTCCCGAAAAGCACCAGAAAATCTGAAAGAATGTAGAGACCACCTAAATTGGCTCGGTAGTAGAGAGATCATCTAGTATCAAGTCCTGATTTGTCTTGGTTTAGGAGATATCTAAAGAATGGATGAAAAATGAGATATTAGGGCATATGATCCTTGAATCAAATAGCATAATCAATTGCCAAAAGAATCAAATATGGATTAAAAGGAATATATTCTTTATCGATACATATCCGATGAGATGATCCATGGTCAAAATAGAGGTTGTACGGAAAGTAGGGACCAATCCTTATGCAAGGTTCCCAAGGAGAGATCCTACATAGAAGATTTTTTGTGCATTGAAAAGAAACCAAAAAATTGGTTTTTAGGTTTAAAAGTAGAAAATTTTAATTTAATTATAATTTTAGAAAAACACTCATAACAGGATCAAACAGTTTACCTGCAGGGTTTTCCAAACCATGAGGTAACCATGCTTAGCTCACTACCTCAAAGGGGCACATTTCATGGTTACCCCACATGGTTTGACTAACTATGCAGTAACCATGTGGAAACTATCTGCCAAAAGTATACAATTTTTCAGTCATTCCACATAACCATATGATTAACTTAACCGTGCGCAAGACGTGCGAAAATTGTGTGCTAGACCATTTCAAGCACAAAACATGGTTTCAGGATCCAAAGAAGCCTCAGACACCTCCAAAACACCCATGATCATAAGGGGTACATATGTAAGGCCATGGATAAGAATTTAAATCGAAAAGAAAAGTATTTTTATGTCGTACGAAAACCTGATTTCTAAAAATCTTCCCCTTTATTGAAATTCGTCCCCAAAATTCTATCATAAGGGTGGTAAAGATTCATCTAAGAAAAACTCTGGCCACCGAGCATGTACGTCGGCCTCCCACTCCCAAGTCTCATATGGTAAATGGCCCTGCTTCCATAACACCCATACTAGAGGAATTGACCAGACCCAAAGGATATTCATGATCCAATCAATGATATGAATTAGATATTCCTTAAAGGATGGATCAAACTAAATCTCAACCTCCTTAGGATGAAAATGTGTGACGAGTCTGAATGGTAATGGGATATTTGAGATACATGGAAGATGTCATGCATGAGTCAGTACCTATGAGTTAACTGCAACCGATATGAAACCAAACTGGCTCTCTCTAGAATCTCAAATGGCCAAATATATCTTAGTGAAATATTACCATGTCTACTAATCTACCTGTGCCGTAACCTCGGTAAAACATGCAAGAAAACTCAATCCCCAACCTTTAACTATAGAGGTCATCTTTGGTGATCGATATAAGATTTATGATGAAACTGTGCTGCAACCATTTTCTTCTGAATCAACTAGACTTGTTCAAAAGACTCCTGCACGAGATGCCGTCCTAGTAAAGCTTCCTCACCTACCTCCAACAAGCACAGGGATAACAACATCTTCTACCATATAAATTATCATATTTTTTGATATGTAGAGGTTCCTAATAACTATTATTATAGGAGAACTCAACCAGGGGAATGTGCCTCTCCCAAGAGTCCCCAAAATCTAGTATAGATGTTTATAACACGTCCTCTTGTATTTTTATTGTATGCTCTGACTAGCCATTAGTGAGAGGGTGTTATGTTGTTCTCAGAAGAACCTATGTACCCAAAAACCTCTAAAAACTCTTCCAGAAATTATTCGTAAAGTGTGTGTCCCCATCTGATGTGATAATGTGAAAAAACCGTTAAAGTCATACTATTCCATGTATATTCATCCTACTAAACTCATCCACACTAAAGGTATCCCTAATCTGAAAATGTGTGTGACCTTCACCATCCTAGGAACAATAACCACATAACATCTTTACCTAGAGGATAACATGGAAAAAAATCAATGAAATCCATCACGAAATCATACCATTTCCACTTCGAGATAGTTAATTGCTGTAAAAACCCATCCAATCACTAATGTTATGCCCTCAACTACTGACAGGTGGAACATCTCATAAGAAAACAATCTATGTCTCTTTTCATACCTGACCACCAGTAAAGATAGCACAAGTCATGATACATTTTGGGGAAACCAATATGTATTGCACATTCTGAACCATGATACTTCCACATAAACATCTTACATACATCTCATGGAACCCACACTCATCCATTTATATGCAAGATCTCATCCTCTCCTACTTTCCGACTAGGAGGGGTTCCTCACAAGCCACACTCTCCCATAGAAATATTCCCTCTGAATAAGATAGATACCTCATCCTAACTCTATCCAGTAGGTTAGAGGTCACAAATAAGGTTAGAATTTTCATGTCTATCATTGACCTCCAGATGCATCTAAGAGAAAAATGCTAAAATATTCCACTTGCTACTAGCATGTTGCACTACCTGTATCAAAGTCCTCCTACTCAGTTCATTACCCACTACATTACCTTTACTATGCATGTAGAAATGATTGAGTTCGAAGGACTATAGGTACTCTACTCATGTTCACTACCTTAAAATTAGATCACACTTCATAAAGATGTACTTGATGATTTTTCAGACCATGTACACCACAAAATGGTCTCCCACAAAATAGGTCTCCGACATTGCAACACATAAAAAACTACTACTAACTCGAGCTAGTACGTTGGGTAACTCCTCTCATGTGCCCTCAATTTTCAATACCCATACACCGTGACACAATCTCCCTACATCAACACTACTCCTAGCCTAATATTCAATGCATCACAATATTCAGTGTAAGTCTTGACCTTATATAGAAGTATCAGAACTAGTGTTGATGTTAACCTTCCTTTCTGCTCCTAAAAAGTTTTCTCTCATGAATCTGACCACAAAAAATTCACTCCCTTTTTCGTCAAGCCCGTAAATAGAAATCCTCAGCTGGAGAATTCCTATATAAAATTCCGGTAGTAACAAGCTAGCCCCAAGAAACTCCAGATGTCAAACAAATTCTTGGGATTTTCCCATAAAAATATATTTCTCACCTTCTTTCGGTCCACTAATAATTTGTTCTCTGAGATGATCTGACCTAGGAAGTGAATCTGATCCATCTAAAAGTGGAACATTGTGATATTACCATATAAATGATTTACTCTCAATGTATTAAACAATATCTCATGGTTGTTTGAATAGTCATGTAGATTGTGGGAATACAACAAGATATCGTCCACGAAAATCACCAGAAAAGAATCCATGGATGGAACACTTGGTTCATCAATGCCATGAAAACAAATGGAACATTCGGGAGACCAAGATATATAACTAGATACTCATATAACCCATAAGTTCAATGGAATATCATACAAGGTATGTCTATAGGTAGAACACACAATTGGTGATATCCTGATCTCAAATCTATCTTCGAGAACACTTGAGATCCTCATAGCTAATCGAAAAGTTCATCTATCCATGGAAAGGATATTGTTTTTTAACCATCATCTAGTTCAGTTTTCGATAGTACATGCATAGCCTAACGATATCATTATACTTTTTCAAAAAAGGACCAGCGAACCCCAAGAAGAAGTATTGGGCCAAATAAACCCTTTCTCATCCAAATCCTTTAGCTTCCTCTCAAGTCCTACAACTTCACGTAGAAATCCTATAAGGAGGAATGGATACCAGTGAAAATCCTAGAACTAGATCGATGGAGAACACCACCTATCTCTTATGATTTAAACTATAAATTTGATCATTAAATATGCACATAAGTGCTCAAATACTGGAGGGAAGTTTTCCTAACTCACTCCCTGATCATCCAGAAACAAACTTGTAATATGGGATATCATCCTGCCCAGCCCATGATGCTCGGGTCTAGCTCAGATCGCCTAGAAATCCCATTCTACCTAGTGAGTAAACACTAAACCCTCTAGTGATGATAATGTCACCCTATGACAATAGAAGTCAACGTACACTTGAAATGCCACTAGTCAGTCCATCCTGAGAAGGACATCAAACCTTATCATCTCGAGGACATAATGATCCTAGATGATGTAACACCCTCCAAAATCAAGGGGACACTCCATAAACTATCATAAATTAGTATTTTTGACTCCCAACAGTGTATCTAGTATTATATATCCCTTAGAAATAAAAACAACAAGCCCGTGAATTTTAACCACTAGTGCAAATATGAAACTATGTGATACACCTATATCAAAGAGAGTAGATTCAAAAGTATATACTAATAAGATCACACCTATAACTGTATATGGTGTGAGATCAAACTATTATTGGTTTTGTTTCACTTTATAAACCTGGCCTATACCATGAACCTATGATACTTCTTGTCTACCCTGAGTTGATTCACCCTATTGTCTCTGAGAAATTGGTGTCTGGAAAAAATGACCATGACCACCACTACCTTGACCTGACCGACCTGAACATCTCTAAATCACAGCCAGAGATGGAGCTGAAGAACATACTCCTGAACCCTATGTTTGTGATGACCCAAAACCACTCACAGCTAGAGGGAAGGTCCATCAAACCCGCCTTATGTTCCCCATCCTTCCATAAGATTGACACTCGACTGTTTCATTCTCACATTGATTCTTCATGTGGCCTCACCTACCACACTGATGGAGATACACCATGATACTTTCACCCACAGTCGGACTTTCACTCATGTCGTGGGAAGCCTCAAAATGGAACTTCCATCTTGAATATGTAGATCCACTTGGGCAAGAGAAAACACTAACTTATTTTGAACCCCAGCTTCCCTCGGGTTTCGCTCCATGATAAGTGCCTCATACCCAATATCAGAAAAATATTTCTACCTAAATATGTTGACCTAAGATCAAATAGCCTATCTGAGACCGTCCTTAAAGTCCCTCACTCTCGACATCTCGTCAGTAAGATACATTAGTAAAAAAAATATAGATCGGTGAAGCACACCAAATATTCCATAACTGTCACTGTGCTCTGATCTTGATGCATGAACTCACTAGCTCACATTGATGACAGATTCCCAAGGTAAAACTAGTCAAAGAAGAGGGTTTATAATTCTGACCAAGCCATATTTCATGGCCCATCATCCTTGTTTAAAATGTTTCACCAACGGTTTTCTACTCCATATAGCATATAAGTCGCGACCTTGACCTTCCACACTGGAGGTGTCTCAAGATGATCAAAAATTGATAATGTGGTATCAAGCCATAGTTCTAAAACCAATGGACCACCATCCTTTGAAAACATGGGATGATGCTGATGTTGGAACACCCATGTCGGCTCAGCCATAGACATGACTAGCTACGATGCTCCCTATTACATCTGCATATATCAAAATAAAAATTCTCAGAATAGTGCCTTGACACATATGTATGAAATGGCCTCTGGTGCCTCAAATGAAATTAAATGTGGATCATTTGGTATCCCATGTCCCACCATCTCTTATATATGGTCATCGCCTACCTCATAGCATACCACTAGAGGTCACCGTGATGGAATGTATCATCAATGCCAAACACATTCCTTAAAGAAGAACAACAACAAATCACACAACATAAAAGCACATGACATGCCAAAAACCTCCTAGAAACCAATTCAAACCCACAACCTTATCCTCAATCTAGGTATGTATAAAAAATATTCATCAAACCACTTGAAACTATGCCTCTTTCCCACTTAAAATCTAGGTCTTGGTCAAGTTTCTATCATCAGTTCCAGTTTCCATTTTCACTTCACATTATTTATCCCAGAAATTCCACCAAGGGTTTAACAATTCCAAATCCATTAGTTCCCATAACCACTATTGAATCCAAAATTTGGATCCCATTCAAACAATATGTATGAAAAATTTATTTAGAATTTACATTTCACTTGTGTGTCATTTCCCAATTTGTAAGGGCCCAAACTCCTTATGAATTAAAAGATGTCACCACTCCTCATTCAACTACACAAAAACTATCATAATAGTAGTCACATCTATCACATAAACTATTACAACAACCTTTAATAATTAATGTATCCTAGATATAATGGAATATATATAGCATGTAAATTCTAACAAGTGCCTATATGATGCATGAAAGGGCACACCATCATCTCATTAGGTTTCAACTAAAAATAAACCCTGAATTGTATCAATAGTAGCAACATAAATCATGTGCATCAACCAATGGTGAAATAAAATCAACTGTTATAGTCATAATCCAGAAGGTAACAATTCCATTTTAGGCAGTTTTTCTTTTCCCTATTAGTAGGGTAGCTACTCCCGGGCACATTTTATTACCTAAATCCAATTCCTTATTATCCCAGTCTAATGTAGCCAAACAATAAGTCAAACCTAAAAAGAAAATTTCCTATGATAAATCATTGTAAGGTCGTAGACCTGGATTCCACCCAATGGTTCCTTAATCCCAGTTGGTAACATGGAGTCAAGAATATCTCCTTAAACACCAAAGGTTTCTAACTAGCAGCGAGGGACCCAGAGAGTTAGTGGGAGACTATTTCCTCATTACCAGAGTATCACAGTGAAAGTCAAACAAAATAATTAGTGGAAGTAAAATACACAATAGTCAACTGAATGTAAGACAAGACATGAATACTTAGTAGTGACCAGAGGTGTATCAAATACAAAATGATATAGATGAGACATGTATCTAAAAATCATCCAAAGTAGTACTTGGAAATACAATAGAAGTTTTTAAAATGAAGGAAAGTCCTAAAATTCCCAGATGAATTGCAAGCCTTATCTTGGTCATATACTCCCCTCCTCTAAATGCACAGTCAACAACCTATACCAGGAAATTTTAACTTATCATCACCTAAATCCATATAATCTGTACATCCCACTGTATTAAGTATCGCATGACCACACCATATTGTGAGTTGTAGACCACAAAGTCTGGATCCAAGGAATCATGTACCAAGGAATCCTTGTAATTAATCTAGACCTTGATGGGTCAAATCTAAGGATAATGTCCAAGGAATCCATAAAGAGTTCCATGGGAATCATAGTGGAAACTTGGTCTAAGAACTTGTTGGGGTCCTATGAACATGTGTACTGAAATGTTCTATGTGAGTCCAAGCTAGCCGGATCTATGTGGTAACAAGGCTCAAGGCATTTTACAAAATCAAGAATAAAGGGGTATATTCAATTGAAGGCACCCACTACCACATTCCAAATCAATGGAGAGAATTCCATGTCATCTATCAAATAATTCATTCAAAATAAAAAATTAAAACCCAATGTGAGTATACCCACTAACACAACCAAGTACAAGCCAAAAGTATACCCACCCATTGATCACCTTTATCAATCACTATTCATATAGTCATAGCCTCCCATATTCACCATTTAACATTCCATTAATCAATTAATATTGGTATACCCACCATATATTCCATCTAAAAATACCATCTTATCTAAAATAATAATGGCATAGTAAGAAATCACTAAGAAAGGAGGAATTACATCTCTTAACCAGATATTAAAACCCATTAAGGCATCAAAGGGATTTTTCTAACTAGAAAATCACAAGCACCCACCCCATTAGTGGTTTAAACATACATAAACATTTTAATTCCTTAAGGTGCACCCCATGGGTGACCTCGAAATGAGGAATAGATGTCAACGCACCAAAATGGAACCTATGAGCATCCTCACTAGGTCCGACTAAGACTACAAAGAGTAGATCACTCAAAAAAGGGCCACACTAGAATGTACGATGACCGACATATTGGTTTAGTTTCTAAAAAGCACCTGAAAAGCTAAAATAAAATATATAACACTTATATTGGCTTGGTAGTAGAGAGTTTGTCTAGTATCGAGTCCCGATTTTTCCTAGTTTAGGAGAGATCTAAAGAACAAATGAAGAACCATATATCAAGGAATATGATCCTAAAATAAAATAGAAAAATTTATTTATTGAAGAATAAAATATGGAAAAAAATAATGTAGTACCTATAGATACAGATATGATGAGATGATCCACGGTCAAAACAGAGGTCAGATGGAGATTAGGGATCAATCTCAATGGTAGTTTCCAAATGGGGGATTCTACAGAGTTTAGTTGTTGTGCAATGAAGAGAAACCCAAAAATGGATTTTAGGTTTAGAATTTGAAAATTTTAATTTAAATAAAATTTAAAAAAAACTCACACAATAGGTTTTGACAGTTTACCTACACAGTTTCGTAAACAGTGCATTAACCGTGATCAACTCATTGTCTCCAAGGGGCATATTTCATGGTAACTCTGCATGGTTTGACTAACTGTGCGGTAACTATCTACCAAAAGTCTCCAATTTCTCAGACATTCCACATGGCTCAACGGCTACTACAACACATTTTCTAAAATTGTGCAGAATCTATTGCCTGCACTCACATTGTTATCTTAACTATGCGCAAGCAAGGCATAAACCTTGCACCATGTCATTTCAAGCCCAAAACATGGTTCCAAGATCTAAAAAATCCCCAAAAATCTCCAAAACAACCATGGTCACAAGCGGTACATATATAAGTCCCTAAAAAGCATTTAAAATAAAATTAAATGGATCCATACCTCATACAAAAAATAGTGTTCTTACACTAACAAACTACTTGATTACTATATGTAGGTGGTGAGGATGATGAGATTATTTGAAATATAAGGTTAAGACTATTTTATAGTTTTCTTTGATGCATTTGTATTATTGGATAATGATGAATAAAGACGTATAATGTTGGGTAGAATGATGAAAACTAGTGGGAATGAGGTATTAGGGTACCTACACTTTTATACTTATATTGTATATTATACAATTACATATACAAGTTACTTGGAGATATATACATTGTGATGTTGAGAACATAGAATACATGATTATGTGATGAGTTAGTTTCATTTTTTATTCACAGAGCATGGGTAAGGTTTCATCAAATTGAAAAAGAGGCTCCAAGGAGGATCCAATTACGTATACTTGTTATTCTCACCCCTATATATATAAAATATTTTTCAGGTCTATGGGAGATGGATGGTGTTCATGATAGGCATTACTTACTCTTGGAGTTATTCCAAAGCTGTTTGGGCCTTAGTGTCACTATTGATGATTTCCTTTTGGTACTTGTACTTTTTTTTGTAGTTGTTTCAGTTGACTGACATTCAATTCGTGTATATTCATCATTTATTTATTATGATAATGATTTGTTTGGTGGTATCATATTACCTATCATTCCTCATAATTTTATTATAGGTTAATGGATCCTAGTAGTGAGTATGTTATTTTTTTGGATCTATTCACCAATCAGTGACCTATTGGAGGTGGGCAATGGGTGTTATAATCTCTTTTCTTTTATTTTTGACCCAAGAGGGGTACCTTTTGGGTGGATTGATCATTCAAGATTTATTTTAGGGGAAATATTAAGGGATATAGTAGAGTTTGAAAGGAGACAAAAGTGAAAAACACATGGGTTAGTAGGGAAATAGATTCATTTGAGGTTATTATAGAATATAAAAAAGGTAGATTTTAAAATACAAATATATTTTTCTCCCTATGATACAAGTAAAGGGAATTTAAGTTTACTGAGCCTACTGTATAAAGTGATACTGGTTGTGGTGTAGAGACAAAAGTAAGGATCATGAATCATTCTAGTTTTCATCTTTGTTTGTGTTACAAAGATATTGCAGTTAAGGTGAACCTTAGTTAATTAATCTTAATATTCCATATTTTTGGGATTAGGAGTCCTTGGATATTTATTATTTTATAGAAATGGATCTTGGTTGAAATCCTTGTTAGGTTCATGATGATGATATTCAATAAGAGTTCCTTTATATCACCATATGGTTTAGGTCCTTGATAGAAAGACATAGATGAGGATACTCTAAGAGATATAACTACATATTCTATAGAATTATGATGTATGAATTTCTGATTCATGATAGAGGACTTTTTGTAGGAAGTAGTTATAGACTTTAGTTTAATCCATTCTCTAAACCAGCATTGGGTTTTTTAGTGGATATGATATTTCTTGGGGAATCAAACAATTGTAGTTATTATTACTTTGGGAGAACAAGGAGTTGAATATTTAATGGGATATGTTTTGATATAAGTTATATGATGAGTTTTTTTATTTGAATGAAATGGTGAATATTATTTATGATATTCTTACCCTTCCATAGGGGATTTCTAGTGTGTAGGAGTATATGATCCATTTTAGAAAACTTCTATAATATTATTTGAATCATTTCGTATATGAGGAGACCATGTGAGGAATTTTGAGGTGAAATTATCTCCAAATTTTTAGTGATAGTTCACTCTATTTATATTGCCAATATATCTCCATGTACTGTCAGAAACAAATCTTATTGAGAAGATATTGGCTAGGATCAGATCATCCCAGGAGAGGAGTCATCAAGATTATACACATAGAAAATTATAGCTAAAAGTTACTATGTTTATTTTAAATATATAAGGGTTTTTAGATAAATGGGGGATGTTTCTTACCCTATTAATACCATTTTACTTGGGTTTGAATCTCTCGGCTCCTTTCCAAGGGATCACATGTTTGTTTTTTTGTGTGGTGGCCATGGTCGTTAGTGGCGAGAGAGTTTGGCCTTTATCAGTCAAAAGTGTGTAGTTGGAGGTTAAATTTTGGTTTCATCATCATACTTGTATTAGATAAGGTAGTCTAAAGGGGATTCTCTAACCTATGATTAGTAGATTTGAGATGAGGTAGGTAGAGGAAAATCCTGCGATGATCCTCATCCACAGCGAGAAAAGCATATCTACGGAGGTGGTCATCATCAATGTCAGAAAGGATATGGAGAAGGTTGTGGATAGACTAATACTCTATAATATTCAATGATATATGATCTATATTTAATTAAATGTACCATTTTTTACTTTTATTATTATGTTCATGTCTTGATTGATTCGAGAGCTACATTGTCCCTCCTTTAACCTTCCCTAATTTGTGCTTTGGGACATGAGGTGGTGAGCCTTCTAGTTCCCTTGGAATTGACTACACCACTCTTGAGAATGTGTGATATTTATAAGGAATCACCACTCTTGGGGATATTTCCTATGTTTTCTGGTATAACAATATGATATCATCTTTATAATGGACTAGTTGTGCTCAGTGTAAGATATTCTATATTAATTAAGAAAACATAGTTTATTTTATGATTTGAGTAGAGAGTCTTTCATATATGTTAGTGGGAGATAACCTTGGATGGGTTGGAGGTGTGTTCAGTCATTGTCTTCATTGATGGTTGGCATAATGCTGATTTCACAAAATTTTTATCTAGAAGTGTTTCTTAGGGTTGTGGAAGACTAACCTAATGTTTTTTCTTCAAGAAGTTATTGTGTTACCCCTTTTATGGGAGATAGTGTTTGAGATAGTGATACATCCTGGTTCTTATCTTATTTTGATGTATCTACGTAAAGAAACACCTTCTGAGTTACGGGATCTATTGATACCAATCAATGATCACTTAAAGTGAGGTTTAATTGGGATGTGTGTGCCACCTTGGGGTGCTCCAAATTTTTTAAATAAATTTCTATGATATTATGAATATATATATATATATATTCCTCTTGAATAAAGTGAAAATGTGGAATCACTATCCTCTTCCATAGAGACATGATTGATTTGGTCAACTGAAGGGATCTAGTTGGTTCTTAAGGATTGATTTATGGTTAGGATATTATAAAATATAGGTGAAGAATGAGGATATTAAAAAGTGTTCCTTTTGATTCCATTATAGGGATCGTGATTTAATTATAAAACAATTCAGTTTGATGAACTGTCTAGCTATATTCATGGGATTTATGAACGTAGTGTTTTGAGAGTTGCTGAACTAGTTCACGGATATTTTATCAATGACATCCTTGTATAATACATGTTGATGGAGGAACACACAGAGCATTTGGAAGCAATTTTTGGAGTTCATCATTGAAAAAAACTATTTTAGAATCCATCAAAGTGTGAGATATGGGATCTTGAAATTTATTTCATTGAAAATATCATATCCTAGTGTAGATTAGTTGTGAATCCATTAAGGATTGAGGTTGTTGTTTCATGGTAATCCCATAATAATGTCGACGAGGTACGGAATTTCATTATTATTAGGGGATATTAAACTTGATTCTTAACTAAGTAATCTTAGATTATGAATCATTTTAGAAAAATAACTAGAAATTATTATCTTTTATATTATTTAACCAATGATAAGATACATTGGAGCATCTAAAGGAGAAGTTTGTCAATGCCCACATTCTTTATTTTCTAAAATATGAAGAAAAATTGTTTTCTATAACACTTTACATCTTAGATAGGCTAGTGTCTTGATGAAGCAATGTTTTATTATCTCTTATGGTTTTTAGTGGCTATGATCCAATGAAAATAACTATGCCACCCATGATCTTGAGTTTTTGGTAGGTTTGTTTTCTTTAAATTTGTGGTGACTCTATCTCAATGGTGAACACTTTGTGGTTTTCATGAATTACATGTGCCTAAAGTATGTATTCTCCCTGAATGAAATGAACATACGAAAATAATGGTTGATATATATCTAGTAATACCATATATTTGATATTTATTATACACTAGGAAGGGGTAATTTTTTAGATCATACAATTAAAATAAATTCATGTAGCGGTGTTGTGCGTGGGTCAAGGGATTCTAATTGAGTAATGAAAGAGCTCTCCATGATGTATATTTATATGAGAGGGTTTTTAGGAATATGATGACTTTATCAGATTATAGTGTAGCCATATTTAGTAAATTATGTGTTGGAGTCCTATTTGGATGATTCCTAGGTGGAAGTTAGGTGATATCGGGTCATTTATAGTGATCACCCTAATATATGGTCTAAGGATGATCAACAATGAGTTCTATTTTAGTGGATTATTTTTTTCTTTCAGCTATATATGAGGTGGCTCTTCATGAGTCACATATATTTCCCTTATCCAAGCATTCTATAATGATAGTGATGCACCATTATTTTAGAGTTCAGTTTTAGTGGACTAGTTTTAAGTGTTCAGTTGGAGATTTCATATTCTAATTTTTAGTCTACCAAAAGTTAAAGGCTAAAAAACATATTACTAGAGGTTTCCCCCAGCCATTGGATGTTCCTTAGTGGCTGTAGGATGACATTTTAATATAATTCATAAATTTTTGACCTCATAATTAGGGATTTCAGGATTATATATGTCTAATAGTGGATAGTCTTACAAAATTTTCTCACATCATAGAAACCAATGTTTTGAGATCAATTGAGGGGTTTTCAAGCTATTATCTAGAGTAGGTGGTGAGACATCATGGAGTCTGAAGGATAATTATATCTAATTGTGATCCTCATTTCACATAAAAGGTGTAGATAGAAATTCAATATGAGTTTCCATCATAGTTTTTTGTAAATGCTACATTTCATTAAAAATAGAGTGGTAAGAAAGTGCAGACCATCCAGACTCTTGATGACATGTTTTTTCACTTGTGTCTAGGAATTTGGAGTTTCTTATCTAGGGTACCTACCTTTTTCAAGTTCATAATAAAAAAGACTTTTTTAGTCCAACAATGGTAAGACACAACTTGAATATTTTTATGGATAACCTCTCCATTATAGATTATGTTGGATTTTTGTCATAGAATTAGTAATTCTTAGTACGAGAGTATTAAAGAGGATGGCATAAAGGGTTTAGGTGATTCATGACCAGATGAAGGTGAAACAAGATCATCAGAAGTTATATAATATCTATAAGAGGTGAAACCTGTAGTATGATATTAGGGATCATGTATTCATTAAGGTAACCCCAAATAATTTATAGTGAAGATTTTGTCATGGTATGAATATTTCTACAAATTTTTGGGACTTTTGAGGTGCAGACACATGTTGGAGATATCATGTGTCGGTTCGAATTTCCCTCACAGATGAGATGGATTCATGATATATTTCACATTTCAGTACTTCATTTCAATATTTATGAAAATTCTCACATATTACTTTTGGGTGATATGAATTTTTTTTATGATGAAACCTTTCAGGAGTATCCCATGGATAATTATGATTTCTAGGAGAAGGTGTTGTGCAGACGTTTTATTCCCTTTGTTTGTGTCCTATGGTGACATGGTGGCAAGGAGGAGTTCACATAGGAATGTGAATTGAAGATGTGTTATCTATATCAAGAGTATTTTGATTCTTGAATCATCTTTTGTAACGATTTTTTTGATGATGTTAATCCTTATCTAGATTATGAGATAGTTCTATCTTCCTTGATGCCTTGTATTTGGAATTTTGTCTATTTCAGTGGTATCTCCCCCAAGAGAGTGTTTCATATTATTGTTCATTTTCCATGTCAATGAGGTGGTTTTTCCTCATTTTATAGAATTATTTTTTATAGTATTCTTATAGTGTGGGTTTTCAAAAGAACCTTCTTTACTTCTCTTCCATTTAGATTTGATTTTAATTTTCAAGGGTGAGAATTTTTTGAGAGGAATCTAATTTGAGGTCCTATACCCTTCTGGTCTATTATATTTCATTTTTTCCTGTATGAGGTTCTTATAGTAAAAATATAGTACCTTAAAAATATTTTCAGTTATAAAATACCGATGCAGGAGGAATTCATGGTGTGAATTATTATTCATGAGGTGAGGGAGTCATCCATTGACTGAGTAACAGTAGTTTTCAGGTTTTTTTTAATGATGTGAAAAATTGATTCATGATATAAATAGATTAATGGTAGGATTCAGTGAATCCCATCCCCCCAATAATTTAGGGGGTCAAATTTTGGTTCATGGTGTTAATTGGTCCCTGGTTTATAGGATTTTAGTGAACTATTTTTCAATGATCCTTAAACTAAAACAATCCACAATATCAATGATTTATTCATTACATGCATGTGAATCTTTTATAATACCTATAAATTATATTTCCCCATAAAAGTATCTTGAAATACACTTAATTATCTAAAAAGGTATCTATTGGTTCTATTTTGGTGTGATTTATAGACATTTCGATTGAGATTTATTAGGAAAATATTGTGATTGATGCATAATGATCCTAGGTGTGTTTTCCCTCTCCCTATTCTGGTACCATATTTGTTCATTTTTTTGCATTTTTTATCACAGCTTTATCATGATTATTTTTTAGTGAATTAATATAATATCATCCTTTAATGGGGGTTACATACCTTATGGGAGAGGTAATCATAGATCTATACTTATTGTTCATTTATTGTTTAAAGTACATTGAGAGTTTTAAGTTAGGGGATTCATTGAATATATTTAATATTATGTTAATTTTCAATTAATTAATGCTTTATCTTGTTGAGTAATGGTGGAATTAAAATTATTAAATATTAAAATATAATTTAAAAATAATTTTTTTGTTTTGTATCAATCACATTTGATGGTTCTCATATTTGTTTTCTAGATAATGGTATTTCTCTTATTGGGGATATATTTTAATATGTTTTTTTCTTGTTAATTAAATAATGAATGTAAATATAGTAATTCATGGGGAATAAATAGTAAAGAGGATGTTTAATTATTATCCTTATACTTATGATTCATAAATTATGAATTTATGTTTGAGTCATGTTTAAATATTTTATAGTTGTTGATAACCAATGTCTTAGGTTGCATTTTGTCATAGCATATGTTAGATGAATCCATTAATTCAATATGGTAATGATATATTTTGGTAATTAAAACATTTTCAGGATGATAAATATTGTTTTATTATAAAGGATAGATTCCTTGGTTGTGGGACCTAGATTTATTATTAATTGTTTTTTGTTCACATACTTCCATGTGTGGTCACTATGGTTGTGATGGATAGCTATCTGACATGATGTGAGCTTGAGATAAAAAATTATTTGTTATATAATGGGTGGGAATGACCGGGTTTGTGGTTGTAGTTAATGTTAGTAATATTGGGATGGATGGTGAAACACATAGTAGTGCCGGGGATGGCATTGATATTGATGGAGTGTGTTGAAGTTTAGATTTCCCATTATCTAATGAATTGAATGCTGAATGTTTCTTTTTTATTAATTTATTTCTTAGAGGAAAGGTGGATAGGTTTTTTTTCAATATTAATTTCCCTAATACTTAACATAATTATTTGTTCTTAGTTTATGAATCTTTTATTGTAGCTTAGGATTATCCCTAGAATATATGAAATTATGAAATTTTAATGAAATTTTAAAATATTTCACTGATGGGGATGTGATTTTTATAATTTATTTGGTATTTTTAGTTAATAATAATATAATATATAGTTATCAAGATAAATAATTAATTTAAATTCTCTAAAATGGTTCTGTGATCATATGTTATGTAGTTCTTATGATTGGAAACTGGGTGTCTTAGAGGTGATAACTATAATTGAGAATAAGTCTAGGCTGTTTACCATAGTGTGTTTTATGATATATATATATATATATATATATTACTTTTATTATGATATTTTAATCAATATATCACCCATATTAGTAGGGATACCAACACCCAATGGACTCTGGGGTGTTTTCATGAACGTCTAGTCTGGTGGGGGAAGATGACTAGATAACCCCTCTACACTACCCTCTTCTACTAGAAGTATTACATACTGTTATGTATGGATATTAACATCCAATATATGTGTGCAGAGGGATGTATTAGATTATGATAATTTCATAAAAATTTATCTCTGGGTGTAGTGTCTAAAAGATTATTATAGGTTCAATGTGTATGGTTTGTGATGGCTTGTAGTCTAGTACATGATGTATGTCATATGGTGGATCCCGGAATACTACTTAGGTAATGATAATGTTTATATTATTTGATGAATGTGGAGGGGATTTATTTATAGTATCCTTTATGTATGTAGAATATTTTAGAGAGATGGATCAGGACATGTGATGTTGGGGTGACTGCGACAAACACAATCGTAACTAGGAACAAGTTACCTTAACATTTATACTTATGTTAAATATTATACTATTACTTGTATGCATCACATGGTGAGAGATCTAGGGCGTACCTCTAAACTAAGAATACCTGATTTAGTTAAGAGTTAGTTTCATTTTTTATTCACTGGGATTTAGTATGATTTCTTCACATTATACAATTAGAACCTAGGAGGATTGTAAAAAGTATACATGTTATGCTCAACCATATATATATATAAACTATTTTTTGTCGACATGAGATGGTTGGTGATAAGACCAGGCATTAATAGGTATATATTTTTTCAATAGATGTTTGGGAATCAGGGTTGTTATTGAGGATTTCCTTTCGGTACATGTACATTTCTTTTATAGTTGTTTCAATTGCATGACATTACTTTCATGTATTTAAACCATATAATTATAATGAACATAAGTTTTTTGGTGGTCTCATATTAGCTCTGACTCCTAATAATCCTATTATAGGTAAATTCCTCCCATCTATGAGTAGGTTATGTCTATGGTTCTAGTGAACAATATATTTCCATTTAGAGGAAGGATTTAGGTGCCATCATCCACCTTACTTCATTTATAGCCTAGTAGGGTAACATTTTGGGGGTGGTTATAGTGACACGGATTGCTGACATCTTCTAAAATTCCTATATAATAATTATATAGGTAGAAAAATTCACAATATGAACTATTTATACCCTCCTGTTGCATGCTATGGGACTTCCTCACCAAAATCTCATTGACCGCAAACACTATTCCACACTACGTAATTCTATTAGTTTTTTATTTTTTCAAACATCTTCTATTTTCCATGATGATAATATATTATATGGGTTAAAAAACTCAGTTCCAAAATCTCTTAAAATGTTGAACACACTTTGAACCTTTCCCAAAGATACCACATGTTAGGAGACCTTTAGGCACCCAGAGGGGGGGGGGGGGGTTAATCAGGGTGTATCCAATTAAAAAAAATTTAACTAATTTTTGTTTAACAATCATGTTCCCATTTGGAAAAGAATTGTTTTAAACCAATTACTTGACCCTAAACCTCACTAAATTCACATATAAATATAGAAATTTTATGCATATAGGGACACAAATATTTTGACTTGGTTCATCCGCACTAGGAAACTCTATGGACTATGTTATGAACATTATTTATATGAAATAATTAATAACATGGATGACTAATTTTTATGGATACAAGGTTCTTGGTCAGCTCACTTCCTTTAAAATTTCTAGGTTGTCTCACTACCACCCAAGGCTCACTTCCTTTCCACTTTCACACAATACTCAAAGGTAAGAGTTTATGTGAGCTCATTGATATTTATTACACATTTTATCACTACTCTAGGTAAATAGAAACACACATATTATGGAGTTGTTGTTCCCTTAAAATAGAAACACATTCATTTGGTTAAATTTTCATATGAATGGATTCACTATTAAATATCCTTAATGCACTACTATGAACTCCCTCTTCACAACATCTTCTTTTTTCTAGAATAAATTTGGAACACCTTCTTAATTACATAATACTGATTCCTCCCTTCATCTATAATTTATTGTGTAATATCATTCCCTTATTCTTCTATGAAATTAGATCTTTATGAAAGAAGCTAGTTCTCATATTCTCTTGATTCTACAATATTTTTTTGGAACACACAAGAGTGACATTATTTTATTCTTTATTTTTTTATTCTATTTAGAGGATAGAATATCTCCACCGAAATCCTATTGTGCTACTATAAGGACCCCACCATAAAAATTACATATACATGTAACTTTAATTTAGAATTAAAATTCTCACATTTCAAAATTTATTTTAGTTTTAGATATTTTTATTTTAGGAAATAACTCTTACATAAAAAATCCATATATATATAAAGTGTACACTTTTGATCAGTATACATTTTTCTCACTATATTAAAATTTTAATATAAATCATGAATTCTTTTTATGAATAATATTCCTAACATTCAACTTAACTTCATTCCTTTTCTTACCAATACTTAAACCATATGATTTTTTTTTAAAATATGGGATGATAAAAAAACTCCAAAAATGTACTTAAAAAGTAGAAATATGTTAGAATAGTGAAAAAATGAAAACCCCTGAAAACAATTCTCATAAAAAATAGCTTTTTATCTAACAGAGCATCATTTTTCCTTTAAAAAGATCATTATCTTACCTTTCAAAATCAAACAAATTCCATGAAAAATCATTAGTAACAATTGAAAATTTGTTTATGATCATTGAGAAATCATCATCTTAAAACCCTTAAAAATCCTAAATAATTGGAATGACCATTAGTATAACTTCAAATATAATTATTTTGAGATCATAATCATTACCCAATGCGTCGGAAGGATATCTGGTCCCACCCATTGTATAAGCTATAATGGTATCAACCAATTATATATAGATTAACCCATCATATAAGATATATTTGGATCAAATATGAGATCTAATGAGGGTAAAACATTTAATAAAAATGTTAAAGGACCATATATTGAATAAAAAACTTGACCAACTCTTTTAAGCCTCTAGGAAAAACATTTCAGATATCAAAATAACCTTTCTTATTAAAAACCCAATTTCAATGTCTAAGTACAATGAAAAGGAAAAAGTGTTTTCTTGAAGAAAAAAATAAATATAGTGGACTAATAAAAACATATAATAATAGTTAAAATGGAGGTAAATGTCTCTATTTTCATATAGATTAAAATTGAAGATTCCATTTTTGAATTTTGTAATGAAAGTCAAAAAATTCCATAAAAATATTCAATTTGAAAAAATTTGAAAGAAATTAAAAAGAGAAATAATATTTTCTTAATAAATATTTTATATACATATAAAAAAATTTATTAAATAAAATAAAAAGTATAGATGTGGAAGAAAAAGAGAGTTTTAAGGGAAACTATAAAAGGGTGTTTTTAAAAGAAAGTCTCTTACCTTGACACTAACTCATCACATATATTATTTATCTTCTAGAATAACAAAATTATATTAATTTTCAGATCACTTAATAAAATTTTTCAAGTTCAATATTAATTTATTTCATTTAATACCACGTTATATACAATTACAAAGTTAAATAAATTCATATCATCCATTTTGATGATATTTGGATAATATGTCAAAAATGACTTCAGCAGATTGACTATGGTCAAATAGAACATTACTAAACCATTTATAGAATAATAATAATTATTTTTTAATAATTTTTATAGATAAATTATACTTATAAAACTAATCATTAAATATGGTTGTGAAAATGAACTATGCTACAATCCTGGAGATGGTAGTTTGTACATACACACGAGTAACGTTTCCATTTTCAATGATAATTATGAAAAGAAGGTAAGTCAAATTTCAAATTTATGGAAATTCCACAATTTTTTAAATATTATATTACTTATTTAAATATAAAAATATATATATATATTATCCATGTGATATGGTGTTTATAAAATAATGACATACCATCATGGAAGTTGTGGTCTAGCCGTACACACAAACGACGTGATCATTTTTCATGGAATGGAATGGTAAGAGGGTAAATGATATACAATAATTTTATAATGATAAATATGTCATAATATTATATATATATATATAAATTAAACCTATAATTTTAATCCAATGATGAAATATGGTTATGTTTAAATAATTACATCGATTCGCGAGTTGGTAGTTCACCGTACACAATAATGATGGTTTCATTTCCAAAATTATGGAAGGGGAGATATATATCAGTTTTATCATTAATGTAAAATTTCTATGTATATTTATTATACTAGTTTTTTATATAATCATGGTTAATTAATTTTTGAAGTAGCTGGAAGATGAAATTAAATAGAAAATATCTATTAAGAATGATACATCTTATGCAGATAACCTCTTTTTTATAACACCTTAAGACAACCAAAGTTGATATTATTCCCAAAATAACTTATCCAAAAAATTTAGTGGAAGTTATTTTGTAGATATTGGCAAAAAATTTGTTGTAAAGTGTGATAAAAAGGAAATAATATATCCTCTTTTATAAGAGCGGGGAGGGGAACTCTTAGAGTTTCTTAATATATTAAATTAATGTAAATTAATTTTTGATTCCAAATTGATAAAAACTTATTTTTATAATTTATAACATTATGATGGATTTTAATCTCCTCATACAATTAAAATTGGACATTTTTGGTCACATTTTAAACTTATCCTTTTGTTTTAAACCCTATTATCCCCTTTCACACTTCACGTGATATCAGATACTTTTTCTCATTAAGGAATGATATAGTAACTATAAATAGAGAAAAAACCCAAACATTTACCGTGGTTAATATTAACAACCATATAATAATCACTTGGGAAAATATAATATTTTATGAAATTTTATATCATTTATAAAATATCATTTATTATATTATATGATCAATGTTAATTTTTAGAACTATTCATTTCTTTGATATTAATAACATCATGAAAAAAGTAAAATATGATTTTTTAATAGATCATTTAAATATAAATTTAGTATATAAAATTAATTTATCACATTAATTATCACATATTATATCAGTTTTATTATTTTTAATATCATTTGTTTCATTTTTCCATTTATTGAATTATTACTTCATCAAAGTTGTGTAAATTTATTAGGTAATTATTTCATTATAATTTTTGTTTCAAAAAATACAAGCATGATTAAAATAAATCATCTAAATTTTAAAATAATATTTATAACTAAATATATACTTTGGTTATCTAACACCCTAAAAACATTATGTTGGAAAATCGTATTCGATAGTGTGTATGAAATGAAACACCAAGCACATAAGGGAATATAATATCTAGAAAATTTATAATATGTTCACTATTTTAAATAAATTAGATTTATGTTATGGATTTCAATGCACAAAAAAATATGTTAATTTTCTTTACAGGGAATAACGACTATGTTCAACAGCTTGTGTCACACGCAAAATTCATTTTTATCAAAAAATATTATTAAAAAATATTATTTTATATAATAAGATACAAACTAACTGTTAAATTATTAGTTATGAATATTAATAACAAAATTATGAAAATATATGTATTAATAAAATATAAAATGAATTCATATGTTACAAATTAATTTGAAATGAATATAAGAAACAATTTAATATATATGGAAATATTATTATTTTTATACTCAGAAAGTTGTTTTACCCTAATAAATTAATTTAATTACAATTAGAGATTGATATTAATTTTTATGTATATATTATATATACAATAATTTTTTTTGATATTCATCCAATAGATTTTATATGATTAAGATGAAAAAAAACCCAACTCTATGCATAAAACCTCTATTTTTAATAAGGCACTTTTACTGCCTATTATTAGGGAACCCATTTAAAATATAATTTTTGACACTTGAAGAAATTTTATACCTCAAAATAAAAATCATCTTTGAAATATGAAAAAAAATTATTTTAGGGTGAATTTTTGGTATCTTTTTGAAGATTGTTTTTAATGAACAGTTAAAAATATTGTTTTTTATTCAAAACTGAGTTTTCAAAAAATTTATTTATAAAAATAAATTATACATTTAATTGGTTTTAAAGTTTAAATAGATCATAATTTTATTAATTAATCCAATTTAGGTCATTAGGATCAATTTCAATTTGAAATTAAATATAAAAACTTTTCAATATTTTGGATGTTTTTACTTTAAAAACTCACTTTGTCTTCCCACCTACACAATGAATTTTAATTTACTTTCCGCCACTTCTATGATTATAATTTAGAAAAATGGATTCTTTATTTGGAATGATCATAAATTTTAATTTATAATTAGACAAATTTTGTTTTTTTACCAAAAATATTATTGAATGTAATTAAAATTAATTTGCACAAGAGCCTCAACCTAGTAAGTGAGGACTTGGAAAGTGCATCCAATTAACCCGAGTTGAAAAACGGAAAGAGACATAATTTTTGGGGTACTATACAGATACTGTAGAAGGCACTGTTTGGTACTGTAGTAGCTGGAACTATTCATTATATTGGGCTTTTGGGCAGCCGCTTTGGGCCTCAGGACCTTTAAGGCCATTGGGCCACCCAAGGCCTTCAGGCCACCTCAAGGCATTCATGCCACCTCAAGGCCTTCGGGACACCTCAAGGACTTTGGGCCACTTGAAATTGTGCTTAAATGATGAGTCAGACTCTATAGGGAGTAGACTTCGGATGAGGATCAGAGAAGGTACATTCACCAGAGTAGAATCTATGTGGATTTTCAAGAATGAGAGGGTATTGAATTTCCATTGAGACAATCATGTTCATGCATGGGAAAACCTATCCATACAAGCCACATAAAGGTAGATAGATGATATCAGGATGAAGAAGCTGGGGAGGAGTAGTTTCAAGTACAGTATATTTATTTGTTAAGACCTATGGGTCATGTAATATCAAAGACTACATGCCTTGTAAGGGTTCCCCCTAATCACTTGAAATGGGGGTTATCAAAATCAATTAAAAATAAGGCTTTCGGGACATTCAAGTAATTAAAATTAATTACAATGATTAGGGTTAAATTAGGATTCATAAGGGACTAAACCATAATCTTAAGGCCCAAAATGACCTATAAAAATGTCCAAGATATATTGAATTGAAATATTTATACCCTATCCTATCATTGATGTTTTTACCATTATTGGAACCTCATGGAAAATGAAAAATGTGGTAGTAATTCCTTTGTTAAAATATAACAGGAGTGCCACACCTCGTCCACTATAAAAGGCCTCCTATCATCCCACTTCTTTATACCTCTAAGGATACATTTTACCAACCATGATATTCTCAAATAGATCCTTAAAATACCTTCCCTAATCCTATAGTCCACCCATTTATAATAAATACATCCAAGAAATAATTTTCGTACAAATCAAATGAAGTTACCCGATTAACTGGTGCCATCTTTCCTTAAGCTATTTAGTTTTATTCTCATTCTAAAACCCATAAAATCTTCTTATTATGATATTTTATAAAAAATAATTTATCCTAAATATACTATTATGTTTTTATAAAAAGTTTTATACCTAAAATTACTGAAAATTTCATCTAATGGGTAATAAACATACTATTTCTGTGTACAACAAACTATTATCTAACAAAGTGATGATTGTTCAATTTTTAATTACCACCTATCATAGTGGACATTAAAATGTAAAAAATATTTTTATATGTTAAATATTATATTTATTATTTCTATATTCTTCTTTAATTATTCTATAACAAATACACTTATACTTTACATTTTTTATAAATAAGATAACATTGTTAGTGGAAGTGTGGACTACCGCCTCCTAAAATCCATGTGATTCCTTCAAAATGTACATGAAACATATGAAATATGGTTTTAATTAAAAATTTGAGACATAAAAAACTATATATTATATTCATGACATAATTTAATTTCTTTAAATATAAAATATAGGATTTTTTGTTACCCTTTTACATACTTAATAATTGATAATGTTGTTCATGGATGTATGGACTACCGTCTCCTTGGCATGATGTGATTATTTTTACATCATAATAATTATATATATAATTATATATGATTAAATAAAATGTTATTTATTATATAATTATAATTATAGAAATATTTTATTCTACTTACCTTCTTTACATAACGATCATTGAAAAATTAGAACGTTACTCGTGCGTATGTATGACATACCGTTTCCATGATTGTAATGTTGGTTAATTTTTAATAAAAATATTTAATTAGTGGGTTTAAAATTATTATTTATGTATAAATATAATAATAATGTGATTATTATTTTTTCTATATATGTTATATAACGACTCCTTTGACCATAGTTGACCCACCAAAGTTCTTTTTGACACATAAACCAATTTTGGTCAAAAAAACTAATGTAAATGTAATTCTTTGAATAGTTTTATGAAAAATGGTAATAATTGAAGTAAAATTAATGATACAAATGGAAAAAGTTCTCAAGATAGTAATTAATTATCATAATATATGGTGTAAGAGATTTCGTCTAAGATAATATTCCGTTGAGACTTAATTGTTGTTATGAAGCTAGTTTTTTATATTGTTTAAATACTACGCTTTTGCATGGTATATCATTAATATACATACTCTCATGATATTATAACTCTCATTTAATTTTATTCCTTCATGATTCCTATGATTTAAAATGTTTCAAAGTTGTATGGGACACTTTGGAATGTTTAAGGATTATTTTTCTCTAAAATAATAGCAATAATCATTCAATGGAAATTCCATCTGATGACATTAAACGACCATTGTTAAATAAATAATTCTATTATCCTATGGTTATTAATAACCATTTTCATGTATTTTTATTATTTTTCCATTTTTTGGTACTCAAAATGTTTAAAAAATGTTTTTTTGAAAACTCGACATCATTTCTCTCTTTAGTCGGTGAAACTATTTTCTTCTAAAAACAATGTTTTATTAAAAAAATTTAATAAAATGTTTTAAAAAATATTTGGTAAATACAATTTTTCCATTTATAGTTTTTACCAACGTTTTCAAATAAATCTTCTTATCTATTTCCAAAAAAGTCATTTTTATAACCTTGTTTACATTGAAAAAGGGATGTGTCTTTTTACCTCATATGGCATGTACATATTTATCCACCATAATTTCATTGAAGATTCCACTAAAATTTAAAAGATTTTTTTTAATGAGGTTGTTTCTAAAGGGGTTTGAAAAATAAATTTATTTTAAAATGTTTTTTTTTGAAAATAAAATGTTATTTTTCTCCCAAATATTTTTGAAGTCATTATTTTATTTCATCAAATAAAACAACCCTATATTTTTACTCCAGTTGGGATATGATGTATTTATACCATAATTTTTTATCCTATGGATGGTTTTTGATTGATTTATCCAATGATAGTATTCAAATTCACATCCTTGTTCCCTTTTAGTTCCCGTGAAATATTAAATTTCCTACGACCATTTTATATTGAGTATCTCGTAAGTATCCATATCATTTTTTGTGGATAGGATCATTGCCTAAATTATATACCATTTTTCATATGGTTTTTATTTTGGATGTTATTTTATTATTTGGGGAAATATTGGAAAATATGTATCTTCTAATTCATATGGATATATTATAAGGCACATTGTTAAATTGATTATTTGATATTCGAGGAATGATTTGGATATGTATGAAATAGGTGGGGCCTAGTTATGGATAACCCCTTGATGCCTTAGTAGTCTCATTGGAATAGTTAGTTGGATAGATTATTTAGATGGGTTTTTACTTTATATCTAAACTGTATCATGAAAGGTTTTGATGGTACAGGTTCCATGTTTCAAGTATACATGGAGTTGAATTATTAAGCACTTACCTCTTTCAGTTTCAGTTATTATTCACGTAAAAGATTTTTCATCGACATATATTTTGAATCATTTAATTTTAAGTTCATTGATTAAATGTCACGTGTTTCAAATTCATACCATGCCATATTTATTTTGCCTCATATAGTTATTTTAATGACATTTGTTTCCAATTATTACCTTTTCACATTTTTACGCACTTACAATCAGTTTATTGATTACATGGCATGTGTTTTCAATTATTTACCATGTCATTTTGACTATTATCATTGATTTATTATTTCTTCTACAATAATATTCCATTAATGAGAATTTGATCTCACCCTTAATATGTTTGTTTACCCATGAATCCATGAAATTTACTATGAAATAAATGAAGGGATTTACTAGATAGACTAGAGTTAACCAAAAATTTATTTATTTATTTAGAAGGAAAAAATTATATTGTAACTAGTGTACCCATTTTCAATAGAAGACTCATTTATGTATCTAGTTTACCAAGACTACTGAACTCTCAATCCATTGGGATATGATTCCTTGTAATCAATTCAATGTAATTGATAGCCAACACATGCTTCGAGCTATCTTGGGTCGGGTCACTATAGTTGGTATCAATAGTAGTTTATTAGAAACTATATGAACATGATTTAGGATGACATACGATATATAACAAAACCCTAAGGTAGAATTTGAGGATAATTATAGATGAACTACCTTTAATTTTATTAAGGTAGAAATTATTGTGATATTCCTATAAATACATCTCTGTCTTGATATTTAAAGTGGACATGGTTTTGGAAAAAATTTACTTAGGAGTAATTACTCTGATAAGTTGTGTCGGGCCTGACTCGATGTAACTTGGTACACGAAAACGGGCCTTACTGCACACCTGATTTTACACTTATAGGGGATATTCTAAGGAAAAGTCACATTATCATTACAAACCATGATGAAGTATTTTAATTGATAATGACAATGAATGACCTAGGTTAAACCTAAGGTGTTTTTTCATTTATGATAATGTTTCATGATTTATAAATACAAGTAATGATATTATGGATAAACCATAGACCATGGAATGACCTATGTGGAAATAAATGGATAAAGTATTTATCTGATGATATTGTATTAAAAAACATTGTTAAAAATATATTTAGTTATTAACTTAATTTTAAGGATTCCCATCATATTTTTTTTGGAAATTATATTAATTTGGTTTTAGAAAAAAACAATGCGTATACTAGGTGACAACCAATCATGTTTAGCAGGGCCAGGAGTCTTGAAACCATTAGATATTGATGATAAAGGTTTCATGCCAACCACTGACCTACCCAATGTTCTGGTTAAGATGTCAATATTTTTAGTTAAATAATTTTATAAATATTAATAATAAAATATTAGTGTTTCATTGAGGTTTATAGATTAATGTATTATACATATTAGTTTTAGAAAATAGTTAGAGAAAAATATTTATACTTGTAACTATTTTATGGGACTTAAGATCATTTAAAAATATATTTTAATTCTTGAGGCATAAATATTAGTTTTTGGATGAATTAATAAACTGATCGAAGAAAAAAAAAGGATGAAATTGTGTTTATAGAAATATAACAAGAAAGTAAATTTCCTTATATCCTTAGGTAGTAAATGAATTATCCAATATTAGAAAAATGATCTAAAATGATGTTTTCCAAATACCTTAATTTTTGTTGAACTAATGGTTTCTAAATTATCAATTATTTATGGATTTGACGCCCTTAACTTTCTATTGATCATTCACTTGTTTGTGACAGATGAACTGATTAACTCCATACAAATATTTTATGTTTTTCCTAAATGTACCTATCTCAACTGTCCACTAATGTTATCCTACTTAGAGAACTAGCTATAATTTTCCCATGTGACCATTTTATTTACCATTCTACATTTATAGAGGATGTCTTACAAACCCTTCTCATGATGTGGGATTTCAACATGGGAAATATCAAACATTCTATTTACAAGATAGAGTTTAAATTGTGAGGATGAAATTTAATTAAGTTTGGGAGAATGTAACGCCATGAAAAACTATAGAAGGATCATTTTATTGGATAGTGTTCATAACACACAACACCATTCTCATAAGGGAATATAATATCCCAAGAATATATAATATATTCACTATTATAATGAAATTTTACGTATTTTATTATTTTCAATGCACAAATACACGAATTTAGTTTTCTTTACATTCCAGAATGTCTTTGTTCAATATCATGCGTCACACACAAGTCTGAGTTTTACAAAAAATAATATAGTATTAAATATTATTATTTAATATAATAAGATATAAACTAGCCATTAAATTATAAATATGAATAGTAAGAAATAAAATATGAAAATTAATTTTTTAAATAAATATAAAATAAATTAATTGATTAAAAAATAATCAGAAATTAATATAACATCCAAAGGAATAGAATGAAAAATATTATTATTTTTATGCTCACAAAGATGTTTTACCAAAATAAATAAAATTAATTACAATTAGTGAGGGATATTAATGTGATGTATATATTATATATCCAATAAAATATTTTTTATATACATCCAATATATTTTTTAGTATTAATATAAAAATAGACCTAATTTTATGCATAAAACCTATATTTTTATTAAGGAACTTTTACCACCTTTTAGTGCAGACCACATTTCAATAAATTTTTTAATAGTGTTATTAATATTATCTATCAAAATAAACATTATATTTGAATGATAAACATCAAAATTAGTTTAGGGTGATTTTTTTGTATTTTTGTGTGAAGATTCCTTTTTTAATTACTAGTTAAAAATATAGAATTTTAGTTGAAAACATCTTTTTATTCTAATTTATTTATAAGATTAAATTATAATTTTAATTAGACAAAAATATTTATTAGATAATAATTTTATAAATTAATACAATTTAGGTCATTTGGATCAATTTCACTTTATAAATGAGTGTAAAAACTTACAAAACGTTTAGAAATTTTTACTTTAAAAACCCGTATTATCATCCCGCCAGTAGGATGAATTTAAAATTAATTTATACCACTTCTGTGATTAGAATTTGGAAAATGAATTATTTATTCAGAATAATCCTAATTTATAATTTCTAATAATACAATATTATATTTTGTCCTAAAATATCTGTGAATCTAATTAAAATTAGTTATAGTGATTAAGGTTTAATTAAGATGAATAAGGGACTAAACCTTAACCTTAAGGCACAACAAGACTAATAAAATTGAAAAAGAGAAATTTTATAGACATATTTCTACCCTATATTCTTTTATATTGATATTGGACCATTAATTTATCCAAATGAAACATGAAAACATTGTTGGAGTTCCTTTATCAAAATATTACAAGACTCCCACTTCTCCTCCACTATAAAAAATCCTCCTATCCTCCCACTTTCATACAAATTTCAAGACACTATGGATCGAAAATGATCTACCCAAATATATCCTAAACATCCCTTCCATAATCCTATAATCCTACCATTTGGAATAAATCAATCAAAGGAAGGATTTTTGTATAAATCAAAAGAAGTTACCCGATTAAGAGGTATCATCTTTCCTTAATCTATTTAGTTTTTTTATATTATGTCGCCCCTCAAATTCTACTATTGAATTTTTATATATAAAAACTAGTATAATCTATATAAAATAATTTTTTTATAATTCTTGTTCCACCTAAAATAAAACACACTTCCGTCTAATGGGTAATAGACATATTGTTTTTGTGTATGAAAAACTACCATCTCCATGATTGTAATGTTTATTCATTTTAAAAAACCATTTAAAATTATTAGTATTAAAATTATAATTAATATATAAATATATTAATTATTTACTGATTTCTATTTAGGATATGTTATATAATGACCCGTTTGACCATAATTTACCTACTGATGTTTTTTGGACCTACAAACCAAATTTGGTCAAAACAACTGACGTAAAATTAATTGTCTAAGTAGTGGTATATAACATGGTAATAAGTGAAATAAAAGTAAATATAAACCTGAAAATGGTTATCAAGAAATTAACTAATTATCATAAGTTTATTATATAGGATGTTAAATTATTTTACCTGAAAAGGAAACACAAGGTAAGTAATTCATATTAATTTATATTATATTGAGACTTATTTGTTGTTACACACGCAGTTTCTTTTATAGAGTGTATATACTACCATTTTACATGATATAACATGAATATCCATACTATAATAATATTATCAAACACATTTAATTTTATTCCTTCATGAATATTATCATTTAAAATGTTTCAATGCGGTATGAGACAATTTGGAATTTTTAAAGATAATTTTCATAAAATGTAATAGTAATAATCGTTCAATGGTATTTCCATTTGAAGAAGTGAAATGAAAAATATAAAATAAACACTTTTATTATCCTATGGTTATCTATGAATATTTTCTTTTATTTGATCCATTTTCCTAATCTTTAGTACTCAAAATGTTTTAGAAAAGTTTTTACGAAAACCCGACATTATTTATTTATTTAGTTAGAGAACTTATTTTCTAATAAAAACAATGTTTTATTAAAAAGATTTAAAAAATGATCTTAAAATGATTTGGTAAAGAAATTTTTAACCTTTAATTTCTTTTAAAAATGTTTTCAAATGATTATTCTCATCACTTTTCAAACAAAGATTTTTCTAACCCCTTTTACCTTGTAAAAGTAATGTTTCTTTTTTACCTCATACAACTTGTAAAAATTTATCTTCCATCATTTCTATGATTATTACATTGGATGTTTAAAGGGTTTATTCTAAAATAAAATATTTTTAAAAGGAATTTAAAAACTAAAATTATTTTCAAATGGTTTTTCAAAACAATTTTTTATTTTGATGAAGAATATTTTGGTTGTTTTTCATTTATTTTATCTGTGAAAAAAACCCTATATTTTTACTCCACCTGGGAAATGTTGTATTGATACCATCCTTATCCATTCATTGTATGGTTTTTGATTTATTTATTGAAGTATAGTAATCACATTCACTTCCTTAATCTTTTTTTTGTCACCTTGAAATGATGAATTT
The DNA here is from genome assembly GCA_963277665.1 of Viscum album. Classification (NCBI taxonomy): domain Eukaryota; kingdom Viridiplantae; phylum Streptophyta; class Magnoliopsida; order Santalales; family Viscaceae; genus Viscum; species Viscum album. The sequence continues at coordinate 1,643,665,814 of OY728119.1, read as the reverse complement.
CCTATGGTTATTAGAAATTGAATTTTCCCTAAGAATACATATCATTTTTCATGGATATGATCGTTTCCTGAACCATATAACATTTTTCATATGGTGTTTAATTTTAATGCTATTTCATTATTTTTTCTAATATTAATAAATCTATATATTTTATTTTATATGAATATTTGATAAGGAATATTGTTATATTGATTATTCAATATATGAGGAATGCTTTGGACCGGTCTGATAGGTTTGTGTCCCAGATATAGATATCCTCTCAATGCATCGGTAGTATCATGTGACAAGTTAGTTGGATAGAAACTTTGGATGTGTTTTTACCTGATAGTTAAACCGTGTAGTGAAAGGTCATGAGGGTACTGGTTCCACGTACCTAGGAAACATGATGTCAAATAATCAAGAACTCCCCTTATTTAGTTTCAGTTATGTTAGTCAGAGGGATACTCAAGAGGTGGCTGAATTGAGTTCAAATTAAAATTTCTGTTAAAAATATTTCAATTAAAATCCCAATTTATAAAATAAGTTAAACTATAGTAATTTTTTTTACAGTAAAGGGTCAGTTATGTTCTCAAGAGATTGATTACTTCTCAAATAATTTAATATGAAGATCAATTAAATTTTAAAGCTAACCTAATTCTTTATAGTACATACAAACACTTGCTACTATAGCTATCAATGTAACTTTAAAATAGATTTTTATTTCAAGTTTATTAGTAGAAGAATATAAAATATATAGTATGCTTTAAAATTAATATAAGAATGCACAGCAGATGTAAAAAAAGTGGTTCAGTGTCAAGCCGAGACCTAATCCACTCCACTTGGTTATCACCTACCACCAAGAAGTTTATATAAATAAACTATGATCCACTCCCTGGATCAAGGTTAACAACAGTTCATAGACTATTCAGGCCAAGCAGGGACCTCTTCCACAGTTGTCGTGGGAAAACAAAAAATTATCAGGCCACACAGGGACCTCTTCTATAGTTTCCATTGGTAAACAGGAGTAAAAGGTTTGGTGTGAGGACTTTGAAATCATCCAGTTCAGTGTAAGAGTCAGTTTGTGTGTGTAACATATATATATTACACAAACCGCTCAAAATTAAACAAAAGATTCACTTAGAGTAAGTAGAAAAGAGTTTAGAATGCTTTAGTGATTAGTAGTGCTGCTATGGACTCCATTGATTCAGTAGAAATTCTTCGGAGTACTTCTCTGGTTTTTCTATTGAAAAACAGAGTGTCGTGGGTCAGATTTTGTTCTTCCCAAGTGAAGATATTCTCTTGATTCCAATGTACTTCATGTGTTCTTCAGTAGTGTTGGATTGCATTCATGAGAGTTCTTTTAAGATCATGCAATATGTTCTTCACAGTTGTGCTCAGGATTGTCTTTTTGTTCAGTACAAAGCACTCGAGTTTCTTACATTTCTATATTGTCACTTGTGTGTACACTTCTCTTTATCTTCGAATGCATGAGGTTGAGCCGACATGTTCCATGTATTCTGTGCCTCGTACCTTGTACTATGTCTACAAATAAACACTTATTATGTCAGTGCATTAAAGTCGTCAAATATGACCGTTAAAAAGTTATATAGTTAAACGACAAAAGATTTTAAGAAACCGTGTCACAGTAGTTAGGAAAACGGTGTATCCTTCACAGTATCTCCTTCACGGTGTCTCCATCATCGTGTCTCCTTCACGGTGTCTCCATCACGGTGTCTGGATTATGGTTTCTGGCTTCCGGTGCCTTGCTCATAGTTTATGGATTCATGGTGCCTTGATGACTGTGTCTTGCTAACTGTGTTGGGCAGAGTGTCTAGCTTACGGTGTCTGTTCTTAGTGTCTGGCTTCACGGTGCCAGGCTTACTGTGTCACGAAGTTTCATGGTCATGGTGTCTTATTGGTCACATTGTCTCATTGGTCACAGTGTCTGTGTGTTGCTCATAGTGTCTTTTACTTAGACAAACAAATATGCATAGAATAAATTGAGCTTAAACATTATAAATAATAAGATAAATAAACATGATTGATATGATTTGTGATATTTTTGATCATTAGAAAATTATTAATACATGAGGAGTCCAACAATCTCCCCCTTTTTGATGGTCACAAATAAAGTATAGTGAAATGGTAAATTGAATGAAACTACAAAGAAAAGAACGTAGAGGATAACATAAAAACCATAGAGAACATCTCACTTTTTCTCTCCCTTTTGGGATTATCAAAAAGTAGAAAGAATAACGGGAAAACAATGTATATGTCATTAAAAATGTTCAGAATACAACATATAATAAAAATATAAAAATCAAAGACATCCCCATTAAAAAGAAAGTAGTCACTGTGATTATTTAGGATGTGGCCTTCTCTTTGACTTTATCATCAGTAGAAGAGTAAGCCATAGGGGAAGTGGCTGATGTGGAAGAAGGCATAGAAGTGGTAGACAAAAAAAGGTAAAGGCAGACCTTCGAAGATTGACGGAGCCAATGTGGGAGCTGTAGAAGATCTAGTCTGTGGCTGATCAAGAATCACTGGCCTGATCAGAGTAAGATCTTGGCTAACTGACATGGCAGTTGAGGCTAAAGCAGGCAGTCTAGGACTGAGAGGGGCGGTAACTGGAGCAACTATTGCTGTACTCTAGACATGAAGGTAAGGCTTCAAAAGATTGATGAAGTTTGTAATAATTTCTCCTCCATACTGCATTTCCTTTTCAAAATTATCTTTATTTTCCATGAACTTGTCCAACAATATGGTAAACTCAATGAGTTTTTGAACTTGAGTTTTGAAAGCCTAAGTCACAGGAGGTATTCTCAGATTCTTGATAAGATACTTAATGTGATTGGACATGTCATTTCTGGATAAAATTTGGTTGATATAGAAATCTATTTTCTTAGTGATCTTCTACTGAGCGTCATTGGAAATCTTGGAATGAATTTGAACCAGTTCAAGCACTCTATCTCTTATCTTAACAACATCTGATAATGAAGCCATATTAAAACCACTGAGGGAATTCTGAATCTCTTCCTTGATTATGAATATGAGAAGAGAACTGTCCAATGAAGATTTAGAGTTCTGAATAGAGGAAGGAGAAGCTTTGATAGCTATGGTCAGAGACTTGAGCTATTTCAGGACCTTTTGATGACAACCATTATATTCATATGTAAGCTTATTTAGGTTATCTACAAGCTCTCTAATTAGGTACAACTTCTATGTGTTCCTTTCTCCAATTTTTTCATCAAATGATATGATGTAGGGATGCATTTGGGACATAATATCTCAAGAAATGTTGGAGACAATAGGTTCAGGAGAAGCAGAAACATGTTGAGGCTCTGATCTGGAATGCAGTTCTTTCTGGAGGTTTTCAACCATATCTTTCAGGGTTGCAACTTCATTAATAAAAAACTTGTTTTCAACCCTTAATTCTTGAATTTCATGGATCATTTTAGGTTGAATGTGCAGAATAATTTTTTCCAACAGCAGCGAGGCATCTTCCTGACATAGTTGTATCACAAGACGAGGTTGAGAGGACATAATTTTCTCTACTCTAGCTAAGACAGAATCTCCAAACACTTTCAGATCATCCTTACTGATAAAAGATTTCTGATCAGGTAAAGGTGCTGGAGCAGGAAGTCGTACATGTTCAGGTTCAGGGTCTAGGTGAGGTTCAGGTTCATGTTCAGGTTGAGGTTCAGGGTGTGTGACTAACTTCAATTGAAATAGATAAGAAAGATCAATCCCAGTTGTAGTCACTTTCTGAGATTCAGTCACATCCTAGAAGCTAGGGAATTTATACCGAGTGTACACAGAGTATGACCCAGTTGGTTGAGATTCTCCAACAGAACCAGCTTCACCAGTCTCAGCTTCATTAGACTAATGATTTTGAGGTTCCTCCCCCTCAAAATGTGCTTCCATTTCAGGAACATGAGGCTCAGGTACTTGATCTAGATCCACAAGACAAGCTCTAATTTCCTCAACCATTTCTTGCCTAGACAATTGAAATGCTATTTCAATCCTCTCTCTAGTAGAGGGTATTATTTCAGGAGAAGATTTATCCTCCGGATGGTCTTCCAAAATAGGTTATTGGATAGCAGGGAGTTCTCTTTGAGTTTCTTCTTGTATAGTAGGAAGTTCTCTTAGATTTCATTCTTTCATTGCATAGAGTTTTTCTACTATTGTCTCTGTCATGGCTTGCTGCACAGATTATGGGATAGTGAAGTCTCTTGTAGCCTCAGGTTGGGTATCCAGATCAACAACATTGCTAGGGGAAGAAGGTTCTTTGCCAGGAACAACGGGAGGAACAATAGTTCTTTCCTTTTCAACATCAGCTTCTTCTCTATGTGGTATAAAAGCCTCTTCTCTATGAGGTACTTCATTAGGAATAACAGCAGGGAAATCTATCCTTTCTTTCTCAACAGGAGCTACTTCCTTACAAGGTACTTTAGCTACCTCTTACTCTTCTTGTTCATCATTTGAATATTCAACAACTTCATCTGGTTCCAAACCAGGATCAGTAATGTCCTTTGGCCTTGTTGGATAATCAACAGGATTGAACTTTTCATAAATATTTTCATTATCTCCAACCCAATCCTTCTTACAGGGGTTACAATTGATCCTCATCCTCTTCATTATAGGTTTAGATAGACAAAAATTGTAATCAATAAGAACTTCTTAATTTGGTCCAACTACTTTTTTGGGAACAAGCATAGTTGAGATCATCCTAGAAAAAAACAAAGAGGTGGATTTGGATGTAAACTTAATAAATTCACACATATAGTGAATGATATAATTGCACAGATTTATCTTGTGTCCATTCTTCATCAGATGAATCATAAAAACATCCTGATACATCAATACCACAAAGTAACATTTCACTGTGCTAATCAAATTCTGAACAAACATAAAAAATAGCCTTGTCTCACCATCTAGTTCGGAATCTATCGCCCTTTTCTTGGTGCCATTTCCAGTTAAGGTTTCTAGAACATTTTCTAGGTCACAGATATCGGTTGTAGGAGGGAGATCTCTTTGATAATCATTAAAAATTCCTTCGTGAGGAATCCTAAGGCATGCAACCCATAACCTTGAATAGAAAGAGCATTTTTTCCATTGTCCAAACTTGTCACAACATAGCTTTCACCAGTATCAAAAGATAATTGTACAAACTGATAGAACTGAGATACCAACCTCAAGTAAATTGGTCTATCTGTTCTAGAGAACCAATCAAGCTAGCCTTGGTCTCTCAAAACTTATAAAGCTAACGATTTGATAGAGAACAACCAATCAGGGCATACTTCTTTTTCAGGAACTACAGTGCGGTTTATAACGTTTGGATTCAGGGGTCCTTCGTGTGCAAGATTTGGTGATATTTTCTTCTTCTTCGAGCTACGGTTCTCAGGGGTAGATGAAGAAGGATGCTTCATCCTTGTAATCCACTGAAGTTTAGGGTGGGAGAGAAGGAGAGAAGGGTTGGAAGGTTGAGAGGGTTCGGAAAGAGTGAGTAGAGAGAGTTTGGGGGATGAATCGAGTGAAACCCTTGTGTTTTATCATTTGGGAATGTCAAACATCACCAAAATAAAAATGCGGGAAAGTAAAAAGTGGTAAAAATAAATATTATCCCAATACGGGTTAAAAGAAAAGCATAAATAAGGTTCACGATGAGACTGTGAATATTCTATACGGTATGATGGTGGATGGTCATCACAGTGAGACAGTCAGTTGTCGTCACGGTGAGACAGTGAATGTTCTATTCAGTCACAGTGAGACAGTGAGTAAACTGTTCAGTCACGGTTATATAGTAAGTGTCAGACCGTGAACACTAAGTGCTAACTGTGAGACCGTAAACATGAGACAGTAACTGGGAAACCGTGAATATGAAACAATAAAGTAAAATATTAAAGAATATTAAACAGTAAGACCAGAAACATATCTATTTGTGATTGATCATGCCAAGATCATGTATGATGTAATCTATTCTCTCATAATTTAATGGTTTATTGAATATATCAGCAATTTGATATTCATTAACAATGAATTACAAAGTGATATCACCGTTTTGATAATGATCCCTCAAAAAGTGATGTCTTACATCAATATGTTTTGTCCTAGAATGTGAAACAGGATTTTTTGAAATGTTAATAGCACTTGTGTTGTCCCAATTTATTGGTACATGTCTGAATTGATATCCACACACTAGTTATGTGTGTTTCATCCACAAAATTTGTGCACAATAACTTCTAGTAGTTATGTATTCATCTTCTACAGTAGATAATGCAGCAGAATTTTGTTTCTTACTACACCATGATACTAGTGACTTGCCTAAAAAGTGACATGTTCCAGAGGTGCTCTTTCTATCTAACTTATAGCTAGTAAAGTCTGCATCAAAATAACTAAATAGTTCAATTTATTGTCCTTTTGGATAGAACAATCCTAGATTGGGTGTATGCTTTAGGTATTTGAAAATTCTCTTTACAACATTTAAATTTTATTCTTTAAGGATTTATTGAAAACGAGCACACATACACAAACTAAACATAATATCAGGATGACTAGTAGTTAATTAGAGTAGAATTTCAATCATTCCTCTATAAGTGGTTTGATCAACAGATTTTCCATCTTAATCAAGATCCAACTTACATGTTGTACTCATGGGAGTGTCACTACTTTTAGTGCTATCCAATACAAAACATTTTAAAAGATCTCAAGTTTATTTACTTTGAGTTAAAACAATCCCATCATTATTTTGAAAGATTTGAAATACAAGAAAGAATTTTAGTTCGCCCATTAAAACTCATTTGAAATTTGTTTTGCATCATTTTTGAAAAATCAATACAAAATGAATTTTTTGACGATCCCAAAATAATGTCATCTACATAAATTTTAACAACTAAAACATCATTTTAAATTCGTTTTATAAAGAGGGTATGATCAGCTATTCATTTGGTAAAACATTTAGAAATAAGAAAAGTACTTAATCTGTCATACCAAGCTCTTGGAGCTTGCTTTAAACCATATAATGATTTTGATAGTTTGAAGATAAGATTTTGAAAATGAGGGTTTGTAAATCCAGGAGGTTATTCAAAAAAAAAACATCCTCGGCTATATACCCATTTAAGAATGTACTATTCACATCCATTTGATATAGTTTTAAATTTAGATGTGCACCATATGCAAGTAGAATTATAATGTCTTCTAATATAGCTACAAGAGAAAAAGTCTCATCATAGTCAATTCATTATTCTTGACTGTAGCCTTTTACAACTAATCTAGCCTTATTTATAACTATATTTCCAGCTTCATCTACCTTATTTCTAAACACCCATTTAGTGCCTATAGTGAAAGAGTCAGTAGGTATTTCCACTAATTCATAGACGTTGTTTCATTCAAATTGATTGAGTTCTTCTTTCATATCTGTTACCCAAAATTCATCATTGATTGCATCATTAATGTTTTTAGGTTCAAGCTGTGACAAAAAGGCTTTATGTTCAACCTGATTTCTAAGAGAAGATCTAGTCTGTGTCCCTCTATTAATATTACCAACAACAACATCTAAAGAATGATTATTTAGAATCCTAGTTGATCTAGTAAAGGTAGGAATGGAAATTTCATGTTCTTCTCTAGGTTCTGGTTCATTAGGAGCAGATTCTGAAATATTTCCAGAACTGGTTGTCTTTACAATAGGTTCATTGATTTTATCATTAAGGTTCAGAATAGAAAAATCTTCTTCAAGATTTTCAAGAGATGACTTAGGTTCATGTGGATATGTTTCATCAAATTTGATATGAACATATTCTTCCACATACTTGGTTTTCTTATTAAACACTCTATAGGCTTTCCTAGTTATAGAATATCCTAAAAATATTCCATCGTCACTTTTAAGGGAAAACTTGTCAAGATTATCCTTGGTATTAAGAATAAAGACTTCGCAAAAAAGACTCTAAAGTAACTAACTTTAGGTTTACTATTTTTCTACAACTCATAAGGGGTATTCTTAAGAACAGGTCTAATCAAGACTCTATTTATGATATAACAAGCTATATTCACAGCTTCATCCCAAAAGTAAATAGGCAGGTCATACTCATTAAGCATTTATCTTGCAATTTATTGAAGGGTTCTATTTCTCCTTTCTACTACACCATTCTGTTGAGGTGTTCTAGAGGCAGAAAAGTTTTGAATATAGACATTGTGTGAGAAATAGGACTCAAACTCATGATTTTCAAACTCACGACCAAGATCACTTCTTTGGGTCTTAATCATAAGTCCACTAAGGTTATCTACAAACTTGGAGTATTTAATAAAGTAAGAACATGCTTCACTTTGGTGAGCTAAGAAGTATACCCAAGTATATCTAGAAAATTCATCTACTAAGACATAGATATAGTGCTTCCCATATAAACTAGAAACTCTAGAAGGTCCAAACAAGACCATGTTAACCAACTCGAGAGGTTGAGAAGTTGAATCTTTTTTCATTGATTTAAAAGAATGCTTATGTTGCTTTCTATTTTAACAGGGATTACAAACTTTGTATGATGGAAGTTCATGTTTGGGTAGGTCTCTAACTAAGTTCATCCTAGTCAATTTTCTAAGTGAATGAATGTTGCAGTTTCTTAATATCTTGTGCCATAACCAAGATTCTTTATGAAAAGAATTTGAACAAGCAACATTTTCTTTAGCTAAAGAATTCGAATCAACAACATAAAAATTTTCATTTATCAAGGTAGAAAATACTAAAACATTTTTAGAATTAAAAACATTACAAGAATAATTTTCAAATTTAACATTAAAGCCATCATCACATAACTGAGAAATACTCAACAGATTATTTTTATGTCCACCAAAAAATAAAACTTTAGAAATTAAAACTGACTCAGTGTTACCAATCTGGCCTTGGCCGATGATCATTACTTTAGAATTATCACCAAAGGTGACATATCCTCCGTCAACCTTTATTAAGCTTTTAAAGCATGAGTAATCTCCAGACATGTGCCTTGAACATCCACTTTACAACTACCATGTTTTCCTACAGGAACTCTTTAAGAAGGTCTCCTACAAAATAGGTTTAGACAGAGAATGATTTTTGTACCCAGATTTTCTTGGGTCCAGACAGGTAAGCAAGTAAAGCTTTAGGTACCCAAATTTGTCTTATGGGTCTCATATAATTTACAGAATCAATTTATTTTGAAATATAAACTTTGTTTGATCTATAACAATGTGAATAACTAGTTGAGGCATATGAATTTCCAGAACTGGAACTGGCAGAATTTTGTCTAGATCTAGGAATAAATTTATTTTTGGTGAACTATCTCTGTCCAGGTTGGTATCCCAAACTAGTAGTATACTTTGGTGCCACTTGTTTACCTAGATTTGAGTTAGATTGTTCTTTCTATTTGGTAACTTTTCTATGTCCTTTCTTAGTTTCTCGTTAGACATTTTCAGTTAAGTATTTTCTTTCAACCGTTGAGCATTGTTTTACTTTTCAATCTCAAGGGCAGTTTTAATAGTACTAGATAAAGCATGATATTTCTTTAAGTCTTTGTACTTGTCCTTAAGTTCATTACAGGTCTCTTCTAGCATATTATAATATTCAAATAATTCTTCACTAGAAATTTTTTTCGATTCTGAATCAAAATCAACTCGAGAATAGTATGAATTTAAAGATGGAGGGTCCAGTGTTAACTTAGATGTGTTTGTCAAAAAACACATGTTAACTTTATGAGAATATTCATCCTTAGCAGAATCAGATACACTAGAAGTGTCTTCTGAAGCAATCCAAGTTGCTTTCATTTCTTTCTTATAATTTTTGTCCTTATAGTCATGTTTCTTTCTGAACATCAATTTTGGACAATCATCTTTAATGTGACCTTTCTCTTGAATTCATAGCAGATAACTACATCACTATTATCATCTTTCTTCCAATCCTTTTTCTAATGACCTTTGTTATCATATTTACCATTTTAGTTTGATTTTCTGAAGAATCTCTTCTTCCTATTGAATTTCTTAAATATCTTGGATATTTGAGCCATCTCAACATCACTATTAGAATCTGAACATTCACTTGTTGAGCTTTCAGCAGGTATGTGAATTTTCTCCTTGTCCTTTCTCCTTGAGGCAGTAGAACTAAATTACACTGACTTCCTTTTAGGTTCATCATCTTCTTCCTTATTCACCATGAGTTCTTCCTCATACATCATAAGCATACCAATTAGCTCTTTGATAGGCAGAGCACCAATGTCACATGACTCTCGTATTGAAAGAGATGTTCTTCTCCATCGGTCTGGAAGATATCTCAATATTCTCATAATTTGTTCCTTTTCTGGAATAGCCTTTCCAAGGCCGCTCATAGTGTTGAAAATCTCATTGACCCTGAGATACATATCAGAAATAGGTTCATCAGTCTTCATTTTTAAATTATTATATTTAATATTATAAGTGTTCAATCTCATTTCTTTAACAATGGGTGTTCTTTCATGAGAAATATATAAAGTATCCCATATTTCATAAACAGTTTTGCAAGCAGATATTATATTAAACTCTTCATCTCCAAGATCAAAATACAATGCATTCATAGATTTACAATTATTATTGTAAGATGTTTTAGTAGGTTCATCCCATATAGTTCTTTCAGTTTCTAGAATCTTTTATTGAGTCTCTATATCAGTAAAGATGTCAAACCCCATACTCTCTAAGTGAATTTTCATCTTAAGTTTCCACTGGCCATAGTTTGTACCACTGAAGAAAGGTGTCCTGTTGGTAGCAACACCTTCTAGTCTATTATCCATAGTTAGATTTTACCAAATATATTTAAAGAGATAAAATTTGAAACCAACAGAAATTTAAGATCATTAAGATACAACTAAAATCACAGTTGAAAAACAGAATGTTTTGAAATAATTTTAAAAAAACCCTTTGATACCAAATGTTGGTCGGATTGGATACAAAAGAGGGGGGTTAATTGAGTTCCAATTAAAATTTCTGTTAAAAAAATTTCTATTAAAATCCCTAATTTATAAAAAAAGTTAAATTATAGTGAATTTGTATTACAGTAAAGGGTCAGTTAGGTTCTCAAGAGATTGATTAGTTCTCAGTTAATTTAATATGAAGATCAATTAACTTTTGAAGTCAACCAAATGATTTATAGTATAAATAAACACTTGATAGTCTAGCTATCAAAGTAACTTTAAAATAGATTTGTATTTCAATGTAATTAGTAGCAAAATATAAAATATATAGTACACTTTAAACTCAATCTAAGAATGAACAGAAGATGTAAAAGAAGTGGTTCAGTCTCAAGCCAAGACCTAATCCACTCAACTTGGTGATCACCTGCCACCAAGCAGTTTATATAAATAAACTCTGATCCACACCCTGGATCGGGGTTAACAACAGTTCATAGACTGTCCAGGTTGTTGGATCTTGAATATACAGATTATACACAAGAGGGGGGGGGGGGTGAATTGTGTCTTTCATATTTTTCGTTAACTCTTCAATTGATAGATTTCTGTCCTCTATGCTTTATCATATTTGATCATGCAGCGGAATAAGTAAAATTAGGGACACACTGATGTATAGTGGTTCGGGGAACAGAAGGCCCCTAGTCCACTCCACCAACGCTCTACTCCACGAGCATGGTGATTTTCACTATCTGGTCCTCCAGAACTTCCAACAACTGAAAACTGGCAGTTGAAACCTTTACAATTTTTAGGCAAACAAATAATCCAGGTTCAAACACGAACCTACTCAGCTTAGTACAAGAAGCTGGTCACTCAAGATAAAAAGTGTTTTCGTTTAGAAAGAACTTTTCCAGTTGATCTTCAAAATTTCAACAGAATGCAATTGATAGTAGATGAATCATCATCTTCAGAAATATTTATCTTCATGTCAAAGCAGTTCTGAGTCGATCTAGTTGCAGTAGATATAGAAAATATAATCGCAACTTAAGCAGCAGCAGATTCACAAAAGGTGGTCATTGAAAAATATATGAATCTTCTGCTGTGTTCCTTCTTCTTCAATAAAACAGAGCGTAGTCATTATTCATAATCAATAGATCATTGTATCTTGATTTTTCTCTGTTTTTTCTCGTCAGAAATATCATTGTCTATGTAGGAGATATTTCTTTCGAATTCAATGATTGTATCTGCACTTGAATTCTTGATCGCTATATGTTCTTCTTTCAAATCTTCGCTATATCAGTATCTGTATACTTTTACATATATCACACTTGTTTCTCTTATGATGTGTATTGCGTTCTTTGAAATTCAAAATGAGAACAAATATATCGATCACTTCCTCTACAAAATCAGATCCAAAAATATCTCCCTCTTACTCACAATATTAAAACTTGTGAATTAATCTGAGGAGTCGTAAAACTCCATAATATTTCCCATGATAAGCTCCGGTTAAATCACTCCTTCAAACGGTTATGAATCTGTCAAGGACACACTTCAAAATCAGCATCTAGTCTAGCTTAAAATTAGCCTGATCAATCCCTTTCAGACCATTGAACAAAAATATCAACTTCAAATTCCCGACGCCATACGTAAGGTTGAGTTAAACTACATGCATCCTTTGAAACGTAACATAGATCAAACTTAGGGTTGATGTCACATTCTTAAAACATAAGGTTTATGACGAACGTAAGGTTGACAAAAAACATAGGGTTGACCATCCATAATTTTCTTTTCCATATCCAAACATATATCATACTTTTCTATGTTTCTAAACTTAAGGTTTACGATCCATACTTATTCAAGTAACACAAGGTTGTTTACAGAAGTAAGGTTGATTTACCATACTTTTGAGAAAAAAACAAAACATCAAAGACTTAAGTAATGTTTCTTCTTATATACTTTCTTAATATCCCAAATGTAGGGTTCCTTCCTAATGTAGGGTTCTTCTTCACGTAGGGTTCCTTTCTTTCATAATTTTTCAATATCCCAAATGTAGGGTTCCTTCCTTACGTAGGGTTTTCTTCATGTAGGGTTCCTTTCATTCATACTTTGTTGATAAGGTATGGTTTTTTAACCATTCTGTTCTGATAATCTTTAAAGAGTAAAAAGCGGGTTCCTTTCTTTTTTTATGCTATGATTTCCTTTCATTCTTTACGCTCCACTTTCCTTTCTTTCTTTACGCTACGCTTTCCTTTCTTTCTTTACACTACGCTTTCCAAACGTAATGTATGAATAGTGTTTCCAGAAAACTTTAAATTGATTCCCGAATAGTTTATCAAATGTTACACGCTATGTAAACACTTGAATATTCTTCCAAAAATGAGAATATATAAAATATATAATTACTGAAAAATACTTAACGTAAAATCATTATAAAACAATTAAAGGGTATTTGTGAACATCAAAATCATCATAAAGAGATAGAGTATTGTTCTCAAAAATACCCCCTTATTAATAATAAAAAGTATTGTTGAAAAAAACACTTGCTTAACAATATCCCCATTAAATATGTATTGTTGAAAACAACACGTGCTCAACAAAGGCCACACAGAGACCTCTACCACAGTTTTCTTGGGAAAAAAAATAATGATCAGGCCACGTAGGGACCTCTTCCACATTTTCCATGGGTAAAAAAGAGTAAAAGGTTTGGTGTGAGGACTTTTAAATACTCCACTTCAGTTCAGGAGTCAGTGTGGGTGTAAAATATACAGAGTACAATCACTGCTCGAAATTAAACAAAAGAATCACATAGATTAATTAGAAAAGAGTTTAGAATTCTCTAGTGATTATTAGTGCAACTCTAGACTCCTTTGATTCAGTAGAAAGGCTTCTGAGTCCTCTGGTTTTTCTGTTGAAAAACAGAGTGTCGTGGTTCAGCATGTGTTCTTCTCGAGTGAAGATATTATCTTGATTCAAATGTACTTCGTGTGTTCTTCATTAGTGTTGGATTTCATTCATGAGAGTTCTTCTAAGATCGTGCAATGTGTTCTTCACAGTTGTGCTTAGAATTGTCTTTCTGTTCAGTACAGAGCACTCGAGTTTCTTATTTTTCTATATTGTCTCTCGTGTGAAAACTTCTCTTTATCTTCGAATGAATGGGGATGAGCCGACATGTTCGATGTATTCTGTTCCTTGTACCTCATACTATGTCAACAAATAAAAATTAATTATTTTAGTGCATTAAAGGCATCAAATATGACCGTTAAAAAGATAAATAGTAAAACGACAAAAGAGTTTAAGAAACGGTGTCACAGTAGTTATGAAAATAGTTTCTCCTTCATGGTATCTCCTTGATGGTGTCTCCATCACGATGTCTCATTCACAGTGTCTCCATCATGGTGTCTGGATTACGGTTTCTGGATTCCAGTGCCTTGCTCACAGTTTATGGATTCACGGTGCCTTGATGACTGTGTCTTGCTAACTGTGTTTGGTAGAGTGTCTGGCATACAATGTCTGTTCTTAGTGTCTTGCTTTAGGGTGTCAGGATTACTATGTCACGATGTCTTGTGGTCACGGTGTCTCATTCGTCACGGTGTCTCACTGGACATGGTGTTTGAGACATAGGCTTTACGGTGTCTGTGTCTTGCTCATAATGTCTTGTACTTAGAAAAACAAATATTCATAGAATAAATTGGGCTTAACCATTATAAAGTATAAGATAAATACATATGATTGATAAAATTTGTGATATTTGTGATCATTAAAACTTGATTAATGCATGAGGAGTCCGACAAGTTATTATTCATCTGTGATATTATTCATCGAAATATCTATGGATACATTTAATTTTCAGTTCATTGTTTAATGGAATGTGATTCAGTTTCTTACGTCTCTATATTTATTTTATGTTAAATAGTTATTTTAATGGAATGTGTTTCTAGTTATTCATTTTCCATATTGTTTGTGCACTTCCATTTAGTTTATTAATTATATGGAATATGTGTTCAATTATTTACCTTGTTATATTGACTATTCTCATTGATTCATTATTTCTTCCTCTACATTGTACCCTTACTGAGCATTGGAACTCATATTTATTATTATTTTTCCCTAGGAATCCAAGAAGTGAACTATTAATAATATGTAGGGACTTACTAGATGGATTATAGTTATCCTCGATGTCATTTATTTAGAAATAATAAAAAAATTATATTGTAATTAGTGTAGTTATTTTTAATACATGACTCATTTATGTATCTGTTTTAACAAGACAAAAAAACTATTAGTTCTTTTGGATTTGATTCCTTATAATCATTACAATTTAATTGATAGAATACAACGGCTCTAGGCTATTAGGGGTTGTAGGGATATAGGTTATCCATATGTTAAAAACATTATATTTATTTAAAATAAGAGTGTGAGATTTTTGAATTTTCTTGAAATAAAATATTATAAAGGTTATAATCACATAAAAATGAAAAAGGCCATATAAACGAATATGTAATGACTATGGATGAAATTAACACATCTAATAAAATAAAGGCAAGTTTTAGGGTCATTTTACATTCCTCATGATTTTATTTTTAACATTAATTACCCGATATACCCTTTAGTGTGGTACTAAAAAGTACTAAGGTTACTTTTCATATTGATAAAAAATAAAAGTGGTCGATTTAAAAAATGAGAACACACTGATTCCAAATAGGGACTAATTTTTTTAAAATTCAAATCATATATGTAGAATAATTTAGTATAAAATAAAACCCAAAAATGTGATAAAAATATCTTTTTTCGTAAAAATGTTCATTTTATTGTAAAAGTGTTTTTATAATAAATTCAAGTATAAAATTTATTTAAAACAACCATAATTTGATTATTTAAAATCCATATAAACTAATTAAAATCTAAATATTCATAAAAATATATTTTGACATCTTAAATACTTGAAAATAAATACAATTTCTAATAACAAAATCATAATTTTTCTCTATTCAATGGGAAATTAATCATTTAAGAAAATTATAAAAAATTCATTATGAGCAAATATTGATATTTTGACTGAATAAATGAAGTTAATTTAATATAATTAAGATTATATAATTTTGTAATTAAATTTTTAAATAAAACCTTAAAAGAAAAGAGTTTAATAAAACTATTTCATTTCTGATTAAAAAATACATAACATTTTTATAATGAATATAAATCTATAAAATATAACTAATGAATATTTGTAAGACCTGACCTGATTTATTTTTATAATACTTGGGTTTTTACATTATTCCACCCTTTTTGGAAATGTTTCCTCTTCTTTAATTCACTTATTAATCAAGTGAGGATACTATTTCATCCTATAATTTTTAGACTCCCATGATGTTTCTTCAACCATATGGTTTTCACATAAAAACATAAATGAGAAGATTAATTTTTTTTTCAATATACACTCTGTCTTTATGATCAAGAATCCTAATAGGATATTCTTAATAAGAAAGTTTCTCTTCCAACTAAACCACTTTAGGGAAAAAATATGAGGTGGGTCTAAAGCATAATTTCATAACATTGAAACATAAAAAAATTGTGTTCCTGGGATAAAATCAGTGGTAAAACCACTCATTAATAAACTAATACAAATTTCTCTTGGATTTCATATGGTATAATGAATTGTGTACATATCTCTACCTTTTCACTAAAAATAATAACACTTTTCCATGGATATAATTTAATAAAAAATGATCTCCTACATCGAAAGAAATATATTTTCTCTAGTTATTTGGATAAATTTTATACTTTTTCAGAGCTTTCCTCATTTTTTACTAAATTAAATTCACATTATCAACCATTTTCTCCACTTATTATGGCCTGAAGAATTATTTTTTCCTACTTCATACAAAAATACTATTATCTAATATCACTTTCCATATTATTCCTAAAAATTTAATATTTATATACTAGAATGAAAAATATTATTATAAGAAAGCTGAACTAATGAAATATGTCGATCATAACTTCCCTAATAATCAAATGAACATGAATAAATCATTTATTATATTGTATTAATTTCTAATCTGTACTTCCCATAAGATTTGTATTGAAAATATATATGGAAATTCAATTCACTACCCAATAAATACCAGAAGTCATTTCTTAAAATATGAAGTGAAACTAAGATCACTATGAGATGTTTTGAAGTGGGGAACTCTATGTAACCTAACTATCCCCTTGAGACACAGTTGATGAATTTGATCTATAGAAATAATATATCAAATGGGAATGAAATACTCAAATTTAGTTATTCAATCAATAATAAACCAAATTGTGTTATTAACCTGAGTTGTCTTTGAAAATACTGCTATAAAATCCATGGATACAATTTCATATTTCCAATATGGTACTGAAAAAGGATAAAGCATCCCATCGACAATTTTAGGTTTTCTTTAACCTATTTATAGATAAAAAATTTCATTATAAAAATAGAAATATATCATTTAATTCTATCCCACTACTTCCATGATGGATAGAAAACAAGAAACTACGAGCTTCAATCAATAATTAATTATACATCTAATAATAAAAAAGGTTCATACAATGAATTTTAAAATATAAGAATAACTTATTTTTAAACATTAAATTCATACAACTTACCCATTCTTAACAAATTTTACTTTTTCTGGTAACTCAATGTATTCCTTATTAGATTTGTTAATTCAATCTATCAAAGTCGACAACATTGAAACCTAAAACAAAATATAGGGAGTTCATGAATCTGAAATTTCTTTTCCAAATTCATCAAATCCATAACCAAGGGGTCATTTCCAGACATAATAAAGTTAATGTAAAATTAATTTACTGACTCAATGAATTAACTACTTCTCTTTATTTTCTAGGATGAGAATGAATCAAGCACTCATAATCCATAATCTGATCTAGTCATATTCTCTATCTCATTTTCAAATATTTCTGAGTTAATATATACTTCCAAATATTATGATTATCGTATATTTTAAACATTGTTTCATATAAATTGTGCCTCAAAATGTTTAAATCAGAAACCATAGAATTCAATTCCATATCATGTGTAAGATAATTTAGATCATGTGGTTTTAGTTGATTTAATGAATACAAAATTACATGATCATTCTGCGTCAGAAAATAACCAATTCCCATCATCCAAGCATCACTGTAGATGAAACATTCACCATAAATAGAGGGAAATTAGAAATTATAGAATTTAACAATATTATTCTTAATTCATAAAAAATAACTATATTTTTATCTAAATGAATTTAAATCATTTTAAAGTTAACTTAGTTACTGGGCTAGAAATCTAAGAATGGTTTTCAAAAAATACTAGTGGTAACCTACTAAACCAAGAAAACTTAGAATATCTATGTAATTGGTAGGTGTTGGAATGTCTTCAAAAATCATTAGTTTTAGTAGGGTCAATTGTTATTCGATCATTAGAAACAATATATCAAAGAAATTAATGTTATCAAAAGAAAAACTTATTATTAATAAATTTACCATATATATTCATTTCTTTTAATGTTAAAAAATACCAGGGAATATTTAATGATCCTCATAGAATTTAGAATACACCAATATGTCATCAATTAATACTACCTCAAACTTATCAAAATATTAATGGAATAATCTATTCATAAAAACCATTAATAAAGATGGTTAATTAAAAACCTATAGGGAATAACTAAATGCACATAGTTACCATATATAGTCCAAAAAGATGTATTAGGAATATCTAATTAATTCACCATTAACTTATGATACCATGACTAGAGATCAATATTTGAAAAATACTACTCTCCCTAAGGCCTATCAAATAGATAATTGATTTGAGGAAAATGAGACACGTTATTAAAAATAATGTTATTCAAAGAACTATAATTAATGAAAATATTAATGAAACCATATTTAATTTTTTTTAAAAATAAACTAAAACCACAAGGTGAATCACATGGATCTATGAAACCATTATCTTGAAAATTCTGCAATTTGTTTAGTTCTAAAAGTTTTACTTAATCCATTTGATAAGTTTTTTTTAAATTATGTTAAAATAAAGTACAAATTTAATAGTAAACTAAATATACTAATCATGAATAAAAATTGGTAAATCATCAATAAAAAAATACATATATTCATTCACTATTAAGACATCATTAATCTATATAGTTTCTTTCTTTTCTACAACTTGTGCCAAGTAACATTAAATGGGATTTTAAATTAGTTTCTCATCTTCTTAGTTAGTTATCAAATGTTTTTAATTAATTAAAAAACATTTCTTAGATCTATAATCTATCTTAGTATGATAAATTAAAATCTATTCCATACCCAAAATAAAATCATGCTCTACAATGGGATATAAAAAATATTATTCAGAAAGACCATTTCACTAATAATAATACAAATATTCCTATTAATTTTGGTTGTATTAATATTTCCACCTATTGATTTTCCCCAATGTTTTATCATAATTTCATGATTTCATATTATATGAATTTTTACAAATTTATCATAAGTGAATGAATGTGAAGATATAGTGTTAAACATGGTATTGGAAGACTTTGAATAAATAAGTAATTTAAAGACTGCGACCCCAATACCCTGAAGTCGGTTCCTTAATTTATTATATTGGTATAGTAAACAAGGATGTCACATCCTAGAGAACCAATTAGTTAAGTAGAATTGGAAAAAAAATACACAAACATAATTGTTAAATTATAAATTAAAAGTAGAAACAAAAAATAACCATTATTGGAAAAATCCATAAAATTCTATATTTTCCCTAGAAGTCATTCATAATATACATCTTCACATCCTGGGGAATAATAAAACATAAGAAATGGGTAATTTCATATGCTCATTAAGGGTAAATAATATAACAAAATATTATAAAAAACTATAAGGAATGGTGGATAACTATAAAAAAACTCCATTAAAACATAATCATGATCATAATTTGGCAGGAAGATAAGCTAATTAAATAATTCCCTTTGAATAATCACATGACAATGAATCCTAACCATGGATATTATACTAGTAGAATAGTTACTTGGAATATCAACATCTTATTTCATAATTAGGGAATGTATAGTGATGTAAATATAAAATATACTATCGATGCATCGACCAAGACACCAAAAAATAAACATTTTAGGCCTCCACCAAATATGTATCTCAAAATAAATGGGCAAGGCCATGACCATTTCCATATTTGTTTTGTTTCATGATACCTATCAATACATAAAGGGGATATAGAGGTCCCCTTACATCACTTACTAAGTCCAATTAATTACTCATATAAATGGAGTGAAGCATAAACGACATATAAATATGATAATTAAATAACATTCCCCAATTAGTAACCACAATCACTAACCATTCCAAATAATATGGTGGATGGTGTCAAGATAGCACATTTAAAGTCAAAATGATCATAATTTTTTTTAAAAAACGGTAGATTGTATCATAAAATTTCAACCCCAATTAATCATATGATTAAAAAAAGGGTGTTAAAATAGATTAAAATACTCTAATAAAATCATCTTGGAATTCTTGAGAGAAATACCATTTTTACATTTCAAAGAAGAGTTCGTTAGAAAAATAATTTGTATTTTTTATAAAATCAGACTATAACCATGTGTATCCCAGAAAATAAAAGGGAGGGACAACGAAATTATGTTAGCAGCATAATAGATGCCCAAATTAAGTGAAAACATGTAAAAAGAGTTTTTAAAAACGGTAGAAATGAGACAGTTTAGTGTGGTTTAAGAGAAAATTTAAAAGAGTGTCTAAAGAGTAAAAGAATTCATTATTTACATAAAACTAAAAAATAGATAAGATAAGTTTTCATGATAAAAATGGTGATTTTAAAAAAATATTGGTGTCTTAAAATATATTTTGTAGTATACTTGAGAATGGGCATGGAATTGGGCATATTTCTTTAATCGAGTGTGCTTATCGGGAGGAATTGAAAATCAAACCTTATAAAATTATATATCTCCCCTAAAATAAGTATGAAATGACATGTATAAATGAGTTTAGAACATATAAATTGTTTTATAAGAATTATAAAAAAATAAATAAGAACTACATTGTGGTAAAGAGAGAGAAAATGTAACCCGAAGGAAAAAATAGAGATTTGGGTAAAATCCCTTACCTTATGTATGAAAGTGTTCTACAATTGAACTTAATGTCATGGATAATGAGATTATATTAATTAATAATTTAATTCATAACCTATTAAAAAATTATTTTATTTTGTATAATTTTATTAAATTCATTTATACACTTTTTGAGGAGTTATAATATTGAATTTCATCATTCAGAAGTGTTTGTTTCCATGGTTTTCAAGATTGTTTCCCTTGTATAAATGTATGAAATATCATTTAAAACTGAAATAGATATCCAGAATTGAAACTATTTTTTATTGAATAAAATAAAATAGATTTTAGGGTATTATCTTTCATTTGTTATTGATATTATAAAGATTCATTAGATAATGAATTAATGATAACCATTTTCATTATATTAGAAATTCATTCGATCATCAAGAAATAGTTTTTATCTTATGAATTATTATTATGAATATATACGGGTTAAGAAAAAATAATTAAATTTTATTACATATATTAATTTCTATTTTAACCCTAAAATGGTTTTATGATCATTCTTTAAGAAATAATTAAAAGAAGAAAAATCATCATCCCTGAAGGTAGTAAATTAGCACCTCACTAATAATGTTTTCATTTATAGAAAAAATAAAACAGAATAAAATTGGTGGTTTATATCCCATTATCATAATAATATTATATTATATATAAGATACATAATTTATCATTCATTTTTCGAAAGAATAGGTAAGGGAATGATAAGAATGAAAATAAATTGAATGAAAATTTAAAGAACGAAATATGATTTTTCCTCATGAATTTATTTTATTTAGAATTTTCTTAAGGAACATTGAAATGGTATTTTGGGTGAGAAATGAATGAACAGAATATGGGAGTGGTTTTAGAGAGTAATTGGGTTGAATTTGGACAAGATTCAAGGATTTTGAGGTGTGATGAAAATTTGTGGCGATGGGTGGTATTTATAGTGGAAGAGAGTGGTGTTTTTTAAATATTTTATTCATTCATTTATTATTTTGGATCATGACTATGAATAGATTTCATTACAATGACTAAATAAATCAAATCGAGATGGATATTTCTAGATTATGGTTCTAACATTTTTAATGACTCAAGAAATAGTTTATTTAACCTATAATGTATATATATAGTAAAACATTATATTTCACTATTAAAAAAATTCAACTATTTTAGAAAAATCCCAAAAAGTCACCAAATTGTTTTCAACATGATGAATTCTAAAATTAAATCCATTTTTGGAAAATAATTGTAAAATTTTTAGAAATTTAGGTTTTAATGAAAATTATCATTTATTCGAGAAATGGAAATTTAAAAATTATAACCAATTTTATGACACACTGAAAAATTAGTTAAGGTTTCATAAAATGATCTTTTAATCATAGGACAAAATAATTAATTTATGAACATATTCTATGAAAATAAATTCTCTTTTAAATCATTAAATTAATTAAAAATTATTATACTAATATTTATCTTCCAAAAAATATGAACACTTAACTTATAATTTTTAAAACATTTATTTACTTATTCCATTATTTAAATATTCTATATATTCATTTATAAGATACCCAAATTTTATTTAGACTTTCATTACTGATGTTACTATTTTATTGGTTATATTACTATTCCTAATGGTCACATTTATATTCCAGTGGTCTTATTTAACAATATATTATTGTTTTATACATGGTATTTCATGATGTATAAAATATAGAGGATATTATATCTTAGAAGAGGATTACCATAAAATCCTTGGGGGTTACATTCTCCCTTAATTCAAAATATATCTTCCACCAAATTTCTAGAATGTAACCAAATTAAAATATATAGGTAGTTCTTCCTCATAAATTCCTTTGTTTCCAACATCATAGCTTCAATTTTATTATTTTTCCAAATTATGTTTACTAGCTGAGTTATATAGTTTTTTAACACCATTTCTTTAGTGTGAAGAATTCAAATAGGATCTTCAAAGTAAGATAAATCAGGTTCTAATTCTATTACGTTTGAATTGAGTACATGCATTGGGTTTGGAATGTAATTCCTTAACAAAAAGATGACAACACATTATGTACCTTAAAATGTATAGGTGGAATCTAAAAATAATAATCCAAACCTCCAATTCTCCATAGGATTCCAAAAGGTCCAGTGTACATGAGGAATAATTTCCCTTTCATTCCAAATCTTATAACAACCTTCGTTAAGGATACTTTCAGTAACAACTTATCTCATAATTGAAAATCGAAATCCTTCCTCTGGTGATCAACATAGTTATTTACTAATATTTGAGCTACATTGATATGTTTTTGAATAGTATTTACAATTTCTATTTATTCCTCAACATGTTTTGGTCAAATAAGCTTCTTTTCACAAACATCATCCCCAAAAGTTAGTATACAACACCTATTCCTATATAATGCTTCATACATAGCCATTTTAATAATGAAATGGAAAATATGATAGAAATAAAACTCTTCCAATGTTAAATATTTATCCCATATTCCTTGAAATTATGGTGATCATGATCTCAAAATGTATTCTAATGTTTGGATCACTCTTTCAGTCTATCCATCATTTTAAGGGTGAGAATCAATACTCAAATTAAGCTTAGTATCCGAATATTTCTATATAATTTTCCTTAATTTCGATTTAAATCATGGATCATGATCAGAAAAAATTGAATAATGTTCTCCATTATGTCTCACAACTTCCATAATATTGATTTGTGTTAGGAGCCCCTGTGGAAAATCCTCACTCATAGTGAGGAAATGTGAACATTTTGTAAGTTGATCAAAAATTACCCATATTGTATTATCCTTTCTTGGAGTTTCTAGTAATATAGTGGAAAACTACATATTAATTTCATCCCTTTTTAATATAAAAAATGGAAGAGGTTTCATTTATCCTCTACAATGTTCTATTTCAGCCTTCACCTGTTGGAAGACTAAATATCTTGATACAAAATCAGTAAATTCTCACTTCATATTATCTAACTAGAAATTTTACATCAAATATATATACATATTAATACTACCACATAATATATATAAATTCCAATTACGGGCATCATCCAATAATTCCATTTTTAGGTTGGGTTTAGAGGGAACAAAAATCCTCTACAAAAATTTCAAAATTCCATCATCATACATGAAGTCTACCAATTTACCATCATTCACAACATCAATTTTTTTTGAAGACACTCACAATCATACTGAGAACATTTAATCCTTTCTAATAAATACATTTTAGAAATAATTTTAAAAAGTTGTTATGTTTCGCCTTCCTTGATAATTCTCATATTCATCTTCACTAAATCCATGAACAGATGATCCCTTTCAATCCTCATTTTATTAATAACTCCATAATCTTTCCTAATTAAAGCATATTATACATTATTTTACTTTCCTAGGTGATAGTGTATTGAATAATCACAATCCTTGGGTAGTTCAAGGCACTTTATTTGCCTCATTTTGAGTTATTTATATTAGAATATATATTTTAAACTCTTTTTATTTGTATATATCTCACATCTTTTACCATAGAGTTAATGTCTTGTTATATTCACAGTGAATAATATAGATGCTAACTAAATATCATGAGTTGGATAATCCTGTTCATGATTTTTAACTAACTCCAATGTATATTAAATAACTATATCATTCTACATAAAGATACAACCAAGTCCTTTCTTTGATGCATCATTATAAATCACAAATCCACCATTTCCCAATTTAAGGGTAAAGATAAGTGAATTCACTTATATCCTCATCAATCATTAAAGGAATTATGGAAATTATATTTAAAAATAAACTTAACCAATTTATATTTTCTCTTGGTTAACCAGTTAGCTAATCAGAATTTTTTTTGAAAAAAATGTAGATAGTAACCTGTTAAACTAATGAGACTCTGTACCTTAGTTTGGTTTTTTAGTGTAGGAAGTTCCTAAACTACCTTTGTCTTCATTGGATCAACTGATATTTTATCATTATAGAAAATATGGCCACTAAAAGAAACTGTTGTAAGCCAGACATCACACATGATAAACTTCCTTAATAAGTATTTTCTTCTAAGAGTCTCTAGGACAATCCACAAGTGGTTCTCAAGGTCCTCATAGCTTTTGTAATATTTTAATATATCATCACTATATACAAAAAATAATAATCAATATATTCCTCGAACAATTTTTTCAATAGATCCATAAAAAAAGAGGGTGCATTAGTGAAATGTGTTGTCATGGAATCTCTTCAATGATGTTCAGTTTCTGGTTACTTTGGTACAAAAGTTTGGATGACCATGTTTTTCTATGAAGGAGGTAATAATTTTTTAAAAAATATCAATTTTATTTTGAAAATAAAATAAAAAAGAATAAAACCACTATAAAAAAGGATGAGTTTTTTTTCATTTATAATACTATAGGAAGTATGATGGAAGAATATTATATTTTTTTCATTTCTTTTTTGAACCCAGATTGAGAAAACACAATGAGAATATTTTTTTTTGGATAACTCTTTTAAAAATCATAAGTAATCTCACTCTAATTATTTAAATACTTATTAATCTTTATAATTTAAATTAATATTCACTTAATTAGAATCCCCTAGTTTTTAACCCTACAATCAAATGAAAATTAACTAAAACTTAAAGAGGAAATGAATTAAACCCTGGGCTAGATTTGGAACATGCAGTAATAGAACCATACTTTGATTGAAGTTATAATGATAGATTATGGACAATTGTGAATTATGGCACAAATACGCTCTATAAATTTGGATGAATCGAGTTTATTGATTATATTTTAACTCAATAAATTAATCCCAAGTGGTTTTGTTTTACTGATTATGATCTTTCTCTAAAAATTTACACATTAATCAACCTCATATGTTTTGGTGTGAATTTTTGAATTTCTTTCTTAGATTCTTTAATTTAAAAAATAAATTAAAAAATTATAATATATAAATTATATTATCTAATTTATTTAAAATAATTAACTAAATAAAGTTAGAGGTAGATCAATTACTAATATGAACTACTCTTCCATGGATGATATTGTCATCGTAGAAATGATTTGTATTTGAAAATGTCATGGAAAGGGTATAAACTAATCATATTTATACTATTTATATCCAGACCAATGAGGATGAGTGTAGATGAATAATATGGAATAAAACATAATAAAAATATGAAATGTAATAGGAACAAAGATGTTTGTTATACAAGCACAAACATTACAACATAAGAAGGAGAGGAAGGATTTGATGAAAGGATCCTTGCTTAAAGAGATCTCCATATGAGTATAGTGAGTTCCAAAACCTCCATGGTGAGGAGAAGACTAATGTGAAACTAAAAAATTGCAAAACTTTATTCAGTAGTCGAACACCCAAATTAGGTGCCCATAGTGACCATTTATATCAAAAATGGAATGTGGTTTTTAGAATCCACATTTAGAGATACCACTTGAGTCTCAGTTTTTGGATTTCAAATGACATTATCATGAATTTTAAAAAATATTAAAGTTGTTGGTAGGAAGAAATAATATCTTTATGTAAATTTTTTTATCCATTTTACATATTTAATTTGATATATTTTCAAAATATTGAACCAAACAATCGAGTTTTTATAGATTTAATTATTTGTATAGACCTGTTATGTTGGGACACAAAATTTATGAATTGGGAATGGGTGTGTTGATATGAGTTCTATCCCACTGAGTGATGGATCATACCAAAATATTTGAGCACATTCTGATGCATGTGTTTCATGGTACATGAAAAATAGTTGACATATTTCCTTGGGCTTCCATGTAGTTTGGTCCATTTTCCTTATGTATCATCTCCAACCATCTAAATCACATCCTCCTATAAGGAAATAACCAAAAAAGTATTATTTAACATTTAAATAGTGATAAAAATTAAACAATTTAATCAAATGGTAAGCGAATTTTTTTATTATATTTTTAATTTTCATTAAAAAAATATTTTAAAACTATGATAAGGGTGAAATAATTGAGTGAATTGTGGTGAAATCATACCTCCACACTTACCCTTTTACACTCATGGAAAAAAATCATATCATGTATTCAAAAAAATTAGGAAAATATATTCATGTTCATATTCCTCAATCCATATGGGAAATATAGGAAAAGTTCCACCCCACATCAGAAGTCAATACCAATAAATTCAAATGTCTATGTCTCATAAATTGTATGAAAATAAAATCTATTGATATTAATAAAAATAATAATTGTGAAACAGGTTATGGGTATACTTTTAAATTAATTACCCACATCTATGTGTTCGAACCATTTGAAGCTCATATCTCCACTATTTATTTAGTATATTCTGGCCATGTAAAATAAATATTCTTACATGTTTTAACTCACTAATCCTATTCTACATTCCTTTGCAATAAAATTTCAAGGCCCACTCACTTAATAATTCCTTAAATTCAAACTTTAAACTCCCAAACTAAATATCCCCACATGTTTTAAATTTTATCACACCCCTATTTATTAATATTATATATATTTTTTGTTTTTGTTGTCTTTTGGATTGATTTGTTTTTTAGGGCATACAACTGTCAGATATCATGTTCACACACATAGGTAAATTCAGAACTATAATGAAATCTATAGGAATAGAAATGATCATTTGGATGAACCATTTATATAAGATGATTTTTACCTAACATGGATATACCTTCAATTGAGTAGGAAAATTTTACAATTCATGGTTGTGATAATTTTTTTTGGAGAAATCAACAACACAAATCACCATGAACAAAAATCATAAATAATGGTGTCAAAATAAAAAAGGGTTTATATTGAAACCACCAATCATTTCTTAGAAGTATTCCATTTTATTAAAAATTAACCTATAATAATGATATATTGCATATTATTATCAATCCTTTAATGAATTATAAAAACATTCCTTTTCTATATGTTCTACATCTAAATGAGCATGTTAAAAGGTGTTTTTTCTTTTTTTAATTTTTTTGTGTTTTTTTTCTTTTTTAAATTAACACAAAACACACACACAAGAACACACAAATGAAAAACCAAAAGAACTACCCAAAACTGTTTTCCCTTCCCCCAAACATGAAATATTTAATAATTCTCAATGTGAACCTATGAGATGATATATTCAAATGAAATTTATATTTTTAAATAGGACATGTAATATAAAATTGAAAGGGTTAAGAATATCACGACATTAACAAGTGATGATGGGGTCATGAAGTGTGATGAAATAAACTATATTAGTAGAAAGTCCCTCAACGTTTCACTTAAAATGTTGACTATTGACTGTAAATATACTTTCTGTGTCCTCTTTTTGGAACTTCACTTCACCATAAAGAAAATATTATTTGCAACATAGGAACCTAACCCTTTGGAAGGAAACTTACTGAGAATCAACTATAGTAGTGCACTCTATAGTAGGACCTTTTCTCTCCCATGAAACTCTCTTTTTTGGATCATTTTATTATGAAATTATTTTGATCATTCCTTATAGATCCATGAGTTCTCACATGGTGACAGTCTATTCTACTCAAGCTCTTGAATTTTCATCTTCTAGGTAATTATATATTGGGCCAAGTCTATGTTGCATTTTTTATATCCCAATATGGTTGATTCTTGATATTCATGGGGTTATGGAAGGATTTAAAAAAACAATACAAAAATGGGGACACACTAATGGGAGTTTTTTAGGCCATCCTATAATCCAAAAATCCATCATCCAATCTCTTTCCCCAATACATCCTTTTCAGCTGCACAATTTTCTCCAAAACAATTTCAACTCCCAATTTGAAAACTCAGCCTGGCTATTTTTTGGGGGTGTTATGGTGTTGATATTTTGTGTCAGCCCATACAGTTGAAGGATGGAATCAAAATTTAAATTGAAAAAGTGTGTCCCTTGGTTATTGATGATGGCCTTTGGTACTCCAAAGCTTCAGAAACATTGACCATTGAAAAAATACACTACATCATGAGAATCATCTACCTTGGTGGCCTTGTCCTCCACCAATTTTCTAATATAATCAACAGAAACCAAAATATACCATAAAAAACCAATGTACATTGAAAAGTACCCATAAAATACATGCAACATACATAAAAAATATCATAAAATAATATTGGTTGTTGGGAATATCACGTCTCCTTGAAATGATTCTAGTTTATTGAAAATGTTAGAAAGACTTAAAAAAATGATTATAATGGAATAATCTATTCCAATATAATCCAAAGTATAAGAATTTCTAGTTATTCATTGGGGTCTAATGTTTCCTCCTCATGAAAGTGTATGTAAAAAATGCATGACAAACTCAATCTCAAGATCCAGAACACACCTTCAAATAACATGATCACTACACATGTACTAGAAGTAGCAATCATCCCACACATAAAACCTTAAATCAATCCTTAATTTTGGGAATTGGTGATTCATTAAATATTCATGAATTTCAAAGGTAATAAGACAGTTCACTAAATCCACATACCAAGGATGTGTACTTGAGAGTGCATTAATATGTTCATTGGAAAATGTATCTCCATGTGGTACTTGGTCCAAGGTGTAAACCTATAGTGTGTGAGTAATGCTACTCATGTGGTCTGTTACCAAGTTCTATGAACCCTTCTTGTATTTTATCTCAATATAAAATTCATAATGATGAAGAATCCATCAAATAAGTCTGGGCTTTGCATCTGGATTCTTCAATAGGTACCTTAGAGCTAGATGGTTAGAAAATATAACAACTATAGAGCCCCATATATTTGAACAGAATTTATCTCTAGAAAATATGATGTTAAGAAACTATTTTTGGTGCCTATTTAGTTTTATTGGGTGGAATCCAAACTCTTCTAAGCATAGATAATCACCTGTTAATGTCTCTCCACCCTCAGTGACAAGACAACTTGAACTATGTTGTTTGAAGCATCAAACATAAGCTCGAATGGATTTCCCCACCATGGGGGATATATGATTGATTGAGTGGTCAAGTAATTTGTAATATCATAAAATAAAACCCTGTATGAATCATAAAAAATAAATTCAATATCTTTTTGAAGAGACCTAGTTACAAGTAGAGTGATCTTATGGAAATTTCCAATGAAGCATCGATAAAATCATACATAACCCAAGAATGATCTAACAACATGCACAAATTATGTTTATGGAATGGATGAAATAATAACTACCTTATATCAATCAATCTTGATTCCATGTTTTTACAGTACATTCCCTTAGAAAATTCCAAGATCTACCATAAAATTACACTTTTCAATGTCCAAAACCAAATTATTATCAATATAACAATTCAAATATTTCTCAAACTGAAGATAAATTCACCAAGTGATGATCCAAACTCTATAAAATCATACATAAATACATCTATGAAGGTATCAATGAAATATTAAAAAATAATCACCATGTGTCTTAAGAAGGTAATTGAGGATTTGTAAAGTACCAATGGATTCCTTTAGTAAGAAAATGTACCAAATTGATAAGTGAATTTTTTCTTCTCTTGATCCTATAGATCTATAGGAACTGGGAAATATCTAGAAAATCCATACATAGAACAATATTGTGTATTCACAACTTGTATCTTATGCATTTAATCAACAAATGAGAGGTGTAAATGGTCCTTGCTAGTGGATTGATTTAGTTTTCTATAATAAAAAAACACATTCCAACTACTTTTCACCCTCATTAGAACAAATGCCTCTCTCTCATTTCTAAAAATAGCAACACCAAATTTCTTAGGAACGTCCTTATTAGGACATACCCATTGGGATTCTAAAATGAGATAAATGATACCAGCCTAGAGTAATTTTCCAAAAAAAATTCAACAACTTCTAGAAGATTTGGATTGAGTATCCTTTGTGGATTCCTATCTAGTTTAGCCCCATCCTACAAAAGAACCCTACTGTTGAAAATGGAGGGTATAATATCAGATATTTCAGCCAAGGGAAACTCTATTGACCTATTTTTATCCTTGAAAATATTCAATTTTTTTTTTCAAAATAGAGATTAATAGAAATTATAACAGGTAATCTCTCACCACTCAATAAGTATGAGTATTAGAATTTTGTGGCAATGGACTGAGATCCAAGGATAGGGGTGCTGTATAGGTGGATAAATTGAAAAAACATAAATACGGAAACAATGAAAAGTATTATATGAATAGACATAATCATAATTAGAGAATAAGGCATCAAATCTATCAGCATACTACACAACCATGTCATAATCATAATGAACATGATCAAAATCAGAATATGAATCCACATCAAAATAAAATCCAAGATAGGGATCTACATTATAAATAGGGGTGGAAGTTCTCTTAGAAATCAAATTAAATCAAATTATCATAACCTCTCTAAGCATAGGATAATCAAATTCCATGGGTTTTTTACATGGTGGTTCAAAATGATAGATTACAAAAGATGAATGGTCCCCTGATGGGTACTTCATGGATTCCATGACAATAAATATCAAAAATTCTTTTCCAAACTCTATGGAATGTGTAAAATCATTTATATTTATCATTTTTTTAGTTTTGGGAATAGTACAACCTTATATAATGGGAAAAGAATAATTGACCTAATCATTATTCTTATTAAGAACATAAAAATCTACTTAAAAGATCATATCTATTACCAAAACAAGTACGCACTCAAGGAATATTGCTAGATATTCTATAGATATTTCCCCAAATGAACCACTACTCTCATCACCCTCTACTCACCAAAAATTAAAAAGAGAATATAGAGTGATTCATCACATTTACAGATGATCTGAAATAATATAAAGCATTAGAAAACTCTAACTCCTCAATGGAGAAAGGGATGGTGAATGTCCCTAGATCCTTGCACTTGTTTTGGGATTTCTTGAGTTGGTGTAATGAGTGATGAAACATTTCATCCAATATTGAGCCTCTTATTTACCTTTATCCACCTTTTATTTTTAAAATATTATTTTATAATTTTTTCATACCATATGATTTTCATAATGGATTATAGTAGATGGATATTTATCCCAACATTCTTGAATATATCCAAGAACACCCCATTGCATTATCTCTTCATCTATATTCTTAGTTTTAATAACTCTATTTGGAAATGGAAGGGTCTTAGAAGGAAAATAATAAATATTTTTCTTACATTCATCTTTATCCTTCAGGTTTTCATCAGTTGGTCTTGAATGGGGCTTCTTCGATGTTGCAGTGAATTCTAGTGGAATGATATGTGTAGATGTATTAGTCGTTTTCTTCATACTTTTCAATGTTATGGAATTGGCATTCCCCTTATTATTTTGAGTAGGTTTATAAGGAATATTTCTATAGTTTATACATCAATGTTCATGGTGGGTGGTAGAAATCTGGCTCATTTGTGTCTTTGACTCTATAATGACTCGACCAAGGGTCCACTTAACCCATTATCCCAGCTGATGGGTCACAAGGTAAGAGGGTATAGTCACCCAACTGTGCCATCATTACACCCTCGATTCTATTTGAGAGCCTCTATCTTATGGGGAGGTTCTCTTGAGGCCATGTGACCCACCGGATTGGGGTACATGTTAAATGGAACCCGGGTTGGGATGTTACAATGTGGTATCAGAAGAGTTTCCTTTAATGACATACAATTTAGAGAAAATATATTTGATATTGGAAATTATTGGATGTTGGTAATAAGTCATGCTAGGGAATGGTGAACCCATGTTAGGGGTAAAGGCCATGTTTCTATAATTGTAATTATTTTTCTACATTTTCCTATTACTATTGGTATGATTTCACAATTGGGTGACCCATATTCTGTGTTATGGTTACTGTTATTGTTTTGATTGTGGATTTATTTTCATCACTGGCCTGATGATATGAGGGAACATAGGATTGTTACATTTATCATTATTAGGAACACTAGGATAAATATTCTATGTATCTTTCCATTCAATATTAAGTTTTAAAATTCACTTAATTGTTGGATATTTATTGTGCCCATTATATGTATTGAATTGTGATGACACTTCTTACATGTATTGTAAAAAATAATTGATACTTAAAGTGTTTTCCATATCCTAATAGTGTTTTCCTAAATAGGTTAATTCATAAACCTTATGCATTCAATTATGGAATGTTGAGATATGGACCATCAGTCAAATGAGCTGGAACGTGTTATAGTGTGAGTTAAGTGGATGTCATATTTGGTTTATAAAGAGTACCAACCTTGTGTATTGAACATAGAAATCCATTTAATTCAACCATCTAAAGTGATGAAATATTTTATCCACACAAATTAAAAATGAATATGATTCCCCGATATGATACAAACATCTTATATATATATATATAAATATATATATATATTTAATATTGAGATTTAGACCCGAATTCAACCTTAGTAGTTGTTAGTGGGTGTCTCTTATATTGTTCTGGTCTTACATACCATATAGATCTGGATTTTGAGTAGGAAGAGATGCTTTATTGTATCTGTTGGAAGGATTTACACCTCTCATTGTTTCCTATATACAGTTGTTATGCATTCTTAAATTATTCTATGGTGTTCATTTAGAATTGTAGCATAATGTTTCTATGATTCCCTCTTTTCGTAATGTGGAGATGACCACATACATGAGTTGGTGGGCAATGAGCCACCACTGGTTCCTCATGTATAACCACCTATGGATCCTTTTCCTATACTAGATTTGGGAACAAAAAACACGTTTCAGGAAGGTTTTATACATATGCTTCAAAGTATTCAAGGTGTAGTTCAACTTTCCACAAGTATGGAAGAGTTGAATTTTGAGTTTACCAAACAAAATCCGTCCAGATTTTCATGAGAAGGTGAACCTCTTGATATAAAGTCTTCGGTTCAAGAAATACTTTCTATATTCAATCATCTAGAGACGCCTCTAGAGTGGAGGGTCAATCAAGCAGATTATATTCTTCCTAATTCATCCAAGAGGTGGTGGGAAGTTATCACCCAAGTAGACCGACATAGAGACCTGGAATTGGATTATATAAAATAATATTTTACAACTATTTCGTTCCCAATACATTGTGGTTTTACATAGCTAGAGAGTTTATGAACCTACAGTAGAGGAGCATGTCTGTTATGGAATACTCTGCCCATTTTATAGAGCTACAACATTTTTCTCATACTCTAGTAACTAATGATATTATGACCTCTAGAATATTTTAGGATGTGCTAGTTTGTGTTTTTCATTCACAAGTCAATGTGTTTAGGTTAATGACCATTTCTGAAATCTTTAACCAGGAATTTGTTACAGAGCATAATTTGAGGGATGTTGAAGGTTTGAGTCATGGTTTTTTGGAACCTTGAGTTATCTGTGGTTATTTGTTTGGGAAAAAAGAGGTTCTTTGAGGATACCCATAGATGTAGCCACAATTAGGATCCTCATGAATATATATTTTTTATTTGTCATCGGTGTGGGAATTCAGGACACATCAAGTCACAGTTTCGATAGGATCTTGACAAGTGTAATGGGTAAAAAAGGATTATCCATATTCAAAAATTCGGTAAAACTACCCCTATAGTTCTTAGAAATAGGGTATCTTTACCTACTATATAGTTAGGAGGCCAGTAGGATCATGATACGTAGGGAGTTAGAATACTATTGGCTGATCAGGTTGAGGAGTCGGTCGAGGAAGATATAGTTAGACTTACGATTGTCAGTTTTAGTTGAGTGATCTTGGTTAGGGAATCCAGAAAGTGACTCATAGATAATCCAATTACATATTGTCTAACCTATTCTATAGGAGAACATTACATGACCACATATTTCATGTTGTACTATCCTAGTATCCTCAACTTTGGTGTTTTCTGTATTTGACACAAGTTCATCTCACTCCATTATATCTAAGGATATTATTGGATGTATGGGCCTCAAGATTGAACTCTATAACTGTGTTATAATGATATATATATATATATACACACACACACACTAAGGTATCCATTAAATGGTATTTCACCATTTTAGGGGCTATCCCCTTGAGAGAGGTAGTTACCTTTTCATGTGAAATTTTTACATCCTGGACATGGCAGGCTTTGATGTAATCATCGTGATGGACTAGTTATTTCCCTACAAAGACCATTTTGTCTAGTATCATCGAAAGGTGAAATTTAAACCACCACAGAGAAGTACGAACATGTATAGGGGTAAATGGGATGTTAATAGACATAGGAAGGACCCGAGAAACATAGGATGGGTAGTGTGATAGCTCAGTTCACTAGTATTTTCCACAATGACCATGGGTTCCAACCCCTTGTCTTTCCTCCTTTAGTAGAGAATTTCTTGGACGTCTTTCTTAATGACTTGTCTTTTCAACCTACTATGAGAGAGGTAGAGTTTACTGTTGAGATAGTACTAGGAGTAGTAATAGTGGCCATTCATCCTGATAGGATAACACAGAAGGATCTTCTAGAGATCTAGAAATAGATAAAGGATCACAATGTAAATGGTTTTATACTCCCAAAAACTTCTCCATGGGGATGACTAGTTATTTTTCCAAGAAGGAAGACAATACCATTAGGATCTATATAGATTAAATTGGGTTGAATCATATCATTAAAAAGAATTTGTATCCACTACCTATAATTTATGACCTCTTTGATCAGCTTTTAGGAGATAATGTGTTTTTAAAGATACATTTGAGGTCTATCTATCATCTAGTGAGTGTCAAGACATTGGAAATACCTCACACAACTTTCAAAAGAAGGTATGGTCTATATTAGTACCTAGTTATTCCATGTGGACTCATGAATGCACCTACGATTTTCATGGATCCTATGTATTGGGTCTTCCACATGTATATTGATTTATTTGTGGTTATATTTTTTGATTATATCATGGTGTATTCAGGATCTATACATGACTATGAAACCCATCTTGAGATTGTGCTAAATATACAGAGATAACATTAGTTCTATACTAATCTTAGTAAATTCCACTTATGGATTGATAAATTCTACTTATTGTGTTAAATCATCTCAGAGTCAAGAGTTTCACTAGACTCAAAAAAAGTTAGAGGTGTAGTTTCCTAGGAGAATCCCAAGAATGTATTTTACATCATGAGTTTCTTGGGGGATAGGTAGATATTAAAAATTATTTATCAAGGATTTATCATGCAATAGAGAACTGTTTATAGGCTAACAAAGAGGGCTGTAAAATTTGTTTAATTAGAATATTGTGAAGAAGACTTTTAGGGTTTGAAAGATAGATTCAATTATATTCAGATACTGATTTTTATAGAGCCAGGAAGGAGTTATAGTATATATTGTGACACATCAGGTATTATACCTGGAGTTGTTCTGATGCAGCATGAGTGAGTCATCATGTATGTGTCTTTTCAGTTGAGGCCTGCTGAGAAGAATAACCCAACATATGACCTTGAGCTTGGTGTCGTTGTTAATGTCTTATGATTTTGGAGACATTATCTATTGGGAGAGTGTTTATGGGTATTTAATGATAAAAAAATCCCCAAATACATCTTCACATAGTGGTATCTCAATCTCATGTACCGTATATGGCTAGAGTACCTGCATTCATTTGATTCTCAGCATGCCTAAAATCCTGGATAGGGAAATTAAATAGCTAAAACTATATGTTGAAAGAAGTAGAAACATAAAGTTTAGGAATACAGTGTAGAATGGAATCATTTGGCCTTATTCTTAGAGATTTAGGTTGACGTTTAGGGGGAAAATGTTCAGACTATCCTTTCAGCCGTAGTAGTGACTTCTACTATTCTAGAATGGGTGACAATGAGATAGATATATGATCTCAAAGGCCTTGTACTAATGGTAATTGTTTTATATGATGATAAATGTTTAGTTTGTATGGTGGAGGCGGGATGATACTTTACTGTTTGGTGGGTGCGTATCAGTCCCATTAGACATTAGAGAGGAGCTGATGCGGGAATTCCACGCCATAGCATGGGTAGTTCACCCTGGTGTCAACAAAATGTATTATGATTTTCGATGCCAATATTTGTGGCCTGATATGAAATGTGAGACATCCATATTCATCCCTAGGTATTTCATCTATGAATTGGTAAAGGAGAAAAATGAATGATCAATAGGGATTCTACAACTATTTTCCATTCCCGAGTGGAAATGAGATGATGTTTCAATGGAATTAATGATTGGTTTACCCAGATCACCTAATGGAAATGATACAATATGGATTTTCATTGATCATATATATATGGTCGCACACTTATTACCTACTTGAGATACCTTCACAGGTGATGATCTAGGAAATACTTATGTCAGAGTGGTTATACGTCTTCATGGTGGTTCTTGTTCTATCATTTCTGACAAAGTCTACCATTTCACATCACAGTTTTAGAAGGGGTTGCAGGAGTACTTGGTTACATAGGTAATTTGAGAATGTCCTTTCAACATCAGACTGATGAAAAGATGGAGCATAAGATTCTGGTTTTGGAGGATATAATCCATACAGGCATCCTTTACTTTAGGGTTTCCTCATAGAAACACAATCCCCTCATCAAGTTTTTTTATAATAAAAAATTTCATGGTTCCATTGAGATGGTTCCCTATGAATCCTTATATGGAAGAAGCTTCCTCTCAACTATTTTATAGATAGGGGAAAGGGAAGAATAAATTCATGGCACATTTCTTGTACAATAGACTGCATAAATGGTCTAGCTGATCATGAAGTGAATCTTGATAGTACAATCCAGTTAGTAGTCATATTCTATCATTCATTGGTTCCTGCTTGAGTTCAAGATTGAAGATCTGGTTTTCTTGTGAGTATTTCCCAGGTTAGGGTATATATGATTTCAGAATTAGGGTATGCACTCATCGAGGTTTGTTGAACCCTCTATGGTTTTGAAATGGATTAGAATAGCGGTTTACCAGTTGGAAATTACTTAGATATACCAGTCCATTAATGATTTATTTCATATATATCAACAACACCAATACCATCCAGACCTATAAAATTTATTTCACTCCGATGTGTTTGAGCTGGATGCATATACTTCCTTCGAGGAATAC
Source organism: Viscum album (assembly GCA_963277665.1). Classification (NCBI taxonomy): domain Eukaryota; kingdom Viridiplantae; phylum Streptophyta; class Magnoliopsida; order Santalales; family Viscaceae; genus Viscum; species Viscum album. The sequence goes on along the minus strand of OY728119.1, from coordinate 1,643,627,748 downwards.
CCTATGCCTATAAGGGATCAGTATTTAAAGACACATAAATATAGGTTCGTTTCATTCGTACAGGTGCTATGGAATCATGGATGAGTATAGGAGGAGACCTAGTAATTGGAATAATGTACACAATCTTAATGTCATAACTCTTTGCTGACAATACCTCATTTCCATTAGAAGGCCAAATCATGGATGATTTACTTTAAGGAGATTAGGTTGTAACGAACTATTATTTCAATGAAGTTATATGTAGTTAGTTTTTGAATTTTAATATGTTAAATGGAACTAATAAGTAATTATAATCCATCCAAGTAAGTATCATTAGTGTCTAGGACTCATTTGGAGCACAATGTTTTGGGATGGGAAAAAATGATGGGGATAAACAATTTCTTTGTAACCGTGCGAACCATGGTGAATGAACTTGTGACTAGTTATAATCATGGGATATAGACAATATGCAAGATTTTCACATGATTATTCTGACTGTGCACCTAACAATATGGGGTACACTTATCTACAAATAACCATGCATAGTTTATGCACAATTTGACTAACCATGAAACTAAGCCACACACTTTTATATTTTGGGGTGAATTTTATTATTTTCCACCATTTAAACTATTAATAAATTTTATTCTTTCCTTACTCTTCCTAGTGGACCATCACCCTCCATCTCCTATTTTGTGATTACGAACATTACATGATAGTCTTGGATCAAGATCTTCATCCAGTGTCCGTTCTTCAATCCGTTTGAAGCATTGGATCCGACTCGATAATCATTCCTAGTCTCTCAAATTATACAAAATTTTATCCTTCCATCCATTTCTCTTTTTAGATGTTAGATCATATTCCCTATTTTTAAGGAATTGGACCATTTTTCAGATATATTCTATCATTTTCTGAATCTGAGGCTGATATTGAGTGAGGAGTCATCTACGACTTTGAGGTAGGTGGTCAAATTTTTTCTCTTTGTTTTTTAGAATTTTCTTAATTATTCCAAAATTTCATATGATATCCTTTTCAATAAATCCCAATTATATTGATTCTTTCATTTATAATTGAACCTAATACCTAGATACATGTCAATTGATTCTTGTTTTTTGGTTTAGAGGTTTTACATAAATAACTATAAAAAACCCTATTGCCACACAAATATTGCAACACTTTTTTAAAACTATGGTAGAAAATTATTTATGGCCATAGTTTATTTTAAACCACAGTAATCCATACACCACCTTCCCCTCCCTCCTGAACCTCAACCAAATCCCATCCAGACCGAGATTGAACCCTCCACCATATCTGTTTCCCACCCCCTCACCCTCCTGAATCTCTAGTTCCCATCACCTCCTCCTCGCCAAATCTCTAGTTCCTATATTACATGACCAGATCCCCCCCCCTCTTCTATCCAGCCGCATGTTCAACCATCCATCTCCCAAGGCTCTTATTCTGATGATTTCTAAGTATTTATTCTAGATTTTTGGTCAGAATCTCCAAGTAAGATATCATCTCCCATTATTTATCCTATTTCGGCTTATTTCTATTATCTCTGTCACCATATTTTTATAGATAAACCCTAGGTCAAGGGTCAATTAAGTTATTTTTATTTTATTTCATTGTTAGGGTAATAAATGAGTCTCTTTTGTCAACTTAGGTCATGTTATGACATTCTCCATCGAAGGAAAAGTATATTAGAACATTTTCAATCTATCACCACTATTTTAAGGTTAGTCTTCATCTAAATTTACGTTTCACCCAATTTTAATAAGGGATTTTATATTTTTTGTGTTACTAGTGCATTATTGTGTGCCATGGTGTTTTTTGAGGTGGTTTTAAACTACTTTCAGAATTTTTACTATTTATATAGATATTTTGTTGATTTTTATTTTTAATTATCTGGCCTAAATTTAGACAATGTTTCCAAGGAATAATATATTATTATATTGAAATGTAACTAATTTTATTTTTTGGATTGTTATGATAAATAAAAATTTCTCAGATCAATGATAGGTTATTATTACCAGTCTTAGATAAAAACTTCTAAATTTAAGACAGTATATGCGTTCACACTCTGATGACATTTCAACAGTTTATAGCATATTTGAGCTTTGATATATACTTATTTAAGAAAGCATGTCATGTCATTTTATTATATTATTTTATAAATTACACAATTAATCTTGAATTTTTGAAATCCTTTTTAACTAAATCTAACATATATAATATCACTTTATTTTATAATTTGCATATTGGATGTTTTTTACTCAAATTTATGGATAAGTAATTGTATAAATGTACCATCACCCTTAGTTTATCCTATGATATATAACAATTTTCTCAACTATAGTAGTAATTTTTAATAAAAAGTAAAAAATTCACCAACAATAGTAAAAAATAGAAGTTAACATAAGAAATAAATTAAAAATTACAAAATAAATATATAAATATTTCTCTTCATGTATATAGAATCTCAGACTTATTACACCTCTTCCAAAACAAGTATTCTTATGCTTTTCAGATTCTAATTTATGTTTACATTTTTCTAATTTACATTCATCTAGTTTAAATTTTCTATCCCTATATTATGGGTTTGTAATCGTCTTGATATCATTGATTGTAATTTTCTTGGATATCTGAACCATTTGAATTTATATGTTTTGAATGTCAAACTTTTATACTTTAATCAGTAGATTAATCAATAATAAAATTGAATTACTAATTCAAACAAAATTATTGTATCTCAATTAATTTGTTTTTTTATTAATTGTAACTTGAATGAATATTTATTAGTTTCCTTATTTGAATCCTCTAGTTCAAATTCTTATGTCGATGCTTATGTTTAAAGATACACTATAATACATATACTTTTCTAAAATTAAATAGCTTATGTCTATTAATATTTTTTTCTTTTTTATTATGATTATGTCATTATATATATATATATTAGTTATTAATAAATGATGAGTATGATAATATTTGAATTACAACATTATAAGATATTTATTACAGTTATTATAATATAGTTCAACAGTTAAAGACATATAACTATGTTTTGAAGATCAAAAAAATAAATTATTGTGGAAAGGTAAATATAACTTGGTTATGTGTATCAATATTATTATAATGATATAATGTTACTTAAAAAATGAATAATGGATTTATTTATTATATTTTGATATGTTTTGATGTTATTTCTTATGAATGTGTGTATAAATTAAAATCATTTAGAATTATTTAACAAATAAGATCAATATGATTACATTGCTAAGAAATTAATCCTCTAACCCCATGTACATGATGATAAAACAGATAGATTGAATGATATTTAAAACGTGATTTTTCCTAGAATTAAGGTTTGATTCATCTATAGAGACATAATTTTTTTTGGTCATTAAGCTAAGAACTAAAAATAGTACTTTTGAATAAAAATTCCACTATCACTCTTCAGAATTTTTTTTGCACATAATGTAAGATGTTGGAAAAGCTAGGTTGGGTGGTAAAAGATATACGAGAGAAGTAGTGAAATTAATATTATCTAATTAAATGATCTATTAGGGATGTTGTGTCACACCCTCTTCAAATGCATGAGAATTATCAAACAAACATTGAGTGTCACGGTTATCCCTTGTGAAAAAATAACCTTATTGATATACCCATATTATTGTTTGGAAAACATGAAATGGATTGTTGAATGATTATCAAATTGTATATTATGTTTGGTTTTTTCAAATCCTTGATAATGTTTTATTTTATCCATTTTTAACATATATATTTATATTAGTTTAAAATTAATGTTATGGAATTCTGGGAATGTGAATTGTTTATTCCATATTGATATGATATGTAATATATCATTGAATTGAATTTACACATTTTTATGTTGGTAAGAATGATTATTGGTATACTATATTTATACATGAAGCACGATAATTAATTGATATTTCATGAGAAAGATAGATGGGTTATGTGTGTATCTTTTCTTTTAATTCTAAATTGTTAAGTAGGTTAGTCAAATGTTGACTTACTGTTAGATTATATGGGATAATTTTTTTGATACCTTATTGAGTATAAAACTTACCTTATTCTATAATATAGGTTTTGGCCCTAAATTTATGAACAATTTTCCTTTTCTATAAAGAAAACTTATAGAATTTATAATTTTACAGGGGTGGGATGGGCTTCAAGACCCAATCCCTGGTCTGGATGGGATGTACAGAGAGATAGAACAACCTTAAACTTGATATTGATATCTACCATTCCACATGAATGTATGGTAAGGTGAGTTTAGGTATAGATCCTCCCAGTGTAGAGTGTTACATAATATAATCTATTATTGATATAGTTGTAATATTTCGATATTGTTTCCATGATTTATTATTGTATATTTTTAATTTTTTTATATTTATTTGAATAGTTAGACATGTTAATAGATACCCGTTTATTTTGAATACTAGGTTGAGAGACATTGATGGTTTCTTATTGAGTATATATATTCTCACTCCTAGCATGGACACCATGGATGGCATGAAGATTTTCCTAATTAAAATTAGGAACCTCTTTAGTTAGGAAGCATTCAATTGAGATTAAGTATTTCTATAGAAAATGATGTGTATAAAATATGATAATCGTGTGAAAATATTATAATGATTCATTAAACAATGTATGGTGATGTTGATGTTCATATTATCATTATGGTGATATAGCGAACTAAATAATATAATAAATTATAATTATAAGTCCTTTTATTTTCAAATGATTTAGAAATCATAAAGAATAGTAGGATTGATTTATGAATTAACATGGAAGTTAATAATCACTAATAAATTGATTTATGATCAATATTTGATTTCATAGTTTGTTTATTCACCTCATTCGGTTTTTTTGATATAGTTCAGTGATGGGCAAATATCGATCGAGAAATCACCCTACAATAATTTATAATAATGTTTTTAATAAACCGAAGTGTTGTATTATTATAATTTATTATACATAGAATTTTATGAAGTATGATATCCCTGGTTTTATATTTTATTATATAATGTTGGAAAATTAATGATATGAATTTTAAAGCATGCTATGTTTTTTCAATTAATAATGTGTTTTAGAACTAATTAATAATTATCTACAAAACCATTATATATGTTTTCTCTTTAGTAGTGTATCATAAGAGATGTTATGGGGAATAAATCATAACTATATAATATGTTCTCTGCCTTTTGAATTTCCTTTCTAGTTGAGTTTCCTATAAGTTATATATTAGTAAAAATTTCTTTATAATATAGTTTTGGGAATGCAATTTGATATTTGATTATGGTTCTATATGATGTTTACAATAAAAAATTTGAGAATTTTTAAAAGGAGATGATTTTTATGTAATGTTGGAATTCTCCTAGAAAAATATCAACCACATAAAATTGAATATGACACGAAAATGGACCTTACTCAACCTCCAATGACCCCTTTGACCATTCTATAGATAAAATTAAAAACACTAAACCTATTTAAGACCCATATCCAATATGTATCACAATTACACAATTATCTCCCTCAGAGATACTAGACTACATGAGAAATGGTAAAAGATACCAATACATCCCCAAAATAATGAAAAAATATTTGGCTTTTTTTGAATGAGAAAAATTATAGGATATATTTTTTGATAAGTACTTCCCACCACTAAATGGTATCCTTTTTCCAACTACTCAACAACACAAATCCATTGAACTATTAATACCCATCCATATCAAAACAATGATAAAGCTATAGGGTCTTATCCCAACATTATAGAGTCCCATAAATTCGCTCTCTCATAAGTGGGAAATATCCATCTTTTAAGCACTATGAAAAAAGGATTTATCACCACCAATATGAGTCTCCAACTGATGTAGTGTAGATAACTATCCCTACTATATTAATAACCCGAAAACTCTTATATTTCACAACCCATTAGTCTCATGAAACTAGAGGATAATGATTTTTAACCCTTGTGATGAAAAATATTATTAAGTACAATAATGTTTGGTGAATATTTTTAGGGTTGATATATCATTTAGAGTAGGTTTATCTATATCATTTATTTGACTAATGATATCCTTTTCATAATATCAAAATATTTTAGTTTTATGACTGGTCTAATTTAATTGAAACTAAATTTCTGAAATTCCATTGATAATATTCCTCACCAACGGTAGTAATAATTACAACAAAAAAATTATTTACTTAGGCCATTACCTTTTTATTTGAGATGAGGTAGCTAATTTATGCTTCATCCAAGAATAAATATGATATATTATTCATATTTTGAGTCATGTTCAATGATTGAGTATATATTTTATTTTTACTTGCTATCAGCTAATCTAGTATACCCTTTCTTCCTCTCTCTAAATATTTTACCTAACAATTTTTTCACTCTAGATGTGTTTATATGTCATATAAACTACCTGGACTGTTGGGTATAAATTTCAGTATTGTCACTAGAGGAAGCATTAATCCTTCTAAATTTAGATATGACTAGTCTTTTCATCACACATTAATATGGCTATTCAATATTCAATTTTCAATATTAATTAGTAAGTTTGACTTAGAATATGTCATAATATATACATGTTTTTATTTCATATGTATAACCTCAAAAATTACATATTATTAATGAATTATAGTAATGTAATTGTAAGACCATATTTAAACATGAAATTATACACATATGTTATTATTTTTTATGTATACCCTCTAAAATTATAGTTTCTTCATGCATAATAATCATGTCAATTATATATGTTACCTTTTTCTTTTCAAGTTAATTTTTTTCTTACTTAATATCCCTTTATTTTAAATGAATATTATGCAATTGAAACTTACAAACATTGGGTGCACTCTTATATTTAAAAATTTCATTATAAATAAAGATATATTTTATCTTGTTAATCATCCATTCCTTCTATCAAATGTAATTAAGATTTTATATGTATATACATTAGTATGTGTGTAGGTTCTTAAACTATTTGTATACAATTTTTACATGCTTTGTAAATTAACAACCATTTAAAGATAAATGTTTATCATTAGGATTTTTAATAGTTTGCAACATGGATACATATATTTCTAACTCTCAAAAACATAATTTTGAGAAAAAATTCATAGAAAATGGGTATCACTCAATGAATAATTTTTAGTTAATTATAATATATATTTTAACATGAATAATTAAAACATGAAATAATTTGATGAAAAAAGTTTTGTCAAGTATCTCCTACTAGTTGATTACCTAAATTGCGCTCTTAGGAAACTTTATGGTCAATACACAATTATTTTAATGAGAAATAGTTAATTATTTGTTGATGTATTTTGGATAGGATGTCCATGGGTAATTTTTATTAGTTTACATGGAAAATGATATGGAAACATACACCATTGAGTTAACATAAAAAGCATCTTCATATGATGGTACAATAAAAGCTATGATCCTGAAACATAAAAAAGCTTAATTAATTCAATTATATTTTTAATTTGTGACTTCTAAGGTTCTTTTAGTATAAAATATTGTGTTTTTTTGACATTAATCGCTATTTATGTTGGTAAAAATAAAAACCATGTTATTTTCCATTATGAAAGAGTGTTGCAATTGTTTTTGTGTTGAATTTTTTCTGGGTGAGTATATTGAAGTATTTATATAAACATTAACAAATTTATATATTTGCATTATAATATATATATTTATAAATTCAGAAATTATATATTTTTTATTGATGATACAATTGAGGTTATACTTTACAATATGCCTTCCAAATAAAATAAGGAATGACTAAAAATTTTATTTATTGTACGGAAAAGTTTTGTTCATTTTAGATGAAAACATTCAAATTTTATAGTTTAAAAGAGTAAATGTAAAGATAAATGTACAAGAATAATTTTTTTAGACTTTTCTTGATAATATATCTAATGTAACTAGAAAATTATATTTCAATGAGCATATTTAAACATATGCAATCAACAAGATGAAATTTTGGACATGTCTTCCTCCAGTGAAATAAATTTTGTACATTAATCTAATCTTTTTCCAATTTTTGAATGTTCATATTGAAATTTTATATATTGACTACAATTTGAAGAAATAAAATATTTAAATATACAAATTATATATATTTTTGAGATATACAATAATTATATATTTGAAAATACATTTAATAGTTGTACATACCTTATAATTCATTGTTAATTGTAAATATTAGTATCCATAGATCATATGAAGAGTAAAGAACAAGTCTCTATTTTGATAATATATATAGTTTATTTAGTACATTATCTTAAATTTAATAAAAACTCCAAGCATATTCAAAGCATATTATCTATAAGAACTGTTTTCTAGTTAGTAGATGGAAAACAAGATTGGAAAACAAGAATGTTTTACTTTGACCAATCCACTCTCACCCAAGGATTATGATTACATTGTTTAAATCCAATAAATTAATTTCAAGAATATATATATCACACTTTATCATTAGATCGTTTAATTTAACTACGTGTGGACTCTCATATCCTTTATATGAAAATCTGTATTACTCACATATAGTAGAGGATATGACTTATTATTTAGAGGCACCAATACCTCACAACTGAAACACAAAATTAAATCCTTGTTACTCAAATTGATTAGTAGAGAGAGTTTCTGACATAGGTATGGGGACATCAGAAACCCATATCTAAACATGCGTTGGTTGGTTTTTAGTAAAAAACTCCATTTGATTGGAGGAATCCTATAGTCACTAGAGGTATATGTGTGAGCTAACATACATATGTAATGCATGGTAATTAATTAGCACTAAATTGTACCAATGAACACAAACATGAACCGTAAAAATGATACCTTAGAGTTCTATGAAAACAAATAGGTTATAAAGGTCTTCCAAAAATGATATGTTTTTCACCACTCCTAAACTATGTTCACCAGTAAAATAATGAAACTAATGAAAACCATAACATTATTTCCATAATTAAGAATCCAATTTACATAATACAAATAACTCTAAATATCACTTACTATTTGAGAGGTATGTGAACATCACAACCCCATCTCTAAGCACGAGTTGGATATTTTTCAGTAATATCAACTTTTTTATAGGTTGAATTCTATGATGACTATAGGTATATGAGTGATCTAGAATACAAATGGAATGAATGATAATGAATTATCACTACATGAAAAGTGTAAATGCATATAGGAACCCTAAAAATGATACCATAGAGTTATATCTATTTATTTCATTTATCATTATTTTCATCATCAAGGTTTTATTTACTCCCTGCATTAAGAAGAAAAAAAGGGGTTTTGGCAGTTGGGAGAAATAGGTTATCCACTATATATTTTCATTTGTGTGGTAGTCCTCATTTAAGCATTAAATTTATTTCTTTATTATATTTATATTTTATTCTAATAAAATGTTACATTTTTTTGGATATTGTATCTTATTATAATTTAATGTGTTTTGGGAAATAGTTATGTTGAGGTCATTTGAAGTAAATTTTTGACTACCACAAATATGATAAGTGAAAGGAATGTATTTAATTTTTATTATAGGTTGTCCTCATTACCATCATGGAAAAAATTATAAAATTTATATATGGGTATCTTTTCCAATGAAAAATACATCTACAATAGGCTTATATGCTATCTTAATGCAAATTAAGAGTCACCATGTTATCTTTTTCATATACAATGTAGGTTTTCCTTCTTTTATTTTCATATGAATATAAAAGGTCCTCATGTATGATATTTACCTATGAAAACTATTTTTTTTTCATATGAAAACATGTATTTTTATATGAAAACCAGTTTGAATTACATTTGTCTCATATAGAAACCTATTTTTTCTTATACATTCCTATTATTATGTTTTAATTATGTGCAATAATTTTTTTCAAACCCGTTATAATGTTACTAGAATTATGAATTTTTTTACATTATATACATACATGTATTATGTGAAAAAATCTATTATAATTATATGAAAACCTTTTAAAATTATATAAAAATGTATTATGTTATCTACATTATGAAAACCTGCATAATATGTCATTATAAAAAATAGGTATGCTTAATAGTGCATTATGTTACCTGTATTATTTATAATAATGAATTATGTTAATATATGGTGTTCAATGATTCATCTTTCCCTAAATATTATTTATTTTTTTAAGAAAAAAAAGATTTATTGCAGTTAAATTAAAATCCCACCATCAAGGGGAATGCTATTTACCATACTCAGAATGACTGTGATGTTGTAGTGCTCTTATTCCCATGAAAGTGATCTAAAAATGGATCTAATAGGGGATTAAAACCCTATACATACTTAGAAAATGACATTTTTAGGTTGATAAGAAGCGAAGGAAGAATAGAAGAAGAGAGTACAACATAATTGTTGGTTGATAAGGTAAAAGATGAATGGTTTGGTTTCATTTATGTTTTGTGTTTGTGTATTTAGTAATATAAACAAATTGTATCTTCTATAGTTTATGCATTTAGAAATTTATGTATTGTGTGTGGATTCATGCATTTTTTGTGTGTGTGTGTGGATTTAGGAACTTTCAGGTAAAAAAAATTATTTCATTATACCATATATAGGATATATCAATGTTTTTAACCATGGAAGTATCCTCTAATTTCCACAGTTTAACTATATATATATCAAGATAAATCCATGGTTAAAACCATAGATAAAGAAGTCCAACTTCCACAGATTTAACTTTGGGAATAAGTTTCAATTTTCATATTTAAATAGTTGATGTAACTTGAAATAGCCACATTTTAACCCATGGAAATATGATCCAATTTCCATGACTACATCATGGAATTAGGTGAAATATTCCCATGGTTTAGACCATGGATATATGTGACCTATTTCCATGTTTAAAACCATGGAAATAGTTATGACCAATTGCAATAGCTCTAGGTGACATAGTTTTGTAAAAACCTGAACATAGGCTATTACCATAGTTTTTTGGCCTACGACCAAGATTCCAAACTGTGGTCATAGGTGAATTTTTATGGTTCGGATACCATATATAGACACCCTATTAGTTTTCTATTTAAAATGTCTATTTTTAATCAATTAGCATAAATTCCTAGAATGTTCAATTGGCTTCTAAATTGTATTTTAAAAGAAATTTTCCTTGATACATGTGTATTAAATATAACCCAAATAACCTCTTATGTTCTTGGGGCTCTTATATTTAGAATTTACCAAGTGGGAAATTTCCTTAATAAACATTTTATTGTTCAAATTACCATTGAGCCTTACTAATTGAGTTTCCATGTATTAGGGAATTAAATGGGTTGTTCATGTTTAATGGTATTGATTATATAGGAAGTATAATTCATGATGGTTTGAATCTTTAAATTAAATGGTTTATGAACTGTGGTAAGACCATGAAATTGGTTATGTTTTCTAAATGCCTATTATGAATTGTAATTTCTAAAATGGAATAAATGTGATTCCTTAAAGGGATTTGGCTTGACTAATAAATCACATGAGAGGTATTGGCCTCATGTATTGAATTATATGTTTTACCATGCCTTTGTTAATTTTTAATTTAAATGTTTAAGGGTTTATTATTTATGTATTAAATTTTTATTGATTATGCCTCTTCTATTTATATAGGATATATGAAAGAAATGGATGGGAGGTAATGGCCCATGTAAATTATAATTATAATACACCTTTATATAGGATTTTTATGATCATAAGGGTTATTGATTTAGGAGGGAAATCACACACCCTTATAGAAGGTGTTAAGCATGGAGACTCACATAACTGATACTATATGTGAGTTGGGCTTTATGACCTAAGTTCCATGATTTTTGCGTTTCCATGGTATCTCACTCGCCAAACAAAGTGTTTTTCATGATGTATCTCACTCTTCTTAGGATGTAGGGAATGCAACATATTTCATGATATATTGGGATCATTAGACTATTTATGGAATCCTGATTTATTCCCCTATATAATAGATCACTAGTATTCTTATTATATGGCCATTGGGTGTCCGTAAACACTTGGTTCAAAAAGGTGGATAAAATATATATCTAATATATATATATATATATATATATATATATATTAACCCCAATTATATATATAGTGTCATGACTAGACACTTCTCCCAGATTTGGGTTAAAGTAGGTAGACTCACTAGGTGTCCTATAGTAACTAGAGTGAGTAGGTTATTTATTTCCATTTTTACCATTTTACTTATACCTACCTACAATTTAGTTATGAGAACTACTAAGATTATACATAGACACTATTAGTGGTATCCTACTTATACTGTTATCTCAAACTATACTTAAGCTACATTTGGTACCTAAGAAGACTATTCTATAGGTATTAATAAGGGAAAATTCCCTACTATAGGTTTTTGATATTAATACCTAGTTGGATATTAGGAGAAGAGTGTAAGGATTTGACTCGATATTTTTATGGAGATTATTTTTCTTTTGTACTATTGTACAACATGATTATACATGCCTCTTTATTTTTATATTATCAGAATTACATGGATCACATATTAAACACTTCGTTTAAGGGTTTTTAGATATCTGTTAGTTGTTATGTTTTTTATTATCTTCCACTTCTTACTTATTTTTTTTGTTTACTCGTATGTATTTTACTAATTCCATCTATTTATATTATTATGACACTATGGATTATATCTATTTGTATCCATTTTTCCACTTTGGTAAGAGGGTATATTCTCCCCACTGTACCCCTTTACATACTCACTACTAGTCAAAAGATTCTGGCTAATTGGGACGTACACATGAGGCAATGTGACCCACCTACTCGCGGGCACGAGTTATGTGAACCTTGATTCAATATTCTATAAACTCCTTAAACTCCAAACCTTAAAACTTTATCTTATTAATTTGATTAATACAGTTTGTTTCAAAGGATAATTAGTTTTATACTCAACCTTTGGTTTAGAATTCCCTTTTTGTTGGCTTTATTATTCTTGAGAATCATAACCCATTTCAAGTTTTTGAAATCCATGTTGGTAAGGTGGGTAATTCTATGAATTTTGATAAAAGGGGGCCTTTTGGTTATTCAGAGCCATACCTCATGTTATATTGACCCTCAACCATTGGTTATATGTTGGTATAAAAGAAGAATACTTCTTTTAGGAATGTGGTTTTTGTTGTTTCTGACATGGTCTCCAATTTAATACTATTGTGCAACCCTCCATGTCTTGTAGTTGGGGGAAACAACTAGTTGGGTGGTATTTTCAGTGAAAATTCTATAATTTTTCATAAAATATGGATCTGATTCCTTTTTAGAAAAAGTAATATTCCTCACTATAGTGGTCAATTACTCCAATTTTGTATCAATTAAATAATTTTCCTAAGAAGATGGAGAGACCCGATGTATGCCTTTAACATGTGTTGTACCTCGAGCAACAAATTGATGGGGGGGGGGGTTGTCCTATGTAATCTATTAATTCACACGAATCTACTGATTTTTTGTTGAATAATTACCCTCTAGACATAAAATCCACCATAATCCTCTATATAGATTTTAGTTCATCCTAGAAGTACTAGATGAGTAGTTCCTCAATGATTTGGTAATGTGGGAAACTTCCCACAAATTATTGAATCGATCTCAATATACATAAATTAAATCCCCTTGATATTTCTTGATCCCTTAGATAAAATTTCAGATGGAATTTTTCCTTGGTGTTAGAAAAAATATCTACAATAAAATAATTTTCAAATAATTCTAACATGTTAAGTCTTCCGGTTGTAAGTAATATATCAAATCCTAAATAATTCCATCAAGTGAAAATAGGAATGATCTGAATTTGAGTTGATATTCAGATACATTTATTGGTTTAGGGTTGATAAAACAACATGAAATTATTTTAAATGTTTTTTTTCATCCTCATGAGATGATCCATGAAATTTTGGAATAATAAGAATAAACCCATATTTCAGTTCAAAGTCCGATTCGAGATTTGGGTATTCAATACAATTTGGTTGATAAATAATATTGGGTCAACCAATTATAAAATTGTAATATTTATTTAATCTTTATTATTTCCATCCATTTTTCATAGTTTTATTTTTGATTTATAATTGATTCAAATTTCAATGTTCCTTAAATGGAGGAATTTTCTAACTGGTTAAATGTTAAAAATTATCTTTTACTGAGACATTCAAGTTTGAGCCCTATGGTCATGTTCAATATTAGTGTCAGTATGCAACATATAATTGGAATAATTTCATTTTATAAATCATATAAAAATAAATGAATAAAAGTGTACTATAATAAAAATATGAGACGTTTAATTTGAGGTCTATGAGAAAAAAGAAAATAAAAAAAGAAAAATTGAGAAATGGGAAAGAATAAAGTAAGGAGAGAATAAAAGAATAAAATGAAAATAAAAAAATACCTCAAATTGGGTGAATAAATTAATTATTTTTCATGAAATAGTTCCAATTTTAAATGCGATTTAGTGGGCACTCTCAAATGATATTTGGTTTTGGTTAATTAGGTGTTTTAGAGTGGCTGATCAAGGTCATCTCTCAAAGAGGTAGTAATTAGAACAACTTCTCAAAGGTATTAAGGAAATAAAATACAATAGAATAAAAACCTACATAAAAGGGTGAGGTGGTTTTTTTTTATCATTTTTAAAAATAGATTATGTCTGTCAGAATATGATTATATTTTTGCTATTTTTTTTGAAATGAGAATGAGAAAACCCAATGAGAAGATATTCTTTTAGAAATATATTTTAAAAATAGTAATTAATATACCTCTACCTAATCACTTACTTATTAATAATTATATTTAAATTAATATTTGCTTAATTATGATCCTTTAATTCTTATCCCTTAAACTCTATGATAATTAACTAAACCCCAAATATGAAATGATCTAAACCCTAGTCCAGCTTTGGAACATGCAATTGTAGCACCCTGCTTTTATTGATATTCTAACTCTATCTTTGGTTAAGTGGTGAATTAAGAAATATATATACTCTTTAAACGTGGATGAATTGATTCTATGGATTATATTTCAACACTAATAATTTCTCCCCGGTGGTTTTGTTTTACTGACTATGATCACAGCCTCACAATTCACACATTTCTGAACCTCATTTGTTTTTGGGGGAATTGTTCAATTGAATTTTTAGTTTATTTTAATTTAAAAAATATTTTAAAAATTCATAATATGTTAATTATATTATACCATTTATTCCAAATAATCAATTTAATAATGTTATAGGTAGATCTATTACTAAGAAGAATTACTCTTCCATGGGTGGCGTAGTCATCGTAGAAATGTTTTTCATTTGAAAAGGACATGGAAAAGGTTAACCCAATATCATTTCTAATATTGATTTAAATCCCAAATAGGATGCATATAGAAGAATAAAATTTAATTAAATAGAATAAGAAAAAAATAAATATAATAGGAACCAAGAAGTTTATTACACAAAACAATTGCAACATGATAAAGAGAGGATGGATTCGATGAAGGGATCCTTGCTTCTAGGTATCTCCCTATGAATATAGGGATTTAAAAAATCTAAAAGTAGATTATAGGACTCCTATAGAGCTCTTAAATGGTATAAAATCACTCCTCAGTTGAACTTTCAAATGAGGTGACCATGGATCCATTTTATATAAAAAATTGGAAGTGGTTTTGGGCACAAAATTTCATGCTACCACTTGAGTCTTGGTTTTGGGTTAGTAACTGGAATTATATTGAATCTAAAAAAATATGAAGGTTTTTTTTTATAGAGAATTAATATATGAATGTCAAATTTTTTGGTCATTGGGAATCATTATTGGGATATAATTACAAAATAATGAACATACCATTTGAATTCATATAGATTTCGTTCTTTGGAATGATCAGTTTAGTTGGGCCAAAAGATGGACGAATTGAGATTGGGTGTTTTGAGATGAGTTTTGTCCCACTGATTGATGGATCTACTCAGAAAATTTCATACACTTATAATTCAAGTATTTAATGGGAATGGAAATACTATGTATATATATCCTTGGGATTCCATGTAGTTTGCTCATTCTTATTATAAATTATCTTTGACTCTAAAAATCACCTCATCCTATAAAGAAATCACAAAAAAAAAATTCAATTTTTAAAAATGATAAAAATTAAATAATTAAATGAAATTGGAAGATAATTATTTTATTATATTTGTAATTTTCAACAATAAACTTGTTTTAAACAGTGATGTATGGGTAAAATAAATAATTAAATCATAGTGCAATCAATTAGTCTATCCAAATGGAATTACTGTAAACTGTTAATGTCTATACATGGTTTGGAATGTTTTATTTGGAATATCATTATTCCTCACATACAATTGATGGTATACAGATCGAAGGTAATTCTTTAAAAAATATTGATCTTTATGAAATTCATCCAATAAATCATCAATGCGAGGTAGAAGATATTTGTTTTTTCATTATAATAGCATTGATTTCTCTATAGTCAATTCACAACATCATGTATACATCTCTCTTATGGAAAATGAGAACATTCCATCCACATAGAGGAATAATAGGGAATATAAATCCATTATTAATCAACGCCTCTTGTGGTTTCTTCAGTTCTACTAATTCCATAGGGGCCATTATATATGTAGTATTTGATATTGGCCTTGCATCAGGGATTAAATCCATGTAAAAATCAACTTCCCACTAAGTAGGATGTCTAGGTAAATCATATAGAAATACATCAAAGTATTCATGTAAACTTGGTATGCTCTCAATTTGAAGGCCTCATCGATAGATAATGATTTATATTCTTCACTAAGAATTTAATTTAGAAGATCTACATGAGGTGGATCCAAACATGACTCAGATGACTAATTCTCCCCTCTAAAGAAGATAAATTCCATACCTTCATCATGAATCATAATTTACTTCTCTTGGAAATAATGTTTTTTAATTATTTTTCAAAATCGATTCCATACCATGGATTTTACAAAAATGAACCATAGTAATGATGATAATATAAACAATTAGAGAATGTTTATGTGTCATAATAGGAAATTCTCAGAAAATATTTTTTGAAATAAGGTTTCCTCAAGGAGTCATTACTAAAAAATCCATAACTATAGTGAATTGGAAGTATCTAATTTTTATAGAATACTAGGTTGATATAAAGGAATTTGATGACCCAGAATCAAATAAATCCTTAACTAAATTTGTGGAGATTATTAAAGTAACTACCACCACATCACTAGGAACTTAAACATCATCTATTTTGATCGTGTAAGCTTGTCTTTTATCCCACGACCTTTTCTAAGTCATGTGTCCTTGAATATTAGAGACATTATTTTTATAGTGTACCATCTACCTATATTTATATCATTAAAGATTAGTAACTTCTTAATATCCATTGAAATCATCAGCATGATGGTCTTTCTCACCTAACATGAATTTTTTTTATGTAGGAACTGAGATGTTTCCTTCCAATAGTATCAGATGTTCGAAAATTTCCATTTTTATTATTTCCTTTATCCATTCTTAGCTTTGACACCATATTCTTCTCTTGTATTCCCTTAAATTCAAAAGACATAAATAAATCTATCTCCATCTTGATAGAACGTGAAAATATATCTTCATACGATGATAAAGTTTTGGAGACCTATTCCCTTCATAGGAATGGTTTTATCCCATAAAATAATCGATCAATCTTGCTCTTTAGATTATGTAGACAATCCATAACCTGCCTGGGAAACCTTGTAATGTTGGCTTCATACATGGAAACGTTCTCATCCTCTTTTTGTCTCAGACTCAAGAATATCTTCTACATATCTACTCACTGTTTGTGAGGGAAATAATTTTATATAAATATTTTGTTATAACATTTCCATTCCATACTTTCAATTTATTCTTCCTCCTTTGTGTTTTGAATCAACAACCCCTACTGATTCAAATCTCTCAAAAGACTATAAAATACCATGATAATTATCTATCATTAATTACCTCCCAAAGTAAGAAAAATCTTTTCTATGGAACATATCCATTCCATTTAGATAAATTGATTTATAGTCCCATTTATTGATTGATATAGTTATTATATAATGTATTTTAATATTTTGACACCATAATGTGTATCAATATTCTTTGTGTGAGTAAGGTTATTTCTTATCACCTAAGTCTATTGTCCCAATATAGTTATAATTTATTCATCTCTTTTTGCAGCTCCTACTCCAACATCATTATCTTTCATAGGAGGTTAATCCCTATATGGAATACATGAATTTATATAGTTTTAATTCCTTTCTATAGGTTCCATTTATAAAAAATTCCATACACTAAATTAGGTTATGAATCATAATTCATAATTATTAACTAGAAAAACGCTTATCATAAATTTAAAATTAATGAATAAATAATTATAAACATGATTTATTTGGGGACATATTTACTTTTAAATCCATTATAATGGTTTGTAAATAGAATTTGAATTATCCTAAGAATATACCCTAAGTGTTTAAAACTAGGTGCTCAGTAAGGCCAATTTTCATGTACAATGTTACGTAGTGTCAACCCCGATGCACATTGTCATAGTCATTACCCCTTGGTATGTCTATTCTAGAAACATTACCACTTATAGTACCCAAACACTAATTTATTTCTAAGAAGTTCCACATAATATTTTCCTCACCAAAATTCTAGGATGTTATTCTATTCTTATCATTAAATCCTATCATAGGGCTATCTTCCCTAATCTGGTTTCCAAGGTTTCTACAAAACATTCTATAATACCAACTGTAAAGAGCTCAACACCCATAGCCCGAAGCCAGAGTATTACTTTTTTAAATTGGTATAATCAACAAGTAATTTATATCATGATGGACCATGTAGTTTAGTATATTTGTAAAATTGGATATGAACTTAATTGTTACATTTTATTTTATAAGAATAAAAACAAATAAATTCCATTGGAAACAATAATAAAATATTATATTATCAATGTAAATAATTCACAATATACATCTTTAAATCACAAGGAAAATTAAAAAATTAAAAAGGGGTGAGTTTACATGATTATAAAGGGTATTAAATAAAACATAATCTTATGATAAAAAATAAGTCAAGGAGAATAACTATTAAAACATTCCACTAAAATATAATATTGAACACAATATGGTAGGAATATAAGTAGATAAAATAATTCCATTTGAATTATCACATGAGAATGAAACATAACCATGGATATGATGATAGTAGAATAATCACCTGGAATATCAATAACAAATAACATAATGATGAAATGAATAATGCCGGACATCTGAGACATACCATTGAAGAATTGATCAAGACACCTAAAAATAAATGGTCTAGGAATCAACCAAATCTATATATGAAAATAAATGGGAAAGGCCTCGACCAAGTCCACATATATTTTGTCTCTTGAGACCCAATGATAAATAGAGGGGATATAGAGGTCCGCACTCATCACATAATATGTCTAATGAATTACTCATATGAATGGGGTGAAAAAAGAAAAAAAAATATATATAAAAAATATAAATAACTTTCCCCAATCCGTAATCATAATCACTAACCATTCTGAGTAATATGGTGAATGATATCAAGATAACACATGAAAATTCAAACTGATCATAAAAAATATCATAAAACATGGTAGATAATATCATAAAACAATAATATGAATAAATAATAAGATTTAACAAAATGGTTTTAAAATAGGTGAAAATATTATAATAAAATCATCACGAATTCTTGAAAGAAATACCCATTTTACATTGCAATGAATAGTTATTTTAGAAAAATAATATATATATTTCATAAAATCAAATTATAAACATTTATATCCCAAAATTTAAAATTTAGGGACAATGAAATTATTTTTTATGCATAAAATATTCAGAACTTAAGTGAAAACATGTAAATGTTTTTTAAGAAACATTAGAAATGCGAAAATTTAGTGCGGTTAAGGAGAAAATATTAAAGAGTATTTGAAGAGGACAAGGATTAATTGTTAACATAAAATCAGAAAATAGATAAGATAGTTTTTAATTATAAAAATATTGTCTTTAAAAAAATATTTGTGTCTTAAAACAAATTATGCTGTGTACTTGAAATTGTGTAATAAATTGGAAAGTTTCCTTTAGTCTCGCTTTCTTATCAGGAGGAATTGAAAAGGGAACATTATAAAATCATGTATGTTCAATAAAATTAGTATTAAATGATCTAGATACATTATTTTAGAATATATAAACATCATTTAGAAAAATTATATTGTGATAAAGTGAGATAAATCATAACTTGAAGGAAAATTGGAGATTTGAGTAGAATCCCTTACCCTTTGTCCGAAAGTGTTCTGAAAATGAACTTAATGTCTTGGATAATTAAATAATATTAATTAATAATTTAGTTTAAAACCTATTAAAAATTTATTTGAGTTATTATTTTTTCATTAAGTTAATTTATACCCTTTTTGATGATTTATAAGATTCTATTTTATCATTCGCCAGTCTTCGTTTCCTTTAGTTTGGATGATTGGTTCACTTGTATACATGTACTAAAGATCATGTAAAATGGAAATAGTTATCCCCAGTTGAAATTATTTTTAATTAATTAACTTATAAGACTTTTGATGATTTTATATTTCTTTTTTTAGATATTAGGATGATTCCCTAGATAAAGCATTATTAACAATGATTTACTTTATTTTGGTGTTTTTTTCGATCATCACGAACTTGTTTTTTGTTATGAATTAATATTATGAATAGATAATAGTTACTGAACATTAAATTAGTTGTATGTCATATATTAAAGTATTTTTTAACCATAAATTTTGTTTTATGAGTAGCCCTTAATGTTGAATTGAGAAACTATAACACCACATCTACGAAGGCGGTAAATCAGCACCTTACGGACATTGGTTTCATTTTTCAAATACAAAGGGGAAGAGAATAGAATTGATGGTTGATATCACATTAACATAGTAAAGTTAACTTTATATAAGATACTGGAGTTATCACTAATTTTTGGGTGTATTTGGTAAATAAATAATATTAAAGAATTGAAATTTAAAGAAAATTAAAAGAACAAAAGACGATTTTACTTCTTCAATTACACTCATTGAGAACCTCCTTAAGTAACATTTAAATGGTTATTTGGGTGAGACCAAAAATACCAAAACTTAGGGTATAGTTTTGGGAGAGTATTTGGGTAGAAATTGGACAATATTAATGTCTTTGGTTGTGTGATGAGAAGAGGTGGTGAGGGGTTGAATTTATGGTAGATGAGAGGGCTGTTTGTTGAATATTTTATTCATTTTTATTATTATTTCTGATCAAGAATATAAATAGTTTTAATTCCCATGAAAAAACATAGTAAAAAGAGACGTATATTTCTATATTATGGTTCTCTAATTAGAAATTAGTTAATAAATAGTGTATTCAACTTATAATATATATATACACCGTAAATTATCGTATTTCACTATTCAATAATATTTTTGATATTTTATAAAAATACCAAAAATTAAACCAAACCATTTTTAAACTAGTAGATTTCAAAAATAAATTTCATTTTTAAAAAATATTTTTTTAAAACATGATATATTTCATTAGTCATTAAAGCAATGTTTTATTAAAAAAACAATTTAAAAATTATTACCGATTTTATGACAGTTTGAATAATTAATTATGGCCTCAAAAAACTATCTTATAATAATAAAAGACCAAAATAATAAATTATTAATATATTTTATAATTTTTTTAAAAACAATTTTATAAATATCATATTATAAAATTATGTTTCAAAAAAATTCCAACACTTAATTTATCTTTTTTAAAACATTTATTTACTTATTCGATGATGTAAACATGTCATATTTTCATTTATAAGATACTAAAATTTTATTTATACTTTCATAGGTGAATTTATTGTTCTATTGGTTATATTACTATTCCTAATGGTCACAATACTATTCTAATTGTCATATTTAATTGCATATTACTATTTTAATCTTGTTGCTGTGTGAACCATAGACTATCAAATATATTATATTTTCAAAGAGGCATATAATAAAATATTGGGGTCTTATAAGGAAAATAATTATCACTACTTTAATATATTTCCCTGCACCAACTATAGTAGTAGAAAATTGTTTTCCATGCCTTTATGCTTTCGGGATTGATGATTTCCATCCCATGTAACTATCTTTGGACACATGTTAGCATAATGAATGAACTCATTACAACTAAAACATCTCATTTATTGATGGATATTAGTTACACCATTCATTGATTAATTAATTCTCTTTTATTTATTATCATGAGACCTGTGAACTATCTTAAAATACTAGTATCACATTACAAAATTTACCAAAAATCCCCTAGGATTATTTTTACCAAACTTACCATAAGATTAGAACTTGATTTTCTTACCTCCATATTTCATTGATGAATTCTTCCTCATCTCCTACCATCCAAACCCTTCATTATACTTGTTTTCATGGAATACATGATCTTCAATGAACTTTATTTCTACCTTCATATCACACCGAACGAGATTATCATTACTTTTAACTCACAAGAAGCTAATTACATTAATTATATTTTTCTAAACATTGAGTAATGTCGATTGGTATTAATATCAAGATCCCAGATAAAACTTGTACATACCTCAAAAATAATGTAAAAATTTATTCATACCCATTAATATAATCTCCACCATTTTTATGAAATTACAAGAATTATATCTACATCACAAGATGAAAAACCATATGGAAGAATTTCTAAAGGAACATAATATTAAATGTATACCATTAAATGGAATAAAGATCAAATATCTCCTTGGTATTGTTAATCAAAGACCAACATCAATCAAATTCACCTTCAAAATGATTAACAGAAAGGATAACATGATAGCATTCTGAACACCCCATGAATTTAAATAACTTCTCTAGAGAATTAATCCTTAATCTAACATTAGGTTAGAAGACCCATTGAATAATGGAGGATGTAGATTCCTAAAATTATACACTATAATCAAGTCCCTTTTTGGTAGATCTAGATTCTTTATAGAAGATATGCTACCCCTATTTATATCATGCATCAACTGATCCATCATAGGAAAAAACTATATAAACCCAATTCTGACCATTCCAAGTTACTTATTTAGAAAGATATTTTCCTCTTAGTGTGTTCATATTATAAACTCCCTATTTCCTCTTTAGAGAAAATTATCAATAAACATGTCTATAGGAAGAAAGAAGGTAATATTTAAATTCAATATCATTTCAACATAACCATTAGGTAACATATTTTAAGGGTATTATATTATCATTATCCAAACTAGTAAATTTATCCAAATAATTTTCTTATACTACCTATAAGTACCTCACATTAAAAATTACTTATTTTAGTGAATTTAAACTAGAAATAAATTTATCACATTCCTAATTTTTTTGGGTGTAGATATTTAGAGAGTTCGTTCATTTCACTTTTATAAAAACCCATATATTTAAAAGGTTTAAAATTTTAATAAGTATCTATTTTACCACAATATAAAACATAAAAACTAAAACATGATTTTTTTTAATGAAATGTCTTCACAGCTTTCAACATGACTTCTTAATTTACCTTACCCATCCATATACGTAGAGATTGTTTAAAAAATGGGATAGAAAAAATGCATAGTAAGTTACATAAGAAGAAGAAATATATTAGTCCTATGAAATACATGAAAACCCTTGATTTTTTTTTCATAAAAGTATAACTTTTTTATCTAATAATTTCATAATTTTCCTTTTAAAAAACAAATATCTTTCCATTAAAATCTATAAATTACAATGAACACTCATTTCAATGTATACAATATTCAAGTTGTTCCTTAGTAAATAATCATATTAAAACATTTAATAAATCCATATAAATTGGAATAAACATTAAGCTATCTTCCAACATAATTCAATTGAGAATATAATCATTAATCATTAAACTAGAACACTTTCCAGGTGAACCCATCATATAAAAAAAACAGCAGGCTTTGTAACACCCCGAGATTTTATGAAAAATATTCTTTTTAATTTCACTAATGTCTTGTGTTGTACGCTACACCAAAAGGAGCTTGCATAACACACATCCTTGATTTGCCTTGCATTACACGTAATCACGACCTTCCTCGATAGCGTGTGTAGTACGCAATAACGAGTTTCACTAAACAACAATATGCTATTAAAATATTATTAAAACTAGTCGTTTTGAATAGTAATAACCACCTTTTGAAATTTTGTAATTTTATTTTTCAAAATGGAATTCATTTTTGGATTCCTAATATAGAAATTATCTTAGGGTGAAATTTTGGTGATTTTCGGATAACTTTCATATTTTTATGAATAGTGAAAATTACTAAATTTTAATTAAAAACAACTTTTTCAATTGAAATAATTAATAGTGATAAATTATTAATTTGAGTGGTTTTAAAGTATATTTAGAATATATTTTTACAATTTAATACAATGTTGGTCATTGGATGTAATTTCACATTTAAACGAGACATAAACAAATGTCAGTCTTTTGATAGTTATTATCACTTAAGAACACGCTATTTGTTTTGACGACGGGAATTAATTTTTAAATTAATTAATATAACTGATATGTTTTGAATTTGGTAAAATAGAAATCATTTTTGAGTTCATAATATCAAATATAGCTTAGGCCTAATTTTTGTTATTTTTCTGAAAACTTTCAATTTTGATGAATAGTGAAACCACTAAGTGGTAGTTTAAAAAACTGAATTTTTCATAAAACATAATTTTACCGCTTCTGTGAGTGGAATTTCAAAAATCCGAGAGACACGGTTGATGTCAGTATGTAAAATGTGGGTCAATGAGATGAAAATAATTTTTCGTGAATAGTAACTTTTTACTTTTATTTACCACAGTTAAAAGTAAATAGGGTAATTAAGGGTAGAAATGATATTATTATTACCCTAACAAATGTCCTAATTCTATTGGACAAGTGTAATTCGACCAAAAACAAACTTAGGAATAAAATATGACCATTTAGGCCCACTTGGATTAGATTAGGACATTTATTATTAATTTATTTAAAGAAGGGTTAAAAGAGTTAAAATCAAAGTTTATTTACTAAAACATTTTTAATATAGGGTTATACATAAGATAAATTCGATTGTAAATATTCATTATAAATATAAAATGATTTCCTACATAATGGTATTTTATTTGTAATTTTTAGACATCAACTAATTTAATTTATTTATGACACAAAGATGATGCAGTAATTATCTTATTAATGAAATATTGACATAATTAATGTTATAAATACCAAAATAAATGTAATTTAAGACTTTTTATTAATTAAACTAATTTTATAGGTTAATATGACATGTTAGTATTTATTTAATTAACATTTTTCGAACTTATCATTCTGTTATGATTTTCACAAAAATCAATTACTAAATAGTGTCAAAATTGACATAAAATAGTTTAAAAAAAAATATTATATTAGTAATTGTTATTTTATTTCTAAAAATCTATGGTTTGGCCAAATGACTTATATAAGGTTATATATATTAATAATAAACAATTTGGGGTTCTTTTGGCTTCTTATAGTAAGTTTATTAACCTTATAGTATAAGAACACAAGAAGACACTGTAAAAGTAAAATTATTTAACTTAATGTTAAATCAAAATGATAAGGTTAAAATAGGATCCTAAACTTGTCTAAATTCTATTGGATGAGATGATTTCGACCCCTCCCCACCTTATCATCGAAATAAATCAATTTGGAGCTTTTTAAAACCGAACATGTCTTTATAATAAAATAATATTTTTAGTTATTCCAAAGGTGCCCCTCTCCTCCCTTATAAAAGGGAACCTCCTCTCTCTCTTCCTCACACAACTTTGAGCCTTCATGCTCGGCCCACCCCTGTAGAATTCTCCTATCCACTTCCCTAGAAACATCCTAGAGGGTCTGGTCTTCCTCAAAGACCAATTTTGGTACCCTAAGAGGAGGTCTCAAAGAGGCGCTTCAAAGAAGAGGTAATTTCCGTTACCAATTCTTTCACCTTTATTTCTTCTTCCACTTATTCTTATAAGGTTGTTTCACTATGAAGTAATAACATTAGTATCACTCATATAATGATATGTTATTATAAATATGAAACAACTCTAATTAACCTTCTATCCATCCTATGGAAAAAGGAAATCACCACGCGTGCGTACGTACGGAATACCGTCTCCACGCCGTGGTGTAATCTTCTTTTCCATCAACACCTTACATGGATGGGTATTCTGGTGTAAAAAATAACTATACATAGTTATTATAACATGATAATGATTCTGATATATTGTATCATCCACTCCAATTCAATTCAATAATTATGGAAATGATATCATCGCTCGTGCGTACGTACGGACTACCGTCTCCACGACGCGATGAGATTCATTCTCCATGTTAACCATTTAAGAATGATTATAAAGTATATATAAGAAATAATAATGAAATATATGACATTATAAAGCTACTGTATTTATGTGTATATATATGTATGTCATCTACTTAATTCCATTCAACTCAATAAGGAAACGAAAACAACATTCATGCGTACGAACAGTCTACCGTCTCCATGAACTGTGTATTTCTTTCCATTTACTGATTTATTATATATATGTATATTCTTAATATATATATATAAATCATGTTTTATATTCTGGAATTAAGTAATCATGATCTAAGTAATCATATGAATAATTACAAGTCATAACACGGACGACAAATGAAACAATTTTACCCAAAACGCTCTTTAACATGGAATTTAAAAAATAACGGGTAATATAAAGTCATAAGTGAACCATATATGATATGATAACAATGAATATGATTATGGAATAAGTCAGTAACATTATTTAAATCATTATACAGGAGGTTCAGACACTTACAAAGAAAGTCAGACCTATGGTAAGGGAAATATCACAATCTCATTTTTATCCGAGATTGTTTATACTTTGGAATTTACTGGGGTGTATTTTATCATCCACATCCATGTTTCCTCAATATGTAATATTATTTACATTCACCTAATTTTTTTTGAAATCCTATTTTACCCCTCGGTGAGTTTTTTGTAAAAGATATGAAAGGAATCTTTTGTTGTTTTTCGTACGAGGTACTTTTTTTGACTTTTCCGACAAAAGTACGAGAAGAATGTTTTTTTAACTTATACGGCATGAATGGATTTTTAAAACCTTATTTCAAAGAAGCTTCCTTTACAAGTTTTCAAGTTTATTTTTAATCAACTTCTTTTAGTTATAATTTTATGAAATGTTAAGAAATGAAAAGTGTTTTTGAAGTAGAAAGGATATTTTCCTCAAGAATGGAGTTCAAGTGTTTTATCAAAATTATTTTCCATATAAGATAATAAAGGGTGCTGTTTCTATCCCTATTATTACATGGATTTGATTATGTTGTGATGGAAATATTTTTTATGAATTCCTTTATCTTATATGAATTTTTTTATGATGTCACGATGTTTAAGATTCCCATTTTTATTAAATGGGTTATGCAATGATGTATGTTTTAAGATTTTGTGGCACACATAAGAATGGTATCATTACGAGATGAGTGGGACCTATATCTCCCTCCAATGCATTGGGTAAAGATTTTATATCTCATGAGATAGACATGGCTAGAATGGTAGGTTATACCGGTTCAGTGAAACATGATTGAAACGAGGGTGACTCGGTTCAGAATGGGACTTTGTCCACTAAGATAGTCTTGGCAATGAGTCTTGACTAACAAGAAATGATTCTCTATGATTATGTGTGTATGCCACAAAGTTTCAAGTTTTAAGTTATGATTATTGTGATTACATTTCACTGCCATGATTTATCCCATGTTATGAAATTATGATCTCTTTTGCAGGTTAAGATTTCCAAAAGTTATGTGCTTGTGTATACGATGTGATTGATATTTCTTTTGTTTACCCTTACTGAGCATTTGAGCTCACCCATTTATGTTTACTTTTCCCCGGGATATAAAGAAAGGTTTTAGGTATAAAAAAAAGAGGAAGATCTTTATGGGAGATGCTGAAGATCTTTCACCAGGATTAGAAGATTATATTCCGAGTTTCCAAAGACACTAAACTATTATGATCCTTGTGTGTGTGTTTTTTTTATGTACTAAGTATTCCGCAAATGTAATGTAATGTCAATGTACATCAAGCTTCGGGTCTCTACAGTTGGTATCATAGGAAAGGTTTAGTCAACCTTTGGAAACTAGGATGCGAAAACATTAGTGAGATCCCTAGAGATATTTCTAAGGTATGTCTAGGGATGTCCCTAAGGTTGAGTATACGTATAGGTTATAGTACTAGAATTACTCTAATGATCATAGAATTAAACCTAAGATGTTAGATATTGAAGGTACTCCCCCTTTATTATGATGTTTTCCCTAGCATGATTTTTTCCTCTCACACTATTCTTTTTGGGTTTAAGACAATGGCTGGAACCCGAAGGAACCGTGTTGATCAATGCAATGGGCAATGTAATGATTTCCCTCCTAAACAAACAAATGTTATGGGAGATGGAGTGAAAAATATTATTGGTATACTTACACAAGCTATGAATCATTCTGGACATCCAAATGAGTAGAGAAGGGAACAATATTCTATTGAGTCCTTCATGAGGCAACGTCCACCTTCTTTCAGTGGGTATTCCGATCCACTTGTTACTGAACAATGGATCAGTACCACTGAAAAGATATTTTCAGTTCTTCAATGTTCTGAGCATGATAATGTCATCTTAGCAGTATATTGTTTTGAAGGTGAAGCTGATCAATGGTGGAATCTTATCAAGAATACGAGGCCAAGAGATGAAATTGAGTCCATGGAATGGGACGAGTTCAAGAACTTGTTTTTCAGTAAGTACTTCCCTAGTATTATTTGAACAAAGATGGAAAATGAGGTTCTTGAGCTGAAGAAGAAGGATGATGAATCTGTTGGTATATATGAAGCGAATTTTACAAGACTTGCAAGGTATGCATCTGGTATTATCATCCAACCTGAAAGTAAAGTTGATCGATTTTTCTGTGGCTTAAAACCTAGTCTTCGAAGGGCATTAGCTATAAGAGACTTCAGAAGCTATGACGAAATTGTGAGTTGTTCTATCAAGGTAGAAATGGAAGTTGGTGTTACATATCCATCTCATGGTTTTGACAAGAAACGAAAGATGGAGTTCAAGGGGAAATCTCAGAATAATGGTGAAAAGAAGATGAATGTTTCATTATGCACAAAGTGTGGAAAGAAGCATAGTGGTGATTGTCTTAAAGGGACTAGAAAATGTTTTAAGTGTGTAAAAGAAGGTCATCGAGCAGCTGAGTGTTGAAGTAATGGAAAAATGGTTTCTAATGATGTGAACAAAGAAAACACTGCAGAGAACGCACCACCAACACTTCAATTCTTAAAGTGCAATGAAATGGGGCATTATGTTAATAAATGCCCTAATCCAAGGGTTAGTGATGATCGACATGAGAAACCGCTTAAGGCAAAGGACAAAGGGAAGTGACATGCGATCACTATTGGCGATGTTGAATATGACAACGATGTGGTGGAATGATTAAGTGTTTATGTAATGGGATTCCAAAATAATGTTGAATCATAGAGTATTGGAATATTTATGTATTG
Organism: Viscum album; assembly: GCA_963277665.1. Lineage (NCBI taxonomy): Eukaryota > Viridiplantae > Streptophyta > Magnoliopsida > Santalales > Viscaceae > Viscum > Viscum album. Next base: position 1,643,598,044 of record OY728119.1, on the reverse strand, counting down.
GTCTAATGTGGTATTCAAAGTGATTGAGATATTTTTGGAAATAAGATGATATGCGCATAATGAAGGGAAAACGAGAAAATGAAATGTTTAACAATATTCATGAGCTCCTGATTGATATAAGGACTAAGTGATATCATGGTTTGAGTATATAGAATTTTGAGGATTTTGGTATGTGGAAAGTGTTAACTTTTAACTGCATTCATGTTTTCACTAAGGTTCAATGGGTATTCATTCTTCAAGAGAATACATGATTAAGGTATTCACATGTTTGTAATTTGACCAGCAAGATATATCTTATGATATATGGGGGATAAATGATGGCATTCACGTGATTGTTCTGTGACATTTCAAGTAACCATTTTTTTTATACTATGAGATTGGACCGAAGTATTTTAGATAAGTTTAGAATGGATTATGTTAGACATAAGTTAGGATAAAACGTTTTTCGATATTATTAATGGGATGTTATAGTAATATATCTTTAGAAAAAAGACAACCTGCAGGATGGGCGACAACCCATCGCGTCGGACAAGGCTGTGGGAATCGAACCCACAACTGAAGTGCGAATGGCCTTTATCGCCTACCACTGGCCTACAGGAAGTCCCTGTTTAGTAGAAACTAGTTTTACTATATTAAGCAGTATGATATATGAAGTATAAGTCCATTTTAGGAACCATATATGATTAATCTCACTATAGAATGACTTATGTATATTTAATAACTTTTGCTAAACTTTTGTTTGAGACAGATAGAATGACCCGTCATTCTATCACATGATCTGCTAACACTTCACGAATAACAAATTCAACTTCATTTATTTAAGAGATGAAGTGGAAATTGTTCAAGGCACAAACAACAGTGAGATTGTACCAAAATAAAGTAAGTATTTATTCTAATTCAAATTCTTCAACTTTAGGGAAACGATCTTGAAAACCAAAAATGTTGTCCTAGTACTTTTATATCTGATTAATCGGATGGTACCTTAGATCGTCACAAATTTATGGATTTGTGATTTTTGGCTTTTCCATAGCCATGTTCTCTACCACTCTCCATCAGAACATGATGGTTAGATTTTTCTTCCATATCCGTATTTTCACCTATGTGGAAACCCAGTGATTAGTTTATTTGGGTAACCGTTACGTTTCATACTTTCATTTTTAAACATTGGTTTTGGTATTCCTTTTTACGATGTGGGTTTCTATTAAAGAAACTTTCGAATAGTAAACCATTTATAACCCCGACGAATTTCGAGGTTGAAATTCATTTTAAGGGGGGTAGAATGTAACACCCCGAGATTTTATGAAAAATATTCTTTTTAATTTCACTAATGTCTTGTGTTTTACGCTACACCAAAAGGAGCTTGCACAACACACATCCTTGATTTTCCTTGCATTACACGCAATCACGACCTTCCTCGATAGCGTGTGTAGTACGTAATAACGAGTTTCACTAAACAACAATATGCTATTAAAATATTATTAAAACTAGTCGTTATGAATAGTAATAACCACCTTTTGAAATATTGTAATTTTATTTTTCAAAATGGAAATCATTTTTGGATTCTTAATATCGAAATTATCTTAGGGTGATATTTTGGTGATTTTCGGATAACTTTCATATTTTGATGAATAGTGAAAATTATTAAATTTTAATTAAAAACAACTTTTTCAATAGAAATAATTAATAGTGATAAATTATTAATTTGAGTGGTTTTAAAGTATATTTAGAATATATTTTTACAATTTAATACAATGTTGGTCATTGGATGTAATTTCACATTTAAACCAGACATAAACAAATGTCAATCTTTTGATAGTTATTATCTCTTAAGAACACGCTATTTGTTTTGACAACGGGAATTAATTTTTAAATTAATTAATGCAACTGATATGTTTTGAATTTGGTAAAATAGAAATCATTTTTGAGTTCATAATATCAAATATAGCTTAGGCCTAATTTTTGGTATTTTTCTGAAAACTTTCAATTTTTGATGAATAGTGAAACCACTAAGTGGTAGTTAAAAAACTAAATTTTTCATAAAAATTAATTTTACGGATTCTGTGATTGGAATTTCAAAAATCCGAGAGACACGGTTGATGTCAGTAAGTAAAATGTGGTTCAATGAGATGAAAATAATTTTTGGTGAATAGTAACTTTTTACTTTTATTTACCACGGTTAAAAGTAAATAGGGTAATTAAGGGTAGAAATGATATTATTATTACCCTAACACATGTCCTAATTCTATTGGAAAAGTTTAATTCGACCAAAAACTAACATAGGAATAAAATATGACCATTTAGGCCCACTTGGATTAGATTAGGACATTTATTATTAATTTATTTAAAGAAGGGTTAAAAGAGTTAAAATCAAAGTTTATTTACTAAAACATTTTTAATATAGGGTAATACATAAGATAAATTCGATTGTAAATATTCATTAGAAAGATAAAAAGATTTCCTACATAATGGTATTTGATTTGTAATTTTTAGACATCAACTAATTTAATTTATTTATGACACAAAGATGATGCAGTAATTATCTTATTAATGAAATATTGACATAATTAATGTTATAAATACCAAATTAAATGTAATTTAAGACTTTTTATGAATTAAACTAATTTTATAGGTTAATATGACATGTTAGTATTTATTTAATTAACCTTTTTCGAACTTATCATTCTGTTATGAGTTTCACAAAAATCAATTACTAAATAGTGTCAAAATTGACATAAAATAGTTTTTAAAACATTTATTATATTATTAATTGTTATTTTATTCCTAAAAATCTATGGTTTGGCCAAATGACTTAGTTAAGGTTATATATATTAATAATAAAAAATTTGGGGTTCTTTTGGATTCTTATAGTAAGTTTATTAACCTTATAGTATAAGAACAAAAGAAGACATGGTAAAAGTAAAATTATTTAACTTAATGTTAAATCTAAATGATAAGGTTAAAATAGGATCCTAAACTTGTCTAAATTCTATTGGATGAGATGATTTCGACCCCTCCCCACCTTATCATCGAAATAAATCAATTTGGAGCTTTTTAAAACCGAACTTGACTTTATAATATAATAATATTTTTAGTTATTCCAAAGGTTCCCCTCTCCTCCCTTATAAAAGGGCACCTCCTCCCTCTCTTCCTCACACAACATTGAGCCTTAAAGCTCGGCCAACCCCTGTCAAATTCTCCTATCCACTTCCCTAGAAACATCCTAGAGGTTCTGGTCTTCCTCAAAGACCAATTTTGGTACCCTAAGAGGAGGTCTCAAAGAGGCGCTTCAAAGAAGAGGTAATTTCTGTTACCAATTCTTTCACCTTTATTTCTTCTTCCACTTCTTCTTCTAAGGTTGTTTCACTATGAAGTAATAACATTAGTATCACTCATATAATGATATGTTATTATAAATATGAAACAACTCTAATTAACCTTCTATCCATCCTATGGAAAAAGGAAATCACCACGCGTGCGTACGTACGGAATACCGTCTCCACGCCGTGGTGTAATCTTCTTTTCCACCAACACCTTACATGGATGGGTATTATGGTGTAAAAAATAACTATACATAGTTATTATAACATAATAATGATTCTGATATATTGTATCATCCACTCCAATTCAATTCAATAATTATGGAAATGATATCATCGCTCGTGCGTACGTACGGACTACCGTCTCCACGACGCGATGAGATTCATTCTCCATGTTAACCATTTAAGAATGATTATAAAGTATATATAAGAAATAATAATGAAATATATTACATTATAAAGCTACTGGATTTATGTGTATATATATGTATGTTATCTACTTAATTCCATTCAACTCAATAAGGAAACGAAAACAGCATTCATGCGTACGAACGGTCTACCGTCTCCATGAACTGTGTATTTCATACCATTTAATGATTTATTATATATATGTATATTCTGAATATATATATATATAAATCATGTTTTATATTCTGGAATTAAGTAATCATGATCTAAGTAATCATATGAATAATTACAAGTCATAACACGGATGACAAATGAAACAATTTTACCCAAAACGCTCTTTAACATGGAATTTACAAAAGAACGGGTAATATAAAGTCATAAGTGAATCATATATGATATCATAACAATGAATATGATTATGGAATAAGTCAATAACATTATTTAAATCATTATACAGGAGGTTCAGACACTTACAAAGCATGTCAGACCTAAGGTAAGGGAAATATCACAATCTCATTTTTATCCGAGATTGTTTATACTTTGGAATTTACTGGGGTGTATTTTATCATCCACATCCATGTTTCCTCAATATGTAATATTATTTACATTCACCTAAAATTTTTGAAATCCTATTTTACCCCTCGGTGAGTTTTTTGTAAAAGATATGAAAGGAATCTTTTGTCGTTTTTCGTACGAGGTACTTTTTTTGAGTTTTCCGACAAAAGTACGAGAAGAATGTTTTTTTAACTTATACGGCCTGAATGGATTTTTAAAACATTATTTCAAAGAATATTCCTTTACAAGTTTTCAAGTTTATTTTTAATCAGCTTCTTTTAGTTATAATTTTATGAAATGTTAAGAAATGAAAAGTGTTTTTGAAGTAGAAAGTATATTTTACTCAAGAATGGAGTTCAAGTGTTTTATCAAAATTATTTTACATTTAAGATAATAAAGGGTTCTGTTTCTATCCCTATTATTAAATGGATTTGATTATGTTGTGATGGAAATATTTTTTATGAATTCCTTTATCTTATATGAATTGTTTTATGATGTCACGATGTTTAAGATTCCCATTTTTATTACATGGGTTATGAAATGATGTATGTTTTAAGATTTTGTGGCACAAATAAGAATGGTATCATTATGAGATGGGTGGGACCTATATCTCCCTCCAATGCATTGGGTAAAGATTTTATATCTCATGAGATAGACATGTCTGGAATGGTAGGTTATACCGGTTCAGTGAAACAAGACTGAAATGAGGGTGACTCGGTTCAGAAAGGGACTTTGTCCACTAAGATAGTCTTGGCAATGAGTCTTGACTAACAAGAAATTATTCTCTATGATTATGTGTGTATTCCACAAAGTTTCATGTTTTATGTTATGATTATTGTGATTACATTTCACTGCCATGATTTATCCCATGTTATGAAATTATGATCTCTTTTGCAGGTTAAGATTTCAAAAAGTTATGTGCTTGTGTATACGATGTGATTGATATTTCTTTTGTTTACCCTTACTGAGCATTTGAGCTCACCCTTTTATGTTTACTTTTCCCCAAGATATAAAGAAAGGTTTTAGGTATATAAAAAAAAGGAAGATCATTATGGGAGATGTTGAAGTTCTTTCACCAGGATTAGAAGATTATATTCCGAGTTTCCAAAGACACTAAACTATTACGATCTGTGTGTGTGTGTTTTTGTTATGTACTAAGTATTCCAAAAATGTAATGTAATGTCAATGTACGTCAAGCTTCGGGTCTCTACAGGCTTAACCAATAATCCATGGATGATCCCATCGTATAAGAAATATCTGGCTCACCCATGACCTATAATGGGGATCAACCCTTTATAAACAATGTTAAATGACCATAACATGAATAAAACCATTGAAAAACTCTTTTAATTCTGTGTGAAAATTTTTTCGGATATCATGATAACCATTCTTAATTAAATTTTTTTTTCAATGCCTAAATACATAAAAAAAGGAAATATTGTTTTCTATTTTAAGAAGACATTAAATATTACAGAGGAACAAAAGTTATGTCATTTCTTTAAGAGTAGAAAATATAATTTCTGGAAACTGTGTCTTGATATGATTATAATATAATCTAAAAATAAAATAATATTAATTTACATAAAAAATATATAGAATAAATGATATGCGAACTGATACTACAAATGATGTCATTTTGTAATAGTTTATTAAACATATGTAAGATCCTTTTGATGTTCATCATATGAAATACTTCGTTTACGAACTTCCCCAAAGCAATGTTTGGGCTGATCAAAAACTGATTATTTATTTCTTAGTTCATCATAAAAAAATCCCTTTTAATGACACATGTGGTTAGATTTTAAGGGATAGTCAGATTGAAAACAATGAGAGAATAAGACTGAAATTTTATATTTCAAATAGGCTTCTTCAATTGATCCTTCAACTGATGCTTTGTTACATAACTTTTTCTTCAATTTTAGCATGCATCCCTCGAAGGGGTACATCCATTGAATCATTATAAGACCTCCGATTTTTTCTTCATGTGGTAAATATAATATCAAATATTCAATTGATTCAAATAAATAAGGTTGGATTTTCTTATCAATTTACATAAAATTAAAAAATAGATTCTTACAATCTACAAAGTGCATCATATTCTATTATCACCACACAAATATCTCAGAACAAATATGATATTTCTGTTAGGTCACCCTAAATCATAAAATTAAATAAATCGTAAATTAAATAATTAAAAGTATTTCCATTATAACATGACAACCATGATATTTTAATCAGTAATAACCATTTCTTAACATCTAGCCAAATTCAAAACATATCCATGAAGAAGCCTCAAATTTTTAATACATTGAATAATTAATTAAAAATTGTATTTGGAAACTATATAAACCACTTTTGTCTTCATTAACTTATGTGATCTGAAATTTTCAAATAGTTAATGTTCTCCTCACCTACAAATTTGGGATAGATCTAAATGTGCCTTTACATTATATTTGGTGTAACGAGGTGTGTTCAAAAATATATAAAATATATTATCGAAATAATTCTTCTAAATATGCATGACATCCAGCATCTGACAAACCAAAAAATCTGACCAGAATGGAATGAATGAATAAACACAAACATTTTTATTGATTTTGAAAAAGCATGACAGAACACAAAATAAAAGCCATAATGAGGTCTAAAATAATGGATCCCCAATGAATCATTAAGAACAAAGTTAATGCCATCAGACGGAAAAGATCCTACGTTAAGGATGAAAGAATCATTTTGGTGTGAGGAATCCTACAATTTAATGAAGTCAACAACTATATTTCTTTCCCACCACGTGTGAATGATCTTCATATGAGTTACAATTATCTATTTACACTTTCAGATGAAATATTCTATTTTACAAGGAAAACATCCACATCCTAAAAGTCCTTTTAAAGGATCAAATATTCTGTTTCCACTGACTCCATGTTGATATGTTTTTTATTTCTTAATTCCAACCTCTTAACCATCACCTTTCCTCGGCCTGAAGAACATTACATCTACCATAAAATGCCGATTACAAAGGGAAAACAGACCCCCTATGACCCCTAATAAGTCCACTACCTCTTATCTCTCCTCTTAGTAAGGATCCTTCCATGTTGACTTTGAACCCACTTCTGGGGAGATACCAATAGACCCAATTATCCTAACCCATCCTCCAAATATGGTTGTATACACCTAAGTTTAGAAACATTAAAAACTATGATTTTTGGTATTTAGTATACACACTGAGCAATTCTGTAAAGGTTTTCTTTATTTTTAAACTGAAGCTGGTTCGAGTTCTGAATGTGTTCTTATGACGAGCATCATTCTTGGCATGTCAAATTGTCTAGAACCCCACCACTAAGATGATAGCCCAACCTTTTCTCTCTAGGTTGAGATCTCCCGTGCCACTAAACCTCTAATTAAGATCATTCTCATGCATCCCTACATTATGACCCCCCTGCAAAATCTTCAAACGCCTTCTAGGTCCTGCAAGCCCAATCACTATCAAAGAATAAATGAACCACCATTTCTTGTTTGGAATTAATACAAAACTAGCATTTAGAGGCCATGGACACACCCATGCCAAGGATTTTATCATAAATTGGTAGAGCATAGTTCCTCACTAGAAACATCAGAAATTTGTGTAAGGGTAACACTACTGAGACCATTGGGGGTTCTACCAAGACAGCATACGCCGCACATTCCCCAGCTAAGAAATGAATCTGAATTTCCCTATTCATAATATGCACAGTTTCCGAGTCTAGCGGGACTTGAGCATGATCCAGTTCCACTAGACAGTGAGATAGCCCAACTGGTGAACCAATTGAGCTATTCCATTGGGGCCTGACTAATATAGAATATCCCAAAAAATGACTCTTTTTATCCAATTGTGTTCTTCCCAAAATAAATATTTTTTCTATTGATTTATAGTCAGTCAAAAGAAAATGGGAGGTAATGAAGAGATAATAGATTTTAACTCAATAACTGATATCATTATAGAAGGTAGATATCTTTTAATTGTACCTTTTCTAAAATGATTTCTATTCCTCCAAAAAGGATGGTCAGTTGGATGAAATCTACGACGAGAGTCGAATAATGTTTTTCTTTAATTAAAGAGAATAAATGCTTTACTGTCTCTCATATAGTACATACATGATTTTGGACCATGTGTAATCCATCCATATAACATTACATATGTTGGGAGGTCACAAATTTTCCACATCAATACATCTTTCATTAGAAAAAATTTGTTTCTCAACAACATCAAATGTACTAACACTATTACTCCATAACAAATTTAACCCATCAATAAATGGCTTCAAATATAAATTGATATTATTTATTATTTGTCCTGGAATTAACGAGGTAGAAAAGTTATATGGCTCATTCATAAACATTCTTGGAGTTAAATTTTATAGAGATATAAATATTGGCCAATTATAATATTTACTACCATAAGAATAAAATGGATAGAAACCGTTAGTAGAAATACCCAATCACACATTTCGATATTCTGAAGAAAAATGTAGATGCAAAAGATCAAAATATCACCATGAATTACCATCTACATGATGGTTTATGATTTTAATAGTTGAAATATTGGTTTTTTCCATGAGATCAATTATATAGTGTTCTAAGACATAAATAAATGATAAAATCTAGGTGTAAGTGGGAAATACATCAACTGTTTTACTAGAATTAATCAAGACTTTTTTATTTAGACCTATTCGTACCTTAATTTTCAGCATGCAGGATAACCGAATAATGATTCATTTTTAACATAATATAAAAAGAAATCATTTGAATATGAATAAATATTTTGATAACTAAGACCCAAATTACGAAACAACAACTTGCTCTCAAATAAATTTCTAGGAAACATATTTTCTTCAGGTAACAGTTATTTAACCAAAGAGATTATCTAATCAAAATAGGTATTTTAAATTTGATTTTCTGATTTAATAACAATAAATTTTGTAATAGATTTAATCTTTTTTATCATGCAAACAATATATATAGAATCCTTAATGGACTTCAAAAACTCATAAAATTTGGATAGTTACTATTCAATAGATAAATCAATATCATCATGAATTTTAGTTTGTTGAAATGACAGACCAACAACATCATGTACTAATTTTTGAAATCATGATAGGTTGAGATCCAAATTATTAATATTTTCTCTGATAATATGTTCACTATGTTGATAATTAAAAAATAATCTCTTCAAAAACCAAATCATAATAGATGAGCCCTAATGTTTTCCAAAGTGTCAAACATCCTGAGATTGTATTTCTTAAATTGACACTAAATTGTCCCTTCTGAAACAAATTTTGGTTTTGATGAGGAAAATGATAAAGAAAGCATCTACAAACTCAATATATATAGGATTTATAGTAGAACCGTTTGTATTCCTACAATTATTTTCCCAATAATCATCATGTAATTAAGACTATTTTCGACTTCCTTATTCTATATTTCTCTAATGTATACAAAAAAATAAATTTTGTATGATTATTTTGAAATAAAAAAAGAATCCAAAAAAGGGAATAAAATTTCCATAATATAACTGAATTTTAATTACCACTAATTATTAATAATCGTTAATAATTATCAATAATTATTACTTATTCTTACTAATTACCACTAATTATATTTAATTATTAATAATTATTACAAATTAATATTAGTTGTTACTAATGATTTCTAATTATCACTAATTACCAATAATTATTACTAATTATTACTAATTACCTCTAATTACCCCGAATTATTACGAATTATTTCCATTTGGTACTAATTATTACGAATTATTACTAATTATTAGAAATTTTTACCAATTAATGCTAACTAACAATAATTAATGAGAATTATCCCTAATTATCACTAATTATCCATAATAATCCATACGTTTCACTAATTATCACAAATTTAGACTTTTTATAACTAATTATTATTAATTATTACAATGTTTTACTAATTAACTCTAATTTTTACTAATTATTACTAATTAAAACAAATTATCACTAATTATGATTAATTTTGACTATTTATTACAAGTTGTTAATAATTATCACTAATTATTACTATTTTTTACTAATTTTTACTAATTATAACTAATTACCACTAATTATTACTAATTATTTCTAATTACTGCTAATTACCACTATTTATTAATAATTTGTACTTATTATTTCAAATTTCCACTAATTTCCATTATTTATTACTTATTATGACCAATTTCAAATAATTACTACTAAAATTTTGTAATTATTAGTAATTTGTAATAATCATTCCTAATTATTTCCAATTACCATTAATTATTACAATTGTTTTACTAATTATCCCTAATTTTTACTATTTCATGGTAATTATCACTAACTGTCACTAATTATTACTAATTATTACTAGTTACAATAAATTAATAATAATTTTAACTAATTGTTACTGATTATTACTAATTATTACTAATTATTAACAATTATTACTGATTATCTATAATTATTAAAAATTATTACTAATTACCACTACTTATTACCAATTACCACTAATTGAAATTAATGTTTACTAATTACTACTAATTTTTACTATTCTCCACTAATTATTATTAATTAAAACAAACTATTTATAATTATTTCCAATTTTTACTAATTATTAGTAATCATTACTAGTTATTACTAATTACCACTAATTATATCAAATTTTAACTAATTATTAGTATTGTTTTTAAATATTACCAATTATTTATAATTAGACCCAATTATAACAAATTTATACTAATTATTACTAATTACCAATAATTAATATAAATTATTTCTAATTATTACAAATTATTACTAATTATTTCTAATCATTACTAATTAGCTCTAATTACCTCTAATTACAACTACTTTTTACTAATTATTACTAATTTTACCAATTATAACTAAATGTTACTAATTAAGACTAATTATCACTAATTATTACAAATTTTTGCTAATTTTTACTAATTATTAGTAATTATTAATAAATAAAACTAATTAATACTAATTACTGTTAATTTTTTCAAATTAAAATTAATTTTTTTAATTACTACTAATTTTGACTTATTGTCGCTAATTTTTTCCAATTACCATTAATTTTTACTAATTACTGCTAATTAAAACTATTTTCTACTAATTTTTAATAATTAACACTATATATTTCTAATCACCCCTAATTTTTACTAATTACCACTAATTTTTACGAATTACCGCTAATTAATACTATTTACTTGTAAGACCCGGAGATTTTATGAGAAATATTATTAATTTCTTTGATGTCTTGTCTTGTACGCTACACCAAGATTATCTTGCAATATACGCAATACTGTATTAGCTTGTAGTATACACAACACTATTCTTGGCATGTGTTCTACGCAAGAGCAACCTTCCTCGATAGCTTGCATTGTACGCAATACCGAGTTTCACTAAACAATGATATGTTATTAAAATATTATATAAACTAGCAGTTATGAATAGTAATACCCACTTTATGAAATTTTATAAATTTTATCTTTCAAAATGGACTTCATTTTTGGATTCGGAATATTGAAATTAGCTTAGGATGAATTTTTGGTGTTTTTCTGAAAACATTCAATTTTTGACGAATAGTGAAAAACACTGAGTTATAATTTGAAACTGAATTTTCATTTAATTTTTTTTATTTAAATTTATTTTAGGTTAAAATAGATACATAATTCCTATATATGTTCAATTTAATTCATTGGAGCCATTTTATAATAATTGTAGATATATAAAAATTTTATTGAACTTTTTACCGTCTTTTACCAACCCCCTAGGAGAATTTGAAAATTTAAATAAAACTTAATTTTACCGCTTCTGTGAGTGTAATTTAAAAAATCCAATCGTCACAGTTGATATTAGTGAGTAAAATGAGGTTCAATAAGATAAAAATAATTTTTGGGTGAAAAGTATCTTTTTTACTTTTATTTACCACGGTTAGAAGTAAATAGGGTAATTAAGGGTAAAAATGATATTATTATTACCCTAACACATTTTCTAATTCTATTGAATATGTTTAATTCGACAAAAAACAGACATAGGAATAAAATATGATCCTTTAGGTCCACTTAGATTAGATTAGGACATTTATTATTATTTAATTCAAAGAAGAGTAACAAGAGTAAAAATAAAGGTTTAATAAGTAAAACCTTTATAATATAGGGTTATAAATAAGATAAATTAGACTATAAATATTCATTAGAAAGATAAAAAGATTTCATACATCATGGTATCTTATTTTTAATTTTTAGAAATTAAAAAATTTAATTTATATATGACACAATGATGATGCAGAAATTACCTTATTAATGAAATATTAACATAATTGATATTATAACTACCCAAATAAATATAATTTGAGTTTTTTATGAATTAATATAATTTTTTAGGTTAATATAACATATTAGGATTGGTTAGATGAATTTTTTCGACGTAATAAAGCTGTTATGAATTTAGAAAAAACGAAATACCAAATAGAGTCAAAATTGACATAAAAGAGTTTTTAAACTAATATTGTATTATTAATTGATATAATGGTCCTAAAAATCCGAGGTTCGGCCAAAAAACTTATATAATAATATATATGACATTAAAGAACCAATTGGGGTTCTATTGGCAGTTTATAGTAATTTTATTAACCATATACTATAAGAATACAAGAAGACATGGTAAAAGTTAATTTATTTTACTTAGAGTTAAATCTAAATGATAAGGTTAAAATGGTAACTTAATCTTTTCTAAAACCAATTTGTTGAGCGGATTTCTACCCATCCCCACCATAACCTCAAAATAAGTCACTTTAGAGCAATTATATACTGAATAAAAATTTATTATAAAATAATATTTTAAGTTTTTCCTAAGGTGCCCCTCACCCCTCTTATATAAAGTCACTCCCCTTATCTATAATTCACACCTCCAAATACGTTTTTGAAGGACAAACCCTTCCCAAATACCCTCTCAACTGTCATCCCTTAATCCTAGAGGCCTTCCTTTAGTCATAAATCCAACCTAAAGATCCCTTTTGATCCAATCAAATGTATGAACCTGAAGAAGAGGTAAATATCTCACCACCTATTTAATGTTCCTTTCTTCTTCCACATCCTCCTTCTTTGTTGTTTCCATTCTAAAATAATAACTCCAGTATATTCTATATAATTCAAATTTATTATAAAAATGGTACAGCCATATTAGTTATTTTATCCATCATATTAATGAAAAATTCACCACACGTGCGTACGTACAACTTACCTTCTCCACGTCGTGGTGTAGTTTGTTATTAGAACATTTCATCATTTGTATGGGTATAATAATGAGTATAAATGATATAAATAATAAATATATCATTGTGATGATTCTTTATATATGATATACGATCTAATTATTTACTATTTTAATATCAAAAGATTGATATTGTCGCTCGTGCATACGTATGGACTAATGTCTCCACGAACGCGATGAGATTCATTCTCTATGTTAACCATTCAAGAGTGATTATAAAGTATATATAATAAATAATCATGAATGGTATGACATAATAATGATACTGGATTTAAGTACATATAAATATCATTTACTTAATTCCATTCAATTCAATATGGAAACAAAAATATCATTCATGCGTACGTACGACCTACCGTCTCCCTGAATGGTGTATTTCGTTTACATTTATTGATATATCATATATATTAATATTCTTAATATATATTTTATCTAAATCACATCTTAAATTATGGAATTAAGTAAATCAGTATATAAGTAATAATATTAAGAACAACAATTCCAAACACGTACGATAAATGAAATGATTTTACCCAATACTCTACTTTAACATGGAATTGATAAAAGAACGGGTAATATAAATTCATAAGTGAATCATATATGATATCATAAATATTATTTTGGTTCTATTACAAGTTAATAATTTGTTTAAACCAACTTTACAAGAGTTTCAGACAGGTATAGAAGAAATTGGACCTAAGGTAAGGGATAATTATTCGAATCTCGTTCTTATCCGAGATTATTTATTCGTAAGTATTTACTGGGCTTCTATTTATCATCAATGTCCATGTTTTCTAAAAATGTTATCATAAATTTTTTAATATTCTTCCATTTATTTTTAAAGTAATTTTTACCCTTTTATTACTTTTACCACAAGGTATGGAAGGAATATTTCTTTTTTTTACCATAAGAGGTACTTTTTGAATTTTCCGGCAAAAGTACGAGGAGAATATTTTTTTAACTTATACGACATGAATGGATTTTTAAGGATTCATAATTCCTTATTTTCATGAAGATTCCTCTACAGGATTTCATGATTATTTTCAACAAAAATCCTTTTCTTTAAAAATTGCATGGCATTTTGTGAAAAGAAAATGATTTTGAAGAAGAAAGGATGTTTTCCTCAATAATTCGTTTTAAGTGTTTTATTGAAACTATTTTCCATGTAAGATGAAATTATTTAGTATGTTTATGTTTCAAGTAAAATGACTCTATTATTTAAATGATTTGATTTTCTTATGATTAAATGATATCCATTTTTATATGGATTATGTTATAATGGGATGATGTTTATGAAACCAATTTTATTCTTTGGGTTATGATGAATGAATTATATTTATTTTGTGGCACACTTAAGAATGATTTCATTATGATAATGGTGAGACATATATCTCACTTAAATTTATTAGTTAAAGATTTACATCTCATGATATAGACATGGCTAGAACAGAAAGTGAATTTGGTTCAGTAATACAGGGCATGAACAACAAGTAAACCCAGTTCAGTAATGGACTTTGTCCACTATTATGGCCTTGGCTGCAATGCCTTGGATACTATGGATATTGTAACTTGTGCATAATGGTTTTACACAATTATATGTTTTATTCCCATGATATTTTATCATGATCGCTGTTTCTTTATGGTCCATGCCTTACATACTATGAAGATATTTTTCACAACTCAAGATTTTGATGTTTAAACATTATGCCCTTGTTTTTAAGTTCAAATGTATATGGTTTGTTCATTTGTTTCCATGCTTACCCTTGATGAGCATTTGATCTCAACCTTTATATTTTTTCTTTTCCCCAAGATATAAAGAAATGTTTTAGGTAAGAAAAAAAGGGGATGATCTTTATGGGAGATGTTGAAGATCTTTCACCAAGATTAGAAGATTATGTTCCATGATTCCAAAGGCATTAAACAATTATGGTCCTTGGGTTTTTGTTTTTTTTATGTATTAAGTATTCCAAAAAAGTAATGTAATGTCTATGTATGTCATGTTTGGGTCTCTACTGTTGGTATCAGAGGAAGGTTTTAGTAAACCTATGTAAAGTAGGATGCAAAAACTTTTGTGAAATCCCTAGAGATATTTATAAGGTATGTCTAGGGATGTCCCTAAGGATAAGTATACATATAGGTTATATTACTAGAATTACAATAATGATATTAGAATTAAGGCTACGATGTGATATATTTAAATTAATCCCCTTGATTATGTTGTTTTCTTAGTATGATTTTTTTCCTCTCACACTATTCTTTTTGGGTTTTTGAGGATGGTTGGAACCCGAAGGAACCATTTTGATCAATGTAATGGACGATGCAATGATTTTCCTCCTGAACAAACCAATGTTATGGGAGATGGAGTGAAAAATCTTATTTCTATACTTACACAAGATATGAATCATTCTAGACTTCCAAATGAGCAGAGAAGGGAACAATATTCTATTGAGTCCTTCATGAGGAAATGTCCCCCCTTCCTTCAGTGGGTCTTCTAATCCACTTATTACTGAACAATGGATCAGTACCATTGAAAAGATATTTTCAATACTTCGCAGTTCAGAGCATGAAAAATTCATTTTATCTATTTACCGTTTAGAAGGCGAAGCAGACCAGTGGTGGACTCTAATTAATAATTCAAGTCCCCAAGATGAAATTGAATCCATGGAATAAGATGAGTTCAAGATCTCGTTTTTCAATAAGTAATTCCCTCATATTCTTCTATCAAAGATAGAAAAGGAGTTCCTTGAGCTTAAGAAAAAGGATGATGAATCTGTTGGTATATACGAGGTGAATTTTACAAGGCTTGCAATGTATGCATCTGGCTTTATCATCCAACCTGAAAGTAAAGTTGATCGATTCTTCAGTGGCTTAAAATCAAGTCATTGAAGGGAATTAGCTATAAGAGACTTCAGTATCTACGAATAAATTGTGCAATGTTCTATCAAGGTAGAACTGGAAGTTGGTGTAACATATACATCACATGGTTTTGATAAGAAACAAACGATGGAGTTCAAGGAAAAATATAAAAACAATGGTGAAAAGAAGATAGATGTTTCGTTATGCTCAAAGTGTAGAAAGAAGCACAGTGGAGATTGTCTTAAAGGGACTAGAAAATGATTTAAGTGTGGAAAAGAAGGTCATCGATCATCTGATTACCGAATTAATGGAAAAATGGTATCTAATGATGTGAATAGAGAAAAGACTACAAAGAAATCACCACCAACACTTCAATGCTTCATGTGCAAGGAAATGGGGCATTATTCTAACCAATGCCCTAATCCAAGGGTTAATGATGATCGACATCAACAACCTCTCAAGGAAAAGGAAAAAGGGAAGTCACATGTGATCACTATTGGTGATGTTGAATATGAAAACGAAGTGGTGGAATGATTATGTGTTTATGTAACGGTATCCCAAAATTGTGTAGTGGAATCACATTTTTAGTATCGTGGAATATCTGAATATATATGTATTGGTTTTTTGATGTTTTCAAAAATTATATGGTACTAGTAACCATGAAAAGTGATTGAAATATTTTTAAAAAGACGATGATATGCGTATAATGAAGGGATAAAGAGATAATGAAATGTTTGATAGTATTAACGAGCTCATGACTGATATAAGGACAAAGTGATATCATGGTTTGAGAATATAGGAATTTTGGGAATTTGGTATGTGGAAAGAGTTGACTTTTGACAGCATTCATGTTTTGACAAATATTCTATGGTAATTCATGTTTCAAGAGAATACATGATTAAGGTATTCACATGTTTGGAATGTGACCAACAAGATATATCTTATGACATAAGGGGGGTAAATGATGGTATTCATATGATCGGTAGATGACCTTTCTAGTAATCATTTTCATTATACTATGAGCATGGACAGAAGTAATTTGGATAAGACTAAAGATTGGAATTAATTAGGTTAGATATCATATAGTATTGTTTATGGATACAAATTTTTCAATATTATTTCTTGAATGTTATAATATTATAGTTTTAGAAAAAGGACAACCTGTAGGACGGGCGACAACCCATCGCGTCGGACAAGGATGCGAGAATCAAACCCACAACTGAAGTGAGAGAGACCTTTATCATCTACCACTAGCCTACATGAAGTCCCTGGTTAGTATAAATCAGTTTTATTTTATTAATAGGTATGATAGTTGAAGTATAAGTCCATTTTAGGAAGCATATACGATTAATATCACCATAGATGGACTTATGTATATTTAATAACCTTTGCTAACCTTTTATATGAGATAGATGTACTGACCTATCATTCTATCACATGATCTTCTAACACATCATGAATGACAAATTCAACTTTATTTATTTAAGATATGAAGTGGAAATTGCTCAAGGAATGACCAACGGTGAAATTGTACCAAAATCAATTAAGTATTTCTTCTAATTCCAATTTTTTCATCTTTATGGAAATGATCTTGAAAAATAAAAACGTTTTCCTAGATGGTACCTTAGATCATCACAAATTTATGGATTTGTGATTGTTGGATTTTTCACAACCATGTTCTCTACCACTATGCATCAGAACTTGATGGTTAGATTTCTCTTCTATGTCCATATTTTCACCTATGTTTATCTATGTGGAAACCCACTGATGAGTTAATTTGGGAAACCATTATGTTCCATACATTAGTTTTTAAAATTAAGTTTTAGTATTCCTTTTTATGATGTGGGTTTCTATGAAAGAAACTTTCAAGTAGTAAACCATTTATAACCCCGACGAATTTCGATGGAGAAATTCCTTTAAGGGGAGTAGAATGTAACACCCCGAGATTTTGTGAGAAATATTATTAATTTCTTTGATGTTTTAAATTGTACGCTACACCAAGATTATCTTGAGATATATGTAACACCGTACGAGATTTTAGTGTACACAAAACTATTCTTGGCTTGCGTTACACGCAAGAGAAACCTTCCTTGATAGCATGCATTGTACGCAATACCGAGTTTTACTAAACAACGATATGTTATTAAAATATTATATAAACTAGCCTTTATGAATAGTAACACCCAATTTTGGAAATTTTATATTTTTTATCATTCAAAATTGAATTCATCTTTGGATTCGGAATATCGAAATTATCTTAGGGGGAATTTTTGTTGTTTTTCTAAGAATCTTTTAATTTTTGATGAATAATGAAAAACACTGAGTTATAGTTTAAAACAGAAATTTTATTTAAATAAGTAATTATTTTATTTAAATATATTTTAGGAAAAAATAGATACATAATACCTATATAAGTTTAATTTAATTCATTGGAGTCATTTTATAATAATTTTAGAAATATAAAACTTGTATTGAACTTTTTACCCTCTTTTACCCACCTCTTAGGAGAATTTTTAAATTTATATAAAACATAATTTTACCACTTCTGTGAGTGGAATTTCAAAAATTCAAGATACATGGTTGATATCAGTAAGTAAAATGTGGTTCAATAAGATAAAAATAATTTTTTTTATGAATAGTAACTTCTTACTTTTATTTACAACGGTTAAAAGTAAATATGGTAATTAAGGGTAAAAATGATATAATTATTACCCTAGGACATGTCCTAATTCTATTAGATATGTGTAATTCTACCATAAACAACATTAGGAATAAAATATGAACCTTTAGGACTACTTGGATTAGATTAGGACATTTATTATTATTTAATTCAAAGAAGTGTTAAAAGAGTTAAATCAATGTTTAATAAGTAAAACAATTTTAATATAGGGTTATAAATAAGATAAATTAGACTATAAATATTAATTAGAAATATAAAGAGATCTCATATATAATGGTATTTTATTTATAATTTGTAGACTTTAGATAATTTAATTTATTTATGACACAATGATGATGAAATAATTACCTTATTAATGAAATATTAACACAATTGATATTATAAATACACAAATAAAAGTAATTTGAGAATTTTTATGAATTAAAATAATTTTATAGGTTATTATATCGTATTAGGGTTAGTTAGATGATTTTTTTTCGAAGTGATAATGCTGTTATGAATTTAGAAAACACAAAATTCCAAATAGAGTCAAAATTGACATAAAAGAGTTTTTAAAACAAATATTATATTATTAATTGATATAATGGTCCTAAAAATATAAGGATCTACCAAAAGACATATATAATAATATATATGAAATTAATGAACCAATTGTGGTTTCATTGGTAGTTTATAGTAAGTTTATTAACCATATAGTGTAAGAATACAAGAAGACACGGTAAAAGTTAAATTATTTAACTTAGAGTTAAATCTAAATGATAAGGTTAAAATGGTAACCTAAACGTTTCTAAAACCTATTTTTTTGAGAGGCTTGCAACCCATACCCACCCTAGCGTCGAAATAAGTCACTTTGGATTCATTATAAACCAAATATAAATTTATTATAAAATAATATTTTAAGTTTTTCCTAGGGTGCCCCTTACCCCTCTTATAAAAGGGAACCCCCCATCTCTCTAATTCACACCTCCAAATCCATTTGGCTCGACCAACCCCTTCCCAAATACTCTCTAAACTGTCTTACCTTCATCCTATAGGCCTTCCTTTAGTCATAAATCCAGCCTATGGAGCCCTTTTGATCAAATCAAATGGATGAACCCGAAGAAGAGGTAAATATCTCACCTCCTACTTCAAGTTCCTTTATTCTTCCACTTCCTCCTTCTTCATTGTTCACATTATAAAATAATAACTCCAGTATATTATATATAATGTGATGATATTATAAAAATGGTACAACCATATTAGTTATTTTATCCATCTTATGAATGAAAAAGTCAGCACATGTGCGTGCATACGGCTTACCGTCTCCACGTCATGGTGTAGTTTGTTATTCAAACATTTCATCATTTTTATGGGTATAATAATGAGTATAAATGATATAAATAATAAATATAAAATTATTATGATTCTTTATATATGATATACCATCAATTTATTTATTATTTTAATATCAAATGAATGATATTGTCGCTCGTGCGTACGTACAGACTACTGTCTCCACGAACGCAATGAGATTCATTCTCCGTGTTAACAATTAAAGAGTGATTATAAAGTATATATAATAATGTATCATAATATTTATGAAATAATAATGATACTAGATTTATGTAAATATATGTTTCATTTACTTAATTATTTTCAATTCAATAGGGAGATGAAAAAAGTGTTCATGCGTACATACGGCCTACCATCTCCATGAACGGTATATTTCATTTCCATTTATCGATCTATCATATATATGTAACACCCCATGCTTCTACATCATGCTTCTGTTTGAATAATGCAATAGCGTGTGTTGTACGCAACATCGAGTTCTAACACACCACAACCAATCAAACTAGCTGTTATGAATAGTAATACCTTCTTTTTGAAATTATATATATTTTACATTTCAAAATGGACTTCATTTTTGGATTCAGAATATCGAAATTATCCTATGTTGAATTTTTGGTATTTTTCTGAGAACTTCCCATTTTTATGAATAGTGAAAAATACTTAAAAACCATTTTTTTAATCAAAATAATTTATAGTGATAAATTATATTATTTAGTGGTTTTAAAGTATAATTATAATATATTTTTACCATTTTATCCAATTTTGTTCATTAGAATTAATTTCACATTGAAATTGGACATAAACAATAGTCAATCTTTTGATATATATTGTTTCTTAAAAACGTGCTATTTGTTGTAACAACAGGAATTAATTTTAAAATTAACTAATGAAACTTATATTTTTGGAATTTTGTAAAATAGACATCATTTTTGAATTTGGAATATCAATTATAGCTTAGGGTGAAATTTTGGCATTATTCAGAAAAACTTCAATTTTTGATGAATAGTGAAACCACTATGTGGTAGTTAAAAAACTGAATTTTTCATAAAACATAATTTTACCACTTATGTGAATGGAATTTCGAAAATCCGAGAGACAGAGTTAATATCAAGTAGTAAAATGTGGTTCAATGAGATGAAAATAATTTTTGGTGAATAGTAACTTTTTTACTTTTATTTACAACGATTTAAAGTAAATAGGGTAATTAAGGGTAAAAATGATATTAATATTACCCTAACACATGTTATAATTCTATTGAACAATTGTATCTCGACCAAAAACAACCTTAGGAATAAAATATTATCTTTTAGGTCCACTTGGATTAGATTAGGACATTTATTATTATTTAATTCAAAGAAGAGTCAAAAGAGTAAAAATCAATGTTTATTTACTAAAACATTTTTAATATAGAGTTATACATAAGATAAATTCTATTGTAAATATTCATTAGAAATATAAATAGATTTCCTACATAATTATATTTTATTTATAATTTTTAGACATTAAATAATTTAATTTATTTATAACACAATGATGATGCAGTAATTACCATAATAGTGAAAAATTAAAATAATTGATATTATAAATACCCAAATAAATATAATTTGAGACTTTTAATGAATTAAACTAATTTTCTAGGATGTTATGACATGTTAGTATTGACTTAAGTAACTTTATTCTAAGTAATAATTCTTTTATGATTTTCACAAAAAATCAATTATTGAATAGTGTCAAAATTGACATAAAAGAGTTTTTAAAACAAATATTATATTATTAATTGATATTAAATTCCTAAAAATCTAAGGATCAGCCAAGAGACTTATATCATAACAGTTGTATCATTAATGGCCCACTTGTGGGTATCTTGGATGTATATAGTATGCTTATTAACCATATAATATAAAAATACAAAGAGACATTGTAAAAGTGAAACTAATTAACTAAGAGTTAATACTTAATGATAAGGTTAATATAGTAATCCAAAACTGTCTAAATTATATTGGTTGAGTGTTTTTTGACCCATACCCACCTTAAACTTTAAATAATCCACTTTTGAGCCATTATAAACTGAATATGAATTTATTATAAAATAATATTTCTAGCTTTTCCAAAGGTGCCCCTCACCCCTCTTATAAAAGGGAACTCCCCCTTCTCATTAATTCACCCCTTAAAAGACTTTTGGCACGGCCAAACTCTTCCAAAATACTCTCTCAACTTCCCTCAATTTATCCTAGAGGCCTTCCATTAGTCAGAAATCCATCCTAAGAGCCCTTTTGATCAAATCAAAAGGAAGAACCCGAAGAAGAGGTAATGATTTCACCACCCTTTTCCAAGTTCCTTTCTTCTTCCACTTCTTCCTTCTTGTTATTACCATTCTAAAATAATAACACTAGTATGTTATATAAACTGTGATGTTATTATAAATATGGTACAACCATATTCATTATTCTATCCATCCATTGAATAACATGTCACTATACGTGCGTACAAACGGCTTTCCGTCTCCACGTCGTGGTGTAACTGTTATTAAAGAAATTATTATTTGGATGGGTATAATAATTATGTGTAACTCATGTAAATAATAAATATAACATGATAATTATTCTTTATATATGATATACCATCCAATTATATATTATTTTAATATCAAAAAAATGATATTGTCGCTCGTGCGTACGTACGGACTACCGTCTCCACGAACGCGATGAGATTCATTTTCCATCGTATCCATTCAAGTATAATTCTCATTTGATGATTAATAATAGTATCTAAGGACTTGATATCTTTCTAGATATGATTAAGATACAACATATCCATGACAAGCATGACTTATGTAACAAAACATATAAAATAAAACGAGTAAGTTAACACCCGAAACAACGATAATACTAAGATATTATTAACAAATCAATGTTAAAAGATCATATATGATATCATATTAATGTATATGATTCTTTGATAATTTAATAACAATTATTTCACCATTATAAAGGAGGTTTAACTACCCTCAACCATAGAAAAGTACAAGGTAAGGGTTTATTTCACAGTCTCTTCATTATCCGAGATTGTTTATAGGTAATAATCTACTGGGATCTCTTTAACATCCACATCCATGTTTCTTGAAAGTGTATTTCAAAAAATTCTTACTATTTTACAGAATATGGGTTAAAGTCATTTATACCCTTGTTTTACTTTTTATTAGATATTTATAAAGGAATATTTCCACCGTTTTCCAAACAGGGTCCTTTTTATCCTTTTTGACATAATTAAGGTAAGAATGTTTTTTAAACTTATACGGTGAGTGTAGTTATATTCCGCTGTTATAAAATCTTTAAAGCTTCCCATACAAGATTATAATAAAATTTTCGATGAAAATGTTTTATTTTATAAATATATGACTCTGAAATTATTTCAAAATAGAAAGAGATATTTCTCTAAAAAGAGTTTTGATTTCATCTATGTCAACATCCTTTGATGGATTTTACGCTTATTTGAAATTGATTTACTATGATACAAAACTTATATAGTTTATTTAAGGTTTTGTGATATGTTTGACTATACATGTGTTATTCTCATACCATTCATGGTTTATGGATGAATTATTTACATTTCGTATGCTAGTTTTAATACGAATGTTTATGTTATGTTTAAACATTTTCATATGGGAATGCATTGGACTTAATATGTGATGGGTGGAGCCTGCTATAGCTAATAGATGCATCGGTAGGTCTCAGGAGACAAAACAGTGTCTTGGCACAAGGCCTTGACAAAATCTTATTTGTAGTCTTGGAACGAGGCCTTGGCTATGTGGTTATGATAGTCTGGCATTATGCATTCCATCATTATTAAAGTGGTTAATGGTATTGCATGTGATTATTCGATTAGTAGAATATCAATGTGAAAAATAAAATGGAATTATTTCAATTTATTTTTTCCATACTATGTTGAAGTTCACGTTTAAATGGGTTTTGTTTTAGTCATACATTGCCTTAAATGTTTATTCTTATTTATAAAAGTTTCCGCTATATTGTTATCCTTACTGGGCATTTGAGGTCACCCCTTTTCTATGTTTCATTTTTCGTAGGATGTGAAGAAGTAAATTATGAATGACCTACAGGGATATTATGAGGGGATAAGAGTGTAGAATATGGAGACTATGTTGGTGTAGTTTTCATTTTTGTGATGTAATGTAAAACTTTATGAATATATCTAGTGTTTCCAAGGCTACTAAACTAATCGGTCTTTCAAGACTTGATCTTTCTTGTGATCATGCCAATGTTATGTAATAATGCACCGACTCTAGGTAACTGGGGTCGGGGAGTTACAGTTGGTATCAGAAGAAGTTTAGTACAAACCTTGGAAGCTTGATTTATATAAACTCTGATTAGACCACGTAGACCTAAGATGAACTTTGAGGATTAGTATAGAAGAACATCCTAGAATTTTGGTATTGTAGAGATTTTGTGAGTTTTCTGAGCAATACATCCATGTCTGGATACGAGCAGGTAGAGGCGGCTCTGGCACAGATGTACCTAGGGGTAAAACCTGAAAACACCACTTTGAGCTTGACTCGAACGGGAACTGGTGCACGAAAACGGGCGTTGCTGCACTCTTGGTTACGACACTCCCGGGGGATATGCTTAGGATAACTCTCATTTTCTTTAAAAACCATTATGAAGGGTTTATGAGTATATACTTCCTCAAATAAACCATTTTTATGATTATGGATTATATCCATAAATAGTTCAATTTATGTTAAGTGTTTTATAAGTATGGAATTATGTATTTTGATTCATAAACTGATCTAGTTTATGCCATTGTTTAGAAATGGAGCCTAGTGGAAGAAATGGAAACTGTATCAATGCACGCACTCCATGTAGATATTTCCCTCCTTCTCAAGATAATAATGGTGGAGCTGGTGATGCAACTGGTGCCGATCAGCTAATCACCATACTAGGAAAACTCACTCAGGTTATGAATAATAACCTTACCTGTATGGAGCACCCAGACCCGCAACGTGGAGGATCAATGTTAGATCAATTCCTGAGGCAACAACCACCAATGTTCAATGGGAGTACAAATCCCTTAGTAGCTGAGCAATGGATAAATTCCCTAGAGAAAATATTTCATGCTTTGGGGAGTAGTGAATGGGAAAAAGTTATCATGGCAGTTTACCGCCTCACTGGAGATGCTGATCAATGGTGGTCATTGATTCGAAACACAAAGGAAGATGATGAATTATCAAATATGTAATGGAGGGAGTTCAAATATCTGTTTTTAGAAAAATACTTTCCTCGTGACCATCGAGCAGATATAGAAAGTCAATTTCTAAGTCTGAGACAAAAGGAGGATGAGAATGTCGCAAAGTATGAGGCTAACATTACATGGTTAGCAAGGTATGATGGAGATTATATACGTAACCCAAGAAGTAAGATTGATCGTTTCATTGATAGGTTAAAAACATTTCTCCGTCGAGCATTAGTCTCACAATCCTTCTCGTCATACAAAGACATTTTCTCATGTGTTATCAAGACAGAATAGGAATTCTCTAACTCTTATGACTTTAAAGAAAAGCAAGAGAAGAAGTGATC
Source organism: Viscum album (assembly GCA_963277665.1). Taxonomy (NCBI): domain Eukaryota; kingdom Viridiplantae; phylum Streptophyta; class Magnoliopsida; order Santalales; family Viscaceae; genus Viscum; species Viscum album. The sequence goes on along the minus strand of OY728119.1, from coordinate 1,643,572,006 downwards.
TATTGATCAATCTAGGAATGGAAATAAGGGGAATAAGGGAAAGGTTGAATATCCATCATGTGGTAATTTTGGGAAGAAACACCCCGGTACTTTCTTGATGGGAATGGGTGTCTGTTACAAGTGTGGCGAAAAAGGCCACCAAGCTCGTGATTGCAAAGGAAAGAAGGACACTACCAATGTTCAGTTCTACAATTGATGGGAGATGGGACATTATGAAAAAGAATGTCCTAAGTGTCAGGGGAACTTACCTCAGAAAAGGCCAAGGGATCAAGGCCAAGCTTTTGCTATCACTACTGCTGAGGTAGAAGCTCCAAAAGACGTGGTGGTTGGTAATTTAATGGTTTCATCAGGTTTAGAAAATGCATTATTTGAATCTGGATCATTTCATTGTTTCATATCTTCCCAGTTTTCTAGGAAAATTATATATTTTCAATTTGATTTAACAAGGGATTTTTCAGTTAAAACTCTTAAGGGAAGTATCATTACAACAATGTTTTGTGAATCAGTCTCCATTAGAGCACATAAATGTTCTTTATCAGCTGATCTCATCGTCATACCTATGATTGAGTTTGATATAATCCTTAGTATGGACTGGCTTTCAGACTATGATGCAAAGATTTATTGTAAGAAGAAAGAGGTTACGATTCTTGATGATGATGATAAGGAACACATTATCTTTAGAGAAGAATCATCACCACCTAATTCTTATCTAGATCCACCCCCAGTAGCTCAACTAAATTCAATTATTGGGGAGGAAGAGAATGAAATGACTATTGGTGAGGAAAGGAATGTTCAAATAAAGGATGTACCTATTGTGAAAGAATATGTAGATGTATTTCCGGTAGATTTACCTGGACATCCTCCAGAAAGAGAAGTTGAGTTTTCTATTGATTTAATTCCTGGATCAAGGCCTATATCGAAGACCCCTTATAGAATGGACACTATAGAATTAGTTGAACTAAAGAAACAACTAGAGGAATTGAGTAATAAGGGATTTATTCTCCCTAGTGTTTATCCATGGGGTCCCCTGTTCTTTTTGTTAAAAAGAAAGATAGATCTATGAGGTTATGTATCGACTATAGGGAGATCAATTCTATAACAATATAGAACAAGTATCCCCTACCTCGAATTGATGATTTATTTGACCAACTTCATGGAGCTCAATACTTTTCAAATATAGACCTTCGATCTGGATACCATCAGTTGTGTGTAATGAAGGAAGACATTCTGAAGACAACATTTCTAACCAGGTATGAGCATTACGAGTTTACTGTAATGCCTTTTGGATTGACTAATGCACCCTCTGTATTCATGGATCTGATGAATATAGTTTTCAAGGAATATCTCGACGAATTTGTGGTGGTATTTATTGATGATATCTTGGTATACTCCAAAAGCTACGAAGATCATGAAAATCACTTGCGCATTATCATGAAGACTCTGAGAAGACATGAATTATATGAGAAGTTTAGCAAGTGTGAATTATGGTTTCAGGAGATTTCATTTCTTGGACATATTGTCTCTAAAGATGGAATCTCTGTTGATCCTTCTAATAATAATGCAATCCAAGAATGGCCAGCACCTACGAGTATAACTGAGGTACGTAGTTTTATTGGTTTGGAAGGTTGTTATCGACGTTTCGTCCAGAATTTTTTCCCATTGGCTAACCCATTAACGAAGCTCACATGTTAAGGGGTTAAATTTGTTTGGAAAAAAGAGTGTGAAGAATGTTTTGAAGAACTGTAGAGAAGATTAGTCAATGCTCCTATCCTGACTCTACTATCGGGGAATGATGGGTTCATTTTTTATAGTGATGCATCGAAGAAAGGACATGGTTTTGTCCTTATGAAGAATGACAGGGTTATTGCCTATGCATCATGACAGTTGAAAATTCATGAGCAAAACTATCCTAATCATGATCTCAAGTTAGCAGCTGTGATCTTTGCTTTGATGATATGGAGGAACTACCTCTAAGGTGAAAAATGTGAGCTTTATACTGATCACAAGATTTTGAAGTATATTTTCTCACGAAAATAACTCAACATGTGGCAAAGGGGATGGCTTGAATTACTCAAGGATTATTATTGCACGATACACTACCACCCAGGGAAGGCAAACACAGTGGCAGATGCTTTGAGAAGAAAAGACCATGGAGTTTTGAACAATATGAGAATGGAAAGGGATCCAGTTGTTAGGGATCTAGTGAAGATAGACATGGGAATAACCAGGGAAGGTGAAACATCAATTATTTTTCAAATGGTGGCCAAACCATCTTTACTAGAAAGGATTAAGAGTTCTCAGACCGATGATGAAGAATTTCAAAAGAAGATTAAAGTTGTGAATGATGGGAGATTTAGAGACTTTCTGTATGAAGATGGAATTTTGAAATTCGAGAACAGTCTTTTTGTTCCCGATATACCTGATATAAAAAGGGAATTGTTGGATGATGCTCATAGTTCCAATTTCTCAATACACCTTGGGAGCACAAAAAATGTATAGATATTTGAAGGAACATTTTTTGTGGGACAACATGAAGAGGGAGATTACTGATTTTGTGTCAAGATGTATGGTTTGTCAACAAGTGAAAGCTGGAAGGAAACATCCTAATGGAGTATTGAAACCTCTTCCCATACCTGATTAGAAATGGGAAAATATTATGATGGACTTTTTCATGGGCTACCAAAGACTCCTAGAAGGAACGATGCAATATGGGTTATTTTTGATCGTCTTACCAAGTCAGCACATTTTCTTTCTATAAGGGAAGATTTACCACATGAACGACTAGCAAGACTATATATTAATGAAGCTGTTAGACTTCATGGAGTACCCCTATCGATTGTTTCTGATCGTGATCCCCATTTTAATTCATGATTATGGAAAAGTCTTCAGAAAGCATTGGATACTAAACTTCATTTGAGCGCTGCCTACCACCCTCAAGCAGATGGAAAATCAGAACGAACTATTCAAACCTTATAAGACATGTTGAGATCCTGCTCACTTGACTTTCAGGGTATGTGGGATCAATATTTACCTCTGGTAGAATTTTCCTATAATAATAGCTTCCATTCGAGTATTCAGATGGCACCATATGAAGCGTTATACGGAAAGAGAGGTCGTACACCAACCTGTTGGGATGACGTTGGTGAAAGAAAACTTGTAGGCCCAGAACTGGTGGAGGAAATGATGGAAAAGGTGAAGGTAATCCAAAATCACATCAAAGCAGCTCAAAGTAGGTAGAAGAGCTATGCTGATAATCGAAGGAAGGATTTGGAATTTCAAGTCGGTGATCATGTTTTCCTGAAGGTATCTCCATGGAAGGGAGTCATACATTTTGGAAAGAATGGTAAATTGAGTCCTAGGTACATCGGACCTTTCGAAATTCTAGAATGAATTGGGGCTGTATCTTACCGAATGGCAATGCCGCCAAGTCTCTCCAAAGGTCATGATCTGTTCCACGTATCTCTATTGAGGAAATACATGCCTGACCCAATGCATGCACTCACCTATGAGGAATTGGAACTGGAACCCGATCTGTCTTATTGCGAAGAGCCCATCAAGATTCTTGATACGAGAGAACATGTACTGAGAAACCGGACGACACGTTTGGTAAAAGTATTGTGGAGAAACCATAAGATGGAAGAGGCAACGTGGGAACCTGAGGAACTTATGATGAATAACCACCAGATTCTTTTCATGCGGTAGTATTCTAGAAATTTATAGGACGAAATTATTTGAAGGAGGGGAGAATGTGACACCCCAAGAATCTACAGTACGCTTCTCTTTGAATAATGCAATAGTGTGTGTTGTAGGCAACATCAAGTTCTAACACACCACAACCAATCAAACTAGACGTTATGAATAGTAATACCTACTTTTTAAAATTAGATATATTTTATATTTCAAAATGGACTTCCTTTTTGGATTAAGAATATCAAAATTATCCTAAGATGAATTTTTGGTATTTTTCTGAGAACGTCCAATTTTTATGAATAGTGAAAAATAATTAAAAACAATTTTTTTAATCAAAATAATTTATAGTGATAAATTATATTATTTAGTGGTTTTAATGTATAATTAGAATATATTTTTAATATTTTATCCAATGGTATTTATTAGAAATAATTTCACTTTGAAATTGGACATAAACAATTGTCAATCTTTTGATATATATTGTTTCATAAAAACATGCTATTTGTTGTAACAATGGGAATTAATTATAAAATTAATTAATGAAACTTATATGTTTGGAATTTTTTAAAATATAAATAATTTTTTAATACGGAATATCAATTATCTCTTAGGGTGAAATATTGGCATTATTCAGAAAAACTTCAATTTTTGATGAATAGTGAAACCACTAAGTGGTAGTTAAAAAACTGAATTTTTTATAAAACATAATTTTACCACATCGGTGAATGGAATTTCTAAAATACGAGAGACAAGGTTAATTTCATGTAGTAAAATGTGGTTCAATGAGATGAAAATAATTTTTGGTGAATAGTAACTTTTTACTTTTATTTACCACGGTTAAAAGGAAATAGGGTAATTAAGGGAAAAAATGATATTAATATTACCCTAACACATGTCCTAATTATATTGGACAACTTTATATCGACCAAAAACAAACTTAGGAATAAAATATTATCATTTAGGTCCACTTAGATTAGATTAGGACATTTTTTATTATTTAATTCAAAGAAGAGTTAAAAGAGTTAAAATCAATGTTTATTTACTAAAACATTTTTAATATAGGTTTATACATAAGAAAAATTCGATTTTAAATATTCATTAGAAAGCTAAAAAGATTTCCTAAATAATAATATTTTATTTATAATTTTTATATATTATATAATTTAATTTATTTATGACACAATGATGATGTAGTAATTACCATAATAGTGAAAAATTAAAATAATGGATATTATAAATACCCAAATAAATATAATTTGAGATTTTTAATGAATTAAACTAATTTTATAGGATAATATGACATGTTAGGAATGACTTAAGTATCGTTTTTTGAAGTAATCATTCTGTTATGATTTTCACAAAAATCAATTATTGAATAGTGTCAAAATTGAGATAAAAGTGTTTTTAAAACAAATATTATATTATTAATTGATATTAAATTCCTAAAAATCTAAGGATCGGAAAATAGACTTATATGATGATAGGTGTATCATTAATGGACCACTTGGGGGTCTCTTGGATGTATATAGTATGTTTATTAACCATATAATATAAAAATACAAAGAGACATTGTAAAAGTGAAACTAATTAACTAAGAGTTAATAATTAATGATAAGGTTAATGTAGTAATCCAAACCTGTCTAAATTATGTTGGTTGAGTGGTTTTCGACCCATCCCAACCTTAACCTTTAAATTATACACTTTTATCCATTATAAACCGAATATTAATTTATTATAAAATAATATTTCTATCTTTTCCAAAGGTGCCCCTCACCCCACTTATAAAAGGGCACTCGCCCTTATCATTAATTCACACCTTAAAAGCCTTTTGTATCGGCCAAACTCTTCCAAAATACTCTTACCACTTACCTCACGTCATTCTAGAGGCCTTCCTTTAGTCATAAAGCCAACCAAAGAGCCCTTTTGATCAAATCAAAAGGAAGAACCCGGAGAAGAGGTAATGATTTCACCACCCTTTTCCAAGTTCTTTTCTTCTTCCACTTCTTCCTTTTTGTTTTTACCATTCTAAAATAATAACTCCGGTATCTTATATATTATGTGATGTTATTATAAATATGGTACATCCATATTCAGTATTCTATCCATAATTTGAATAACATGTCACCATATGTGCGTACGTACGACTTACTATCTCCACGTCGGGGTGTAATGGTTATTCAATAAATTATTATTTGGATGGGTATAATAATGATGTGTAACTCATGTAAATAATAAATATAACATGATAATGATTCTTTATATATGATATAACATCCAATTATATATTATTTTAATATCAAAATAATGATATTGTCGCTCATGCGAACGTACAGACTACCGTCTCCCCAAACGCATTGAGATTCATTATCCATCATATCCATTCAAGTATTATTCTCATTTGATGATTAATAATAGTATCTAAGTACTTGATATCTTTCTAGATATGATTAAGATACAACCTACCCATGAAAAACATGACTTATGTAACAAAACATATAATAGAAAACGAGTAAGGTAACACCCGAAACAACGATAATACAAAGATATTATTAAAAAATAAATGTTAAAAGATCATATATGATATCATATTAATGTATATGATTTTTGTATAATTTAATAACAATTATTTCACCATTATACAGGAGGTTAACCTACCCTCATCCAAGGAAAAGTACAAGGTAAGGGTTTATTTCACGATCTCTTCATTATCCGAGATCGTTTATACGTAATAATCTACTGGGATCTCTTTATCATCCACATCCATGTTTCTTGAAAGTGTATTTCAAAACATTCTTTCTATTTTACAGAATATGGGTTAAAGTCATTTATACCATTTTTTGACTTTTTATAATATATTTATAAAGGAATATTTATGTCTTTTTCCAAACAAGGTCCTTTTAATCATTTTTGAAAGAATTAAGGTAAGAATGTTTTTTAACTTATACGATGGGTGTGGATATTTTCCACCATTATAAAATCTTCGAAGATTCCCTTACAATATTATAATAAAATTTTCGAAGAAAATGTTTTATTTTATAAATATATGACTCTGAAATGATTTCAAAATAGAAAGATATATTTCTCTAAAAAGAGTTTTGATTTCATCTATGTCAACATCCTTTGATGGATTTTATGCTTATTTGAAGTTTATTTACTATGATACAAAACATCTATAGTTTATTGAAGGTTTTGTGATATGTTTGACTGTGGATGTGTTATTTTTATACCATTCATGGTTTATAGATGAAGTATTTACGTTTCGTATTCTAGTTTTACTACGAATGTTTATGTTATGTTTAATCCTTTTCTTATGGGAATGCATTGGACTTAATATGTGATGGGTGGAGCCCGCTATAGCTCCTCGATGAATCGGTAGGTCTCATGAGACAAATTAGTGTCTTGGTACAAGGCCTTGACAAAATCTTATTTGTAGTCTTAGCATGAGGCCTTGGATATGTGGTTATGATAGTCTGAAATTATGCATTCCATCATGCTGAAAGTGGTTACTGATATTTCATGTTATTATTCGATTATTAGAATATCCATGTGAATAAGTTAATGAAAGTATTTCATTTTATTTTTTCCATACTGTGATGAAGTTCATGTTTAAAAGTCTTTTGTTTTAGTTATACATTTCCTTAAATTTTTATTCTTATTTATGAAAGTTTCCGCTATATTGTTATCCTTACTGGGCATTTGAGCGCACCCATTTTCTATGTTTTATTTTTCCCAGGATGTGAAGATGTAAATTATGAATGACCTGCAGGGATATTATGAGGGGATAAGAGTGTAGACTATGGAGACTATGTTGTTGTAGTTTTCTTTTTTATGATGTAATGTAAAACATTATGAATATATCTAGTGTTTCCAAGGCTACTAAACTAATCGGTCTTTCGAGACTTGATCTTTCTTGTGATCATGCCAATGTTATGTAATAATGCACCGACTCTGGGTAACTGGGGTCAGGGCGTTACAATATATATATATATATATTATGAATATATATTATATATAAATCATGATTTAAATTCTGGAATTATGTAAATCAGGATATAAGTAATAATATCAATAACAACAAGCCCAAACACGTACGATAAATGAAATGATTTTACCCAAAACACTGCTTTGACATGGAAATGATAAAAGAAGTGGTAATATAAAATCATAAGTGAATCATATATGACATGATAAATATTATTATGGTTATGTTAAATGTTAATAATATGTTTAAACCCACTATTCATGAGTTTCAGACACGTAAGAAAGAAATTGGACATAAGGTAAGGGATAATTATTCCAATCTCATTCTTATCTGAGATTGTTTACTCGTATGTATTTACTAGGGTTATGTTTATTATCCATGTCCATGTTTTCTCAAAAGGATTTCATAAAATGTTTACTATTCTTCAATGTATGTTTAAAGTCATTTTTACCCTTTTATGACTTTTACCACAAGGTATGGACGAAATCTTTCTTTTGTTTACCATACGTGGTACTTTTTGACTTTTTTGGAAACAGTACAAGGAGAATGTTTTTTTAATTTACACGGCATGAATGGATTTTTACAGATTTATAACATCTTATTTTCATGAATATTCCTCTACAATATTTCATGATTATTTTCAACAAAAATAATTTTCTTTTAAGATTTCATGGAATTTTTTGAAAAGAAAATGATTTTAAAGAAGAATGGTTGGTTTCATGAATAATTATTTTCAAGTGTTTTATTGAAACTATTTTCCATATAATATGACATTATTTAGTATGTTTATGTTTCAATTATATTTTCACTATTATTTACATGGTTTTATTTTCTTATGATAATATGATATCCATTTTTTATATGGATTATGTTATGATGGGATGATGTCTCTGAAACCCATTTTATTCATTATGTTATGATGAATGAATTATGTTTATTTTTTGGAACATGTAATAATGATTTCATTATGAAATTGGTGAGACCTATATCTCACTCCAATGCATTGGGTAATGATTTATATCTCATGAGATAGGCATGGCGGGAACAACAAGTGAATCTAGTTCAGTAATAGAGGGCTGGAACGACAAGTAAACCCGGTTCAGTAATGGACTTTATCCACTATGATGATCTTGGCAGAAATGCCTTGGCTACTATGTAAATCATAACATGTTCTTAATGGTTTTCCACAATTACCTATTTTATTCCCATGATATTCTATCATGACTGATGTTTCTTTATGATTTATGCCTTACGTAATACCAAGATTTATTTCACAACTCATGATTTTGATGTTTAAACATTATGCTCATGTTGTTAAGTTCAAATGTATATGGTTTGTTCTATTTTTTCCATGCTTACACTTGCTGAGTATTTGAGATTCCCTTTATATGTTTTCTTTTCCCTAGGATATAAATAATGGATTTAGGTATGAAAAAATGGGGAAGATATTTTTGGGAGATGTTTAAGATCTTTCACCATGATTGGAAGATTATGTTCCATGTTTCCAAAGACACTAAACTATTACGATCCTTGGGTGTTTGTTTTTGTTATGTATTATGTATTCCGAAAAATTAATGTAATTTCCATGTACATCAAGTTTGGGTCTCTACATAACCATTTTTTTCAAATAACCAATAATTGACACAAATTTTCTTCTAAAAGACTATATTTTATCGGATAAGGGCTCATCGCAAATGACCCATCGCAAAAGGTCATTTTTTCAGTAGTTATTTTTCATTCACTATGTATTGTATTTTATGTTTTCAATTGTAATGTGACAATCATGTATGTCTATTTTTTACCAAGACTACTAAACTATTTTGTAAATTGGGATGCAATCACATGTGACTCATAATAATGTAATATTATAACCAGTCACTCTTGGCTACTCAGGTTAGGGTAATTACAGTCAGAATCAAATAAATTTTATTAGAAATATTGGGAACTAAATTTAGAAAAACAATGATTAGGGAACAAAAACCTATGAAATAATTTGAGGACATTACCTACAGAAACTATGTTTAGAATCATGATGAGGATAGTTTAATGTTATTGATATGATTTTGAGTTAATATGATCATTCAAGTTAAGGTAATAAAAGTAAATTAAGATTATTTTTTATAAAAAAACGAGTTCTATAGAAAATCATTTTTGTTAAAAAGTGATTTGATTACTAGTGTTATTTTCAAGGAAGTTCATCATATTTATTGTGTATGTTTTAGAAATTGTATTAATATAGATTAAAAAAGAGGAAATTCCCCAAGTTAGAAGAAAACCTATCACATCGGGAAATACCATGAGGCTTGAACCCACAACCAAATGGCGATAGGGGTATGATGCATACTATTGGCCTACATAATGTCCTTATTAGTATGAAATTGTTTTTTCATAAATGGTTTGAGGACTGGATATTAAATTATTTTGTGAAACATTTTATAGAATCAAATATTTTTTATTTTTAGATGATTAATGAAATTTTGAGAGACATTTTATTGGGTGGAGGTATATTTAACCATTTAGTTTAATGTAAAGGATTGTTTGGAAAGAATTCAATTAAGTTTTTTCGAATTTCTATTAAAAGGTATGAAATCAAATTTGAGGTGAAACCATTATTTACTATTGAGAATATTGAGGTTGGTGAGGGAATATGGTTATTTATTTTTGGAATAATATATTTTTATCCTTTTGTAATAAATTTTAAGTAAAATGTACTGTATATTCATGTAAAAGTTTATAATTTTTTTTCTTATCTTACTTTTTTGTAACCATTTCAGTTTTGGTAAATATTTAAAGATATGTGGAATATATTATTATTTTATGGATTTATGATCCATTAAATTTTAATTTTAGTTCCACATATATAAACAATTAATATTGGATATTAATTTCATAGAGTTAGAGATAAAGTAGAAATTGATCAAAACACAACAAATGTGGGTAATTTTTCATATGAAATAAAAAGATATCATGTATATGCCCTTATATTCTTATTCTATGTGGTAAAGTAATTCCTAATGTCCAGGAAATGATATTGAAAAAATTTTATCATATTATTGTCACACTTGATTAATCATGGGTCTTTTCAGCCACCACATATTTATGGATTTTTTGTCATCAAATTTATCCAAAATATATTCTCTAACACTCTCTATTAGTATTTGGTTAGAAGTTTTCTCCTCCATGTAAAAATTTTCACTTCCTACTTATGTTCTCTTATTTAGAAACATAGTTTTCTTTTATTCCAGATGAAATTCATATTTCCCTTTCCCTCCTTTTTTCATTAACCCTTTTATGTAGTGGGTTTTCAACAACACAATTTTAAAATATCAAACCCTTGATTTTTAAGCACAAGTTAAAATTTATTGGATGTAACCGACTAAAGTTGGGGAGAATGTAACACCCTTTGATTTTAAAATAAGATCATTATAATCAATATCATAGACGACATTCAATTCCAAGCCTAAATGAACCATGACATAATATTTAAATATGATCATTATGACCTTGTCATTAAAATTGGTTTAATTATTAATAAAAATAATTTTTTATAAATTATCTGTAGATGTTTTAGATAAATAAAACATATTGGTAAATAATAACTCGGTTTTTTAATGTCATTACATGATTCAAAAATATATTTTCATCAAAATATTTTTTTTATTTTTATGAAAATATAATATAATTAATTTCTTGTAGTTGTAGAAATTTTATTGTACTAACGGAAAATATTTATTTTATAATCATGTCAAAAATAACTTTGGGTGAAATTTTGGGATTCTTCTAAAAAGAGTGATTTTTTTTCAGAGAAAAGTGAAAATACTTTTATTTATAAAACTATTATTTATTTTCAATAATTAAGTAATTTTAATGTATTGTTATTATTTTAATTTTATTTCAGAGTAATAGGAGAATTATTTGGTTTTATTAATTATAATTAATTGCATTTGAATCATCTTTATACCAAATTTTGGTATTAGTTTATTTTTATGATTAAAAACTAATTTTTATTGAAATAATATTTTATGTGAATAATGTTTCCCCTTTTAAATTAATTATAAAAACCCATAATGAGGTATGATTTAGACAAAATTATTATATTTTTTATCTGTCTATATTAATTAAATTCATATAATGATGATTTCTAGTTATATAGTAAATGTAAAATCATTATTTCCGAGAAAAATTCATTGTGTATAAAATAGTTTTTTCATCACTCTTTACTAGATTATTATGAAATGAATTTATTAAACATATAGATATTGAATTTGGTATAAATTTATTCGATATTTTTAATCATTATAATTTATATTTTTTATTAATTACAAAAAAATTTCATTTTATAATGAAAAGTAAAAACTGTAAATATTTATCACCAATAGAAAAGGGTAAATTGGGGTGACATTGGATAAAACTATGTGTTAAGGCCACTATTTTTCCTCTTAAATATTATTTAATAAACTTATTTCGACATTTGACTCCTTATTTTTTATATTTAATTACTTATGAGGATCCTTTTAATTATATTGACCTATATAATAATATAGGTTATGAAAAAGATGAAAATGTCACACTCATTCCTTCAAATATCTCTTATTTATTCACATATGGATACAAAAAAGCGTTGAATTAATATTAAAGGTTATTTGAGTAAATGGAAATTCATTTTATGTTTTTAATTTATTTTTTGTTTTTATTTATTATATAATTTCCTTAAACTCTTATACAACATTGATGCAATACATTTAAAAATAGTTTAAAACCCAAGGTAAATAATCTAAAAAACATTAAAAGTAATGTATTTGGGATGGGTTATGGTACCAAAATAAATACATATTTATTTGTTATTTATTATATATTGTTCAATGGATCATATTAAAAATTAGTTATTATCTTCATGTATTCAACGAAAACATTTATGAATAGTTTCAAAAAATACTTTATTATATTTTATGTTAAATAATATTTTATTAAATTATTAAAAATATATACTAATCATGAAAGTGGAAAATTACTATGAAAAATGGTCTTAAATTTTATCTCTTTTCCATTTACTGTAAAATTTTTATCTTATTAGTAAAATTATAACCCTTTCATTTTGAAAGAGTTGTTACAATAGTTAATGTTAAAATGAGTTTACCAGGGGATAAACCAATATGTAACTATTAGTTTGATAATTAAACCCCTCTAATCCTATTTTATGGTAATATTGAAAACATAAAATATCTAAAATTTGAATACCTGGCCATTTTGAAGTATTTTGGATAGATTTGATCTTATTATGATTTAATATTTTATGGAATCCCAAAAGTTCACCTCCCATTAGATATGAAATGGAACCTCTTATCCTCTTCTCTCCACACTTCAATAACCATTTGGTAAATACAATACCTACTAACATATTTTAATTAATTCAATTACAACATCCTATAGGCCTTATTTTGATTATAATCCCCTCTAAGGAATGATTATGTTTTAAACCTAAAGAGGTTGTAAAAAGAAGAGGTATCATTCTTAACCGAGTGTTTTTACTTAATTTCACATTCCACATACTTAAAATATTATTAAACCATGAAAATATAGTAAAATACGTATATCCAATATACTTATATGTTTTTATGTTTATTGTATACTCCATATCCACATCATATTATATCAAATGGGGAACAAACATGTCATTCATGTGTATGGAAGACTACCACCTCACGAACCGATGTAAATCATTTTTTTTCACCACCACTAATAGTTGGTTTTACTAATTGATTTAATATATATATATATATTTACATATGATATTCTTGAAATATGTATTATACTGAAAATAAAATATATCATTTATTTTCTTACCTATCAATTCACTGAAAAATGATAATGTCGTTCGTCCGTACGTGAGTACTACCACCTCTATGAATCGATGTGATTAATTTTTCATCCCCACATCACATTGATAAAATTTATAAATATATTTAATGATATAATATGGTATTTATGATATTATTATAATTATGTATATATAAAATAATACTTACCTTCATTCCATAATGATCTTTGAAAATGGAAACATTACTCATGTGTACATATGACCTACCATCTCCGTGATTGTAATATAGTTCCTTTTTCACAACCATCTTTCACGGTTGGTTTTAAAATTATAATTTCCGTATTGAAAATATTTTTTCCCATGATTATTTTTCTGCAGATTATGGAACAATGGCCTCATTGACCATTTTCAACATACTAATTTCATTTGGGACATATGAACCAAATATCATTAAAACAAACAATGTGAACTTAATTAAGTAATTAAATCAATATAAAATTGTAATAAAGAAAATAAAAGGAATGATAAAATTTAAAAATTTTCATATGAAAGTAAATATTTGACATATGTTTATTATTTTCGATAAAAATGAACATATGTGACATGTTAATCTAAGGCAAGGGATTCTATATCAATTTTCTTTCATTAAAGAATATTTAAAATTACACACCAATTTATATTATATGGAGTATACACTACCAATTTTACATGTTATATCATTAATCCTTCATAATTTATGGTATTTAAAGTTACTATAAATATTATTTCATCTATGGGGATTTGAATATAATATACAAAGTGGTTAGAATTTCAAAACTCATTTTCTTTTCATTGTGTAATATCACATCTTCATTATCATTGATATTTTTAAGATTTTGTGGGTAATTTATTTTTCTTAATTTAAATGGTATTTCCAATTTTTTGGTGGATTTACATTTATTACAGATAGTCAATTCATTGATTAATCCTCACATCAAAGGTATTATGTTTATATGAAATTTCATCTCAATTCCACTACATTTAGATATATTCGTTATTATAACCATATTTATTTTTATATAGTGTATATAATACCCCATTGATATGTTATATCAAGATTATATTTATATTATTGGAATTTAATTTTTAATTTATTGTTATTTCTTTCACGGGTGTTATGAGTCAAAATCTACAAAACCGATAAGGGTTGGTGCTGCAATATCATTTTAATAGAGATTGTTTAAAATACAATTTACATTGAAATAAATTTTTTCATCATTATCTAATAATTTTTTTTAATTTTATACACCTATAGTTATTCATGAATTTTTCAAGTAATAATTCCATTTTCCTCACTTTGGTACATAAAAATATTGAGGAAATGTTTTTTAGAAATTAAAACATTATTTCCCTTTTTGTTTGAAAATTATTTTTCATATATATATATATATATGTTATTTGAAAATGTTTTCAGAAATTTTTTTAATATTATATTATGATTGTTTTCTATAATTTTTACCCAAGTTTTAATTTTTTAAAAATTATTTAAATGGGAGAGGGAGCTATGGCCTTCATTTTAAGCCTGTATGTGTGGTGTATGTGTGTGTTTAATGTCATTATTCCCCCAATAACCTAATATGTATATATATATTTATATGAAAGGAATAATTGTTTTAATGTGATATGTATGAACATAGTTTTCCTTTCGTAATTATTGATAGTTTCTTTGAATATTCATTTAAAAATTTACAAGGTTTATTTCAAAGAAAATGATTTTCTTAATTTTCTGGATTTTTAAGTATATAAAAGTTATTTTCAAAGTGAAAAGGGAAATTTCCTCAAGGATTTTTTTATTTATCTTTTTTGGTAGACCTATTCATAAATGTCTTAAAACATTTTTTAATTATAATATAGTAGGGATATGTTGTATTTAAACTATCATTATTCATTTATTGATGGTTTATGATCATTTTGACTAGGGAATGTATTGACATTTACTTTCATGATTATTTTTTTGTCATTATATTTCCCTTGAATCATCCACTTTCTTATGATCATTGGAAATTACATTTATCTTAAATATATATATTATATTTATCATGGATATGGTTATTTCTTAAAGAATATAAAAAATTTACATATAGTGTTTTATTATTAATTTTATTTGTTTGATTAGTAAAAATATTAATAAATAGTCATTATTCACTCTATACAGATATAACATCCTTCACTAAGATCCACTAGAATGGTTACCTGATCTGGTTGTTCAGATTATGGCCTCAATAATATCTACCCATATTCATGGGGAGACTATACCCTTTGAATCAGAAATAAATAATGTGGGATAAATCATAAATAATAGAAGTGGAGTATAACAAAAACTGAAAATCAATAATAAATGAATGTATAAAAATGAATGAACATTATATCCATAACTATAAATAAGTCATACATAAAAAATAAAAATAATAATTAAAACAAAAATCCCCAAATTCTATTCCCATGACCTTCATATGAACTAGCTCTGTTTTGTTCTCATAAGCTCCAATGTACTAGTGAAAACTGAACATGACATAATCCATGAACTTGAACCTACAACCAAAAAATATAAATTTGGATACCAAATGGGGACCCAAACATGGTTTGAGATATAAAAAGTATTTCACCACCAAAAAAATCTAATGCATAATCCAATCCATTTATATGATATAAAGAAGTGTTCATGTATAATTATGAAAATAATAAATAATAAAAATAAATAGGTCTGGATTAGGTTCCACAAAGGAACCCTGGCCGAACATACCTTCATTGGCCTGAGCTCGAATGCCTCTACAATAGTCACCCTAATATATATATATATATATATGTATATGTATGCATGAATGTATGTATATGTACTATATGAGTGAAGACACACACACACATAGATATATATATATATACGTAATACTAGTTAGGACCCAAGGTGTAACTCACAAATCCTTGTATAATCGTAAGTGTTTAACAAAATAATGAGGTATGACATGCCTAAATATCATAATTAATGAAGAAATCAATGTTGAGTACCATAGATCATGTAAGGTACCTTTCTGTGTATCACAAATTTTTTAAATATCCTTGTCATGTATCATAAAACATATAGGGGCCCATAAAAAGTATCATAAATCATATAGGGTTCCATACTGAGAATCATATATTATGTAGAGCTTAGTTCCAAGTATTGTAAATCATGATGAGAAGGGTCATTTACATAATCATTGCATTTCACAAACTAGGAAGAAAATTGGGTCATTTAATGTACATGTTATTTAAAAAATCCATGGAATGGTCCATTGCAATTATAGACCACAAATCTATGGAAATAACCCCTAGAATCATATAAGCTAAAAACATTTAAAGTATATCATTTTTTAAAAGGGAAGATAGTGAAAATTAAAGGTGATATTATTAGGAAGCAAAATTTATTCATCACACTAATTCATTAAAAGCAATTTAATCACCTCCCTCATTAATGATTTTTCACCACGCCATACTAACTGATTTAAGAAACTCACCCATGGGGTGGTTTATTTACAAGGAATGTAAAATATGATAGGATTAAGTATAAGTAATGTATAGAGGTGGTTTTGGTTGAAGACATAATCTTCCATCCATATAATGGGTGTATAAGGGCATCAAGGTTGTGGTGGAATAATGAAAATAATAATATAAACGATGCAACTTTAATGAAAAGGAATATTGATTAGAAACATTATACAATGTATTGTATACTCAACCAATATCAAGCATCTATTTGATCCAGAATTAGAGAAGTATGAATAATTTTTAATCAACCATAAAATAGAGAAATTATCTTTCAAAAATATATCAGAATTTATGACAATATCAATAAAGGAAAGGAGGAGGAATCATTAAATAACGGATATTCTTCAAACACACCTGACGATGCTTAAATTGGAGCACATATGAGGGAGATTCAAGGAATCCTATAGGAGGATAATGGGAGAGCTCAAATGGATGAGATACATTGGTGAAGTAAGGGATAAAAGTGGACAAGGATAGACATAGGAGGCATAAGAAAATTGTAATTTATATATATTAAATGAGGCTAACAATTTTAACATATGGTTTGGATAACCACAAACCAACTATGCAGTGCCATTTCCTAAGTGGAACGAAGGCTAGGGTCTAGGCACAAGGATTCCCAAGCTTTGCAAAACCTTTGTTCCCACTTCTAAAATTTATCACATACCCTATGAAACACAATGAGACTCATGTGCAGGGTTTGAAAAATTATGTGGCAGCCTCTAGTCCCCTGTACTAGGCCACATTGTTTCCAGAAAGAGGCCATATAGTTTCAAAAAAACTGTGCCCCAATATAAAATAGGCTTCACAATTTGGACCCTACATATAATAGTAATAGTGCACCAACTGCGAACCCCGATTTGCTTCCCCCAAAATAGGGTTTTCAGAGCCCAATACTTCTAAAACTCATAAAAACACTCGATACAGTTATCATACCCTAAATAATTTCTAAAAAAGGATTTTCATGTTCTTAAACACTTTGATTTATATTCCAAATCCCAATTTAATATTTTTCTCAACCAAAATGTTTAAATTCCATTGTAATTTTCAACGTGGTTTGAAATATAGGATGTTATAATATCTTCAAGTTAAAACTTGTCATCTCATATAATTCTTGGAAAAAAATTAAATCATCACTCAACCTAATTGGGTTGTGAAGTTTCATTCAATGTGTTGTGTTTCATTTTCAAACATCCAATTAAACTTCAAGAATCACTTTAACCACATGGTACTTAAGCCTATAATACTCGATCAAATGCTCATACTCAAAATTGAAACATCAGGACAGTGTTGACTGAACCCTTCAAAACCCAATACATGATAACATCATATTCTATTTCATCATCGGGATGATGGAAATACCCACTTTAGGTACTAGTTTTCCCATTTCCAATTACCAGACATAGTTATCCCATCATCATAATTTCCCTTTAATAGTTCCTTTATTTTCCTAGACACACACTCAAAACATTTATTAATTTAAAGGTGAGATAAAATTCTATTAGACCCAAGATAGCCTGATCGCCTGGTCATTTACTTGAAAATCCTCAGACAAAACCTATAATATGAACCTATCCCATACTAATGGCATTGCAAAAAATATTCCTTATCAATTACAAACAACTACTCAGGATAACCCATGATAGACTACTTTTGGTTCAGTATTTCAAAAATGCTCGGCCCTTAAAGTTGATGTATCACTTAAAACCAAACACTAAAGCCATTATCCCATTGTGTAATAATATTTTTTAGAGGATTCTCATTGAATACCATACCATAATTTTAGTGATGCCTCTTGATTGAACCGTTTTATGATCAAAATTTATCATTGTGCCATAATAGCAGCACCAAAATTTCCCCCAAATAGCATGCATGGATTTCCATAAGGTACTACGAGCTTAATGCCCACATCTGGATTTCTCCCAAATCCATAATACAACCCACACCCATAAATTAATAAGAACCCTAGTAATAATTTACTTTATTTATGTAATGAAAAATGAGGTCCAAATGGATAGTTACTCGACCAATATCAAGGTCCCATAACCCCTCTCACATGAGTATCACCCACCGACAACCGATGATGTTCTCTCCACATAAAGATCATCCTCATTCCTGCTTAAATGAAATGAATATAGCTTAACGTAGAACATACCCCATATATTGTAGACATATTAATAGAATGGGGGGAAATTTCTCATCTCAGGAACTATTATAAATGTCGACCATCACTAGTTTATACTTCCATATAAAATTTTCGAAAACGACCACCAAAATTGAATCATAACAATGTTCATCACCCTAAAATGAAAAATGTTATAATATGAACCATATGAATTAACATAAAATTAATACTTATGTGTTACTTTTAGGGAGTACCTTCATTCTACTAGAAAAAGTAACTATGTAGATTGACATATAGATTACACTTTCTTAGGGTATTTAGGAAGATGTCAAGATATTGGGCATGATCATCTCTTAACTAAGAGTATAACAAGACTCCATCGATAAGCGAGGACCACCCTACTAATCCACGCTTCATTAAAATAGTCTATACATAACTTATCAAGAACCAGACACCGTGAAACTTAAAAATGAGTGCCCAAGTTCAACCATGGGAAATCTATTTAATGGAACTTGACCTATTCTCAATTTACCCCTCATCATCGGTAACTTTCATTAATTTACCAAAAGATCAAAGTTACCATGAAGGAAAGTGTAACCTCATTGAAATAATAGGTCCATCAATTTATCCCAATCATTATATAATTTTCTATTTAATGTAGTTATCATATGAAACTGAAATGAAATAACTTCTCTTTTATAGTGGGTTCAGTATACCATGCAACCCGTTCGAAGATTTGAATCACGCTCCCACGAGTCATTCATAAACATGTTGAAGATGACTATACTATAGAGAATGTTGTTATATAACACACCATGAACTCTCTTGGAGATCCTCTTCCAATTTTCACACCTCACCTATGCTATGATTTATCAAACAACCTCACACCTTAAGGAATTGTTTTCCAAACTAAAGCATATATAGTGAAAACACATGTCAACTAGGCTAGTTAACTAAATGGTCCTACCCATAAATCCAATATTGATATCTAATAATTCTAGATTATTTCATAAAAAATAATGAATCACCATTCCTATAACATAAAAGTTGATAACAATTCATGAACCAATAACAAAAGGAGTAAAAAACCAAGATCGTTGCCTATAAAGCCAATTTAAACCTCGATCCAAACTCTGTCATGGGTTTCCCCAACTAAAATGAAATGTAGATGACCTATTGGGACCCATATCAAATTTATGGGAATCAAGGTATCCCTAAAATTCCTAAGGTATCTCTCATGAGAACCACATCGCCCATGATGGATTTTATAAGAAGATATTTAATGAACATAAAACTCTATTTAATGGATATAATAATGAAGTACGAATATAGGTCATCAGGGTACATGGGCCACAATATTAATATAATGAAATTAATTTCTAAAAATAAATGGGTACCCACATATGCTAATACCCCATTAAGGTTTAACTCATTATAAAACCGCCTACCTACCTGGGGGTGTCACTTAGTTATCTAAGAATCATACTCAACTCAAGTATAAAAAAGGGAATCTCTCACTGTGTCTCAATACTCAACTGGAAATTATTACAATTTATCATTTAAAAGGTCCAAACTACATGAGATAAACGTTTTTCTTACTATAATTCACAGAACTTTAAAACTTGAGTCATTTCATGAATGTCACTAGGCTTTACTTCCAAAACATTTAAACTTTAGAAAAATTATAGTAAAAGTAAACGGGATATTATGAGAAACATCTATGTTCAAATCCTGAAAATATCCAAATGAATCTAAGGTTATCCATTAAATGAGGTTTCACAAAATAAAAATATATATAAAGGATCATTTTAAGTCAGTTAAATTATACCCATTCATTATGTTTTTTTTAAAAATCACACTTAAGGAGTATTTAATGCTTATCTTAAATGAAACGAAACAAATCAATATTTTTAGATGACCCCATGTAACATTAGGAAAATTAAAAAAAAATTCATTATTTATCTATTTTAAATCATAATTTATTTAGAAATGAAATTATTAAAATCATATTAGTTAAAAAATTCAATTACATGATATAATGGAAAACACAATTTAAGATGTAATTGAAATGTAAATTATATAAAGGAGTTCCAAAGTGAACAACATGTCTTTTATCTCTTTTCTGGGATGGGGCGGTTCAGTAAGATTCCACCATATATTTATATGTAACACAATATCAGAATTTCCAAAAAAAATTAATTACCAACCCATTGTCATAATCATGCTCTAGTGGGGTCAAATACTAAGGCATATAAAGAATAAGGTAACCAACAAGGGTCCCATTATGTCAACATGGGTTCAATTATAAGGGAAGCCATTCCAAATTTATAGAGTCAACACCCAATAAATTAAAATTGGTATCCCATTTAATTTTCACCCATAATAATTATTTCATTCAACATTTAACACACCATTAATGGGTTTATATCATATGAAAAAACCCTCAACTATCCTACATGGGTCTAGTCATGTAGTTATGAATTTATTCACAAGGTTCATCCTAACAAAACTATATAGGTACCAACCATCATCAAGGAAACCATTTTCTATAAAAATTTCAATTATTCATATATATATATATATATAAATTATGGTTTATCTAGATGAATTAGTATTCCAAAATTATAAAGGTATTTTCTTTATAAGTTTCAATTGGAATTCATGTAACTACAACCAGGTCATTGTAAACTTTTTCAAAATATAAGAATCCCATATATGTTGGTTCAATTACATGGTTCATCATTACCCAATTTATAAAGTACCATACAATTTATAAATTGAAAAATTATGTCCCATTTAATTAAAACCGAAAAGGATTTAACATAAGAAAAAATGGTTTATGGTGGAAACATGATACAAATGGATAATTAAGGATGAACCATAACGATATATGGTAAAAACCATTTTGTTTTATGTATAAATTTTAACAAAAAATTCTATACATATATATCATAATTATATGAAGGCATAATATCACTAAGAAATAAGAAAATGCACATATACAAGAGGCCAAAAATCATGATATAGAACTAGTGATGTGAAATAATCAAAACATCATTATAAAAATATAATAATGATGAAAATAAAATAATAATGTTATACTTTCAATAATGAAAAATAATCACCTATGTATATATATAAATAAATGTGATAGATAATCGGGTTGTTAAGGAGTAAAATATACAAGACAAAGAATATACCTAATGTGTGAATTATCTATGTGACCATAATTATGTATGAACAAACATCATCTATTTAGGTACATGGCCATGATGTAAATATCATCAACCAATAAATCAATAACAAATAGAGGTATGACAATCACCCCGGGTGAAATAATAATCTATTGGAATAGAAATAGTATAAATCATCACATCCCAAAAAACATGTTATTTCCCTCATCCCTGGCTTGGCTGGACCCACACATGATCTATTTACTATGTTCCAACATAGTCCTAGTCTTCTATCTAATATCCCAAAATAGTATGAAAAAACTAAAAGATCATTGATACCGGAAACTAATGTTTTGATATGGGAGCCACTACCACGGTGCCCTGAGATGGTCAGTTGCATGGCCTCTAGAACACTCCCCATAGCTAGAGGTTGTTAACTATCAGAGAGGGTGTAAAGGTGGTAAAATGGGGAGACTACACCCTATAGTTTGGAATTAAATATAGTGGAATAAATCATATGTATAAGTAATAGAATATAACAACTTGATGTCCATAATAAACGAATGTATAACAATTCATGACATTCTATCCATAACTAAAAATAAATCATACATTGAATAGAATAAAAATAAGGAAAAAGGACTCAAAGACCATACCTATGAGAATCCTATTCACCGAACTAGTCCTATGATATTATGCTCAATGTAGGAGAAAAACACACACAGCATAATCCATGGTATTGAACCTGCAACTAGATAATATCTATTTGGGTACAAAATGGAAGCTAGAATAGGGTGTGAGATTAGTCAATTGGATACCACCAAAACCATAAAATTCATAATCCAATTGGTGTATATATAATAAATTAGTGTGTATGTAAATAGTAAATATCAATGGAAACCAGGTTAACCTCCAGTTTCTCAATCAACAAAAAGAAAACCATACTTTCTTTAGTATATGTTAGAATTCCTCTATAGTGATGTCACCCTGATATATATATGTTGAATTATGTATGTATATATATGTACCAACTAAATACATGTATATATCTACACACATATAAAAAGATATGTAATACTAGTTTGTTATCAAGAAATAATTCAACAATCAGTGTATAATCATAATCGTCTAATAGAATAATAAGGGAAGCCTTTCCTGAAAATCATAATTAATATAACGCACCATGCTATGTATCATAAATAAAGTAGGTCTCCATGACGTGTATCCTAAAAAATTTAGGGATCCATTATGTTGGTAACCTTGATAAGTATCATATATAATATATGTAACTACATGAGGAACATAAATCATGGTTAGATTGGTAATATTCATAATAAATCCATTTATAAAATCAATAAGATAACTGGGTCATTATAAACATGCAATATAAGAAATCCATGGAAATGACCACTTCATTTATAAACAAGAAGGCCATGGAAATCACCCATGGATTAATATAAACTAAACCCTTTTAAAGTATCTTATTAGTTCTAATTGGTAAGGAAACACACCTCTAAATATATGATTATTGAAAATGGAAATTGTTGGTAACACCAATTCATTCAATCGAATTTATTGATATATTTCATGAAGTTTATCTCAACATACCATATTTAAAAAAAACACTCCCATGTTGTGGTTAAGTAACATGATAAGAGTATCATACATAAATGAAATAAAACACATGTTAATAGGTGTTTTTGGTTGAGTTCATCGACCAACAACCATATAATGGGTGTATAAGGGCATCAAGGTTGTGGTGTAAAAAATTCTATTTTAAAATTTCAAAATTTAAAAGAAACATGCGGAATGTCCGACATGCAGTGCACCAAAAATATCATGTAGATGATCTGACCTCAAGGTAATTGAATATAGAGAACCTAACTTATACAAATGATGGTCCACTTATCCAATATTATTTTTTAATTCAAGTAGTAATGAGATAATTTGGAAGAATCATTAAACAACCTAAAAATAGGGAAAGTGATCTCCTATTGAGAAAGCACCAAAGATGTTGAGATAAACAAAAAATGTAAAATGGATGAATCATAAAATAAACAATATGCTTCCAATGTACCCGATGGTGACTGAATAATATTTCATATAAGGTATATCCATTGAATCAAATAGGAGGCCATGAGGTAACTCGACCAGATTCTATGCATGAGATAAATGAGGGAGAAAAGAGTATAAAAAAAGAAATAGTAGGAAGGGTCAAAATTGTAATTTAAATTCATTTAATGAGCCAAATTATTTTTCTAAACATTAAACCACCATGTGGTACTACAAAATATGTGGTACCAAGGGTGCATTCTAAGACCATGGTTTTCCAATACGCGCGCATCCCATTCCCCCACCCCTATATTTTATAACAGAACTAATGCACGACCATATGATATTGGGTGCACAGTATGAAAAACTAGGTGAAACCCTCCAAAACTGTGAACTAGGACACCATTTTCTAAAAGAGGCCACATGGTTTAATAAAACTATCCACCTATAGAAAATATCCTTGTTTTCTTGGTCCACATGGTTATTATTAATCATCCTCCAACCATGCACCTCTATCTTATCCTCTGAAAATCAATTTATGAGAGCTCGATGCTTCTAAAACTATTCCAAACACTAGGCACACATCTCTTCAAGTAAAACCAAACTAAAAAACACTTTCAAGTGTTCAAAATATTAGATTTACATTTTCATGATAAATTTAATGTTTAAATTGTCTACCTAATGAAATGTTCAAATTCCCATAAAAATTTCAACCAGTTCCAAAACACAGGACGTTATAATGGGAATTTATTGATAATACATATTTTTTATGAAATTAATTTATCTTTAAATATATGAGTAATGTATTAGTCATGAAGTGGAAGGGGGGAACTATTATATATAGCCTCTTGATGTATCTAAATTATCTATGAAGAAAATTAGTGTGGAAGAATTAAATGAGTATTTAGTGTATACCTCCCCATCGATTACACTATCTTGATGTAATGTATTGATGGTATTGATATCATGATGTATGAGATCATTAAATTTAATATTAATAATTTATTTCAATAATAATTCATTTATTATTATCCATGACATTACTGAATTAATATTATACTTGGATACATTTCATTCTCATGTTATTGATTAAATGACATGCATTTTAGGTTATTTAACATGAAATATTGATTATTACTTAAGGATTCATGATATATTACACTATACGTGACATATAATAAAAATCTATGATCACCCTTATTTTGTATTCATTATCCTATATATGAATAAGTAATCTTTGAATGAGTTCATGGATGCATAATATTCTCTTTTACTGTGTATTTTATTTTTTGTTTTCAAATTTAAAGTGATATTTATATATGTAGCTATTTTTTAAAGACTACTAAACTATTGGTTCTATTAGGATGTGTTCTCATATATGTTATGACAATGTAATAAAGTAACCTTAAAAATGGGATACTGGGGTCAGTGTCTTTACAAATACTACGCATTCCATGATCCCTACCTCAGTATGTTATTTTACTGAAAATTTCATTAGGATATATGTTCCTAAGGAATTTAAAGTGTTATTGTCATATTTTATCATGGATAAGCATGTGAAGGCCAATTTTCACGCAATATAACCACTTTAAAGGTTCCTAAATGTTTTTTATTTTGTCCCCCTCTTAAAATGGATTTATAAAAACTCTATTATAGTTATCCTCAATGTTAAAAATGTGGTTTCATCAATAAAAAAAATAAATTCCAATTAATACCCTTCATAATATATAGATCATTTATTTTTTAGGAATTTATTTTATGGCACCCTTCACAAACTCTGGGGGATATCTCTACATCATCTTAATAGTTTTTTATGTGTCCAAGTTTGTTGACTCCATTATAACCTAGTCCAATGATTATTAGTATGTTATTATATTACTCAATGATAATATATTTTATAAATATAGAATTCCTAGGGTCATCATTACTGATCATGGAATCCATTTTTTTGATAATCCCTTCTTGAAACTCATTTATGCCTATAGTATCTCTAACACCACATCCATGACCTACCATACTAAAACTAATGATCAAAATGAATTAAAAAAAAGGAAAATTAATAATTTTTTTGAAAAATATAGAAACCCTTGTAGAAAATATTTTCTAATGAAGGTATTAGATTTGTTTTTATAAATTTTTAATTCATAAAAAACTATACATGGGATGTTAAAATATTAGTTGTTTTATAGAGAATCATTCCTTTTTCTAGTTAAAAATGAGCATAAATCCTTTTGTACCATTAAAAATATATATTTTGATCTTTGATTGGATGTAAAAAAGAAGATATTTAATCTCAATGAATTTCTGGAACTTTGTATAGAGGCCTATAAAAATTCAATGGTCAACAAACCTAGAGTAAAAGTATAAATATATAGGATTAGTAAAGTCAAAAAGTTTGACATGAAATGTATTTTCCTATTATCAATTCAAAATTTCATTTTCTCCTATGTAAATTGTGATCAAGGTGTTTGGGTAACTACATTGTGTATTATATCTACCTTTATGGAGGCATTGAGATTCAAGACCATACTTGGGGTAAAATATATAAGTTCCATGATTATATAGTAAATCCATTCATATAACTATACTATAAACATGAAAATGAAGAGGGATTGAATGATATAAGATACTAAAGAGAAAAAATTTGATAATTTGGGTAGTCTATTTAGAGTTATAAACCTTAAACCGAGTTCTTTTTATGAATTAATTTGAGATATTTTAATTTGTGTTATGTTTTTATTTTTTATTTATTTCTGTTTATTCTACTTATCAAATAAATAAAATAAAAAATAGTGTTTTGGTTTTTTATTTTTGTTATTAATTTTCTTTAGTTAATATAACCCCTTGGTATTTTCACGGTGAGATAAATTTATTTGTGTTTGTGATTTAAGAGTTGTATATGTTTAGATATTTCAATTATATCATCCACGACTAGTTTATTCCTGAAATTGATCCATAATGATCAATTTAATGCATTTTTTTATTATAAATCATATGATATTGTACCTTGATTTCATTCTTGATTATTTCTCATATAATTTCTTCCTAATTTTAAAATATTCTATCCATATTATTTATATAACAATTGTTCCATTCTATATTGGGGGGGGGGGGGTGAATATATGATATTTTGAAAAAACTATCTTTTAAGGAAAATTTAATTTCATTATAATTATTAGTGATAGTATAATTTATAAAATATAAAAAGTTAATGTCAATCTTTTCCCTAACTAGATATAATATTTATTCTTGTTGAGGTTTATGATAATAAATTTTGGTATGCATGGTATTTTGATGTGATTTTAACCATACAAATTTTTATTTATATATTAATAGTTTCACAATGCATTTACTTTTTATTTTCAAGTGTATTTTTTATTTATTAGTGTCGATTATTCATATCAATGGAATTTAGATCACTTTATGTATAATTTTTGTATCAAAAAATTAATGTAAAAAAAAATATAGTGAAGATAATTGTTTTGACCTAATGAAAGGATTTTAAAATTCATGGATAATGAATCCATAGTTTTCTTTCCTATATATAGACTTTAAATATAAATTATAATGCATTGAATTAAAATAATGCGAGACATCCATCACATGAGGATAGTTAATCCATAGTTTCCTCTCAAGGAGTTATTCCTTTAATATTTATTATGGTAAAAAAAAATGGACAATCATCTTAACCATGAAATGGGATGTACACTTTGCACTTATATATTTTACCCTTTAAAAAACTGAACTTCCATTTATTTTTTGATGAAAAAAATATATTTATTCTTAATTATAATTGGATGAAGGGATATGATGAATTTAAACAATGCAATGATCATGGTATGGAGATATGAGTCTATATTTGTATTTTATTAGTTTATTTTTTGGGGATTCATAATTTTTTTGAGGTTATTATGGGAAATGATGTATGCAATATTTTTATGGGTAAGGGAATTGAATGTTTTTATTTTTATGTAGGTAATTTTATATGGTCTAGTAAAACTAAATATAGGAGCATGTTGTTAGATAATGTATGTGGAAAATTTTGATTTTATTTTGTATATTTTTAATTTTATTTATTATTATTAGGTGAAAAGGTTAATACATTTTATATTTTAATATTAGTTCTCATCATGCTTGTAATTATTGTTTAAAATTCATTAATCTTGGACCATTTTGATATCATGTTGTAGAACAATCACCATTCCTGATATTAATTTGAAATAAAATATTTTAGTTATCAATACTTGTGGAATATTTTTTTCTTCAAGAGAGGTAGATGAATCACAAATAATTATAGACATATTGGTCCTCAAATGAAAATAATTTAGTTAATGAAAATTACACCTCAGGCCATAAAAATATACGTGATTCCTACTATATGCCTACAATAAAGATTAAATATAATATCTTGAAATAAAAAATCAGGAAATTTTTTTATTCAACTATGAATAAATCTAATATATATATATATACATATATATATAATATAGTGATCTGTGTTTCCCAATTTTTAATTTTAAATTATTGTCCATATTTCATTGCACAAAATTAAACCAAATATTTCACGAATAACATCAATATATATAATCTAAATGGGAATTTTTTTTTGAAAAAAATTTAAGACCTATGAATTTTCTTTTCTTATTTTATCATTGACCCAAATTCACTAAACCTAAAAGGTTTTTAGTGCATCCATGGGGAAAGAGGAAAGAGGCCATGCAACCTTGAGAATTATGGAAATTAAATTCTCCAACCACATTATACCACACATTGTCCAAACCTATTCAATGTATTGAAATTCAAAATGGTGTTCTCAAATAAAGCCTCAATATATATATATATATATATATATATTTAATGTTTATTTTTGTTAGTAAATAATAATATATGGTTTCTTTTTTCCCCTGTAATGTCAGGTTACTATTTTCTCATTAAAATTGTGTTATTCATTTATATGTTATACAAACTCACTCTGATTTTATAAATAAATATTTACAGAATATTAATTATTATTTTTCATCTCATTAAATCTACGATAACATGTTTTATATGATTTGAATATATTTACAAAATAATTTATGTGAATTTTTTGATATATTTATCTTCTTCAATAATACTCTTATGAGACAACATCCATCTTCTATTGAGAGATTTAATTATATAGAGGGGTAAAATAATTATTGTTTTATTATAAGGATTTTCATTGGATATATTGGTTTATATTATATGGGATTATAACCATTAATATTTCATTAATTATAGAGTTCCATTTAATGATTTTTTTCTTATTTATCTTCACCCAATTTAAAAAAAGGTGGATTTTGAGTGCTATTAAAATCCTATACCATGAAGTGATGAAAGTGATACTAGAAGTTCTTAGGTGATTATCCTTATAATTATGTCAGTATAAAAATTAATGAATGATTATTTTTGTTTTTATCTCATTTAATGGATAGTTATTTAATTGGTGAGTTGAAATTTTATAATAAAAAACTTCTATCCAATATTTCCCTAGCCACAATCTAGGATTGATCTATATTCAATAATAATTTTATTTCAAATATTTTTGTTATTTGTTATTTAATTAAACTCACCCAATATTTTTACACTTCATAGATTAAACCCTAAACAAGTCCATGTGTCTTAGATCACATATTAGGTCTCCGTCTAATCAGTACAAGAAGTATGCTGTAAGTGACTACTTTATCTTATACAATAAATGTAGGAAAAATAGATTGATATTATAATCATAAATATATTAACCCAAAAGAATCTACTTGGGTAATATGAGTCCACAATATCCTAGAAATCATCATTGACCTAGTTTATCCTTGATTATTACCACTAAACATCAATAGTCCTTTTTCCCTATAATAATATCACACCACATCCATAGAACAAAACTAAACTCGTCATCACATACCTTGACCATAGTCTAATATTCCTTATGAATTATTGGTACTATACTAAATTTATTTTACAAAGATACTAGTATGGTCTACCAAGGTCCCAATACACTCTGATTGATAAACTCCCTTCAATAATGATATAGGTATCTTCACTGAAAAATGTACCATCTTCCATTTTAAACAGCTGACATAGAAGCCAAAAAAGCCAAACCAATCAATTATGGAACAACACAACCATCCACCATGAGTTTTAAAAAATCCCATAAGAATTTAATTGGATTACTTTTTAAACTAACTAAATAATTAGTACTATCTATCCTAATAGGATCTCATTATCGATAGCTGTATAAATTTACAATACACCCACTCCTAGTGTATTTTCATAAGGTTACTTCACAATAAATAAATTATAAGAGCACATATGGATTTCCTTGAGATAATTCCAACCAAATATCAGTTATAGATATCATAATACACAGATAGTAATAAAAAACATGATGACCCATCTATATACATAAGTGTCCCAAAACATAACATCCTAAAGGTAATGGTCATTTAAAAACATTCATTTACAATCATGTCGTAACATATAACTTTCCAAGATTACGATATGTCACATGGTGATCACCACTCAAAGGAAGAAAAAATTGACTCATCCCTCTCTAAGGCCCCACCTTGGATTCCAATATAAAGAAATATGTCAAAATCAATACCTTTATCATTCCTATAATACCAACACATCCATAAAAAATAACTGATTATGATTTCATTATAGTTCAGAAAAAAATGCATGATCCCACATCAATCATGCATCTTCTTAACTTATAGTATACTATATCTTACTTCTCTCAACCTATTTTATATCTTAGCATTTTCATAGAAGCATTATAAACCCACTAAGTTCCCCCATGACATGTAGGAATAAGAGAGGCACAAAACCCTCAAGGATTGTAAGGTCCAACCACAACACTTGCTAACCAACCCAATACACATTTATAACAACCATAACAATTGGCCCTACCCTGCTACCAACCTAAAACCAACACAAAGATTCATATATCAATACAATTTTGAAACACTACAAAATAACCCATATCACTTATGGGTTGTTAACAAAAAAACCTACAATCTCAATCACTGAAGAGTTCACATCAAACATAAAAAATAACACCAAATAACCAGTGAACATCTCCTCCCATGTATAAATTCATAGCCACCATCTTCATTACATTCTTTCCATCTCTCTACTCACTCTATATATAAATAAAATAATATACCAAGATAGAATCAAATGATATTACAGATCGTTCAATTGTCACTTATTAATCTAAACAACATAATCCAAATAGGGTACTTCTAATATATTAAGCACATATACCAACCAAACTAGGAAGCCTCTACTTGAACTGAACCACCAATGGGTGGTTATCCACCTTACATGATCAAATAAAACATCATCATGTCATGAAAATAAGTATAAATAACCTCATATATTTAAATTAATTAACACAATAATAGTAATTTATTATGGAAAACACCAAATAAGTTATATAATACGTATTTATTAAATAAAAAAAATTACCTAAAATTGTTCCTCCAAATATTGATGAATGAAAATAAATTTTCTCAAAACCATTTATTACAATCTTAAAACCATTACACATTGACATGTTGTCATTTATGTGTTCAGATAAACCCAATATACACAATATTATGCTTAAACACACACTTTTCTCCACAAGGTAAGAATAAAATCATAAATTTAAAGCACAAATCATAATATCATACTTAAAAAAAATACAAATTTTGAAATCAAAATTAAAGGAAAAAAACATATATCCATAGAAACATGGAGTTTCTACTTGGAAAAGTGTTAGTTAACCACTTTTTTAGTGTATCTTCCTTGCTTTGACACATTACTTCCTCTATTTACGAAGTCCCCAAATATAAAGATAATGAATTGACTCTAATAAAAGTTTGTAATTCCATGTTAAAAATCACCAAACAAAAACGTATCTAGAGTTATATATGACATCATGTATAACTTCGTATAGAAAAGTGGATCCCCAATAGTGGAGAGAGTCTATATATGAGAGCAGGGAGACTATACTCTCATTGTCATGGTATCCAATAACATATTAAATAAATGAATCAATAAACATTAGAGTATGTTCAAGGAATTTCATCTAAGATCCAACCATTAATAAAAATATCATAATTCTATAATAAAATTACATTTATTCTCATCATAAATATAACATACATAATTATAACATGATTAGTTGATAAAAAAGGAAATTTTAACTGGGGTAAACTCAACTATATAACATAGGTCCCTCCCCAGACCAGTATGCTATATCTCTATATATCATTCTCAACCAGGTCTCATATACAACCTTCCACTTAAAACTAAAACATGAGGATATGCGTGTTCAACCAGGTTCATATTTATGGCCTATGAAACAAATATCTATAGGGAACCTCCAATGGGGTTACATTAATATGAAAAAAAATCTTATTTTTGGTTATGATTGGAAAAAAAACACTAAAAAAGGCTACATAACAAGTCATTGTGTGATAGAAAGGAAACAAAAAATCCTAAACTCACATGTTCTATCCAATTAAAGTGGAAGAATTAATCGCATAGGAAAACCAATACCTAGTCCAGCATCTAAAATCTAGGACCAAAACAATGCTTGGTAGAGACCCTCGAAAATAAGGTATGTTCATATACCAAGTCCTGTTATCACATCTAAAATCATACCACCACCGAATCCTTGAGGGCGAGTTCTCAAACTATGTATTGTAATACGTCTCTTACCTCCATCCATTCCTTTACAATGAGGTATCATACCACATCACCAACCACAATCATTTTAATCAGGTTGAGTTCAAATAACACATCATGGACCACCAACCACTCACCTAAGGTGAGGTCATTCCCCACATCATAGACCACCACCCTCTAAATATAGGTGAGGTCACAGACCAACACACTTATACTTAGGTTGGGGTCACATAAAATGAATCACTATTAATGGTATGGACAATGTCTGGGCACACCCACATAGTATGAGAAATGAAATCATTCTTGAATCTTAACCACAAGCTGATTACTAACTCATACCCATTGTAGCACATTATAATTCACCATCACATATCTCATAATCATCTACCATAGCCTATAACAATATACCTCAACATTATACACATACTGACACATACAAAATATACCATGAGAATCAGTTAGCTCTATAGCCATAATCCATCTATAATGAATCTATTTAATAAAACTCGACCTTGACCATACATCACACCCCCTAAGGTGTCACCTAAAACCTAAGGATATAAATATCCCACACCACCACCACCACTTAAAGCATAATTATCCCAAAAAATAACCCAAATGTGTAACTAATCCCTCCTGTAACTTCCATAACCATCCATGTACTAACCTAGTGAGTAATCTAAAGGGTTTTCACAAGTCCATTACTCGAAGGGTAACTTCCCAAAGCCTACCCACATCTAGGAATATTCCCACAATATATTTTTAATTAAAAACTCCTAAAATTTCTCATGCATCACCCTAACCCAGGGTTATTCCCTAATTGGATGCCATAAACTATACACAAATCACTCCATACAAAACATTTACCTTAATAAAAAAATTATTATAGAACCAAAAATAATCTTAGAATAGAGAATATAACCCAATGAAATCATATAACTAGAATACAATCCCTAACAAGGGGGTTTTCGATCTATAAGGAACACATGTCCCACTCTACATGAAATACCTACATTACTTCACTTGTTGGAACCACTACCCAAGGCCCCCATTACACAAGAAAACTTGAACCTTTTCTATTAGCCTCAATCTAGACCTAAAAGTTCAAGTTACACAATTTCCAACAGGTATAGTGTTTTTAGGACCTAACCAGATTTCATGAATCTTGGCAACATAGCCACTAGTCCACATTAAAATCATCCATCCTTGTTTTCTATATCTAATTAACAATGAGAAGAATGAACCCTAGCCCATATCCTGATCAAAGTCTCAAAAGTCCACTTTTTTATATTCCATAATTCCAAAACCAACATACATGCATGCATTGAACTTATAAACAAGAAACATATGTTGAAATATGAATGGAACTATTTACTATGAGAATATAGGATAAAAATTGCTTAATATCATGAATCAGTAAATCCTCATTCTCCTAAAATTTATAAATCATAAAAATTATCCCTATAATATGGGTTACTCCAAAATAACTATGAGAAGAGATAAATAGAGAGTTTATACCTGTGGAATTCCTTAGTCTCACAAGGGGATAATTCTTATTTTAATAGACACACTATTTTCTCAAGAGATAGTGATATGAGAGATATTTAAAGGGGGATAAGAGATTGGTAAATGAGATTAATAAGGGGAAGATGGATTGGGCTTGAGAATCTAACCAAGGGAGAGAAATCCCACATTAGAATAAAATAAAAAATAGCCTTTATGGAACTAAGTACCTTTTTATAGTCCACTGAGTACTCAATGCCACCCCATAGGGTACCCAATTACTATCATCCCAACCAGGTTATTAGTGGGAATGAACTATGTACCAAGTGTTGTTATGGTATAATTGAAGTAGAAGAAAACCCATTATACGCCTATCCAATTTCCCTAATCACTACTCAAACACCTTATCTTGTTTAAAAACATCCCATAGGGATGTAGCCACACCCTAATTTGGAATTCAAATACTAATTCTTATAGAAACATATACTTTTGATCTTAAAATTCAAACCCCCCCTTATATTATCACACATATATTAGCAAAAATAAATAAAAATTAATGAAAATGAACTTAGGATATATTGACAATAATTAAGGGGGTCTTGGTAGCCCAAAAAATACACATAATCGAACATACATGCGTGATGTTTTCCCCATGGTAGAAATCACCGAGAAAATAAAATTCGAAGTATAGGAAGTCAACAAAGTTTCTTCAATGTTTTCAAATTGATGTTTTATAAATAATTTAATTGGATAAATTAATAGGAATATGCATTTTGTGTTGGTAATTGATGATCAGAATAACATGAAATAATTGATGAGGATTAAAAAAAGTATAAATTATTCAATTTCACTACTCGATAATAGGAAATGATGGACAAGGTTCACCAGAAAAAGATTTTAAACATCCAATATGATAATATATAAGAGTTTACCTTCATAAAATAGAAATAGTATCACCCAAAAGGGATACGAAACCATGTATAGATAGTAAGGACTACTCAGTAAAACAATGTCATTATGAGGATAAAAGGGATCATTTACAACATGACCTGAAAATTATCATTAAAAAAATATTTATTGAGAGTTATTAGAAATAAGTACTTTTGAAATAAGTGTGTATTATAAACACGGACTATTTTTTCTCAAGATTAGATAATACTCATTATGATATGTGGTATGGTAAGAATCCAATAATAAAATAATTTTTAATATACAGAATGAAATGTTTTATTATCAACAATGAAAAAAGAAAAAAAGGTTTAAATATCATGGATTTGGAGTGATTTTTCTTATCCACACATCAAATAATAAGGTGTACAAATGATATAGTAAAATAATATAAAATATTTTTGAAATCAAATTTTACACTACTATGAAAATATTAGAATTGCCAAACTAGTGTGCATATTTTAGAGAAATGTGACACTGAATTAAGCTATTCAGGTGGAGAATATGAAGTGTTAGATTATTATAAGGAAGATACCAATTTTTCGGTTGATGAGGAATCATCCACAATCATAATAAAATTAATAAATAAGGCTAATATCGACAATGGTATCATCATTAGTTATGGAATAAACCCAATAAAATCAAGAAGGATGAATAATCTATAATAAACATCATTCTTATTTAATGTCATGGAATATAATTTTGATTAGGATAATAATTTTCTAAATTAGATCAATAATATTCTTGAATATCTTTTCTAAATAAATAATAATAAAACATGGTAAATTGTTCTATGGATTAATGAAATAAATATTATCAAAACCTAGTGGGTTTTCCATAAATAAATTAAAAAATATGAAAAGGATTTTTAGATTAAATAATTGATGGATTTTATGTGGTATTCCAAATTTGAAGTTTATTTTTATATTATACAGTTTCATCTTTAGAATGAATAAATATGACTTGAATTTTTTTGGACTTAATAGTTAAATGGGGATTCAATATATTCCAAATTGAAATTAAATTAGTGTTGTCAATGTATTGTTTGTGTTATTGGAGTACATAGATTAAAAAAATGGTTTTTTTATTAATGAGAATGAAAAAAATGTTTTCCAGTTGAAGAGATTTTTTATTAGTTGAAGAAATCACCAATAGTATGATATTCTCGACTTGATCAACATCAAAAAATATCTATTTTAAATAATGAGGAGTTTTTTTATAATATCTATATCTAAAAAAAGAATTATAAAATGATTATAGATCTCATTTATCTAGATGTTATAATATTATGAGGATTTAATGAGGCATAATTGTAGTTGTTTTTGGTGATTTTGATTCATGGGTTCTAAATGTAACTAATTTTTTATTAAATAGTTTTTTTTAAATTTATAGGTGGAACAATAAATGCATAGAACTTTTATTTAATAATATGAATATCCTAGGATGGTATTAAAACATTCCATAGTGATTGAAATTCACGTAAATACTTAGAAGAGGTTATTATAGAATGATTATGGGAAATAGGTTGATGCAACTAAATATAGACTAATCATTATCATTAAGAAAAAAAGACTCATTAATGTGTTTTCCATTATTTAGGTCACATATTAGAAAATAAATAACACCAAAACCAACACAAGATAAGCCAATATAATAATATGATTTTTGCAGGGACCAATTTATTTTGTACTACTTTAATATTATAGTTCACAACAGTAGATATTTGTTTTATGGAAGCATATTATGATAGTTTGGTGCGTGATCACAATTTAACAATGGGTAGTGCAAATTTTCAATGTAGATTTTATAATTATTGGCCAATAAATAAGTTTGATTTTATATTTTGGCTATGTAATAATAAACTCAATTTTAATGTATGAAATAATATCTTGAGGATGTGGGATATGATGTGAAATATCATATTTCAATCAAATGTGATAAGTTTATTGATAGTAATCATAGAATAAATCATATATATTACTCAAGGAAATACTAATAAATATTATGTATCAAATTATCATGGAGAAGTTTGAATAAGTTTTATTAACGATAGAGTCTATGTCTACAAAAATAATAGGTTTCAAATGTAATGACAAGGGAACTACTCATGGGTTGTTTTGAAGGGAATCGGTTGGATCATAGAGTCCATGTGTATACATACAACTAGATGGCTTAGATAAGAGACCTAATATTACTATAATTATTTTTATATTCCTATAAAGGATGAACTTTTTCTATTAGTATGTTATTTGAATTATAATCCTATATTTTAAAATTTCAAAGGAGTGGTCTTTTGGGTTTGTTGAAGAAGGGAAACAAATTTTTAATGAATAGGATATGTTTCTAATTATTTTCTCATGCTTATAAATGAAGAGTTATCATATGATTTAAATGATAAAAAATGGGATATCACATGAATTCCTATTTAGGTAGAGTTTAGTGATCAATAAAGTGGTTAAATGAGGCACTGTTTAATTCACTCTTGTTTTACACACTATGATTTCTCACACGAGAGACTGGATTATTAGTTATTAATTAAGATAATATATATATATATATTTGTGTGAAATAATTTTTATCTTATATTAGTATTTAGTTTTGAAACATATAAATGAATATAAGTTTGTGTTTTTAAATAAACACAAAGGGGAATATTATTAGCAATTATCTTCTAGAAATATGTTAAGGATGTGTTTTTTGACATTTCAGGGGAGGGAATTCCAATGATGTTCAATAATTAATGCGGAAATATTTCTATAGAGTACATATTTCTTTTCAATCCATAGTACAAGTTCTTCTAATATATATGAAATTAGGTCGGGACCTTGTGAATTATTCTATAATAGGTATCACAGAATATTAAATATTCTCTAGCTAATTGGATTCTTAATTATGACATGATGAGAAGACCCACTCTATAAAGTGAATAATTAACTTTAAATTTTATGGAAATGAATATTGATGATAGAGGTCACACCGTGAAAGAGAACCCCTAAAGGATTAGTGTATAGTTGTCTGGAGTTGGTGTCTTGTTTACACAATGGAGTACATGTGTCTCACCTTGAATAGTATTTCATAAAAATAAATCTAGGTTACATATGAATAAATGTAACTACTAGAACCATGTATTATATTAAATCAATTAAAATTAAGGAAAAACATGTAATAATTGATATATAAACACACTATAGTAGTTTCCACTCTATAATAAAGAAGAAGAGAAGATATCTTGTAATGTGGCTAAATGTGATAGTCACAACATAATGTGATTTTTTTTTTCAATTTTGGGTTAGTAAAATAAATGTTCTTATTATTCTAATACACTGTGAATTTTGGAGTTTTGATATGTGAATCTTATAGGATAATTCTATTATGCCATTATAGAGGAAAACATATCATTTTGATGTCCGGATTGGATGTACCTTTACTTTTGTGTTTTGTCTAATGAATGGAATTATACCATGACTCTATAGATCATACCAAAATAGAGTTAAAAAAATCATAATAATTAGAATTCAAATGTCAAATATTTTATTTATTTTATGTGACATGAATTATGGTATATTGGCATGAAATTTAAGATTCATTTTTTATGAGTTTTACTTCCCTAATTAATAGGAATTAATAATTAATTGGAGGGGAAATGTGATGATTCTCTCAAGATTGAAAAATATATTTTTATAAAAAGTGAATAATAAATGTGGATCATTATGAATTTGAATATCAGATCTAAAATAAAGTGAAAATGAAGATGATAATAAATATCTGGTGGTTAATCTCACTATAAGAACAATGATTTTTCATTATTTGGATGTAAGAGGAGATAATTAATACACCATCATTATTTTAATTTCATTTTTGGTTCATAGAAGATCAATATTGTTTCTATTAGAGGATAATTAGGATTTTAATGTGATTTAAAGTGTTGAGTTCTCAACATTGTGAGGGATGTAAACCTAGAGGGCCAATATGATTTCTCTAAATTTTAAATAAATAAGAAATGTTCATATTGAATTGTGTACATAGACACATCATTATTTTTTGATATTTCATATATCCTAGGGAAGATGACCTATGAAAAAATTACACACATTGGAATTTTATTTATCAATTCACATTTATTTTTATAGAGAGTGTTGTTTCTACCAATAGTATATAAATTTCATTCATGGGAGTCTTTTGAATGATATTGGCATACCCTAGACCCTTTATCGTGGTATTTCAATTGTATGAGAACAACAATTTCAACTAAAGAAAGCAATTTTTTTATAATTTTGGTATATCTCACAATGACGATGAAACTTTTTGATAATAAAAATATATATGGATTTTAACATAGTTACAAGAGATAAAGTATCATCATAGTTAACACCATGAATTTAATTATAACCTTAGTATACCAATAGAATGTTTTAATTATAAATGTTTCTATCTAAGTAATTTTTATTTCAAAAAACAATGTTATACACTTTGTATTTTTCTACAAGTAGATCAATTAAGCCCCAAATATAATTCATGTACATATAATCCATTTTAGTTTTAACAACATATAAATATTTCTCATAATTTTAATTTACATTTTTTTATTTATATTTGATAGATTCAACATATATCAACATGACCTCATAATAAAATAAAATAGTTAACTTATATATCTTAGGATTATTAAAAATTTCATCGAACCTACATAGTTTACTTGATATTATATTTGGTTTAGTTTCCAAAAGCCATTTTAAATTAATCATATATGTATATATTATAAAATAAATTATTCAAATTCGTTAGTAGTAAACATAATTATGTTCTATTATCCCCAAACCTATTCCTTGAGTTATGTATTCCTTCTCATGAAATACTTATTGTTAAGACACAAAAAATTTATATTCTAATAAATTTTAAAATTAATAACCAATAATTTCATTAAGATATCCAACATGGGAATTAATTAACCAAAACCATTTTTACTCTTCAAGTTGTAAAAAATCAAGAGTGAAATTCATGTATCTTATTTAGTAGTCTATGGTTTGTAAAATATATTTAGGGTTATATAATCAAATATGAAATAAATTAACATTTTATAACTCTGGAAATATTCTACAAGACCTGGAAATAAATGATTGAAACTCCACATAGTGATCAAAGTATGGAGATAAAAAATTCATGAGATTTATATAGGAAATTAGTTTAAAAGTAAATAATAGGATAATAACAAAAAAACCTAAATTATTTATTTAACTAAATAATATTTCAACTAAACATCAATAATAACTTCAATAAGACTCCAAGTGTTTTAGTTAACATCATATTACAACACCTCAAAAACAATAAAAAAATATGAAAAAATAAACATGAAGTATGTTTGAATATAAAAACATTCATAAGATTCTTCCCTTAAACAATCATTAAAAAATTTGAATAAAACACAAAAATGCATATGTAAAATGGAGTAGTTAATATATAATAACTAATAAATCAATATTTAGTTTACCTAAACTGACAATTGTCACCTAAAATTGAAAAATATATATAACTAATATATAAAAAATATATTGATAAATTTTTATCATGATACATGAAAATGGGATCAATTACAAGAGTAAAAACAATGAAAAAAACATCATGACCCCGGTCATAGGCTATACCCATAAGAATAAAGAAAATAATTGATATTGTTGTTATTATTTGGATATGGACATATTCACTAGCCATTGATGTTTGTATGAATAATATAAAAATTTTATATTTGAAATAAATTATCATAACATATGAAAAAAATAATATATTAAAATTAATAAAGAATTAGAAATTATTACGAGTGTATTCATTTTATTTATTTACAATTGATAATCTATTTTAAATATTTTTTTTTTCACATTGTAGAAAATTATTAAGAGGACATTCATTCATACATTTCTTTCTCCCAAGCATTATCAACTATATATTCTATAACCAACTAATTAAAATGAATTATGTAGAACATACAAATGGATTTTCTTGGTTTTTTTCCAACAATAATGTTAATATGTGTTTGGTAATTGACTTTTGGGTGATGGGAAAGATACCAATGATTAAAGAATGTTCTGGAATTTTGTAGAATGGAATAGATTAAAAGAAAATGGATGTTTTTTTCTTATCCAAAAAAATCATGTAAGAATCCCAATGAAATCTACAGATTATATAGTTGGTTTAAAAATATTGGAATAAGAGTTCTAAAATAACTATTTTAAATATTATAGATTTGTGAGTGTAGAGTATGTACACTAAAAAACTTTTTAGGAGAAGAATAGGATGGATAAATTTGTATGAAAAATCCAAGTGTTGTTTAGAAATAAGGATTTTAAAATCACTGAAAAAAATCAATTGGATGAAGGATGGAGTTTTCTTTAATTAAAGATGTAATTATAGGTATAGTGAAGATACATTGAAACACTTAAAGATGAATTTACATGTAGTAGGGAAGTTTAGAGTTTTTTAGGATCTTTTGAAATATTCATAAATTTAATAATTTTACTTAATGTCCTATAATTTGATCTTAAGTGATTATAAAATCCCTTATTTGTATTAATGTAGTTCTGGATTGATCATAACAGATTTGGACAATTTTATACCAAATTTAAAAATGGTTATTTTCTAATGTTTGTATATTTCTATAAGTTTCAAAAGAGACCACACTAAATTTCATAGGGGTTATTTTTTATGTGATTATTTTATAATTGAAAATTCTATATTCATAAGAGTTATTAATGGTTATATAAGGGTTATATGTGATTTCATAAGGCTTATTGACAATCCATTAATCTAATTCCAATATTTTAAGGGTTATTATGAGAATTTTGAATAAGAACAATCTAATATAGAATACTATAATGTTT
The DNA here is from genome assembly GCA_963277665.1 of Viscum album. Taxonomy (NCBI): domain Eukaryota; kingdom Viridiplantae; phylum Streptophyta; class Magnoliopsida; order Santalales; family Viscaceae; genus Viscum; species Viscum album. The sequence continues at coordinate 1,643,529,582 of OY728119.1, read as the reverse complement.
TTTAATTAGTTGATAAGATTAAATTTTGGTTTTCATAATAATATCTTCTATATTGAATAAAATATTTTGAAAACCCTACAATAACTCACCATGTTGTGTATGGGTCATCTGAATGCCATATAAGAGTCATTTGGGATTTTGTGAGTCATTTAATCAGAAGAGAATGGATCTCACAAAATATTTTGAAAAGGGAATAATCACTAAAAATGCAAGGTCCATATAACTAATCATATGATTCATTTCATTAGGTTCATCATATATTAGAAAATTATAAATGTTATGGAATTATAAGGATTTCATAAGATTCTTTTACCCCTACAAACTATCATTTTCGATCTAAATTTTTTAAAAAAGTCATTGAACCTCCTTCTGATTCATTAAAATTAATTTATAGATAATATATATCTTATAAGTTTTATTTTCTTATTAATATTTTTTAAAATTTTAGAATAGTAGAATGTAATATTTTCAAATCACAATTAATAAAATTATTAATTAAATCTGGTGATGCAGGAACTAAGAATCAGTTGATTAATAATAAAATATGTATTTGAGATTCAATATGTATTATTGGGAGAGTTTATGTTTATGATTATGATGATGAATATCATGAAATGAAGTAATATGAGAATAAAAAAAAATTCATTTCTGGTGAATTTTAGATATTATAAGGCCTTGTTATAACAAACCATAACATAATAGTATCTATATTTTATCTTTTTTTCCTTCAGAGAGATTGGGTATTTTTTGATCATGCGGAAAAAATTCGACAAAAAGGATCTTTATCGTTATAGTACAATTCATTGTTGATTTACTTTTATGGGATAAAATGGGAATGAAATGATAAAAGTGTATTCCTAAAATATCAGTTAAGACAAGGAGTTAATAGAACAGAATATTCTTGAGATTGTGGGAGCAAAAACAATGTGATGTTGTTGAAGAAATATTGAAATTATCATGTCACTAATATTAATTGAAATATATTATATATTAATTATATAAAAAATTTATTCTTATGATTCTAAATATAATATAGTATAAGAATATAGAGAAAATAAAACAACTCAGTGAAGATTACTTATAATTTGATACTACCATGGAGAATAATATATTCTTGGTCATCACAAAAAAGGTAGAATCTGATGAGAAACTGATAAAAGATTAATTCCATCAATATATATTGAATAAAAATAAGGGGAAGAAGACTATATGACTTTATTTATTCCAACCAAGTTAGAATTGTAATGAAATACCAATGAATCCTTGTTTGTTCAAGGAAAGTAGAAAAAATTTAAACATGAGAATAAATAACCTAGGTTACAAAATTTCATAACACTTAATGATACACATGATGAAATAACCCTATAAAATCATGAAATACACTATAGATAAGTAGTGGGATTTTTCTTTGATAACGTTTTCTCTTTGATGAATGATCTTGGATAGATCGCTATGAAAATCATGTCACATGAAAGGCTTATGAGGTCAATGTTTTCATTGAAGGAAGGATCACGTAATCAGTATTCTTCTTGTGAAACTCTTTAGAGTCATGTGATCGATCACTATCATGTAAAAAGCTTACATGAATGAGGGTGTCCGTGAATGAAGGATCATTTTATCAGTGGGCTATATATTATGCCCCTTGTATACATGTGATTGATTCCATGAAAATAAAGTCACATTAATGGATTACGTGATCATTGATTTTATTTATCGAATGATCCTTCCATTTTTGTTATTTATGGGACTCTCCCTTGGGGCCACATGATTACCTCCATGACTATAAGGCCACATAACATTCTTATGTGATCAAAGTTGTCCATTATGGAAGGATAATGTGATCATTTATCTTCTATGATGATGCCTTTTAATCAGATGATTGATTCCATTATAGATCCTTCACACAGTTTCATCAATGTAAGGGTGGGTTATTCACAGCATAAGAGTACAACGGCCTAATCCCCATTCGTGTAAATGAATATTGACACCTGCATAAAGTTATATTGGACCTCTTGTAAATTTAATATACCATAACTCTTCTCAAATAAGTGTAAACCAAACCATCATGTGATAACTATTCTTCTTGCAAAACCCCTTAGAGTTAAGAGATGACCGCATGAAAATCAGGTCATGTGACTCACCCATGTGACTCTTTCCCTTAAGGATACTTCTTACGATACTTGTTTATCACATAATGGATGAGAAGATATCAAATAAATCATGCTCTTTCGTCACATGAAGTGAATGTCACATTTTTAACCTATGCAGATGGTCTATCAACTAACATAAGATGAGGAATGTGGGTTGTTCACCTTATAAAGTGACAAATATAGATGTAGAGGAAATGCCTAAAAACTCCAATGAACACACAAGAGAGATGATATGATAATATATAAAGGAAAATAAGAATGAGGGAAAATTTTTGGTGGGGAGATATCACACGATTTCAAGAGTCATTGTCATAATAATGAATAGTGAGAGATATAAAGAAAATTTAAGAGTAATGAGTTATGTAAATGCCAATCCTTTGATAAATTTTACACATGTGAATAAATTACAAATCATTTTTCATTAAATGAGCATGCGATCATGAGACAACATCTTGTTCATTATATGTGAATGTGATCATAAGAAAACATCTTGATCATGCGACCATGAAATGTGATTTGAAGACCCCTAATCATTCACATGATTTTATAGCCCTATTTCACTTGTGTGGTCTTTTGACTCAACATGATTCATAGAAACCACATGAACTGATAATAACAACATGACCACATGAATCCCAAGGGTTTTATTCATGTTTTTCTATGTGCTTATCCTTCCATAAAGGACATACTTCTTTAATATCTTCCGATACTACCAAAAAGTAGGGATGAGATCTCTATAGTGCCAACCATGATTCATTTCTCATAAATGAGTAAAATACTAATGAACTACATAGACTATGATTCTTATTATAAAAAGGATTTGTAGGATACCTTTCTATAGACCACGTTCCATATAAAATATAATCTCATCGACTATATCCACACATCCATTCTCCCCAAGAGCACCTTTTAAACCAATACAGACATCACATTTTATTGAATTTTGTGAAAGCACATGTCTTTCCTCATGAATATATATCCTTCATGCATACAATAATAAAATTATATTCTTTCTAAACCCAATGTGGTATCCCACTATAAATTTAATGTTTGTTTTATTGCGGCATGCTTCATCTTATGTTGTCTCTTGTTTCTTACACCAAGCAAGACTCATGTGGGATTATATATCTATAGTGATCAGGCCAATAACATGACATAAATTCATATAGACATACGAATACACCATATAATACGTTTATGACTTTCTTAAACCTTGGCGGAATAATCCTGTTGATTGTAATCATTCATTCATATCCATCAGTAGTCTAGGAATGTACAAACTATAAGGAATCTAGTTCCTATTTGAAAGTTTATACACATGAATCCTTCATATGTCCTAATGGCCATATTTAAAATAATTTTATTATTAATTCTCTAATTATGTATTACATATAATTTCTATGAAATATTCATGAAACCATTGTAAAATTCACTATACAGCCTTTGTGGAGCCATATTCTCCATAATAATGTTAACCATATTAACTTAGGTGACAAATGTGTGTTATAATTGCTTATATATCAAGGTTAGAACAATGTGTAAGATTAAATAAATTATTATTTTATCCTGAGTGTATAATACCTACTCACATGTGATATGTAAAGTCATCTACTATCTGTTTCCTCTAACACCAAGATCAACTCATGTGGGATTAGAAAGTGGTGAAAATTTATCCACCAGCATGTTTTAATTGAGATAACATGGGACTCCTTTCAAATGTTTGTTTTATTAAATATTTTATTCATTTTGAGGTTTTTTATTCCTGATTAAATATCTTAGGTAATCTTCTTGTTTATAATACCACACTAAAACATCAATTATCAAAAACTTTATGGAATATAAATTAATGTACTGTGTGGGGGTTTGATTCCTATTTCCTAAAATAAGTGATAAAATATATGAGGAGTAATACCAATTCAAAAAAAAAACTACCCCTCAAGGAGGAGATAAAATTTAGGGTTCCTAAATATGTATATAAAATAAGGAATCATAAATGGATAAAAGAATAAAGGAGAACCTATGATACACACAGTTTTCCTCATCAACACATGGGTCTAATAAAGACATTGGAGTAGGGGAAACCAATAACATATCAGGGCTCGAGAAGGATTAATGAACATATATTAAATCTATAAGATAGTCCCATATTAGTGGATAACTCCACATAAATAAGGTTATATGATCCTAATATCCCATCCTCTCGACTAATGAGAGACCTTAAGTGTCTTTGGTAGGAATCAAGAATTACCACCTTCCATTAGAATGTAAATCCATGGAAGATTATAGATATGGGATCCATTGGGTGTTTCCATAGATAAAACATAATGATGGAAATTATTGTGAATAAATAATAGGAATCCCACAATCAGATTCCATGCCATGAGACTTGTCTAAGAAAATGGTGGACCCATCATGATTCCTATAACATTTTCAAGCCTCTCACATATAAAAACGACCTAAATTATATCCTTTAACTATTAAAGAAAATTATTGACCATGAAATTTTATATAGGATGTTTCATTGATTGAATACATTATTTAGTATTTATTTGTGCCTGAAGATACTATTCTCAGAAATTTGACGTTGACCCGAGGAAATAACATTATCACGAAAATGTTATAGAACCTAAATTGTATAAACAAAATCCACCTATCATGAATTTACCTGACCTAATTGACACATTCATAAAAAATTAAAGAACATGATGGTTCGGTAGTACCACAAACATAGTTTGATTTTGACCCTCATGGATTCATGTAAGGGTCATCAGGTGATGAAGCCCACAAGCCCACCTCACTGAAGGAATGTTGAAAATCAACTAAAAATTCCTATCTACACCATCCACATCATTGTAATTTTATTTATATTGAAAGAAATAAAATTATCTATATCCTAGAAAGGTTGTTCATGGATTTGACCACAAATCCATCCGAATTTAGAAGCTTTTTTATAAGGCACATGTCAACTTTCATCACCAACATCATCCCACCAATGACCCTCAGTATCCTTTTGAGGGAACTACCCAATAAGATGCCTCCCTTGATGCTTAGATAGTTTAATCAAATAAATATCATTGGATATGTAATGATATGGATCTAAAGGAGTGGTACCATAATATTTCTTCTACCATGGAATCCCATAGGCATATACTAGTGGTATCCAGTAAATCGTCTAATATACCTAATTTTGTAGAGCAAGTCTGACAATATATCCTATCAATAATCATGGTGATGGAATATATCCCAACCCCTATACAGGAATTCCATTTGGATATTCCAATGGAACAAGGGGGAATGAGTGGAAATATATTCCCACTTCAAGTTAAGATATTTTCTAGAATATCATGGAGATTGAGAACATGAATGCATATGTTCCGACGTACACCCTTATGAAATTCCAATTCATTCTGGAAATCATGGAAGAGATTCAATGGAATATTCTAGTAATGATACAATTAAATGAAATAATTTCTATCCAAATATCCATATTAGTATATCAACATGATCAACATTAATAGATTGATACTCTAGAGAATGAACATATTCTTTTTCTCATCAAAGAGGATTATCAGTATATTCCAATCAAGGATGAGGAACATGATCATGATCATAATACCATTCAAACAAGGGGGGTTCTCAACATAGTTTAGAAATAACATCAGGATGAGACCATATTCTCTTTGAAGAAATCCAATAAAAAACTCCAATGACATAAGAACAAGATAATATTTTAAAACATATTGGTGTTCGCTATTCCATTTTGAGAATCACCTCAAGGAAATACAATATTACTCCCAAAATTCAAATGATTATTATCATATTTCACCAGCCAACATGAGAAATTTGTATGTTCATTCTCTTATTGATGAAATAACTCAACAATATTTTATATGGATATAAAAAAAAGGTCTATATTATAGCTTCCATTCTGGATGGTTGTCAGTACATTCTAATAGGGAATGAATATTCAAATCATGCTCATATTTCCACTTCAACCTGAGTTGAATGACATATTATGGAACCACACAAAGAAATTATCATATTACTTACAATAATTCATAATCTCATCAGCATACTACATTTGCTTCTCATAAATGTTCAGTTATTCCCATATCAATATAATATCGTCGAAATATCTTGTGATTTCAATGATACATGCATCAACTCATGCTCCACACTAAATGGAGGGTTTAAATATTCAAGTCATAACACAATATGAGGCTCATATTCCCACCCTACTTGATTATAATATCCTTGAGTCTATACAATACATTTTTTAGAACCTTATGGGTCCTAAGACTCTTTATCATAAGGAAATGGTGACAACTACCATGATAATCCTCCTCTTGATACAATAAATATAGATTACAGGGATCCTGCCACTAAAATCTTCTACAGGATACCTCCCACTAGTGATATATTTCCAATAAATGGAAATAATACCCTTTTATTGAAACTTTAATAAACATAGGTGGTCAAGACACTGAGATTATCCATATGCAGTTTCCCATAAATAACCAAAAACACCTCACCTCAATTAGTATGATACCTAGAGAAGAAACCTCCATGGTCTGACTAAGTGGATGAATATTCCTATGATAGAGAATAGGAAATCATGTCATATTGAAGGAGAGGGACAAAAAACCTTAAAAATTTATTTTTCCCATCACCACTTTCAATTATGGAGTCCAAAATGAGAAAAAGGAAGAGTTCATGTCTTCCTTATGCTAGAACATGGGGGAAAAAATTCAACATTTAAATGATAAAAATTGACCTTATCATCAATCTGATGGTCATCTACAGGAAATAAACATGGTCTAATAATAGGTATACCTAGCCTATTTCTCCATTGATTTGGGCGTATGAACAAAAAGGCATAGTTAAAGCATTTTCTAGGACTTCCTCAAATGTATAACAACTCTCTGGAAAAAAATTGTTGAATCACCATCAGATGTGCTTATAAATTGATGGACAAAGTATGAATAATTACACATCAGTTCATATCCAGGATAATAGGACCTCTAGGAAAGATCATTTTTTAATGTTATATCCACATGATATATCCCATCACCGCACAATGCATAAGATAGTTAGTAAATACAATAAGGCTTCCCATTTAAAAAAAAAGACCCATTAGTAGATGTAGAGGGCCCCTAATGAGATCCTAATGCAGTACTCTTGATAGATTAAGAATATATCTAAATAATGGAGCCGATTCTTAGACTGCTCAACCACTCCAAATAATAATTGATTCCCATTAAAATAAGATACTAAAAGAAATATGTTTGATACTGAAATTTCACTCAATAAGGAATATGACAATGTTAGTCAACACGAAATCCATTCGATAAAAACCTAGGTAATTGTGAATGTGTATTTTTCACTTCCACATCCACCACTAGGTTAATTTAAATCCTGTGGGGTGATAGTGAAATTTTAGATGGCTCCAAATCAACCCTAACACATAGGTATGTGGGTATTTTTATCTACATCACCATCCCATGAGTTATATAATCCGTAACAACAATATTAAGTAGTTATAATGGTGGAACTATATCTAAACCATCCCTTAGGTATTAGATAATTTTTATCATCTCCCCTAAAGAGATCGATCATCTCTAGGCTACGAAGCTGATACAAATAAAAAACACCCGAAATATTCCTCCAGCTTCAATAAATACCCATGAAATTCATATATCTCTCATCATGTACTACCTAAGAATCACACAATATCATTTTTCATAGATCAAAACTAAGGGATCATGTAGAAGATAAAATCAAACCCCACTAGGGTCAAAAGACAATATGATCCAATAAGAAAAATGGATAGAGGAAAGACCTCAATGTAACTATAGAATGAGATTCTAGTGGTATGAGACTGCTATATTTCCCGAATAATTATTGGAAAATCCATACCACCAGAAAATTCTCAGTGAACATCTTTACCATAAATCCAATAGATGATATGGATCGAGATATAGATTCTAAGGGAGGTAATTTAGAAATGCTACCCTGAGAGGAGGGTGGTGATTTTTCTTAATCTGGGGACAAACATATAAAGAATATAAATAGAAAAAATAACTTGGTAACTCCAAATAATGTGTTGCCACCACATTGATGGAATTACTCCAAAGATAAATTGAATGACATGGATACATCTCACTCACCTCCTAGAAAAGACAAAGTCACCTTAGTGGAACAGTGAATAACATAGTATTAGAATGATATATAAAACCATATACGGATCATTGAGGAATTAATCTGGTGAAACATTCCCTTTGAGTAATTCCTAACATTTGAAGAAAATGTCATTCCTCACTTCAATCAAGAGGGAGATAATTTTCCTTAAAGGGTCAAATCTGAGCACTAATCTGGCTCTGGATCATATAAATTGGAATAAAAAAACATTTTAAGTGAAAAAATATGATTTTACCCCATTGTACTGAAAATACACTTTTTACCAGGATGATAATCAATCCATGGTTTGAACTCGATATCATATAAAGATGAAGAAAGGAAAACCACATCAAACCATTCCCACTACCCATGACAGGGGTTAGTCCAGACATTAGTACCCCAATAAACACTCAACACCATTGAATATTTAGATTCTTAGAAGGATTATATGGATGTGTGATACTCCCTCTTATAACAGAAGAAGAATAAGTACCCATAATGGATGGATTCCACTTTAACCACACCCAATTTAATCAACCCAACCTTTTATCCCTTCAACGACATGAGGGATATATAATATAATATCATGAACTTCATGTCCTGATACATCACTTTCATATACCTTCAAGACTATAAATAATCCATGAAAATGATATTCTTTTTATAGATTCTAGTGCGGACAACATTTATTTTGTATGATGACCTCCTAGAAAGGTCCATCACAATATGGAAAGACCAAAATATTCAATTACTCTATCGATTTTGATCCACGCTTTAGAAAATAATGATCAATGGCCTCACAATTTTTAAATATCATGAAAATGAGAGATTATAAGACATTATCATCATATGAAATGGTTTAACTTATATTCTAATTATTCCACTCCTGTAGAAGAACGTAATAAAACATTACACTAAGAACCTCCATGTCAATGTTCAGACACCTTCAATCTCAATGAAGTACCTATGATGATTTCAATAGTTATTATAAATATCATAATTCCTATAATATGTCATTCTGAGACATGCACTTCAAACAAGCCAAAAAACACATGAGCTGCATTCAGGTAGTACTAGATGATAATCAATGAACCCTACTTCATCTTATCGAGTTGTCTTTAGATCCTGATAAATTCATTTTTTATTTGTACATCATTGAGACCCTTTTATGGAAGGGAGTATATATTTATTTAATATACTTATGTCATGTATGAAATATGTGGATACTCTCTCTGGTGTAATGAAATTTCTGAAAAAATGAATTTCTTTTTTTGGTGGATTCGGAATGATGTGGTTTCAACCAATGAAATAGTGATACATGTAGGAATATATATTTCTTCTATGTGTTCATGTTGTGTGAGTCATATGGAATAAAATACTCCACCCTTGTTTCAAGTGGGAGACTAGGATCGAGAGGTGTAGCTATTATTTGGCTATCTTACAAGGATCCTTTATCGGACAGATTTAGAAGAATCATTCCAAAAGAAGTTGTTTCAAGGATCAAAGAACAAAAAATTATAATGGAAATAATGATCCTTAATATATGAAGTTTGATTCTAGTGAATTTGGGAGGCTTGAAATAAGTCTTGGTATTAAGGAGTTTAATATTCCAATCTGGATTTCATCTTCATAACCAGGATCTTATTGATCAATGTGTCCCATTTCATTCCCAACTAGGATGTGGATCCCTCATTCAGGTCATTGATGCAAGGAATATTGTCCTAAACTGTTGAGATCAACCCTCATATTTTGAGGATCTGTTGGTACCCCCATATATTTGGTAAAAATAATTATCACACATGGTTCTTGCTCTATGGGAATGATAAGAGGATGCGGTGTGGTCAGTGACACCACATGATCTGTTACTCTTTTCTTTACTGTATCCTTTGGTCATGGAGATTATTCTAATTCATAATCTATGTCTATGATGTTAGGTGTTGAACTTTTCATCCAGTATAATAAATATATTTTAGTGGTGGATACTGATTCAAAAATTCTTCTGAACAATATACTTAGGTGATGTATCATTCCATTAAATTCCACCCAATCTATCCAAAAGTTCAAGAAGCTCACATGAAATGGGATGGATATTATATACATTGGGTGAGAAGGAAATAAATTCATGGACTTATTAGAGTACATGGATCCTCAAATATGTATGGTCACTTGTTTTTATATCTTGGGTTAGTTACCTTTTGAAGGTGTTGATCTCTCACGAGGGGATTCCCTCTAGCTTCATTACTTCAGGACCCCATAGTCTTTTCCTATACAATTTTTCCAGGGCAATTCCTCTTGCGCCATGAATAATAACAAAAAAACATAAGTAGTAACTGGGATAGATCTCAGACTATGCCATCCGCATAAGGAAAAAGTAATGGAAAATAATAAATAATCCTTTTCATGATCAAGATACAAAGTAAGTTTATTAGAACAACTAGGAAGGTTCCACATCTTTCAAAAACCTTCTGTAAATAAAAAATAGTATTAAAAATACCCTTGATAGAAAAAAAGAGTTATTAGGGTCACTTATGATTTGTGGAATGAAAAAACTATGTAAATTGATTCCAAATTAAATATGTAACTGGTTATTTCATTTAAACAAGGAAAAATAGTGTCCCCAAGATTCATAAGTATATGAACCCCAATAATATTGGCCTTAGTGTCCATCCTTATTATTACCTTTTTCATAGGAGACTAGGTCACACTATCCAAGACTTTATTGTCTTTAAATACATTATCTGGTGGTGGATGATTTCAGATTGGAGATAGTTGGAAAATCCAAAACATAAGTGCCCTATGTAACAACCATACAAAAAAAGGTGATTAAAAAATGATTTAGTTAGTCATGAATATAAGTTCAATAACTAGATGGACTGAGAAAATATTGACCAAACTCCAAAAACTCTAATAGTGCATCTTCATAGACTATTCCTGATTACAAAACCTAAGTGTACACACTTAAACCCACCTCTCAGAGCAAGCTATAATAATTTAAAGTAGAGAAAAACATGAAAGATTCAATTCGACCAAGAATATCATCTCTCACTCTCACAGTTTTCTTTCCCGCATCATCTGTAGTATATAAACCGTACAAATAAATATAATCCTAATCATATAAAGCGATTATTTTTTAAATCTACTAATTTTAACCACATAACATTTTCGTTCACTAATGATGAATGTTCCTTGGATTATGAGTTATTTGTACTTGACTATGTAGCTGGAGGCTATATTTGTAGAAGCCAATGACACTAGGGATGACATGGTTATCGCCAAACCCAATATCTTATCTGCACCACCACTGAAGCCATATGTGGTCAATAACTACAGGTGAGTGCTTTATTGATCCCAACAGGACAATGAACATTACTTGGAGTATTTCAGTATCCATTAGAAACCAACTATTTCAGATGAATGGAAGGTTGGTGGATAATTTTTTGATCATCCTAAAAAAATTAGATTACTCATTCTACCCATTCCATTATAAATAGATTCACCCTCAACATCTAATCTAGATCAAGACCAATCTACCCCAACCAATTCATATCCTAATCCATATACCAGAGAGTAACCCCACCTTAGGTATCACCAAAATCTATTGTAGAAATATTTAATTTAGATATAATAGATGGTTTTCTCATCCAAGATACCAATCATTGATGTTCTCAATCATTCAAAAGGGATCATGGTTTCATTTATTGAGTACATAATGATTCCACAGAAGTTTGAGTTATAATTGTCCACAAAAAGGTTAATTGGAAAGAAACTACTCTAAAAGAATTTCATGCCACCAACTTCTTCATAGAGAAAGATCAAGTAGAATCAATTTAGGTACATATCTAACAATTTCATGTTTTAAGAAATCATTACAGTGTCAACATCTTATGAGATGTGGTTTAAAATTCATCCACGATCAATCTAAACCCAGTCTAGAACCTATAATATTTTGGATATATCAAGGATGATTTTTCTCCAACAAGGCTAACCATTCATGAATAAAAAATGAATAAGAAAAATCCCATTGGAAATATATATCTCAAGGACCTATTTGGGGACATAAATTCTAATTCTAAATTCATGATTATCTACCGTGAAATGACTTATTATGTAATAATCAGTAGGTATTGGATTCATAACCACCAAGTAGTGACCTAAATACGAAATCAATGTTTGAAATACCCCATAGATGGAAACGTCATCATGCAATTTGTAAATAACACAATGCTTGAATCTTGTGAACCCTGATCATATTAGGTGAGTTTCTATAAGAGGGAAGAAAAAAATCCAATGATATTGGGTGGAATGTAGTTTTTAACTCCCAATGGACTGCAAATTGTATCATTAATACACTAGAACATGAATGATAGTGAATATTCGGTTCTTATAAAGTTGATCAAGGAAGTAGGATCAATCCATCTTTGATATCACAAAACTCGAAAATTCAATGGAATTTGTTAGTGAAATAATAGTTATTTTGACTGAAAAGGCCAAAAAAATATAGTCAGAACAATCCTCCATCTGAGTTAGAAAATTTTCCTACTATATCAAAGTAAATTAAGAGTTATTCCAAGAAATCACCTATAACATGGGATGTCCATACATTTCTTGACCCCGATGGAAACAAAAATTAATGCACACGTATAAAAAATACCCTCAAAACAACACCAGTAGTGCATGATGTTAATGATTCTTATCATTGCCTCTTATTCCCATTCATGGATATTAACACCCTAGTGTAGTCTATGATTCTAGACGATGCTCCCACGGATATTGAAATGAAAAATAAAGATGATGACCTCAGAGACGGCTGCCCAAAATTTTAGGAATACATCTCAACCACTATCAATGAGCTTAGGTGGGTAAATTTTGAAAAATAACTGGACCTTAGAATTATACTGATTAGTTATAACATGCATATTCAGGAAAATTATATATATATATATATATATATATCCTTTCTAATGCAACATCGATATTTGTTTAAATGGAATTATATAGATATTGTAGGGTTGGACATTGATGAAACTACTCATGTCCTTGAAATTAAATATGACCATTGTTGTTTAATGAAGGAATCCAACTGAATTGAACCATCTAATATCACTAGGGTAGAATATTATGTGGAAAACAATGATCAAATATTTCTCTATCTGAGAGGTTAAGTGCCCAAAGTGTCTTTTAAACATCATTCCCATTATGAAATAGAATTATAAAATCGGTTTCTACATCAATTACATGGAACTTAATATAAAATTATCGAGGGATGATTTTACAATGACATTCATAAAACTTTTGATCAATATGAATAGAGGATTACAAGACTTTTACAATATGGATGGGTATTCTTGAAATAATCATACCAAGATTGAGCCTAAAGATGAGTAGGTCACTACCTTTAGAGAACCTCTGGGATATTCTGTTAGTAGGTTACTCCAGGCATCTTACAAAATGTTGGCACCAATTATCAATGAACTATGATTAATATCATTAAACCATTTTTGGAAGGAATCACACACTACTACATTGACAAACCAGTGGTTATTTCCCAACAATGTTGTGACCATCTCTTTAATATTCAAATAATATTCAGAAAAATGAGGCAACATTGTTAGAAAATAAATCATTTAATGTGTTCCTTTGGGGTAACATATAACACATTCATCATATTTTTGGTATCCTATTATTGCATTAAGGATTATTTAGAAAATACTGTTGATATTTAATATATACCACCTCCTTGTAATCTTAAAGAGTTGAGAAGGATTCCAGGGTTCCTTGATTATATCCAAAATTCAATAGAAAACTTATATGGAAGATATCATTCCATTGCTATTCTAATGAAGAATGTATTTTTCTTCCAGTGGTGTAATGAATGGTAGGAATATTTTGTGAATATCATGTATTACATTTTGTATCAATTGGTCTAAATTCTTCCAGTATATGGTAAGATACTCGTCCTATAGATTCCTGTAATGGAGCGATATTTAAATTCCATTACGTAATTAAATGAAACAATATTCATTATCTCATTCAAATGAAGCTAGAAACCGAGGCTTGATATTCAGATATCGATAAGAACAATCTAGAAATCATCTTCATAGTGAAAATTATGATGCATTATTTCTCATATTAAAAATATTATGTATATTCTTCATAATCTTATGCTAACTAGAAATTTACCCTGATGGATATTTATTATATAATCGTACAACAAATAAATCATGTTTAAAAAGGAAATAAATGTGAATGATTTTTTGATTTCATTATAGTACATCCTACCATAGAAACTATACCAATGGGAACCAATCATCTAGAAGAAGATATCTTATATTCCCATGAAACCCCTAGAACATGGGAGATGTATTTTGATGGGACATCTAGTAGTACAACATAGAAGATAATCGAGAAACTGATTCTCAATCAGGTTGGTATAGTGGCTGTCTTGATTTCCATATATAAGAAACATTTCCCTACTCATTATCACCGTCCAATGGTTTAATCAACATTGAGGTGGAATACCAAGCTCTTATTGTAGGCCGCGATCTAATGCTGTAATTTAAGATTACCTATTTAAATACTAAAGGTTGGATATTTTTAGTGATCAAAAAGTTAAACAGTGAATATTCCACCAAGAATTAAAAAGTTACCCCTATCATCAGTTATGTAAGGGGACTAATGGTTGAGTTCCATTTTTAATCCACACTAAGTATTTTCCCTTGATCACACAATTCTTTTACTGATGCACTATCCAATGAAACCATAATCCAAGCCAATCCCAACTAGGATGAGGTAGTCTTCCACATCACAATCCGAAGGGTAGTCTCACCCCTCATAGTCTATGACATGAAGGAAATAAATCAGGTCAATGATTCTTGAAGGAATGATGAGAAAACATCTATCTCTATATGGATGAAGTCCATAATATATTACCCCATAATGGAAACCTCCAACTAGATTGAGCCATATAGGAAATGTCCTCACACTGATTAAAAAAATTCTCCCAATGGGATGGTCCAATTGGAAAAAAATACATTTATAAATGAGACTTAAATGTATTTCTCCTATGATGCATCACATAAATAGAGAATGCTTCCATTATGAAGGAAGTCTATGTTGGCTTATGTGGAACACATGAGTCAAGAAATAGGATCTCCTAAAATATAATGAGGCATTTTTAATTTTAGCTAATGATTATATGAGCCAACATAGATTTCACTAAGAAATTTCATACATGTTAGATACATGAAAACATCATCCAAAAACCACTTGAGTTTCATAAAGTGGATAAATATTCCTAGGAATTTTTAGTATGGGAAATGTTTGTCATGGGGAAATATCCCCTAGATATATCTATGAATTTAATGTATATAATTACAGTAACATATTTAATTTCCAAATAGTCCAAGGTCATACCCATCATGTATTTTAGGAAAAATTGTATCATTAATATCATGAAGTCTTGTATCACTATAAAATTTAGCATCCCTCACACAACAATGAGATAAAACCACACCAACTAGTATTCTTATTGGCTTCAGAGGATGTATCTTGAGTATAACTTTGAGTCCAACCATTCTTATCTCTATTATAGAGTATAAAATGGGAATATAGAGGATTTTAATAAGACTCTATCAAATTTACTCAAAAAAATAGTGAAAAAATACTAGGTATTTTGGCTAGACATGCTTCTCCATACTTTATGGCCCTACAATACCACAACCTGAATGGCCATGCATGTGACCCCATACTCACTAGTCTATGGAACAAATGAAATATTACATATTAATGTCTATTTTATGTCACACAAAACTTTTATATGGGGAAAAATCTGCTAAGATGAAAAATTACAGAAGTAGATGGATGCTATAGAATGTATCTGTGAGAAAAGGATGTAAAAACTACACAAACTCAAGTTATATTAGAATAAAACAACATTATACTTCATTAAAATGGTTCAAATTACTCCTTCATGAAGAACTGTGACTTTTTTTCAATATCCCAATGATAGTATGAAAAAATCCCAAAGTTGGAACCCATGTTAGAAGGTCCATGTATCACACATAAGGTCTATTCTAATGGAACATACTAATTGACCATATTGTAAGGGTAAATCATCAATCCCCCACACTAATCAATGTTTTCTCATGAAATCAATTTCATAATTTCACCCTTTAAATTTAGTCCATAAATAAATAATTATAATTAAAAAACACTGTACATCCTTATAACATGATGATAGAAAAAATTGAAGAAATCCTTATCCCATGATGTTAATATAGACAAAATTTATCTCTAATAGATAACATTGAACTGAACATAACATGTCTTGGTAACATGAAGTTAAGTTGTGTGACAAATTATGTCCTCACTTAATGACTTTGAATAGCATTGTGGTCCTTTCTACAACACCTTAGAACATACAACATTTCTTCACTCTGTGGTTCCTTCGGCCCATTTTAGTTATGAGATAGATCTGTGTAAATGTTTTTTGGCTAAAGGGATCCACAAAATATAATGAGTTTTCCCTAAAAATAATAAACGAGAAAAGGTAGTATCATCTTAATCATAGAACGCATGCCTCATCTACACTAGGTTTCCCTCATTCTTTACAAAGGAAAAATTTTCAATGGTAATTCAAATAATGTGAGTGGGATCTATGATGAAAATAAAATTTTATGTCCCTATGTAAGAGTAAAATATATATAGGGATGCCAATATATGAACTAGGTGTTGATTAATTTCCATCTTCATATTCATGTAATGATTATTATATCAGCTGGCGTATGTGTAAGATATGTGCAGGATATTTGGACATGGGTTATATTGTCTTGAAACCCGTGAAAAAAGTAAAATAATTCTTCCTTTTCATATAATTTACATCCATATATGGGAATATTAATATCTCTAGAAATACATAGGGCTTGATTATTATTAGCATTGGATGCATAGGGACACCCAAATATAATATTCTAGGCCCAACCATGAATCCCTGGAATTAAATATCCCCTTTATTTTACCTGTAAAATATATTGGGGAGCATTGATCATATCCATGTGTTTTATATTCAGAATAATGAACCATGATAATGTCCCTTTCAGCTTGATGTATTATCCCCCATGACCTCATTTAATGGACATGTCCAATGATGAAGCCACTTTTTTATCTCCTATGTACATGATCATGATTTTTTGAGGTGATATTTATCCTTAATAACAACATTTTTACTTATTATAATCCATATAGGATATGTAGTTACACCAGGACTCTCCACTGTAGGCATAGTTAGAATTTAAAAAATAAATGTGTCCTCTTCCCCTCTGCATATGTCCTAGATCTATACAATGTAATTTCATTTAAATATTTACCATTATATTGATTCATTCCCCTAAATGATTAATAAGGAAACCTAGTGGAATTTGAAACACAAAAATTGAATATGATACAAGATAACCTTAGTGACCGTTTGAGGTACTAAATAGTTGTGATGGGCCTCGTCCATTCATAACACCATGAAAAATTTCATTATTAGTCATTAACCCCTAATTAAAAGAATATGGGTTATTCCATGGCCACATATTTTTTTCACACTGCTCAAGAATCATGTGATCTTAGAGGGATGGACTGATCGATTTGACCTAACAATGAGAATCATGAACAAAGGTCTGTGGCATCTGTGGTCCAACTTGTCATTCCACAAGCCGAATAAGAATTTTTGAGTTATATAAAATCATTTCACATGTGTATGAGTTATAACTACGTAAGGATTTATTAAACATAAGTGTAATCTACAAAAGGGGCCCGCGA
This sequence comes from Viscum album, assembly GCA_963277665.1. Classification (NCBI taxonomy): domain Eukaryota; kingdom Viridiplantae; phylum Streptophyta; class Magnoliopsida; order Santalales; family Viscaceae; genus Viscum; species Viscum album. The sequence continues at coordinate 1,643,511,451 of OY728119.1, read as the reverse complement.
TATATGGATATTTATCCATTATCATATGTTAGGTTGAAAATATCACACGTATTTTAATTCAACAAAAACACAATGGGTGTCTTTAAGGGTACATTTCCTAATTTTACATCATTTCAAAATGTCATCATCACATGACATTAAATAGAATGAAAATTATTTTCCAATCTCATGATATCAAACTTCCCAATAATTATTTCATATTCACAAGACATTAAATGAAACTAAACTTATATCATGGTAACATGATGTTAAATTACACAAAAATTAATCCTTTATCGCCTGATATTAATAGTTATGATAATTACATCAGGTCTTCATGATATTAAGCAAAATTATAAGCATGTCCCCACTACAAGATTAAACTATTCATCATATTAACTATCATAACACCTTATTATATGAAAACAATATCTTACCATGGTCTACTAAAGTTTTTTTCTTATATTCTCATTCTTTAAAAATAAAACCATAAATCATACATCATGTCCGGAGTGTCTAATGTTGTGGAAAATTTCCCACAACCATTTTAAAGAATAAATGACCCATATGCTTGACCATATATGAGTGGGATATATATATAAGGTCCTTGAAAACATCAACAAAATTTTTCATGGACTTGTGAGTAGGGCACTATAATCCTAGTGATCCATGAAAGAATCATTCGGGAATTTTCACCTCTGTATGATTCATGATCATCCTTGGAATAAATGTCTCACAACATTACTCATGATATGATAACATTAATATATAATTTTAGACATATTCACCCCCTATTAAAAATGGAATTAGGATACTCCCAAACATGGGAATCCAAATTAGTCTATTATGTAACACCCTTTGATATCATGTCAATTCATGATGACCATAAAATTAAAATCCTTTTGTCCAAGCCATATGACCTTAAACACTAGATTCTATCGGGCTTGATCAAAAGGCTTTAAATTACAAGTGAATGTTACAGTAATATTATTAGGCTGGAAAAATAAAAAGGGTTGTTTAACCAAAATTCATTTATCCCCTCACAAATATCCTCATCACCATAGTTTAGGAAAAATATGAAACATAAATAAAATTGGAATAAAGGTAATGATACCTATTTAATGACCCAATAAAAAATTCATCTATACTCACTGGACCCCTTTGGTCCAATAAATGAGTTATAAAATTTTTCATGATATCCCTTCACCATGAAAAAATGTTTTTTATTCAATGAACCAATATAGAGGGTGCTCAATACCATATTTAATATTACATATTTTACAACTCAAAACCATATATTTGATGTCTTGGTTGATACCCAAAAATTTCTTGAGTTGATACATTTATCTAGGAATCCCACAAGCTTGAGTCATTTCTCTTAGTTCTCACCTATAGAATATTGGTAACAAGGACTAACTAATCTATAGGGTCCCCATTAGTAATCAATAAATAATAACACAATAACATAAAGCTTGTTCTTAGTGGGTGTTTTGTTAGTTTAGGAAATCCTCCATACCCCTAGGATCTATTTTCCCAACTTCATGTGAAACTAGTATCTACCATTACTAATAGTCAACATTTACCCACTGGTCTCCACCTTCCATTGTCTCAAATATTCTTATATCATGATTTAAATGTCCCATAACAGGATTATTTATATAGATTCGAATCCTAAATTTTACTTCACTATGTATTGTATCCATTCATAAAGAATAAGTGTGATAAATCATTCATGAACCTTTTGGCGGTCCTTATCATGTGAAAATAAAATAAGATATATGGTCCCAATCTTAATCACCATAAAATGAACTCCTAATTTACTGGGGTATTACATGAATTACCCTAGTTTTCAGAAACCCTCATCAGGTTGTCCTTACAGTATACCGTAATTCATTTACAAAGTGTTTGAACATTCATAAATATACCACAACCATTGGAAAGGAGAAAGGAACACTCTGAATGACAATTCATGAGTTACTTATTCCTGAGGTCCCTTAAAACCTCAACCAGAGTAATCTATTACTTGAAATAATGGACCTCTGATCACTGTGATTCCTAGAAACATCGCAACAAAACTCATCACGTCAGTGTTTTTTTGGTGATCATTCCTAGAGTGTCTTCCCTATTTCATCATCCTTAGTTTAAGAACATTGGTATGTGATTTGAAAAACCTATATTACAACTATACATGTTAAATTTACATCCTTCAAATTCTGTCACTATCTGCCGAGTGCCTTTAAAGGAAGGATGCATTGTGTTAGTACCTTATTGAATATTCATCATTAATTATATTATTCAAAGATATAAGGTTCTATAACCCTTAATTAATACCAATTTTCAGAAAATGAGTAAGGATATAGGGTTCCATAACCCTTCTTGACTTCTATGGGTTTAATTCATGCTCTCTTAATAGATTTTCATCTAATAAATACATACTAATATAATATCCTATAATACTTCCTATGTTGTTGGGATATGATATTTGTAATATAAACCATGAATCTCACCAAATGAAATAGTAAATGACTTAGAAACCATGATGAAACTGATTACTATTTTAAATAGTATATATATGGTGAATTCCTAAGTCTAGAGACCCATATCAAAAATATTATAATCTAATATTTTTTGGAAACCATGCTCCTCGTGAAGACCATTTACCCCCATTTACCCTTCAAATTATAATTCCTATTTTTAAAGATATTGTCATTCCATGTGAAGATATATCATTCAAGTAAATTATAATCACATTTTTTAAAGCTATCTCCAATGTTAATACCACATGAAAATTCAATCTTTTATCTATTGGGATGTGCTTGATCATCTGATAACTCTTTTTTATCACATTAATCATGAATCATGAGGGATTAGATATATTCAGTGATCATTTAAATAACATAATAAATATCCCTTAAAAACTAGTCATACACATTGGCATAAGTCTACAGCTTTTTTAAATCATGTGTAAATATTCTCCTTAAGTGTAATCATTGTTTCTAATCCATAAACATTCCTTGGATTGCATGAATAATGAAGGCTTTAATTCCAACTAAAAATTGGATATGTAGGAAACCATCCTAAGGTTTTATCCCCATATCTAAAACATTTTTCTTGATACTTATATGATTATATATTACCCATATGTTCTTTGAAGTCTTGATGATTTCATTTTCAAATACCCCAATACATTCTTTATGGAGACATATTCTCCATAGGTATTTTCATCATAATCCCTCAATGCGACTTTAGTGTGAAATACCCACTCAAATATTAGGGATAACTTTGTGTGTATTCCTTTATTAAATATTATGGTATCCCCAATGATTAATCACGACTCCCATGAAATGTTTCCAATCGTTCTCTATCTCCTTTTTCTCAAATTTATCACTACTCATGTGGGAATTTTTTTTGATGATGCTTTTTCCATCCCCATGTTAAAAATTACCAAATATTTTTCTCCTTTTAGATGTAAGTCCAATAAAATTATATCTACTTAATAATTCCATCTTTATAATGAAATAACCTAAAGTATCCTCATGTGTATAATCCCCCAATATAAAATATATTGATGTATCTTTCAAAACACATAAATTTTAAAAAAATACATGGGTTTTGATTCCTATTTTCACAAGATATGTAATAAACTTCTTTGAGTTTCAATCCCAATTAAAAACATAAACTGATACTCTTTATGGAGATAAAATCTTGAATTCCTAATTATGGAAAAAAACTAGAGCATCATAAATAGATTTGTGAATAAAAGAAAACATATGATGCATGTAGTAATCCACAACAACATATGGATTCAATAAAGTAATTTCCATAAGGATAACTAATCTTGTATTTGGTCTTTTAAATGATTCATGAACATGTCATAGATATATAATATATTCCATGTGTAATAAATAATTCCCCAAAACAATGTGAAATGATCCCAAAATCCTATCCACTCAACTAATGTGAGTTCTTACGTATCATTGGTAAGAAACCCTAATAACCACCTATTGTTCTAAAGTAGCATCATATCCCATTAAAGATGTGGGATCTTGGGAGTGTTTCTATAGATAAACTTTACTGTCCTGAATGATTGTGAGACTATACTAATATTCAAATAATCAATAATCATGCCCCATGTCAAGTATGAAAAGTCATATCTTATGATATCCATGTCATATAAGATTATAAAAAAGGATAAAGTTGAAGAATATTTTAGATAGAAACAAACCCTATGGATATCATTCCTTATATGGGTGTCAATAATTATATATTATAGAGTACCTAGTTTGAAGATCATTTTTTGATTTTGTTTTTAGAGATTCCAGTGATCTGATTCAATGGAATATCTCATAGAATAACTATTTATAAACACCTAGATGCAAGTAGTTCAGTAAACCATCTAATGGAATTAAATGAATACACTAAGGAATAATATCTAATCTCTTTGATATAGTTACAAAAAGGATCATGAAAAAGATCTTATTCAGCATGTTTTGACGATGTTTTGTAAAAGCAGTTGATATAATGAAGACATTGTGACATAGTATAAATTCAATGGGTTTCTAATAATTATAGTAAGATTCCATGTAAGTGTGTAATTCACTATGGGTAGTAGGAAATTACTAGCTGTGTTATATCACTTTCATTATATAATGCATAATCATTTTCTTGGGATAATAATTGATTTCAACAAGGTTTAGTTACCCATAATGGGATCAAACCGTTTAAAAACACCATTTGATTATCTTTAAATTAAAATTTACATTTAATGTTGTTTTTGTGTGATAAATAAGAGATAAACATATAAATTTATATTATAATAAGTTACATGGGTTTAGATATTGAGATACGTTATTTAAAATGGTATAAGATTTCATTATTAAGAATCCTATAAATATCCAGTCACAAACGATTCACCCAACCTCTTAGGTGAGTACATTTAATTCGTTTAAAATATCATCTCATATCATATTAGAGTTTCCTCTTGTAGGATAAAATTTCTATTTCCTATTGTTTTTATCAGATTAATATAAATTACATATTTGAATATAGTTTTTATGAGTTTCAGATGAAAAATTCAATATTTTAACTTTTGTTTACAAAAATATACGTTTTAGATAAAACATCGAATAATTGGAAGATAATATAAAAAAATAAGATAAAAAATAATTCAAAAGAGAAATAAGAAATATATGTACTATATAAGGTTAGTTATAGTGGTATTTGTTTAGGTAAATCTAATGTTTTTGATGCCTTTGATGAAAAATTTCATAATGTGATAAGGATAATTACATTAAATCTGTTAAAATTCATTTCTATGATGTTAATGATTATATGATGAATTTTGAAATTTTGGTTTTCACTTATATATTTTAATTTAACACGGGACTTTATAAAACTCAATATTTTATATAATAGAAATCCAATGCAATGAAGATGCATTGGCTAATATGTTTCAAAAGTAGAAAAATCTCAGAATTGTTTTTGATGCCCTGAATAAATACGATTTACTTTGATATGAAATATTGTCATCAATTATGGAAGAATTTAAAAAGTGTATTTGTGAGAAAATATTAATTATAGATGTTGTTTATGTAGTGATCCTTACATTTGAAATTTATTTAAATCCTCCATGGACATTAAATATTTTCAATTAGAAATTATGTCTTAAAGTGTGAAGGATCCCTAAAAATCGATAAAAGAGGAAAGTAATATACAGTAAGATTATATTAAAAAAAGTAAATTTTATTTTTTATATATGGTGTGATTATAATAATACCATAATAATTATATAAGTATAAAATTTATTATGTTGAAAATAAATATGATAAGTCTATAAAATATCCAAACAAAATCTTTAAATGTTACTGAACAATATGTGTAGACACAAATTGTTTTAAAATATATTTACATCTCAAATGAATATATGTACCATAATGAATAACTTGACATCATATGAATATACATCTTCTACAAGATCGTATAAATATATAAAACATGTTCTATTTAATATAGTTTGTACTAATGTCGATTCATTTTCTAGTGTTGGTGTAAAAGAAAATTATATAATAATTTGGGTAGTTAAAATTATAATCAATCCACCACCACATGAAAGTCAAAAAACAGTAATATTAAGAAGAGAATCTCCCAAATTGGTGCTAAAAAGGGGCGACGATGGTCTGGCTCTGCACGCCTTGGATGATTTCCTCTTTGGGTTCCTTCTGCAAGTGGTTGGAGATTTCTTGTGGATGGTGGTGGGGCTGTTTTTCGACGGTGGCTCCGGTGAGAGGTGAAGGTATCATAGTGTACGAGTTTGTCTTCTTGGTTACTTCTAGTGATTTTTCTCTCTTTCAGTTGAAATTATCAAGTTGGAATGGTTGAATTTGATGGTTGTAGATGCTTTGATTTGATTCTGTGTTAAAGGATTTTGATGTGTTCGGTGAAGTTGTTTTGTTTGTTTAGTTTGGTCATAGAGGTGGGAAGTTAGTGCAACCAGACTCAGTCACTTGGAACAGGCTCAAAGGAGAATTCAGAGCAGGAGGTTCCCCTTTGCAGTGCTTTTTGGATTTAGGTTTTTGATAGGGTATGGCATCAACCATCAGATCGGGCATGTTGTTTGACACATGACACATTCTTTATAATTATCCTTGCAAAGTTAGAGTGATTCCACATGATTTTATGCTGGGTATGGGATTCTCTGGTTCTCAGTCTTGGGTTTCACTCTTTTTGTCCTTCAGTAATGATTGTCCTAAGTCCATAAAGTCCTTTGGGTTCCCCCCTTCTTCCCTTAAAAAGACAGATTTATCAACAATAAAAATATCTGAAGGCCTTCAGGCCGTTGGATGGATGGTACTTAAAACAATTATTTTTCAGTCCGAAATTAATAATATACTCAATCTAGTCATATTATTGAAAAAAGAAAAAGAAAAAGGTTTTTTTTAAATTTCTAGTGAAATTAGAGGTTTATATATAAATTTATATTGTGTCAGATTAATGTTTTAATATAAAAAACCGTAAACATCCTATACTCATAGAGGATATATTTTATTGAAGAAATAATACATATAAATGAACATGGATAAGAAAAATAAAATTCATTCCATGATCTAGCTCTTATAGATAAAGTAACAAAGAAAATTCAAATGTGGAATGTTTCTATAGTTAATTGACATCTGATCTTATCCTATAATCTAATGTTTCTATAAATTAACAAAGAAAATTGACATCTGATCTATAGTTAATTGAAATATGATCTATAGTTAATTTACATCTGATCTATAGTTAATTGACATCAATAACTAATATAGATATAGATTTTTCTAACTATTCTAGAAAAAAATAATATATCCCTCAATAACTAATTTTAGTTGTTTTTATTTCCATTAATCGTGAACTTATGTATTGGTTAATGCAAAATTAGATGATAGGATAAGATCCAAATGACTGTGGAAGTTATTTCCATTATGAATAATGTAAAAGAATAAATGAACATGGAAACTAATTTCTTTGGTTAGATAAATTTATAGAAAAAAATTGACATCTGATGATTTTAGGAATAATTTTAAAATAAGTAAAGACAGGTGATGAAAGAAATTTCTATAATAGTATATATTTTATGTTTAGATATACAAGAAATTCCAAAACTTTTGAGAAGAATACAAGGATGAATGGGGTTTTGAGAAACCATCCAAGTTTTTTTATCACAAAGGATGCTCAAAAAAGTGAAAATATCAAGTGAAATGTTAAATTTTGTTTTTATTAAAGAAACAATTATAGCTATAGTAAAGTCACGACCCTTCCCCCAGGGCCGATTCCATGACTACCCCAAACCCACCATCTATAGGTCAGGGGTTGGTGACTACCACCATAAGGAATATCCCTAAAATTGGGAAGGCGTTGCCTTTAAACCTATAAACACACAGACCATGTACACGAGAAGATTCAAACCATGTAGTAAAACTGTAGTAGTAAAAGTGTGTACTAAATGTAAAGGGGATGAAATACATGAAAAACTAAAAAGATACATGCAATAGAAAAAAGATCACGAGATCTTCCACAAAGGATCCTACCTGTAGGGTTGGTAAATCTTGTCTATACAACTCTCCATGACAACCGGTCACCTCCGTGTACCACCTGGTCCTTTCCCCCAAATGTCCCATCAAAGCTTCTCGTCGTATGTACACGACACAACAAGGTGCAGGAGAATCCCATGTAGTGGTGAGTATAAAAATACACTGTCGGGACCCAGAGACCCCCAAAGTTCTCTCAGAATTCCACAAAGGAAAACCAAAAAGAATGATCTCAATCACAAATCACAAAGGAAAAGACATAGCTCAAACCAGGTATACAACTAAGAGATCAGGAATAAATATTATTAGTCTTATGATACATTATTTTATTCTATTTTTATGTTTCCACAACTGATCAATGATGAAGTTGTTCCATTGTCAATCCACACAGGGTCCCTATGATGCTGGTCCATGATGGGTCGCTCTAAGGATGATCCTCATTGGGTCTTGCACAATTTATCAACATAGGGTAACTAGAATGCTGATACACACAAGGTCCCTGTGGTGCTAATCCACACAGGTTCACTATGATGCTGATCCACACAGGGTCGCTATGATTCTTATCCACACAGGGTCGCTATGATGGTGTTCCACAGAAGGTCGTTGTGATTTTGATCCACACAGGGTCATTCTGATGTGGATGCACATAGGGTCACTATGATGCTAATCCACACATGATCGCTCTTCAGTTGACAACAAAACACATGGTTTCTTTCACTCGGTGTTCTTGAGATCTGTAGAATCTTCTCCGCAAGATATCAGTCATGCCTAAACTTCCATGAATTTTTTCTGAGGAGTAACTGAAAAGACCTCTGTGATGTAAGTTTTCTAATGCCATAGATAGTGCATTAATCAGATGCCTGATCTCTGAGTTATATGTATTTTAGTACCGAGGGCCCGTTTGGATTCAGGTTCAATCCACCCCAATCTTACTCCAAATTTCTCCAAAACTCATGTGGAGTATCTCAGAAGGATCTTCTCGTTCTGAGGATTCCAGAACCGCATAAGGTTCGTCAAAAAGATGTATGGTTTTTTTAGATATGGCATTTTATACATATATGGGAAGAAAACGGTTCTAGGTCTGGTCTGACCTGATCAGAATGACCCGACACAGCCAGACCTAGGCCGTCTTTACCCAGTTCGGGGTCCGACCCAGTTCGGGTCTGTCTTGGGTCCAACCTAAAACGGATGGGCTGTACTATGTGGGTTGGGCCATGGCGGGTTCGGCCCGCTGGGACGCAGACAGGCCCAACCTTCCTTGGCTGGGTGCGGCTGACCGGGAGGTCCGGTCCGATAGCTAGCGCAGCCCCCAGCTAGGTAGCCTCCCTCCTTTCCAAATGAAAAATCCATTCAGGTTCCTCAACCGGTGTCGCCACGTGACAATGCGTCGCCCTAATTTCTTCGTGACCGACTGATACTGGCCACCCCACTTTCCACTGCGATGCCTATAGGTTCCACCTCTCTTCCACAACCATCATCATTTCTCATCGGTGCCGATCCGTAGGTGCCGTACTGGCGGGGCTTCTTCAAGAAACTTTGTGATCTATGTTGATCTGTTTTCCCTTATTTTCACACCTACGGGCCTCAAGGGACGCTACCGTTACTACGTGGCTCCCGAATTCAGGATTCCATCTAAATGAAAATCTTCCCCCAAAGAATGTGAAAAAAACCAATGTGGTGGATGGTCTAGGCCTTGTTCATTGGGACTATACCCTCCACATTTGAATCATATTAAGTGGGTAACAACAAATTCATCACAAAGATAAATGTAAACCCATTCAAATATTTGGCAACAACCACACAAAATTTTATACGAATCGCTAATCAACTCATTTTGTTTGATGTATGTTTTTCATGCTATTAAAAAATTAGGAAATGAATCAAGAATTTACTTAAATTTAATAACCTCCCCTACCCTAGATTCAGAGATGATGTCACGGTTGTGGAAGGAGGATCTATGTTCGTTGAAGCCACATGCTTTTTTTGATCCCAAATCAATTATTCCAGTGACATTGTTCAATTTTCCGTTCTTCATTGGAGGGTAGTTCATTATTTGGTTCTTCGTCAAGGATTCTCCTTTGATCCACCAATCCTCCTTTTTTCCAATGATTGTATAATTTAAAGGAGAATATAAGAGTTTAACTCTATTTTAAATTAATGGTTTTTTAATTGGAGTATTTAGTAAATCTTATTAATTATACTAATGGTGGTTACACATCCTATGTGTAACCTAGCATTTAATACCCCTTATAAAATGCCTGAACACCTCCGTTGTCCTTGCCACCATTTCTCAAGAGGTGGTAAAAAAATAAAATAACAATTTTATGTTATTTTATTATTCTTTAAAAAGTTTGTAAAACTATATTTTTCTCTCGACCTACTATGGTCGAAGTTAAGATTCCCTTCAGTGAATCCTGACACTACGAGTTCAACAGTGACCTCAAGTTTCAATTCCAAGCATCAATTCAAAAGATAGAAAGTCACACTCACACGTTTACTGAATGTATATTAATAAAAGTGTAAAATTGAATTCTGGGCACACTAGACATCGGAATAATGGGTTGTCAATTTTCATAGACTCTTAATATTCCCAAATAATTTAAAAAAATTATATAGAATTTCTGGGTCTTTACATTCTCCCAAACTTAGGAATTTTTGTCCCTGAAATCTATAACCAATCTTGGGGAAGAAATGGGGCTATTGAGAACATATATGAGCCTCCCGCTCACATGTTCTCTCCTAGAGATTCCTATGCTACCAATGAACTCACACCCAAGGAATCGACCACCCACAAAAAATCCACTCCTGTTGATCCCCTATCTCCACTGAGAACTCCGCAAACGTCGCCCCATCATCGATTTTCAGCTCACCCCTATCGATAACGTGCGATGGATCTTGCAAGTACCTCATCATCTACGACACATGGAAAACATTACGTACCCGCAACATGTATGGGGATATAGCTAGACGGTATGCCACCTCGCCTACTCTTCTTAGGAACTGGAATAGTCTGATGAACCTCATAGATATATTTCCACCCCGACCAAACCTCCATAGTCCGTTTTGGGGTGAGACCTGTAGGAAGACATGGTCCTCTCTTCAAACACCAATGGTCTCCTTGTTCTGTCAGCATAAGAATTCTGCCATCTCTGTACTGTCTTCATCCCCTCCTAGATGATCTTCACCTTATCCATGGAAGTCTATACCAACACATGACCCATAAGTGTTGGCTCCTCTAAGTATGTCTAAAATAGGGTTGATCTGCATAGTTTCCCATACAAGGCCTCAAATGGAGCCATGCCAATGGTGGAGTGATAACTATTGTTGTAAGTGAACTCCACCAGTGGCATGTGGACCTCCAAAATGCAACCGAAATCAAAGAAACAAGCACGAAGCATGTCCTCGGGTGTTTGTATGGTCCGCTCCATCTGACCATCTATATGAGGATGAAAGGCGGTGCTCAAGCGTAGCTGAGTCCCAAACACCTTAGGAAATCCATTCAACATGTTATATGTAAAATGATCGTCATGATCCAAGACGATCGTCGATGGAACCCCATGAAATTATACTATCTCTTATATGTAGAGGCTACCCAAGATCTGCAATAATCCCTACTCTCGAATGGGTAGGAAGTTTTCCAACTTGGTGATTTAGTCAACTATCACCAAGATGGAATCATGGACCCTAGATGTACGTGTTAGCCCTGTCATGAAGTCTATGAAGATACCATCCCACTTCCACTCTGACACCTCAAGTGGTTGTTCTAAGACTTCTAGTACCTGATGCTTGACCTTCAATTACTGAAAAGTGGGGCATCATGAAATGAACTCCACCAATGCTTTCTTCATCTGTAGCCACCAGTATTGACGCAGGAGATCCTGTTACATCTTCGCCACACCTAGTTGTACCGCCAAAGGCAATTTATGGAAATCTCTCAACACCTCCTCCTATAACATCACTGGTGAAATAGTTCATCTTCTAAAGAGAATGAAATTCTCCCCCATTTAGAAAATCCATCAGGATCTTATCTTGAGGATATTTGAGCACGTCGGGGCTCACAGTCTACATCGCCATGTTGTGCCTATATGACTTTCTGAAGTAGAGGGGGAGTAACTGTCATAGACTGGAGGTAAGCTGCTTCATCACTATCTATGAAGGATAATTGAAATGTGGCTAGCTGATCTGTCACCTCACTCAGTAAATGTAGACCAGACCTCTTACTGAGTGCATCTCCTACTACATCCCCCTTCCCAGAAGTGTATACTATAACTAAGTCGTAGTCCTAGAGGAACTATAGACATCATCGTTGTCTTAGGATTTGGTACATTTGTGAGAAGATATACCTATGACTCTTGTGATCAGAGTAGACATTAAAACGTTCACCCATCATGTAGTTTCACCACATCTTTAGTGAATATAGAACTAATTCGAACTCTAAGTCATGGGTAGCATATTTCTTCTTGTGCTGTCTAAAATTCTATGAGCCATAGGCGATCATCGCTTTCTCCTACATCAGGAAACAACCTAGTCCGGTCCCTGATGCGTCATAGTAGACTACATACCCAATGCCCTATTTTGGTAGCCTCAAGATAGGGGTAAATCTTCAGTCTCTAACACAACTCCTGAAAACTATGTTGGAATATCTCCATCCACACGAAGGTATATACATTATTTGTGAAAGTTGAAAATGGTGTCACAACTATGGAAAATATGGAAATGAATATCCGGTAGTACACAACCAATCCTAGGAAACTTTACACCTCGGTCACACTCCTAGGTGGATCCCAAGAAAGAACTACCACTATCTTTGTTGGATCCACTAAAACAACTAACACCAAGGTAATGTGTCATGGGAAGTTCACTTCCTGTATCTAGACTGGCAGTTTAAGAGTATTCCGTAAATATGGTGCTCTCGGAGGGTATCTAGAACTAACTTTACATGCGTGGCATGATCCTCCTCCGATGCCGTGTATATTAAGATGTCATAAATAAATACTACCATGATGCAATCGAGGTAAGGATAGAGGATCCTATTCATGAGTCCCATGAACACTGATAGGGAGTTGGTCATGCCAAAAGGCATCACCAGAAAATCATAGTGGTTATACCGGCATCTGAAGTCTATCTTCAGTATGTCCTCATCTCATAACCTGAGCTGATGATTGCCTAATCTGATGTCTATCTTTGAAAACCATCGAGCTCCCTTCAGTGGGTCGAAGATATCATCCATCCTTGAGAGTGGATACATATTCCTCACAGTCACCTAGTTCAGGTGCCGATAGTCCATGCTAAGCCTCAGACTCTAATATGCCTTCTTAGTGAACAAAATTTGGGATTCCCATGGAGGAACCATGTTCTTTATGAACCCTTTCCTCTAGAATTCCCCCAGCTCTACCCATAACTCAAAAATATCAATGGAATCCATCCGATATGCTGGTGTAGATATTGGTGCCATCCTAGGGTACATTTTGATTTATAAGTCTACCCCTCTGTGAGGATGTAGTCCTGAAACATCATCAGGAAAGACATCAGCATACCGGTCTACCACTATAGGATAACTCGGACTCCTCACGTCAACTACTCCGAGGGTAAGGATAGCTAACTAATGAGTGATCGGCTGCACCCCCCTCCATGAAAGTCCACCATCTACTAAAAAGGTTCCCTTCGCATCGATGAATGAAACATTAATTCCATCCTCACAGACACACCACACATTTCACCTAAAACAGAAAATATGAGCATGAACTCTAGATAACCAGTCCATACCCAAGATGACATCGTAAGGCCTTGACGCTGCTAATAAAAGATTCCAACCAAATATATCACCTCATAGAGTAAGCTGACACTCACAACACCAGTGTGTAATCATCAAATATTCTTCTGTAGGTGTCTCTTACTGTAAGTATTGAGCCAATGGCTCTACCATAATATTCGAGCACCGAAGGTGAGCCATGTAAATGAAAGAGTGACAATAACCTGTGTCTATAAGTACTGTAACCAGGGTGGAGTAGACAGAGATTGTATCTTTAATCATCTCTTGAGCACCGTGGTCATAGGCCTCAGTATCCTAAAGCTGTGCTCATCCTAGTTCTCATGCTTCCTAAGGTTGGGGTGGTCCTCCTAGAGGTGGTCTCAATAGAAAATAAAATCACCACCCACCACCTACAGCACGAAATTCTATTATAATACATACGCCACCATATAGTCATACTCACTAGAATATCTGCCTCTTCCTCAGTGGTACCTTGACCATCTGCTGATCATCGGTATGGTAGGTTGGGTAGTAATGAGCCATGTGACCCTGCCCACCGCATGTAAAGCACAGTCTACTCTTCTGCTGGCCTACTCTACCATGTGAGTTCATCACCTCCGACCTTACATCCTGGGGTCATCCTCTAGAAGTTCTGGCCCACTTGGACCTCATCATTATCTCCCTAATGCCTGCTGCCGATGACTCGACTACCTGTTGTCTAGTGATGGCTCTCACTGTCGGTGCCTACTCTGCTAAGAATCTCTCCACCAATAAATATCTCTCAAGTACTCCATCCTGTGTCAGGATATTTAGTGATAAAATCGAAACTCTGATCTCCTTCCAGAGACCCGGCTCAAAGGTCCATGCCTTGAAGAATGTATTACTTACCATGTCGGTGGAGTTGTGATAGAGGTCAGTGAATCTCACCATGTACTGGGCTACTATCATGTTGTCCTACTATAAGTGTAGGATATCCTGAATACACATAGATCATAGGGTCACTAGAAAAAAAATCCACCTTGAAGAGTCCCCCAATTTCCGTCTAGGTGAGGGTCACCTCGTCATGTAACTAGAGTGTCAAGATCCACCATTTCCCAGACGTGACCTGGGTAAGACTAGCATCTAGGATCAAAATCTGCTCTGCTGGTGTCCCAACTAGGTGGAAAACCCTAGCCACAACCTCTAACCAGTCCTCAGTTGCCTGGGGATCTATTTTGCCTCAAAACCTCATAGGCCTCTTCCTTTGGATCTTTTTAAATATGCTCAGTCAGCATGAACCATTTTCTAGTGGGGCTGGAGGAAACTGTTGCCCAATGGGTAGAGTTGATGCTGGTGCACCACCCGAATTTGTTATCGTTGTAAGAGGGACCTACACCGAAGCCTCATTGTTCGGTGGTCCATCATTATGAAATCTCTTGGAACCCTAGTTGAATGTCTACGTGGAGGCATCCAGAAAGAAACAGGTGTGCCATGGTCAATACGTTATTCCTGGTGAACCGAATCAAAATAGATCAGAAGTAAAGCATTTCTAAAACACATGCTTTCAGTGTTTTCATGCACTGAGTTGGAAATCAGAATTTAGGGTCCATGTGTATGGATACATCAGCCGCATCACCAACATTGGACTCCAAGAACTTAAAACCACACTCAAAACACTTAACACTATTACTCTATTGGAAAGATAAGAGTCATAGTTCTATCGTAGAACCGACTCCTCTGATACCAGTTTTCTACAACCCGTCCCCCTGGGCCGGTGCTGTGGCTACCCCAAGCCTACCTTCCATAGGCGAGGTGTTGGGGACTAGCACCAAAAAGGAATATCCCTAAAAGTGGGAAGGCATTGACTTCAAACCTGTAAAAACACAGACCAAGAAAATGACAAGATGAAAACCACGTAGTAAAACTACAGTGGTAAAGATTTGTACTAAATTTAAAGGGTACTGAATACAAGATGAATTGGGGTTCGATAACACCAAAAACCACTATGAACCATCTTCTTCCAATGAGGATCTCATCTTGTCACTATGTTGATGTGACAACCACATGATGATCCTGAATCTCACGTGCAATCTATTTCCCTATGTACAAATTAGTCTGTGGGATTACCCCATATGTAGGATCTTCCTGAGGTGGTTATGTTTTGGGGTCCATAATTGGTATGTTAAGTGACTTTCTCAACATAGTTGATGGTTGAATGGTTGTGAACCACTTTTTTGTAAAACTCACATATACATTCCCTTGAACATTTTAGAATCAGTTCTCAATCTATTCACATGTTTTTTCTCATATTACAAAAAATGTTATATATGTTCATATAAATAAATAAATGATATATTAGACATGAATCTCCTAAAAAATTAACTAAAACTCAATGGAATCATATATAAAAACCCATGATATTCTTTACAAAATTTATAGATATCATCACACATCTTGTGTCTATAGATAGTAACTTGATCCATGTAATATATGGACATGACATGTTCCTTTTAAGGATAATTCAACTAGTACATGAAATATACCAA
This sequence comes from Viscum album, assembly GCA_963277665.1. NCBI lineage: Eukaryota > Viridiplantae > Streptophyta > Magnoliopsida > Santalales > Viscaceae > Viscum > Viscum album. The sequence goes on along the minus strand of OY728119.1, from coordinate 1,643,495,129 downwards.
ACAAATAGTCATTATGTTATTTAAATAGAAGGTGGTTCACAATCTAACCGTGTAAAAAAATACACATAACTTTTTCTTCATGTATTCCCATGTACATCTACTTTTTTTTTATCAAAATACACCATATCCGCAAAAGTATATAAAAATCAATAGAAATAATGAAATATGGGTTTGAAGGGTTTTTTATATAATTAAGGAACTAAAATAAAAATATTTGAAGGGGAAAAATATATGGAATCCAAGACTAGAGGAGGGTTTCTGTGTATTTTGTGAGAATACATGTAGAAGTGGGAAGAAAAGTAACAGACCATTTGATTAAGAAAGGATATTGATTAGATTTTACCCAGACTACAAGATGTGTAAGGTTATGGGGACACCAACTATACTTTTTAAATATAATATTTATACAAATAGAGTGTATATAAATATACATAATTCACACTCATTGAAATGGTAATACAAGTAAGAAACACCACCATCATACCCATAGTGGGGTTTGAATCAGCGATTGGTTCAATACCACTGAAAGACCATAACCATTAGAGTAAAGTATTAAACTCTATTTTTTTTACATTTTTGTATTTTTTGTTTATATAAATACAAACAAGGTATAATATATTTAACATAACAAGTGGGTTTCTTTAAAAAAATAGATGAAATTGTTCAAGAATAAAGGAATTGAACCTAGTTCTTTTTGGACCTCAGTCAAGACCTAATATGTTGATCTAATTCTGATTTTTTTGATTTTTTTCCGATTTTTTTTATTTATGAAAATATTACACACCATCTTACAACATAAAAGTGGAAAAAATGACACCTGTACTAATAGTTTCTTAAAGGAATTAGAATTAGTAACGTATCGAATGTCCTTGAATGATTTGTGCATCAAAACAAGCATATTGTTTTAATTTAAATAATTTCATTTCATATATATTATAATTTATATTGTAATAAAATCTCACATATATAAAATGAAACAATATTTTTTCTGATTCACTCTCTATATTCATAAAAATGTATGTATTTGGAAGGATTTAAAGACATAAATACTAAGAATTAGGTGTAAACACTTATATTATAACTATATGCCCTGAAATTATTTAAAATAGAAAAAAGAGGGTTATAATTAGAATATAGGTTTCCTCCCCAAAACCACTTTTATTTAATGTATTTGGATCAAGATGAGAATGAGTACATATACATTTCCTAATATACGATGTGTTTTGTTCTATTCAACCACCACATTTGTCTAGTGCCTTCTTCTTATAAAGTGATGTCTTGTTCTTTAGGAGGAAAAGGTGTGTCATGTTTTACCCCACTATATACTTGAAGAGTATTATAAAAAGAACTAATTATTTTGGTCTCTTCATGTTCCAAATAATTGGTATACCATTCATCAATATTAAATATTTAAAAATAATCATAATACCTTTTTGAGTGGGTAGAGTTTCACTGAGTAATCAAAATTTGATGGATATTTAATTTCCATATTATTATACTGGGATGTGTCCCCATTTTCATTTTTAATATATGATTTTTTTGTGAAAAACATTATTTCTAGTAAATTACCGCTCACAACACTATGTAATTCATTATTTTAAATGTAAACAAGGTTATCATATTTATATGTAATAAAATCATTAGAATTTGTTATTATTTTGGAATTATTTTCAAGAAAAATACCATGTAATCATAACCATTTAGTTAGGTCCAAATGAAATTAGGTGAAATATTCAATAATGGTATATGAATGTTCATTTACATTTGTGTAAAAATATATAATGGAAGAAGGAGGGTTATAAAATATACATCGATAGTCCTAAAATTTCAATTAACTATCAACAAATTCATAGTAATCCTTTCGACATGCATATGGTGTTATTAGATCATATAGATGGGAATCCTATCCAATTAATACCTACCAAAATACATATTTATATGAATGAATTGGGATGAGAAATGCGTAATCTGAAGATAAAATAATGATAAAATAGGAAAAAAAAATTTCCTAAATGAAATGAATTTATATGAACACATATATTGGATCTGTCTCCAAAAATTGGTCCAAAATTTAATATTCCTATTACATGGAGGGAAAATTTATTTTAATTTATTTTTCTATAAAATCATAGTATCATGGTCATCCCACATAGATGTATTTCTATAGTCGCAAGGTAGTGAGTCTAAAATTATTATTCATGAAACAAATAGTGGGGATGGAAAAAGAAAAAAAAGAGTGGAATGAATACTGGATAAATTAATAAAGTAACAATTATATAAAAAATGAATAAATAATCTTTTGGGAGTTCATTTTTGATAAGGGTTTATTATAAATATTTATATTTAGCATAATAGGTTATTTTTGAAGTCTATTTACCATATGTAATCAAGTTCTTATTTTTTCTTGGTATGATAATGTGTAAAAGAATTCTTAAAAAAATAATCACTTACTATAGTAATAATATTATTTAAAAATGCATATTTATTATTTTAATAGGCATACCTAATGGTCATGGGTTCTCAAAAAACAATTTCATTATTTTTCTGCAATTTTTCACTCATATTTTTTATATGATGTATCCTATGAATTAAGAATTTTATTTTAATAAATAGATAATAAAATTAATATCATAATAAAGATAAACATATTAAAACCATCAACAAATCATGATTACAATCTCATAATGGTATGGACACGCCTCCTTTTACCATCTCATAAGGATGGGGAGGATATAGTATTGATGAAGAACAAAATTCTTCCCATGGGTACAATATGATAAAAGAAATATATGAAAAATATAGATAAACAATGAAAATAAATAAAAAAACCTAGATCCTTAGGGTGATTAAATTCTGAGAGTGTAACACGTACCCCCTTTTTGAAAAAATTTAAATTTAGAGGTGAATGCCTATTTTTATTGGGAATATAATTTACATGTATTTTACCAAATTACATGTTGTGTAATATAATTAGTGGTTCATTTTTTTATTCCATTGGTAGTTGAATTACTTAAGTTTTGCATTGAATAATTATGTGATGTCTGTTATGTGGTGTAGTGACATGGGGTGTAGAACTAGCATTCAAGGAATGCAGTACAAATTTCTCCAAAAACTACTTATATAATGAGAATAATAATTTGTACAATAGTTGACACAACATTTTCTTGTTGAGATGGAATATAAGAATGTACTATAGTTTATTGAGTCATGTATCTTACAATTGTAAAAAGTGTGTGCTTATTAATTACATGTCATGTAGTTTCCTTTTATGATCAGAATTTTTTTTATCTATTCATTCAGCTATGGAAATCTAAAATGTTCCAAAATAATGACACATTTGAATCACATTGACACATAGATACAACATAATTTTAAATTTTTATTCATAAAAATACACCAAAATAGTATAGAATAGTCAAGTGAATCAAAAATCTATAAATAATAAACAATAAATAAAAAATATACTTAAGAATAATTTAGAGGTTATTGAAGATAGACTCTGAATGATTCATATATTTTAAATTTTAAGATACAATATTTTAGAATTTAGAAGAAAAAATTAAGAAATAATGATCGAGATACATAATATAATGATAATAAATTTCAAGTCTTTATTAGATTATCTCATGACTAAAGAATAATAAAAAGGTGTTAATAGAATTAAATCATAAGATCTTATGGCTACCTTAGAGTAACAATATTTTACTTATGAATAAATTATAATTAAGGAAAAATAAATTGAAGATATTATGAATGGATTTTGAGGATGATTTTATGTGAATTTAACAAAATAATTAGAAGATAAATATTAGGAGTTTAAATTATATGTTCAAGAAGATATTATTCATCATTTCAAATATCACTATTCTATAAAAGTTAAAACATGATTAAATATTATTTTAAAAGAAGGTACCATTCCCTATAGATGAAAAAAATATCATAATATATATTTTTTCATGATATATTGGATGATACCGCAAAATAGTGATATTCAATGTGAATATCATGAGGCACTAGGCTGTGATTCTGAAAAGAATCATGCCACAATTAGAATATTACACCACATCAAAATTAATATGGGGGAAAATATATATTTTTTCGTTCCATAAGTTAATTCTTCACACCAAAATTGGTTACAATAGTTTAAACTACAAACATTGGAAAAAGTGAATGTGATTTATGATAAAATTATAATTAAATAGAGGTCTATAATTCTAAGCAATTATTATAGAATTAATAAAGAAATATCATGATGATTTAATGTAAATATTTAATGAGATCTAATGTGTGGAAATTATAGAGTTTATGATAGGGTGTTTTGAATATTATTTTATAAAGATCGAGATATGTGATATATGTATTGAATAATATCTGATCATCTTTAAATAAGAAGATCAAGATTCTAGATTTTTTGAAATTTTCATATTCAAAATATAGTAAAAAATATAAAAAACATATTATTTATATATTATAAACAAGTGGATAATTTTAATAATATAATACTAATGATGATAGAAGTGACCAATTACTATAAATAATATACATTTTTATTATAGAAGAAAATTGGGAGGGATAAACAGAGTGATATCAACATTATGCCCTTATAGATCATATGTTCATAAGGAAAGGAATAATAGAAAAGAGAACAAGAGCTTACCACTTCATTACATCATCATTGTTAATGAAAACATACATTGGTACTGTTTATTATAAGGCTCACTCCGAATTTAAATAATATAATTATTGATTACATATTCAATGCACATTTTGATCATTCTATTATTGAGAGTAAGAGGGTAATATAGATACTGTCACAACTAAAAATCAACTAGAAAGTATCGACCTCAGTTTGAGGAAGAAAATATTTTCATGATGATTTTGTCACATGATGGTGTAAGGAAGAATATTTTGTTCATTATAGTATATGGTAGACCATTATAAGATGTTGAGATCAAATATAAATAATCTATCAAAATAATGAAAAGTATTTTCTATAGACAAACTTATGGGTTTTGGATTATATTTTTGTAATACACACTCAAGTTATTATATTAGTTAATCACTTATATATCAAGATCTATCCAAAAAATAACATTTAGTAACAAATATTATGGTAAATAATATAAAAATATCAAGTTTCATACTCCATTTACATTTTTTATTTCATGTTGTGTGTATGAATTTTATGATTTTTATAAGAACTATTCATCTTAAAAGGTGTAGAGGGTTGAATTTTCAAAGATAAAGTAATTTGGTAAAATATGGTTCTCACTAATTCACTCCCCTATTATCATGCTTGCAAAATCTTATTCACCACATCAATTGGCATCATAAATAAAGTCACCCATCAGATATGATATATTTTTTCTGATTTTTTTATCTATTATGTATGGTGTAAATATTTGAATATGTTTGTGGGATTGTTTGGATAGAGAAATAGAAAGTTTCCCCTATTAATATCAATATGGGATTTGGTTCTATAAAATAATATTCATTATAGAAAATAATACTTAATCTAATAATATGATAAATATTTCATGTATGAAGTGGTACCAAGTAGATTCACCACTAGTTTTATGAAATCGAAGTGGTAATTTATCTTTTATATACTATGACAATTAGGATAAAGAAACAAATATTACAATATTTGATGAGTTTATGAAATTTGAAAAACATTGTGATTTTGACATTGAAATTATAGATTATTTTAAAATATACCAATTAATGTTTTCAATTTAATATTTTAGTTTATCAAAATTCTATATGATAATAAAATTTTGTTTTATTTAGGATATAGTAATGTTGAAAATCATTGGTTGAATAGTTTAAAAAGTGAAACACCCTCATCAAACCTGTTTCATCCATAGAAAATTATTTATTTATATATATGAATTTTTTTTGATAGTTGGTGTTTTTTATAAAATATCAATGGTAATAAATCTAATACAAGTGAAAATTATAATGATAGGACCCATACATTGGAAGAAGAGTAAAGAGTTTCCGTGGGTGAAATGAATTATCAATTAAAGATCAACAAAATTTTAAAAAATTCTGTTTGATATTTTTATGTAATATATAAATAATATAAATTAATATATTATTGAAAATATGAAAATAGAATATTAATACAGATTAAAATTACTTAATTATCCAATAAACATTCTTAATCTAATGTCCACTAAGTTGTATGTCAAATTAAAAAAAAATAGAAAAGTAACCCAAGTCATGTATTCAAAATATATGGATGAAACAGAGGATTCCATTAGAGACTATAATGAAATTAATCTAATTAAATTACTCATATAACTAGAAAAAATTTATTGAAATAAAATTTTGATAAATCTAATACATGCTTGAAGAAAGAGTGAATCATTATATGATAACTTTTTATTTATACTAATGCTATTTTATTTTCTAGTACATGTTACAAAATGAATTATTGATATATATTGGCGGATAAAAATTATTAGAAACCCAAATTAACAAAAATGGTGGACGTGATAAATTATAGGACAAGTTTTTCTCAGACGGTGTTTAAAAGAATGGTGTGTTCTCCAAAAAATCCAGGTGTTCATGATGACTATATTAGTACTCAAATGAGAAAAACAATATTTAGAGTTCATTCTTGGTGTTGTGGATGGTTTTGAAATAAGAAAATGGTTCATTAGAATAATATATATCTATATGATTAAAATTTATATAAGACCTAAATTAAGAGGGATCATACATTAAGTCAATGTATATCATAATGAGATAAAACAAAGTTCATATATTATGATTAAAATGAATAGGTGAAAAAATGTTTTTTGAAAGATTAAATAATTCAATTTAAATTATAAAAATTTAGATATAATGATGACTATTTTTAATTGAATCAACTAATAAAGATGTATAAGGTATTGAAAAATGAATAATTCAAGATATGAAGAAACATATAAGAAATAGATATACGTCTTTTGGGGTGTAAGAGAAAAAAGAAATAAACTTAAGAGGAATGAGATGGATGATAAAATATGGAGAATATTAAACTATTGTAGGAGAAAATTACACATCATGAATCATTTTATGCAATCCATGAACATAAAATATAGTGAAAGTTAGTTGGGAAACGTTTGAGTCAATTAAAGGAATAAAACAAGATTTGTTTTGTTGAATATAACCATGAATTGAAAATAAAATTTCATGAATGGTTTCAAGAAAATGTTTAAAAAATCTTGATAACTCGTTTTGAGGATCTAATTAAATTCTCATATTTATTATTTATATATTTTTATTATTTGGTTTAAATATTTGGATATGGAGGGGAATATAGATCAAGTGTAAAAAAGAATTTTCCTTTCTATGTAACTTTTAAATCTAGTTTTTAATGAAAATAATATTGAGACATGTAAGAAGTCCTAGATTTAGAAAGTGGTCTATATATGGAAAATAAAACAATGAGGATGCATAATTTAATCTCATTATCTATGATATGAATTAAAAATAGTTTACAGGTTTTGAAATAACTCATAACATTGTATCATTCATTAATAAATAAAAAGAGAAAAACCTTTTTCCCATATATGCTGTATATCATTACATTTTATAAGACATTGTCGGTGATTCCTACACATAGATGGAGAACTATAATACTATGTGGATTTTTTATCTTGAGGATAAATACATAATATAGTGATTTAACTAGTATCATTATGTCTCCTTGAATCCGTGACAAGTGGTGTCCAAATGAGATGCTAAAAGGCTATTTTAAAAAGGTAAAACAATGTTCATGGGTTTTTATATTTTAACATTGCATGGGTAGTTGATATGTGATAAATACTTCAAAATGAATAATTGTGATTCTATAAATTTATAATATGCTATAATTTATCATTGTTATGGTACACTAATCACATTATTTTATCCTCTTGTATATATATTTAATATTGTTCTAAAGAATTTGAGATTTATTATTTAATAATAAGAGGAAAATAACATAATATGGGGAGAATTTTCCTTATGATAGATTGTTTGTAATTTGAATTTTTTAAGTAAATGATAGTACTTTAAAATATATATTAATAGACCCAATAAGTATGTTTTTGAGTTAGAACAAGATGCTGAAAAATATTATAGATAACAATGTTGTCTGAATAAATTCACTTTTTTTATAAAAATAGATGGATCTCAAAGATATAGATTTTTTTAATTTATAGCCCACTACATACTTAAAATATGATGAAAACCCTATTAAAAAAGTCTTAGTACTTGTAATCTACAATGGGGTTAATAAATAATGAGTAATATTGATTTTAGTTTAAGTTTTAGATTAAAATCAGTATACGGGATAATATTTATGGATACATCCTATATCCCTCCTTCATTAGTTGGACCTTCACACATTAATCTACATAAATATTTTAATATTTTCACTCTTCCTGAAACCCTACCATCCATCCCCCACATTTCAATTTTTGTAAGGTCCTATCACTCATTAATTGGATTATAAAGTTACTTTTGTCCATACATATTACATTAATGCTTCAAGTCTCCATTATATATATAGTGGATAATTTTAGATTTTATCCATAAATATTTATGGAATGTATGATAATCAGTTTATTTTATTCTCAATATATTTTAATCTGATTTATCGATGAATAAGTCCATGATTTAGCTCAGTCTCAATAATACTGACTCACCAAAATCATTTTAACCTTAGATTTCAAATGGTCCTTTGATTTCAACATAAACTAGGTTATTCAATTCACACACATCTGGGGAAGCTTCCAAGTTTTTAAATCAGTCTTAATTGATTCTTGAATGGTATAGAGGATCGCTATTCTACCATGGATGATAAGAAAAAAGATATGATTGGGTATTCACTTAGTGTAGGGGTATATAAGGGTATGAAGATTCACCACATTTTTTTATTGTGGTTGATGAAGAGTCTCTACAAAATCAATTGAATTCATTGTTCCCTGGACCGAACCCCACTTGTCTGCGATAGTGTGATGGGTATACTATTCTTGAAGTAAACATTAAAACTAATCATGATGTTTTTCAATTAGATAAAATGTTATTTTTATGAAATTAATGCATGGTAATTTTGAATATAATGTCAATATCATCATATTTTCTAAAATTATTAGAAAACCAATTTATATGATCTACCTATCCCCCTATAGGGATGGTTATATTGGAAGCCACATCTAAAATGAAGAAACAAAAAAAATAAAAAAAATCAGATAATTAATGGGTAAATATGAATCTTTGGAATGTAAATAAGAAATTGTTTTTTTTGTAGGGGAATAAGGTAAATGGTAAGAATATTGAGACTAGAAAACAAGAAGTTGTTCTTAGAATAGAAGGTGTTGATGATGAATTTCAACTGGTAATATCACCAGTATTCTCTATTTACGAATTTTACTGATGACGTAAAGTGTTTTTATTCTCGCTCATGAATAATGGGAGTATATGAGGATTTGAATAGGGGATAATCCATTGTCAAAGAAAATAAACAAGGATCTGAATAGATTATCCCAACATATACAAGTGACTGGATACCAAATTGATAATAAAATTCTTATGATCTAAGGTATATGAAAATTATACGAGATAAGGTGTAACATTGTAAAAGTAATCCATAATTATCCACCACCATTAAAACAATGGTGGAATAGTATGGGAAAAGAAATAAACAACTAAACTAGAGTTTATCACCCAGAATTGTCATGAATTTGATGAACCTAATCCTAAAATTATAGAATTTGGACAGATTACAATTTAAAATGATTTAAGTGTTCATATACAACATAAAATCAATGGGGATTTTGGAAGTAAAATGAAGATGGATCTAATACTACATATTCTTTGGGAATACACTTATACTCTATGAAGGAAAATGTTGAAGAGGAAATTAGAATCAAGGCATCCATGGAGTTCTTCAATACAATGTATGAAATAAATATTCTTACTAAAACTAATGTGGATCAAATTGCATAGATCAACACTCATGGTAACATTATACTCTATGATTTTAATATAGGTATGATTTGATTGTATGGGTCTCTAAATATATGGGTAAATATAGCTAGATACATTGAGGTTATCATTCAAAAAGATATATAATGGAAGAAATTTCTTATTTATTGGAGTTTTTATAAGGTTTATAGTTCTTGTATTTTTATATGTTTTTATAATGCTTTATTGTTTTTTTGTTTGACCTCTTTATAGATGAATTTTATATGTCCATGTTCTCATTCAACTACTGTAAGTTTATTTTCTGGGAAATGAAAACAATATATAGAAAAATGTTATTAACAAAAAAATAAATAGGGGGAGATTAGAGGACCCAATTTATTATGAGTTAGGTATTTATTTTTAATAAGAGATAAATTGATTGAAAAGTTGGTAATGAGAATATAGATTGAGTGAGAATATAATACATTGTATGTGAAGATATTTATTTCAAATAAATTGAATATATGTATTGTTTTATATCTTTTCATAGGTTGATATTTATTAATTTTAGGGTTTAAAGAAGAAATAAGCAACAAATATAGGGCTGATTCTACTAATTATTGGGATATTATAGATATATTATATAAAATTAAAGGGAAGTGGTATAAATATGTGATGATTAGGGGGATGGAATTTATGTGGATCAATAATAAGTTTTGGTAAAGGAAATATCTACTACACGCCCATGATATGCGTGAGAAGCTATCCATGAATGAAGCATGCTCAAATTTAAGAGATATTTTTAATTATCTTAAAGATATTAATAAATAATTTTATTAATTTAGAACTAGAAATTTGAATCAATTTTAGATGACTTAATAATTTTGGAGAAGGTTTGGGATCACTGGATTTCACATGTATGATTAATTATGGAATTTTATTGTCTATACAGACATATATACATAATATTGAGTCTATATAAGATTAGATCTATCAAACTGGAACAATGGGAGAACAGTTTTCATGGATTGGGATATGTATGATTAAAAAACATACATATAAGAATAGAAATGTGGAAATAATCCCTATGTATTTATAATATTTATCTTTTAAAGATTCAAATAATGTTCAAAATCAGAGGTAGTGAATAAGATAATATATATTACATAGTATATCAAAGTGATAATGTATTATGTGATGAGACATAAAAATGAGATATATAGAGATGAAAATATGAGTCTCACAACAATGATGATCTATGTTTTTTTTGAACATAAAAAATTATATAGATAAATTACTTTGGAAGCCTATAAGTTATTTTAGAATAATCCATAGGCAACGAATGATAGAATCTAAAATATTCTAATATTTAAATGATTTATCTAAGCATACAAGGATAATGAATATCAAAAATGAAATCTATGATAGAGAAAAAGAGGGTAAATTCCATATGTTTAAAGGCTATGTTAGATTAAATCATGGATTTCGAATAATAAAATATAGTTTTGTAGGATTAGCTCTGACCGTATGATGGGTAAGTTAGAGAGAACAGATGATGGATATGATTAAATTAGAACAGCAGAAGAATAAACCTAGGATGTTACTAAAGTATTTGGATAATGATATTATGGGAATTAAAATAAATAATTAATAGAATTTTAGGATAAACAATCAGATATTTTTAAGCTATTATTAAATGATTTATTTACAATGATATTATAGAGATATAATTATGATTCAAGATGCTCTTAAAGATTTTCATGTTCTATGAAAATGAATAGTATATTAAAATTTGTAGTGAATAATTAACTACATGATAATAATAAACCAAATTGTTATACCATGAGAATAAAGAGGATCAAGGCTGTGATGATCAAAGGAATCATGCCACAATAGAAGTATTTCACTGTATCAAAATGAAAGCTGGGTAAAGGTTGCATTATCTAGTGCTATGATACATCCTAAAGGATTTACTATATTTGATAATGTCAATCTATAAAAAAGATTATGATTTATGAATATTTTCTACTTAAAGTGAGTATAATAATTATTCAAAATTAAGGTAGAATTAATAAAAAAATCTTATATAATGTTTATTAGAAAATTTTTCTATGATAATATATATTAAAAATATGGAGTTTCTAAAGGTGAGTTTTGAATCACAGTTTATAAATAATAGAGATTGTGAATTGTATTTAATAATATTTTACCTATATTAAATTTAAATATCCTAAGGAGAAATTTCATAGAATTTCATATTCAAAATATGGAACAGAAAATCCTTTTTATATTATTTTAAGAATATAACAAACAAAATAATAATAACAAAAGACTAATGAAGAGATAATATTACCACATATTATAAAGAATATCCATTGTGTCAAATAAAAAAGTTAGAGGGAAAATTATAGAGATACCAAATCTACTATTTTTTTATCATAAGTTTTGAAGGGTAAGAAAAGTGAAAGAAGAAGAATAATAATTAGAGAGAGGAAATGAGTAAATACTACTATTATTCATCATCTTTATTGACGAAATCATATCTTTGTATTGATACTTAGATGGATTTTTACTGAAAATTATGAGGCAAATGAGTTCTTACATTTTCCATACACATGGGGATGATTTTAAAATAGATAGAATGATTCTGACTTTCATAATTCATCTTTTGAATATCTACTATCTATCAATGAACCCAATATGAGGAAAAATATCATTTCATAATCTAGCTATGAAATCCTAGAATGAATATGAAGAAATTTTTCATTAGATTTAGATGAGTACCATTATAAATGAATAGAATACATTATAAATAAATTTTTGGGAGATAATACATTCTTATAGGGAGTTAGAATCAAGGAATAATGATGATACATCCCCCATATTAATTATATTTTTCATATTGGTAAAGGACCTTTGTGTTTGAATAAACCTAAATAGAGTAATGAATTTCTCACCCACATCAGGGGAAAAACTTGAAAATATATCTCATTATTTTCCATCATTATATTATATCTTATGTTTCTTATGAATGTGTTTTATAATTCATAAAAGGTTTAGTCATATTAACCGGTGATGAGGTCCAAATTTCAAATTTTCATGAAATTAATAAAAAATGTTTTACACTGGTTCACATGGTTATAGTCCAAAATCTACACTTCTATTTTCGACAAAAATGACATAAAATTTACAAATGTGACCCAATTTTTACCATAAATACATAAAACATAAAATGAAAAATAATTTATCACTTATATAGACACAAAACTTTTAGGTTTTGAGTTTTAGAGAATTAGGAAAAAAACATAGAAACATTGGTTCTAATACAATTAATTCAAAAAACACATGATTTCCCACTATATTTTTATTTTCTTATTTCACATTATTTCATCAACATGATCCATGTGAAATAATTCTAGACAAAACTAATTTTACATATTTCCTCTTAACATGGAGAAAAAAACATAAGAAAGGGGTAGCTCAAATGCCATGTAAGAGTAAACAAGAGAGATATTTAAGCATAAACATAGAAATAAGCGTATGATAACATGATCATAACATTAATAGATCATAAAATGTGTATCATAGATCATAAAAATATTCATGTAATAAATAATGAATGTTTGTAAGACATGAATCATAAGGAAATAGAGAACAAAATCCATGAAAACATAACATATGGATATTAAATGGAATTTTTGGAAGAAAAATAAGCACATAATATTATTTCCATAGTAACCAAGGAATCTCTGCATGTACCCTCAATGTAGGCACATAACTATACTAATCCAAGTTTACACTTCGTTCTATCCATGTATTACTGAATCGGATTTACTTGTTGTTCCAGCCCTATATTACTGAAGTATATTTACATTCCATTTCAGAGATGTCTATCTCATAAGATAAAAATGACTACCCAATAAATTGGAGGGAAATATAGGTTCCACCCATCTCATAATGAAGTCATTTTTATGTGTGGCAGAAGAACATATATAATTCATAACATATGAAAAGAAATGTGTTTCACAAAACACTTCATCATATAATAACTCACGGAAAAGAAACAAAATTCATAAGTACCAATCCCTAATAAATGTAAACCATAAATTATAGAATAATAATTGAATCATTTGATCATATCAAAAATAAAGAAAGTTACATCAAATAACAAATCCTTGAATTGACCATAATTTTGAAAAAAAAGCTTGAAAATAGTTCTTGAGGAAAATATCTCTTTTTATTTGAATTTTTTTTTCAGAACATAATTTTTTTTGAAAACATATTTCATTGAAAATAGATTTAAATTTTTTTAATGAAACACTTTTTAACATAAAAAATTTCTATAAAATAATTTCCCATAGAAATTAGTTTAAGTGATCTTTTACAAACATTTCTTAAGGAAAATAATCTTCAACCATTTCATTGTGCCCATACCACTTTGAAAAATATGTATCACAATCCGAATGAAATTACAATAGAAAAATAATCTTATAATATTATGAAAATATGGATATTTATGATATTAAATTTCAAATGGAAGTATATACACATCATATAAAAACATATGTTCATAAAAAACATGTGTCTCAAAGAAGAACAATTGAGACAAAAACTAACTTACTCATTTGATAAATTTTAAACTGTTTAACCCCATGAATTAGGGATAATAAAATGGGAGTGTGAATACCCAGAAACTATTTTACAAAGGTATAGAATAAATTTACATTCATTATGTACACCACACAAAATAAATTAGTGGTGAATAAGGTATATATATCAAGGAAGTAAAATGTAAGATGAAATTTCCTTACCTTAGGTAAGGGTTCATTTATTCTTATAAAAAACTAATGTATAAATAATTAATGAATTTTATTATGTCATTAGAGAACCATATTTATATTTATGATATCATATATGATTATATTATCAAATTTTTACTAACATTCCATTATTACTCTTCTTTTAGGTGTTAATTATTTCATCTTTTCTATGCATATTTTTACATATAAAAACAAAATATTTTTCATAGGTTATTGTTATATAATTAATTTTTTTATTAAGATAGGTTATATAATATTTATTCATTATATACATTTATTTAATCATTCTTTAAAGGTTAATATAAGAAAATAAATCTCATTGTGTCGTGGAGGTAGTAATCCATACATACCCACAAGCGATAGTATCATTTCCTTAATAGTAATAATTATGAAAGTGAATGATATATATTTTGTTTCTAAAATCAATGTCATATTATTATTATTATATTTTTCTATTACATCCATCACTATACCCATACAAATAAATTTTTGGTGAAAAACAAATTACACCATGACGTAGAGATGGAAGGCCATACATATGCACACTTGGTGATTTCATTTTTGTCATTGGATGGATAGAAGGTGAAATATGGTTGTTCCAAAAAAATAATAAAATATCATAATATAGGTAATACAGGATTAATTATATTATAATGGAAATAACATAATATGAGAAAGTAGAATAATAAATTATTTTGAATAGTCAATAAGGAAGTTACCTCTTCTTCGATGATCAGTCTCTAAATATCCTACTTGGAACACTACATTAGGTATTTTGAGAAGAAAATAACTTATATAATGTGACTAGGGATGTTTATAAGATAAATTAGCATATTGTTTTCATTATTAAATGCTAAAAGTGGGGTGAATATTTGAGGGGTGATGTACCCTATTGTAATTCAGGTGGGGGATAGTTTTGGAATTTCGGAAACTATTAATTTATATTAATTGAGAAATAAATAAAAATTATTCAAAAATAATATATATTAAATGATAAGATATTAATTTATTTTAATATCTTTAAAAAATAAAATTTAGACATGTATTGATTTGAATTTAAACCTTATCTTTATAATTAATCCTTAATTATCAATTTTAATTAAATCTATTTTATGTCAAATAAAGAAGAAATGATAAATTAAGAATATCTTATAGAATATTATTATTATTTTGTATTTTTAAATATGTATTCTGATTTTTAAATAACTTAATAAAATATTATTTTAACAAAATATAAATATTGTCAATTTTGAAACTATTCAGTTAATGGATTTTTTAAATTATGGATATAAGATTATGCCATCGAAAAAACGTTATTATATCTATAAGAGGTCAATGTATTCTATTAAATTAATTTTAATCCATAATTATTTCAAGTTATATTTAATTATATATTTTAAATATCATTCATTTGATATTTCCCTTAAGAAATTAATTACTACATTAGTTTGGAATAATTATTTAATATACATATTTTTTAACAAAAAATTGAAAATAAAATACCA
The DNA here is from genome assembly GCA_963277665.1 of Viscum album. NCBI lineage: Eukaryota > Viridiplantae > Streptophyta > Magnoliopsida > Santalales > Viscaceae > Viscum > Viscum album. The sequence goes on along the minus strand of OY728119.1, from coordinate 1,643,478,862 downwards.
CGATGAATAAATATTTTGTGTAACTTAAAATAGTATTTATACTAGAATATATATATTATTTATCCCTATATTTAAAATTATATATTATTATAAATATGAAGGCGACAATTTTGACTCAACTCTTATTAAAATAATATAAATGTCATAATCCTTTATATGTGGTTCAAAATGGTCAATAACTCAAAGAATGGATTATTACTGTAGGAATAGACTATAAAAATAATATTTGGTCATGTTATTGGTTATTCTAATAATTATTCTCATTTTAATAAAAAATATTTATTTTTGACCAATTAAATAATTTTTTCTTCATCGCTGTATAAGCCTTTAATCTAATTATTTAGACTATAAAAATTATAAATAAATTACCATAATTTAAATAATTTAATTATATTCATTGATAATTTTAGTTATCTATGTTTTATCATGCTTATCACTATATTAAAATTACTGTACTTTTAAGAAATTAGATGGTGACATTTTTTAACTTCCATGTCACTTTCTATAGTTTTAATAATATTTAAAACATTTTCATGAAAAAAATTCCCTTAAATGAGTCAATTATGATCATTAGGGTTCAAGGGTAGATTTGTAATCATCTAATAGAATTTTGGATGGTGTTAGGGTCATTTCTTTGTCTGTATCATGTTAATTTGTTACCTAAATTACCCGATTTACCTTTAACAATGTTAAATAAAAATTACCGTAGTAACTATTCAAAATATCCAAAAAAGTAAATGTTACCTATTACCCTAATTTAGACCCACTAATTTAAAATATAGAATAATTTTTTCAAAATTTGAAAGGTAGAGGTTCTATTAATAAAATTAAAATTAATCTTTTCTAGGGAACGATAAAATGTGTTTTTAAAATGTAAAAATCATCTAAAAATTGTTTGGTTTTTATATCAAATTTTAATTTTAAATTACTTCCAAAAATCAAAATTGTATTAAATGATGAAAAATTATTCTACTTATTCATTAAAAAAATTTAACTTATATTATAACTATAATAATTAATGAGATGAAAAATAAGTTTTGAACTAATGTGTTATATTGTTTAGTATTCATTAAAATATGAAAGTTATCAGAAAAATACCCAAAATTAATCCCAATTTTTTTTTGACGTCTTGATTCAAAATAAGAATTTTTTTTCAAATAAAATTTATTTAATTATCAACAAGTATAATTAAAATGGATGTTCCATAAAAAAATAAGGAAAAACAACATTTTTTGAAAAATACTTCTTTTATCCAAAAAATTAAATATGTTCTTCTATCATGCATAGAAAACATATAATACTTATTTTAAACATTAGATTCAATATATTAATCTTATATTTGATTAATAAAATCTATAAATAATGATTATATTTTTCATTAAACACACTTATTTTCATTTAATTTTTTTTTCCGAAAAACATGTTCTTTTATTTAAAAAGGATTTTATTTTCATTTATAATTAATTTCTCAGAAAATAATTAAGCCTATTTTCATAATTCAGTTAATAATGGTTATACCCTATATTATAGTGGATAGGATATAAGGTCACATAATCATATTTATTTGTTCCTTTAATCATTCTTTTCATAAAACAATTTCTATATAAAACTCAGAATTTTGGGTATCACAAGCCAAGCATAGTGTTGTATATATAAAAAGATAAGATGATGTTGCATATAGTGATATATAATTTTGGAGTATAATATAACACATGAAATAAAATAAATTAAAAATAATATATCTCATAAAATGTTAGTGTGTTTCATTCTACCCAGCTTAAAATAAATTTCTCCCTTAAAATTCATCAGGGTTGAAAAAGGATAGAAACCCACATCAAAAAATGATTAATAAATTTATCATTTTAAATGAATGAAATGTAAGTAAAATGGTCAGCTAAGATAACATATTTTAAGGTCACATGTTGGAATACAGGGATATAGAAGGAAAAACAGACCATCATGTTCCGATGGAGTGTGATAGAAAACATTTTTATGTGAAATTTGATAATCACAAAATGATAAATTTGTGATGGGTAAAATGGGATTTTATTTCATATGATAAAGGGTAAATGGAAATAATTTTTTTAAATAACGTTTTTATAGTGTTGAGGAATTATATTATTATCTAGACTAAGTTCATAAAGAAATATACTTAATTGAAATTTATAGTTTGATCCTTTACTCAACTTTCACCACAAGCTCATATTTTTCACCAAATGATGAGTATTGAAGATGTATTTTTCACACATGAATAACTAGAATCAACTACTAGACAATCACATAATCTACAATATATTATCTATATATTTATCATATCTTAATATATCAACCAAATGGTTAGTACAAGAGAATATAATTCTCATAAATAATAAAACTTACGTAATGAAAAACTTATTGAATATACAAAATTGAACAATAATACCACTTTTTCAACATACACCACTCAACAATTTACTACCCTCTAGATTTTCTTAACTAAGATTGTAACCAAAATTTATAAAAATTTGAGCATATAATAATTGAAGATTAATATTATCATTTATCACCAAATAACATCAACTACTCTTAATGTCTTATAAAAAAAGTAATCAACTTAATCAAATATTTTCTAGGATAGGTTAATCATTTATATAAACAACCTAGTTCCCCATAATTTCAAAATAGAAATTATATATTCTTTGGAAATATTATTAAATAATTACTCCTCAATAAAAATCCCATAGTATTTTATTTACTGTAATTAAATAAATTCTTAAAATAATGATGCACTTCTAAAATAATATTTATTATTTAAACCACAAATATTTTTCCAATAATAAGGATATCGATTTGATAAAACATATGTTCAAAATATAAACTTATTCATATACAATAAACTTTTTTAACTAAAAATAAAAAACTATACTAACCAAGGTCTTCATGTTGGCCAATGGTAGGCGATAAATCCTTATCACCCTTTGGTTGTGGGTTCGATTCCTGCAGGCTTGTCAGACGTGACAGGTTTTCACCCTTCCTATAGGTTGTCCTTTTTCTAAAACTAAATAATTATTATATTGTTACCAAACTGATATAAAATCCAAAAAAATAGGCCTAATATATTTTAACCTCTAAGTTTGGATCATAACTGCAATTTTTCATCCCAAAAATACAATAACCCTTAATTAACTGAAAACTAAATTTCTCCAAAATACTATTACTGATCTTAAAATTTCATAACATAGACCATTAAAAGGGGTTTCTAAATGATGATCTTATTTTCAATCCTAAAATTATAACACCATGAGAGTATTAATGAATCATATAAAAACATTTTAATCTCCATAGTTTTCGAAACCCTGCAAGGATACCAAATGTAATAGCCCAGATTCCAAACTTCCTTATCCAGGACTAATGTCAAAAAATTTACAAGTGGGACCCAATTTTTACCATCAAAACATACAACATAAAAAATAAAAAATAAATGTTCACTTATATACCCAAGGACCTTTTAGGTTTATAGTTTTTAATAACTTGGAAAAACTCTTAGAAATATTTTGTTATAATCAAATAGTTCATAAAAACTCACTATCTACCAATATGATAGGTTTTTATTCTTTGAAATTAGTTCATAAACATAATCCATGTGAAATAATCCTAGAAAAAACACATTTAACATATTTCCTCTTAACATGGAGAAAATAAAAATAAGAAAGGGTGAGACAAAATGTTTAATAAGAGTAAACAAGAGATATATGTAAGCATAAACATGAACATAAGGCTTTGATAAAATTATAATAATAGTAAAAGATCATACCCTATATATAAAAGATTATAAACAAGAGACATGGAAAAATATTAGAAGTTTATAAGAGTTGAATCAAAAGGAAATGATGAACATAATCTATGAAATCATAATATATCAATAAGACAGGGAATTCATAGCAGAAAATAAGCACATAATATGATTTACATAGTATCCAAGGAATCTATTCGAGGACCATCATAGTGGAAAAAGTCATATGCTGAAAAAAATTTACTCTTCGTTCCTTCCTTGTATTAATGAATTGAATTTGCTTGTTCTTCCATCCCTGTATTACTTGATATGATTTACATTCTATTCCAGTCATTTCTATCTCACAAGTTATAAATTGTTACCCAATGAATTAGAGTTATATATAGGTCCCACCCATCTCAGAATGAAATAATTATGACATGTTCCATAATAACATAGATTATTCATACCCTATGTAAAGAAGTAAGTTTCATAAAACACTTCATTATAGCATAAATCTCAGAAAAGAATCAAAATTCATAAGTACAAATCCATAATAAATGTAAAACATTAAAACAAATAATAATAATTGTATAATTGGTTTATTTCTATAATAAAACATAATTAAATTCAAATAAAATGATCTTATATGGAAGGTAATTTTGATATAACTCATGAAAACAGTTCTTGAGGAAAATATCACTTTTCTTTAAAAATTGATTTTTCAGAATTTTTTTTTGAAAAAATATTTATTTGAAAATATATTTTAAAACATATAATGGAACACTTTATAACATAAAAAAATTCTTCACAATTATTTTCCTAGAAAATGAGTTGATGTGTTCTTTTAATGACATTTGTTGAAGAAAATAATCATCAAACATTTCAATGTGTCCAATTCTACTTTGAAACATTTGAGTCAAAATCCCCAGGAAGTAATTACAATAAGATAATATTATAATATCATGCAAATAATGTTATTTCTGATATAACATGTCAAATTTAAGTATATATAACATGTATAAGAACATAGGTGCATAAAAAACATGTATCATAGTGAATGAAAATTGAGAAAAAGATAACATCACTCATCTAGTAACTTTCGATCCATAAAATTCCAAGAAATAGAGATCATAAAATGGGTTTTTAAATACAAATATTTTAAATTTAAAAGGAATAGAGTAAATTCATGGCTATTATGAAACACCACACAAAACAATGAGTGGTGAATAAGACATGTATCTCAAGGAAATAAAAAGTAAGATGCAATTCCTATAATATAGGTCGAGGTTCCATTATAAGTATCAAAAATACTGTATAATTTATTAAAAAAATGATATTATATTATTCCATACCCATAGTTATGTTTATGATATCATATATGATCATATTATTACCTATTTTATCATATTTCAAATTTACTCTTCGTTCAGGTGTAAATTATTTCATCTATTCTAAGAATGTTTCGTCCTATGAGAACAATATATTACTCATATGTTATAGTTATATCATTTAAAGAAGGTTATTAAGGTAATAAATGTAATATATATTCATTATATGCATTTATTTAATAATTTATTATTGTGGAATATGGAAAATTAATCTCATCACATTATTGAGATGATAGTCCTTACCTACGCATAAGCGATAATATAACTTAAATAATTGTAATAATTATGGGAGTGAATGATATATATATTATTTATAGAATAAAAATCATTTTAGAATTATTATATATTAATATTAATTCCAACATTATACCTCTAAAAATAAATTTGGCATTTAACACATATTACACCACAACATGGAGACGATAGGTCGTACGTACTCACGCATGATGGTTTTGTTTTTTCATTAGATTGATAGAAGGAGTAATAATATTGTTCCATAACCATAATAAAATCTCATAATATAGGTAATAATGGAGTTATTATATTATAACGTAATTTATATAAGAAGAATGAGTAGAAGAAGAAATGATTTTGAAAATTCAGTAAGGAAGTTACCTCTTCTTCGACGATCACTCTCTAAATCTCCTCTTAGGAACACTAGAGATGGTATTTTGAGATGAAAAAAACCTCTATAATGTGAGTAGAGATATTTTTTAGGTAAAAATGTAGATTTGTTTCTATCTTAGAGGGAGTAGGTTCCCTTTTATAAATGGGGTGAGGGGTACTTTTTGAATTTCTGAAACTATTAATATATATTTATTTCAATCTCAATCCAAAATCCATTTAAATTAGATATATTTTAAGATTATATATTATATGATTGCAATATTATTAAAAAAATAAAATTTATAGATGTTTTTATGTCAATTTATGCCTCATCATTTTCATCAATACTTAATTATATATTTTATTATTTACTAAGGTAACAACTTATCAAATATTAAATGTTTTAAATTATTATAATTTTATGTAAACTAAGTAATAAAATAATATTTTAGAATATTTTATAACATATTATTATTATTTGGTATTTTTAACTATGTATTATGATATTTATATAATTTAACAAAACATTATTTTGACAAAATATCAACAGTTTCAATTTTGACACTACTCGTTTCTTGGATTTTTAAAAATATCAATACAAGTTGATAACCTAGAAAAAAAATTATTACATCCCTAAGATATAATTTTCATCTAGAAAATTTATTTTATATATTAATCATCCTAAATTATATTTATTTAAATATTTTTAACATCAATAATGTGATATTTCCCATAATAAATTAATTACAACATCATTTTTTATTAATTTTCAAATATAAATATTTGTTCGCAAAAAAATAGAATAAAATACCATGATGAAGATATATTTTATATATTCTAGGTTATTATTTTTAGTCTAATACATATTTTTTAACCATATATTTAAAATGGCATACTGTTAAAAATATGATAGTGCCAACTTTGACTATTCATTAATTAAAATAATATAAATGTCATAATCCTTTATATGTAGTTCCAAATGGTCAATAACCCTATCCTTGGATGATTAAGGTGGAAATATAATACAAAAAAAAGATTTGGTCATGTTTTTTGTTTCTTTTAATGGTTATTTTCATTTTAATAAATATTCAATTGTTGTTTTTTCATCAATTAAATAATTTTTTCTTTATCATTGTATAAGCCCTTAAAGTAATTATACAGTCTCTAAAAATTACAAATAATTTACCATGATATATATAATTTGATTAGAGTTCTTAAGGATATTTATTAATTATGTTTCACCTTTTTTATAACTATATTAAAATTATTATACTTATAAGAAATAAGAGGGTGGCATTTTTTCACTTTCAGGTCACTTTATATTAATTTAATAATATTTATATCATTTTGATTGAAAAAAGTCCATTAAATGGTTCAATTCAGATACTTAGGTGTTAAGGGTCAATGTCTACTCATCCAATAGGTTTTTTTTCTAATGTTTGGGTAACTTTATTATCCTTATCATATTAATTTGTTTCCAAAATTACCTAATTTAACTTTAACCAGGTTAAATAGAAATTACCATAGTTTCTTTTCAAAATATACAATAAATTAAAAGTAACACATTTTCATTATTTAGACCCAATAATTCCAAGTATGGAATATATTTAACCAAATTTGAAACATATATGTTTCAGTAATTAAATTAAAATTAATCCCATTGAGGGAACGAGAAAATGAGTTTTCAAAACGTAAAAACTATACGAGGATTGACATGTGTTTATATGAAATTTTAATGTGAAATTAATTATAAAAAAAATATTGATTGGTAAAAGCTTAATTTAATTATACTTTAAAACCAACTAAAAGGATAAAATTATAATATCAATTAATTTAATAAAAAAGAAGTTATGATTAATATGCACTATTGTTCAATATTCATTAAAATATGAATATTATTAGAAAAATACCAAATATATACCTAGACTAAATTTTTATGTAACTATTCCAAATAAGAAGTTTTTTCCCAAATGGAACATATAAATTTATGAAAAATAGATTTAAAATTGGTGTTTCATCAAAAGGCGGCAAAAATGCATTTTTTGAAAAATACTTCTTTTTTTTTTCTGAAAAATACAATTTCTTCATATATCATGAATAGAAAACATATAATATTAATTTTAAAAATTATATTGAATATTTTAAACATATATTTAATTAATAAAATTCATTAAGATTAATTTTATTATTCTATAAACTCACTTATTTTCATAAAATATTTTTTTGAAAAACATTACTTTTATTCAAAAAGGTTGTTTATTTTCGTTTATAATTAATTTCTGAACAATGAATTAATAATATTTTTATAATTCAGATAATAATATTTATAACCTCAATTCTAATGGTTATTTTATTAGTTAACATAATAATATTTTGTGGTTTGATGGATCTCGATTTTGTGTAAATTGAATTCTATCAAAAGAACGGGAAATTGTGTGTGTAACACAATACAAGCATAGTGTTGTGTATATTGCAATATAAGACAGTGTTTCGTGTAGCATAAGATAATCTTGGTGTACCATAGAACACACAACATCAATGAAATAAAAAATATTATATCTCATAAAATCTCTATGTGTTACACACCCTTTTTTAATGTTATTATATGATTCTATCATGTATATCATTGAAAAATAAACAACAAGCACATATTAATTTAAGGTTCTTACCAAATTATCTTGATAAAAATATTTAATAAATTTTACCAACACCAGTTATTATTTTGAAAACCCAGGTAATATGAAATAAATAAAATCCCTTATTCAAATTCATGAATTGTAATTAATTTTGTTATATTAATTATAATAATATTAAATAATTACTTAATTAAAATGAAAATATTTCAATCTTACTATATTTCTTTCCATATACAACATTATCTCATTTAAGAGACTAATTTATAAAATTTTGAATTTTAATTTGATAAAATTAACATCAATTTTAAAATCATCAATTAAAAATTATCTTCAAATTATTTTTTTGGGATTTCTATAGGAATATTTTTTAGGTGAATATAGAAATACATTTTTTTTATAAAACTATCATATGTTTTCATTAAATAAAATAATATAAAGTACTCATTATTGGTTTTAAATTTATATTAATATAAACTAATTCCCATTTAATTATATATAATAAAATTAGTTATATAATAATATATAGTATTCATGATTTTGGTATAAGTTCATTTTAGGATTAAAAATAAATTTTAAAAATGAAAATGTTTTTCATTGAGTTTTATGAATTTATAATAAAATTGTTATAGAAAATTAATATAATTTTTATCTTCAAAAATATACACCATATTTAGAATTATGATTTCAATATTTTTAAATAGTTTTCTTTTAATATTGGTAATTAAGAATAGAAAATGTGGTAAATATTTATCACATCATCAAGAGTAAAAAAGGTAAAATTGGGAAAAATTATGATATAGAGACTGCGAATCATCACGAAACAATCCTTTATTTTATTTAATATGTATTTATCAACCATAAAAATCTATGATTAATTTTTTTCCAATTTACTCCCTCTTTTCTTTTTTAATTAAATTATTATGATTTTTATTAATGAATAAAAAATGTCACTATAATTATTTTAATATCTCTAATAACAATTTATAGGAATAAAAAGAGATTATGTTAATTTATAAAAGGAAAATTTTAATATTAATGAATTTATTTTATCATGGTAATTTATTGTTAATATTTTATTAGGGAATTATTACATTTAGATTCTATGAAATGCCAACACAATGCTTGTTTATGTAAGAGAAAAATTAATTAAATAATTTTTAATAACATTAAAATTTATAAAAATTGGATTAATTATTTTTTTCATTAGTTTTATAGTAAAATATTTTATATTATAGTTTTTTAATAGTTCATAATATAATAACATTAATATCTTGAGGTCATTAAAATCAAACTATGTGAATAGTCATAAAAATAACATTAATTATATCATATGTAAAAAAATATTTTAATAAATGATTAAATATTCACAAAAATATTATCTTTGACAAAAATAATGTCATATGGTTGATGATATCCCCCATTTTCCACAAATGGGTCTATTTACTTTTTATAATAACTTTTTCGACTCCTATAGTGGGAATTTTTTTGATATGAATGTTATTATCATAGGGATGAAGAAGGGGTAACATTAAGAGAAAATGTTGAAAGTATAACCTAAAATTGTATAATTTTTATATTATGATATTATTTAAAATCATCTTCATAGAATCATCCAAATATAAAAATTGAGTTCCATATGACCATGAAATTTGATTTATATTATTTTAATATATTAATTAATTCTATTGGTGCACCTCCCCTCACTTATAAATGAGAAACTCCTCTGATCTCTTCCTCACACCTTTTGAGAAATGGAGTTCACCCAATACATGAAAAATGTCCCCAAAACACCCCTTACACATCCTAGACATCATGGTGTAACCAAAATGCCCATCATAGAAGGATTAAAGAGTAAGTAGAAGAGGTTATCCAAGGAGATGGTCATAATCGACAAATTTCATGATTATTTCATATTATACTTTCTTAAAATTTAATTTATACCATATGAATGAAGCACATCAATATATTATATGTAAGAAAATTTTATCATAGTTATGGAACATACATTTTTCATCTTCTTTTCCATCATTTCTAAAATTTAATCATCACTTATGTGTACATGTGGATTACAGCCTCCGTGAATAGATGTGTTTTGGTTTTTTATCACCACCTCATAGTGTTGTTTATTATGATATATTTAATTAATATAAATGGTATTAATGACATATCTATCCTTATATAAATTTAATATTTCATCTTACTTTGTACACTTTTATAAAACTGAAAAAGATAATATCCTTCTAGTGTACTTGTAGACCACCAACTCTATGAAGAAATGTTATGTATTTTTCATGTATTCTACTCTTGGATGGTTAAAAAATTATTTATTTTATAAAAAAGATAATAATTTCTTGATTAAAATTCTATAGATTATTGGAAAATAATTCCATTGAGCATTGTCATCCTACCAAAGTTATTTTTTGGATTATAAAACTAACGCCCTCGAAATATCTCATGTAAAAAAATATGATTAAGTATTTACATAAAACATTGTTATAAATGATAGATAAAGGATAATTATAATGAAATGGGCTTCAAAATTTTATTAATAAATAAAATAACTAAAATATTTTTTTTCAGAAAATAAAAATTGTATGATTATATCCAACATTTAAGTTAATAAAAGTTTCTTTAAAAATGCATTTAAATGTATTCCTTTCAAGTAATTTTATTCCATATTAATATTAATTGAAATGATTCAAAAATGGGGATATTTATTCTTACGGTATTTTAAATTTCATTTTCCACTATATTATAATTTCGTTACATGGTTAATATAGAATTTCATTATCATTTTCTGAATGAGGAAGTTTTAACGAAGGTGTGAAATTATTAATTTTTATATGTTTTACTCGATAAAAATAATTTCCCACCATCAAATTTTTTTATTAAGTTGTGTTTTCCATTAAATTTGTTTATGATTATTTAAAAATTAATTCATTTCAAAAATATTTTAAAAAATTTATCATTTTAATGAATTGTTAAAAAGAAATAGATATTTCTATCAATGTTTATGAAAAAATTGAATATTCATTGCTTTTGGTATCAAATTAATTTTTTAGAGCTTATATGAAAAATTTTAAACCAAAAAAAATAGTTTTTATCATGATATGGTTCTTTATAATTATACATATTGAATATTATAAGTCATTACAGGCAAGCAATTGTTAGTCAACTAATTGATGGGACAAATTAGGTGAAAGAATATTAGTGGGACTAGGGACGATACAAGAGATGGATGGAAAGGTAAATAAGATTTAATGACATATAAGGTCATCTAAGAGTTGATAAAATAGATAATCATATAACCCGAGGAAAGATCATTTGTTAAGGGTTGGAGATTATGTGATTCTTAACGTATCTCCTTAGAATTTTTTTTAGTTTCGGTAAAATGGGAATGTTATGTACATGGTCCATCTAACCATATAAAATTATGGATATGGTTGTATTATTTATTTACTGAGTGTCCTGGCCTCCTAGTTTATCTCTAGTACATGATGCATTTTATGTTTCATTATTAATGAAATATGTTCCAAATGCATATAATGTTTTGATCCCTGATGTCATTAGTTAGATGATTATATTTTTTATGAGGAAAAAATAGATTATATTCTTTATTATTGATAGTTGGTGTTATAGAATAATGATATTCATCATGTTAAGCTTATTTCTAAAATCCATATGGTTGAAGAAGAACTACATGAACTAAAAAATGTTAGGAAATAAAATTATCATTAATTGTTTAAATAGTGAGTAAAATTATATGGACATAATTTTAAAAAAGGGAGATGAATGTGATAAACTAGGTAATAGAAAACGAATCTCATGGCTTATTAATATTCATTAATAATATTTTATATTGTTTTATTCATTATAATAATATTATTTAAATATTCAACCAAAAAAATAATTTTACTCTTATAAATTAATTATAAGGTTTCATTTAATTCTATTTAAAACATTAATTTCTAAATTTAGTAATTTTAATTTTTAAAAATAAAAATCAATTTTAAAATAATGAAATATAAATTTTCTAGGTATATATTTTTAGGATTTATCAAAAATGAATATTTTCAAAAAAATTTCTTATTTATCATATATAAATTATCTTGAATTATTTCTTAGGTATTATATGGTTCTATTTATAGAATATATTATGTCATATTTTTTCCCTTCAATTTAAAAATGATAATAGCATTCATATGTTCGTGTGGACTAACACCTCTATGAAGCAATGTGATTCGTTTTTATGTAAAAAAAATTCAAGGATGGTTCTAGATCTCCTTTTAATTTTTAAAATTGATAATAATGTGATGATTAATATTTTTCAGTTAATGGGATAATGACCCATTTTTTAACTATCATCTTATTGATTCTATTTCGGGATTATAAACTAAACTTCCTTAATACATCTGATGTAAATATAACTAATTAAATAACTAAATAAAACATGGGGAATAAATTATAAAAAAATAATGATAATTTAATGAAAATGGATAAGGTTATTAAAAATTTGAATAACTAATTTAGATTTATTATTTACAAATTAATGAACGTCTGGTGCTAGGAAGTATTTAAGTGAATATCTTTTTCTTCAGAACTTATTTTAAAATTATTCCCTTAAAATATATTTATTTCATGTACATAATATTAAAAATTATTTATGAATGTTTTATTATTTTAAATTATCTCAAAATTTCTTTTCAACTACATTTTACTTAATTTAAATTTATTAGAAAGGAATCTTCTTGATATTTCCTGAGTGATGAACTTTTAATGAATGCATGAAATGAATAGTTGTATTAACTTTTATGACCTGAAAATATTTCCCACCATCCTAAATTTTCATTAATTATTGGTGTACTTTAAATTAATCACACTTTATTTACAAATGAAATCATTTCTATAATAATATGGTACTATTAATTTTAATTATTTTTTGAAAGAAATCGATATTTATTTAAATATATATGAAAAAATTTATTGTTATATATTTATGGGGTTAAAATATATTTTTAGTGGCCATATAATGAAAAGATGAAGCAATTTTGTCTTCTTGATATAATACCTTTTCATTATAAAAAATAAAATTTTATGAGGAATTACATTCAAATAAGTTTCAAAATATGACTTATTGATATGAAGTTGGTGAAAGAGAGTTGGTGGGACCAAAGTTGGTAGAATTGATCAAAGGAAAGATAAATATGATTTAGTGAAATATAAGGTCACATAAGAGTAAAAAAATAGTTGTTAAGAAAACCATAGTAAAGATCATTCATTCTAGGTATGTGATTATTTTTTTCATAAATACTTCAATTGAAAAGTGTTATGCATTTTAGTAAAAATGGAATGTTAAGTCCACAGTTCGTTGAACCATATGAAATTATTGATAAATATGGCTCAGTTATTTACCATGTGGAATTTAATATTTTTTTATCCATGTACGTGTTGTGTTTAATCTTTCATTACTATTTAAATATTTTACATATGAGTGTCATGTTTTGATCCATGAAGTAGTATAGTTGTAAGAGGATAGTTTGCATGAGGAACAACCTATTTAGGTGCTTGATCATAGGGAAAATGTGTTATGGGATAATGTGATTAATTATATGAAGATTTTTTGGAAAAACTAAATGGTTTGACAAGTATCATGGGAATAAATACATGCTATGAAAAAAATATCCCCACATGTTTATGTAGGGAATAAAATTGTGAGAGCACAAAATTCAAAATGGGGAATAATTTTACAAACCATGTAATAGAAAATAATTCTCATTCTATATTAATATTAATGATTTAGATTTTATTTTTTATATGAAATTTAAAAAAATATGGCTTTGTTCAATTAAAAAGGAAATATTTTTATTCTTACTAAATTAATTTTTATTTATTATACAGTTTTACATAAAAGATTAATTTCAATATTTTAGAATTATAATTTTAAAAAATAAAATATTTTTTGACATAATAAATTCAATGTTATCTTAGAATAAATTTTTTTGGATTTCTATGAAAATATTTACTTTTTAAATGAATAGTGATTGATGACATTATTTAAAAAATAGAAACTATTTATTTAATAATGTTATTAAAATGTTTAATTAAAATTTTAATTTTATCTTAAGGTAACATTAGTATCCTTTAATTATATAAAATCTAATTACGCAAATAATATTGAACATTAATCCTCAATTTTTTGGTTTATTATTGGGATTAGAAACTCATTTTAAAATTAAAGTATTTCATTACCGTTTCCACATTTATATTAAAATAGATTTATTAAACTTCTGGAAATTGAATATTGAAAAATGGATTCAATACTTTAAAAAATAATGCCAAAATTTCGTAAATATTTCTTTTTATTTTTTTGCTATTATGAATATAAATTCAAATAAATATTTGTCACCTCAGAAAGTTTAAATTGGGTAAAATTGTGTTAAAACTAGGAGACAAGGCCCCAAAATATCCACAAAACTTGAATTTATTTTATCGAATATATTTTATTTAACCATAACATACATTATTATATAATTTTTTAATTTTTTTCCACTTTCCTTTTATAATGACCATAATTTGATTTGAAGTAATGAATAAAAAAATGTCACCCACTTTCTTTTAATTTATTATAATACCTATTCATGGGGATAAAATAGGAATTTTTAATTTCTAAATGATTATCTGAAATACTAGCTATTTTTTATTTATAATTTACTTATAATTTATATTAAAGAAACAATTATTGTAAATGCTTATGCAAACCCAACACAATTCATGGTCAAGTTGTAGAAAAAAAATTAAATAATTTACATAAACATTATGTGTAATAAAATATTCATGAATAAATTTTATGCATGAATTTTTAAGAAAAAATATAACATATATTTGATTTTTTAAATGTTTATATTTTAATTTCATAACTTTCATGATGTAATTAAATTCAAACTATGTTAATAATAACGAAAATGACATTAATTTAATCTAATGTGAAATATTATTTTATAAATGATTTAAAATATATTAAAAATAAATATTTGAAGAAATGAATGTTAGATGGTCTATAATATCATCTTCTATCCACTTATTGGTCACTATTATTTTTATTGTAACAGTATTTCCTATAATAGAGTAAAAACACCGATATCTCTGTAATTGTTAAAGGGTTTAAAGCGGGTTTAAAACTATGAGATAATGTTGAAACATTATAAAAAATGAATATTTTTTATATTAGAGGATTTATAATCTTAGTCATTATATGTTACATTTATTTTCACTTTTTGCAACCATAACATAATTTTTGAATATTTATTTAATGCGTTAAGTAATTCAATGGGTGCACTCCCCTCACATTTAAAAGGGAATATTCCATCATAAATTCCTCACAAATTTTGACCAATTTAGTTTAGAAAATACTTACCCTAATGTATTCCCAACATATATTACAATATATTATAATCCATGGTATCACCATAATTTATAACCTTAAAGGATTAATGGGTAATCCAAAGAGTTTATCCGAGGAGAAGGTATCATTTATAACCCACCCATTTGAATGTTATTTAATCTTATATCTCCTTTAAATGTTTTTTAAAAATGATAAAATATTAACATCATTAGCTTAAATATAATTAAATTTTATTACTATTATGGTTAAAACATTTTTGTCTTCTTTTCTAACCATTAGGAAAAAAATATCGCTCGTGTGTACTTGTAGATTACCACCTCCACATAGCAATGTATTTATTTTTCCATCACCACATAAAATGGATGATTATTATTATGAATTAAATTAATATAAACTATATTAATTACAAAACTATATTTATTAAGGATAAGGTATAATTTATGTTATTATACTTTAATCAATTAAAAAATTATAACGTTGTTCTTGCATATGTGTGTGATACCACCGCCATGAAGAGATGTTATTCTATTTCTATATAAAACATTAATTGATGGTTATAAAATTGTATTTAATTTATAAAAATGATAATAATTTCAATATTTATCTTCTATATATTTAGTAGTTATGACCCCTTTTACCATGTTTATCCTAGAGATGTTGTTTTGAGATTATGAATAACATTCTATCAAAACATTCGACATAAACAAAACTAATTAAGTAACTAAATTAGACAAGGAAATAAATGGCAAAAAATAGATAAGGATAATGGATGGAACACAAAAAATATTCTTAATAAAGTAAATAAATAATAAAAATGTATTATAATGGAACTAAATACTATACGACAATAGCTGATATTTATGGTAAATAATTTTTCATTAAAACTTTTTTTAAATGCATACCTTTCAAATTCTTTTACTCGGTTTACATGATCATTAAAATTATTCAATAATTCTATTATTTATACAAAAATTCCATTCAATTTAATTTTTCCACTACGTTTTATTTTTTTACAATGTTTGGATTAAAATATTATTATCATTTTCAAAAAGAGAAAAATTTACTAAACATGTGTATGGAATAATTGTCTTAACATCTATGAAAAAATTAAATTTAATACCATTATAAAATTTCATTATAATAAATATTACATTAAAATTATTAATGTTTAATTTAAAATTAAATCATTTCCACAATACATTTTTATTTTTAAATTTTCAATTTCTTTCAAAATTAAAATATATCTCCAATTTTTTATAAAAAACATTAATGTTATTTTTTATGGGTTAAAAAGTGATTGTAAATATATTTTTATCTAAAAGGCATAATATTAATCATGTTCATTTTTTGATATTTTAATTGATAATTGTAGATAATTATGGGTGATCACATTAAAAATTTTATAATTGGGGATCCAAATACAGCTTATATGATTGGTGAGCCTGATAGAACTCTCTAATACATTATGTAATATTCATTTTCATTCAAGTAAAGAAGGAGGAATTTTATTGGGGATATTTATCCAATTTATAAAATTAGGATCCATTTATTTCTAGGATGAGTAAAGACAGGATACTAATATGATGCCTTAATTCAATAATATACAACATCTCATAAAGAGGAAAAATATACATGATTAATAAATTTTTTTCTAATAAAAACATAACAAGAATTTCTTTGAAATTTTTTTTAATTGGCCTTTGAGAATTATCTTGTGATTTAAATCTCTCTTGTGAATACATAAATGTTTTGATTAATATTTTTTTCTTGGAAATACATGTTATATTATTTTTCACTGAATATAAATAAATATTTTTAATAGTGAAGTGAGTGTGATTTAATGTGTGACCATTAGGTTATGAATATTATATGAACATTGATTAATTTTGACCATTAGTCAATATGACTGTTGGAAACTATACTCTTAATATTTTTTTTATTATTATTATTATTGTTTATAAGTATACATTAAAATGGAAAATTAATTCATAAAGAAGATTTCATGGCCTCATTTAGTAGAGTCATG
Organism: Viscum album; assembly: GCA_963277665.1. Classification (NCBI taxonomy): domain Eukaryota; kingdom Viridiplantae; phylum Streptophyta; class Magnoliopsida; order Santalales; family Viscaceae; genus Viscum; species Viscum album. Next base: position 1,643,461,050 of record OY728119.1, on the reverse strand, counting down.
TCATTCAAATCCCATTTTTCATAACTTGTGAGGGATGTATATTCTCTAAGATTTTCTCTTGAAAAATCCTAAGAATAGAATCAGTAATTTAATATTGAAGAAAATCTATTTTGGGAGAAGTTCATGTTATAGGAAATTACCACTCGGGTGATGTTATTTGAGCCACCCCAAGAATCTATCGTCATTACACACCTCACTATTAGGTCATATGATAGTGTTAAAAGTGGATTTATATATGGTCTTTAGTTGCATAATGTGTAATATTTTTGTATAAATAAAATTTTTATTCAATGAATTCTGTTTTTAGAATAATTTTTCTTAAAAATATAAAAGAATTTGATAAATAGATTTTTTTAAAAAAATTTACTTTTTAAAAAAGATATAAATATTTATAATAAACTACTATATTATTAATAATAATAATTTCAATGAAATAGTTTTCTTTAAACACTATTATTTAAATTGAAATGATAAAATATTTTTTTTCTGTTTAGGAAATTTTACTATGCATTTTCTATCCACTATTATTTTTAATAAATAAGGTTTTTTATATTTAAAAGTAAAATTTAACATACTTAGAAGATTATTATGATAAAATAAACATAATTTCTGAAATCATCATGTCAAAATTAGGATAGAAAGAATTTATGATAATTTTCTAAAAAAAATTCTTTTTGGTGAATAGTAAAAATATATTTTTAGTTTTTTTGGTATGTTTAAAGAACTCATAATGATGAATTGTGTAATATAAACTTTTAGACTACTCTAATGGATTATAATAACATAATAGGTGTCCCAGGTGGCCAATATCAAGTGAAAATACCATGTCCAGCCCTTGGTTTTTAATTTACCACTACCTAGGTGTCCATGGTAATTATTAAACAAATCATCCTCGTTTTCTAAAAATACGCACCCATTTACCCATTTTAGTTCAGTCCTAATACATACTACACAATGATCTAGTAGTTTTACCTCCCAAGGTTTCCTACCAAGGTTTCCTCAGTCCCCTAATGTCTCAATCTCTGAGTTTTAGGAGTTACTCCTCATGGTAAGGGAAATCTCAACTTCTCTTTTCTGTTCAAGTTCAATTTTATGGGGTATGACATTAAAATTTTCATACTATGTTTTTTATCTATTTTATTCTACCCCATTACCATAATAAGTGTCTTTTATGACTTTTATACCCTTTTCCATTATCTTTTTATTGTTTTATAAATCAATGTTTCATACTGATTTTGATGCCATATTTTTTTCTAAAAATTTATCTTCTTTTCTCAAAAATATATCATATTTTATTTTTTGAATACCCAAAACTATTTATTTTCATTGGCTATTAACCTAAATTTAAAAATGATTTATTTTTTTCAATAATAAACTTACATGAATCCCACATTCCTTTTTATTGGGTTAATAATGAAAAAAAATATTGTCTATATATACTTTTCTTTAAAATTGCATGATTTTGATATGAAACACATCTATTTTATTATACATAGGTTTTTTATGAAATGTTTTATTATGATATGTGTGGATAAAATTAATTAATACATATTAAGGGTGAATCCTGATAGTGTTCCAATGCATTTTTTATATAATATAATATCTAGAGATGACATGTTTTATGATACCTTAGTGAATAACCATGGTAATCTTTATAACACCTTCATGAAAAGCCTTTGTGATATTACTAGGAATGTCTAAAATAAATATGGTAGATAAATTTCTATGTTATTATTAATTTTCTTTTAGTTATGATAATCCTCATGTTCTCTTTTTCATTCAATAATGATATTCTTCATGTTCTTATCATATTTTTTCAAGGTCACATGAATTCTGTTTTCCTTGATTTTCCTTACTTGGCCTTATTATTACCCTTTCCTTTGATGTATATCTATAGGTTATGAGATTCAATAAATGTACATAAGATGATCCTTTATGAATTGTTTCAATTGGTATATAATAATTTTTTATATTTTTTTGTATTATGTCATTCTTCTAAGAAATTAATCATTATAAGATCTTCTGTTTGTATAATTTAATGAAATGTTTTGTAATAAAAAGGTGGGATGCTAAAGTTCTTATTATGGAAATGTCTATTATATTTTGGAAATTAGGATTTTAAAAAATTTGGAAAAACCCTATAAGAACTTTAAATATTGGAGACATATCATGTTATTTTGGTCAAATATTACGTAAGTGGTTCCTGAGAAATGAAATCCCAATCATTATACGAAAAAATGGATGTTTCTCTAGAATAATTATACCTTAGGGTAACAACTCTAGCATGGTGCATTGAGCCTGACTTGAAATAACTTTATTGAAAACAAAAGGCCTTGATTCACTCCTGGTTTGACACTCCTGAGAGATATTTTCGGTTAATCAGAGGATTTTTATGATCCATTATGATGGACATATAAAAAATGTAATTTTTGTTAAAGAATAACATATTTAATAATTATGTTTTAAGAAATAAAATTTATTTAGAATTATAAGATTATTAAATGATACATGTTTCTCACTACGTAATCTTTCTTTTATAATCTAGTTATGAATAAGAGAAATTATGTAAATGGTGAGTGAAACAGACCATGTGATTAAGGAATTATAATGGAATACGAAAAATGAAAACTTCATGAGAATGAAGAATCAATTGATTCGATTTATGAAAAATAAATTTATCAATATAAGAGACATGATTCACCTTGAATAGAAACAATTTCTATTGAGTACATTATGCATCAACAACCACCTTTATTTAGTTGATATACTAACCCATGGATTTCATAATAATGGATAGGCTCTATAGGAATGATTTTTTCAACACTCGATTTTTCATAACAACATAAATTCTAAATATATGTGTACCACATAGAGGGAGAAGAAAATCGGTGGTGGACAATAGTTAAAAATATTATTCCAAGAAGGAGTATTGATGTTATGGAGTTATAAGAGTTCATGGGAAACTTTTTCTAGAAATATTCCCCCCATTCAATGCGAATGAAAATGGAGAATTAATTCATAGAGATGAAGTAGAATGAAAGTGAATTTTTGGGAAGATATGAGATGAAAATAAAAAGAATTTCCCATTACACCTAAATCATTATCATAGATCTTAATGGCATGGTTAATAAATTCATTGATGGAATAAGACCCCATCTATAGAAGTATCAAGCCAACCGAGACTATAAAAAATATGAGGAGATCATGAGGAGTGCTATGTAAGTTAAACTAGAGTATGAAGATACATAGTTTTCCGATAGATTAAAAGGAAAAAAATATTTTTTTGGATTCAAACATGTATAGGATCTTTAATTAAAGAATAAGGGAAAAGAAAATGTAGCTTTTGACATAAAACAAATGTGGGAAGAATCAATCAGGAAACTATTTTCTTGGTGTTGGGAAGTGTTAAAAGTGTGTAAGAGAAGGTCATATTAATCAGAATTATTGTAGTGAGGTGAGACATGAACTTCTCAAGACTAACATTAAATGGAAGATAGTGCATTCCCTACCTGATGTCCATTGCTTCATTTATGGATAGCTTGGAAACATTTCCAATCACTATATAAATCTGAGGTTAATGGAGAGGAATCACCATCAACCACAGTATTGGTCAAGGGAGAATGTTTATGCTTTTTCTATATTGTTATTTCAAGTAGAAGATCCAAATGATGTGGTGGAATGTACTCTCATTGTTCTCTAAAAGATAGAAAGTACTTTGTTTGATTATGGTTCAATGAATTCCATTATTTCATCTATGTTTTGAAAGTATATATAATTAATACCTACACTTATATAAGAATAGTTATCCACCAAGAGTCTTTTAGGGATTATCCAACCATAAATAATGTATAAAAAATCTATTATTCACTTTGGAGAGGATAATATCATCACAAATCTAATAGTCATTCCCATATTGGAATTCTACATTTTACTAGAGATGGACTGGATCTCAATGTATAATTCTATGATCAACTACATAAAAAAATAAATATCAATAGTCTTTATTGGATAACCTATAGGTTTTTCAAAGGAGTGATACCTCAACTTGAGATTTGTCTAGAAGTACCACCCTTATCCTTTTTTCTGAAGATGATTTATGAACATGAAGAAGGAAATGAATGTATATGAGTAGAAGAATGTCCCCATCATTTATGAATACAATGATGTATTTTCTAAGGAGTTACCGAGAACTCCCCTATAACGAGAGGTAGTGTTATCCATTAAACCCATGCGTGGATCAAATTAGATATCAATGTCCCCATATATAAAGGAAAATGCGGAGTTGGAGGAATCAAATAAACAACTCTATGAACTTTTAGAGAAGGTGTTTATCCAGAAAAGTGTGTCTTCTTTGGGATAACATGTTCTCTTTGTGAAGAAGAATTATAGATTAATGCAGTTTTGGATTGATTATAGGGAACATAATGGGATCACAGTGAAGAATAAGAACCCTTTTCCAAGAATTGATTATTTATTTTACTAGATTCATGGGGCTTAATTATTCACCAAGATTCATCTTCGATATGGTTATCATCAATTGAGTGCAATGAAATATGATATTCAAAATACCAAATTCTAATCAAGTTATTGGAATTAAGATTTTTTTATGCCCTTCATCTTGACTAAATCTCCTTTTATTTTTATGGATCTTATAAATAGAGTATTTAATTATTACCTTGATAACTTTGTGGTAGTTTTGATTGATGATATTTTAATATATTCTAAAAGTCATGAGGAGCATGATGACACGTGTAATATTACAAACTATATTTAAGGACAGGCTATTTTAAATTTCTATCAAGTGTGAATTTGGGTTATAAAAGATTCTATCATGGGGAACAATATAACCAATGGTGGAATATCAGTTGATCCTGCCAAAATAAATTTTGTAGAGGAGTGTCCTCATCCTTCAACATTAATCGATATACTATGATTCCCTAGATTAGCAGGATATTATAGGAGGATTTTGAAAAACTTTTCGGGAAATTCTAATCCACCAACCATTTTAACTCAAAAAGGGTATATGTTCATCTGGACTAAGGAGTGTGAAGAATGACTCCAAGAGATAAATATGAGATTTTTTACTACATTATTGTTTACTCTACCCTCGATTGGAGAATAATCAATTTTTAGTGATTGTTCTGTGAAAGGGATTGGGTGAGTCCTCAAGAAATGTGGAAAAGTGATTTTATATGAATCTTGATAGTTGAATCCTAATGAGCTAAATTATCCGACACATGACTTGGAGAATTATACATTTTTTTCTCAAAAGATTTGGAGGAACTATATTTATAGGAAAAATGTGATATATACATAGACTATAAAAGTTTGAATTTTATTTTTAGACAAATGGAATTGAACATGATAGAGAGGAGATGGTTGAAACATAATAAAAACTATGATTGTTCTGCTCATTATCATCTTGGAAGAGAAAAAAAAGTTTCTGATATATTGAGTAGGCAAGACCCCATCATTTTGGGAATGATGAGGACTCAAGGAGATCCTTTGATCAATGACCTAGTATAATTTGAAATTTGGGTTTTAAGGTAATAGACATTATAAACCCTATCCAAAATTATTTCTTATCCATAATTAATAAAAAATTTCAAGAAATATCAATGATATGATATTTTATTGAAAAAGAAGATAGAGGATTTTAAAGTTGGGTTTTTTTCTAAGTTTAGTTTTGATCATGATGGTGTAATTAAATTTCATACAAGTCTATGTGTTCAATAAATTATAGAAATATTGAAAGAAATAATGTATGAATATAATAGCTCTACTTTCACTATACATCTTGGAAGCATGAAAATGTATAGGGACCTTCATGATCAATATTGATGGGATAACATGAAAAGGGAGTCTTCCAACTAAACTACAAGCTTTAGGGTGTGTCTAAAAGTGAAGGAAGAGTGAAAACATCCTAAAGGGGTATTACAACCACTACCCATACCAACATGGAAGTTGGAAAATATCACCATGGGATTTTTCAATAGTGTCTTAAAAAATCTAAAGGAAATAGTTTGATATGGGTTATAATGGAATTTATCATAAAGACGTCCCATTTTATCTCTATTTGGGAGGATTTCTCTCTTGACCAACCTTCCATGATTTACGTAATGGAAGTGGTAAGGACACATGGGGTACTAGTCTAAATTGTATATAATCATGACCCAAGGTTCGCTTCAAAATTATAGAGAATTCTTTAACAATCTCTGAGTACTGAATTGAATTTCCATATGTCAAATCATCACCAAACTGGTAGAAAATCAGAAAGTATTATTCAGACAGTTACGGAAAATTTGAGAACATGATCAATGTCATTTAACGATGGATAGATCCAAGATACCTCATTAGTTGATTTATCATACAACAACATATTCCATTCTATAATTCAAATGGAACTCAATAAAGATCTATATGTGAAGCGATGTCGAAATACTACTTGTTAGGAAGAATTTGGTAAGATATATGATGAAAACCATTGAAGCGACATAATTTTTGATGTTAGTGAAAAAGTATTACTTCAACTTTAACCTTGGAATTGAGTCCTGCTATTTTAGAAGAAAGGAAATCTTAGCCGAAGGTATATTTGCCCTAATGATATCGGTGATCGCATAGTAGAATTGGCCTATTGGAATGAACTTACTCTAAATATAGATCATTTTTATGATTTATTACACATATATATCTTGTGGATGTACATATTTGTCCCTTTACATGTATAAAATCCTAAAGTAGTACAATTGGAACATGACCTCTCTTATGAGGAGCAGTTGGTGGAGATCTTGTACCATAGAGACATGGTTCTATGCTATAAGACTACCCACCTTGTTAAAGTGTTTTCAAAGAACAAAAAATATGAAGATTTAACACGTGAAGTAGAGGAGACAATAAGGCAAAAGTATCCACACCTTTTCTCAACTGAGGGAATGAGTTGAAATTTTGGGGACACAATTTCTTAGTTGAGGAAAAATTTAATAGCCCAAAAGTTTTGAATTATATTTTTTTCATGAGAAAATGTGTTATTTTGTTTTTTTATTAACATAAATATATATATTTAATATTTAAGTGAGTATAATTTAAATTAGGACCATCGGGTTTTGACCATTATATAAATTTTGGTCAATTATGACCATTGTTCAATATGACCATTTGAAACATTACTCTTAATTACAATTTTAACTTTATAATTATTATTTGTAAGTATAAATAAAAATGTAAAATTAATGAATAATATATATTTTCTGGACTCATCAAGTAGAGTCATTCCATATGAAGCCCATTTTTTCACAACATGGGAGGGAGGTACCACCAATGGGCTTCTCTCTAGACCGAGAAACTAAACATAAGAAGGTCATATGTTTTTATAATGTAATGAAACGTTTTTTAATAAAAATTTCAGATGCAATATCTATGACCTATAACAAAATGACCAATTCATTAATATAACCATAATAATAAATTTAGAAATTATTTAGAAACAAATACCACCTAAGAAAACCCTTTATAATATCAAAACCACTTTATAATCTGGAACTATCCCTATTGAAATGGTATTTTGAAAACCAAACATATCATTAATTTTTAGTCACCCTCTTAGAATCCTCACACTGATTTTAGGAATAATTTTAAATTTCAAATTCAATTTATGAAAAACATTATATAATTTACACATTCAATTCTCATTCCTAAACATCCAATTAAGGTTTAAAAACATAAATCTGAAGAAAACGTTGTTAATCTAAGTTATAAATTCCTTGAAAAACATTTGAAGACCCCTCATGATAATCATATATAATAATAATTTAAAATAAAATTATTTTGGAAAATATTAATTATTTAAAACTAATCCTAATTAAGGATTACATAGAAAAATATGCCATTTAATCAAGTAGAACATGTCTCCTATGATGTTAGGAGCTTAAAGAAAGTTAGAAATGATGTCTATGATCCATAAAGATAAAATAAATCAGGATTATGATTACCATAAACCATAAATTCAGCAAAAAGTATACCTACATATTATAAGATAAGTTAAAAAAATATATAGGGGAGATGAATAAAAAATAAAGATAACAAAATGGGTTTACCATGAAAATAAAAGCTTAATCATAGAAGAAATCCCAAGGAGAAGCCATGGGGAAATGGTTGATTATAGGTATCACATGCATTTGTGGTTGAATAAGACATTGTGTAAAAAAATATAGGGACATGAGGCTTAAAAGTTTGTAGGGGAATTATGGACTTTTAAAAAATTTGAGGTTAGGGATGATCAAACATTTAGAAAGAAGGATTTTCTAAACTATTCACCAATCGTCATGCCTTCACTAGACAAACCCAGAACACCACATTGCTTGTCCAAATTGTTGAGTCAAGAATTCTATCTTATGAATTATCAATTTTTTATGCATTTATTTTCTGAAAATCACAAACACTTTTTCTTAAGTTCTGAATTTTTCCTTTCGTTATCCTTACAGAATTCTCATTCCGTTATACTTACAAAATTCCCACAATGTTTACTTATAGAATTATCATAAAATTTTCTTACAGAATTCTCATTACGTTTACCTACAAAAATATCATTCGGTCAAACATACAATGTTTTATTTTTGTTATACTTACATATTTTTCATTACATTTACTTATATATCTGTCATTACATTTACTTATATATCTGTCATTAGGTTTACTTACAGTTTTTTCATTACGTTGCAAATGTCATACTGTTTTTTTATGATACTGATATAGGTAAAAATGACATGATGTTTTTATAATACCAATACAAATACAAATGTCATACCGTTTTCATGATACCGATTCAGATACAAATGTTATACCGACATTATGGGACTGGTACCCAGAGATAGTGATATTGTTCTCTCTATCCAATATTAATTTTCATACGAATCCATTTTCTTGATATTGTTAGAATTTCTTAATGTATCATTCCAATATTTCCAAATTCTTTATTTTCTTATACATAATGTTTACCATAAACATAACATCATTTATTATACATGAAATGATGTCGTAAAATCCGTTATAAACTACCCATTTTCAGTTTGACACATGTCCAGGTTCCTCCAAAATTTTAGGAAAATATGACTGTTGGAGTGGAGCTGTCCATTGAGAAGTCTTTCCTATAAATATGAGTTCATTTGAATGAGCCATGTATGATGATAAAAAAGAGTGAACATCGATTTTGATCAGTGAATAGAAAAGTATAAAATCTTGTGAAGTTATTTATAGAGGGAGAGGCTCTACATATCTTAGTGAATCATGAGGATTTCGTGAACAACTTGTTTAGGAGTGAAAAACATGTTCAGACCTACTTTATGCAGACTCTGATCATGTTGATCAAGGGATTCTAGGTATGGAAGATAAAAATACCTATTTCCATCTAAATCAATGTCTTTCATGGATAGCAAGACAGATACCGATCTTCACATTGAGGGCTTACTGAGGTTTGAGTAAGACAGACTTTCTTGAAAGTATATATCAAAGAACCTTTATCCAAGGATATCAGATACCCTTCTCTTTGGGTTAATAGAATCTTGTTGTTACTTGTTTTCTATTTCATGTTGTTTTTATTCTGCTAATATTTTAACTTTGATAATGATAAAAATTATAAATTTCTTATTCTTTCTAGTTTTGTTACTCTAATTATATTATTGATTCTATGAATTTTAAGGTAGAATCATTCCATTAATAAAATCTTTTTTTATGTTTTTATCTCATTTTTATAAAGTCGAAGACAAGGTTTATTAAGAGGTTTTGTGAATTTTGTTGATCTTTGTTAAACTAGGTTTTCTTAAAGATAAAAGTTATCTTTAAGAAAATGATTTCCTTATGTATAAAAAAATTCATTAAGAAAGTCCTATTCTAACTTTAAAGGTTAGAATGGAATTTCTAAATTATACAATTCTCCCCTATTGTATTTGAGCATCTAATTAACATATTCAATGCTACAATTGGTATCATAGGAGGTCTATGAAATAATTATATTCACATATATGATTTCTTGACCATGATTTAATTGTTCTTACCTTATTCATATTTTTTAATCGTTGTTTACAAACTTTTACTTATAATAAGTTATGTGGAAATAAATAGTCTTTTAGGTATAGAAGACATTCATGTTGGATCTTTGTACAATATCAATCCTACTAGACCACCGATTTTTATGGAAATGACTATGAGTACTGAATATATAGAAGGAAGACCTTTCTGATTATCGAAAGTGTAGAAAACTACATTATGTTAACTAAATATTATAAGTTTTCTGATAAGTAACTTAGAAACTTCAATAATCTAGAAAAGGTAGAATACCAATTGAAAATTAATTTATGTAATAATTTACATTTCTCCATGACTGGAAATATATATATCCAAATTTCGTCTTTTGAAGTTCCAAATAGAATTTGGAATAATCTCTAAGTAACCTACTATAGAACTTCTAAAGTCATTGAAACTAGAAGAGAAATTCTCAGAGTTGAATATCCTGGTTTTTTGTTTTCCTTATGGAGAACCCATATGTAAGGTTCAACAAAGATTTATGAATATTTCCAAAATCTTACAATCAACGAGTGAGAATGGTTTAGATGATTAGATTCTTGTAGAATAGATTATAGAAATCATGCCCAACAAATGGAAATAAAAGAGGGAAACTATAGATTATAATAGGAATGATACTCGTATTTCTCTTGTTGATATGTTTGGAACAATTCTTCAACATGAAACCAGAATGAAGAGAGATGCTTATAATATTATGAAGAAGAATTGAAATGAAGGTGTTGATTTTATAAATAGTTTTAATCATATGAAATCCAAGACTCATGAGAGAGTTATAAGATCTAAATATAATAAGGTTGTTATTAAATATAAATATAGTAAATGTGAAGCTTTAGAAAATGAGTTATTAAATCTTGCTCGGATAATGAAGAATATTGTTGGACTGTAGAACTTTAAATATAGATACAAGAAGAAATATGGAAAAGATAATAATTATGGAGAAGTAACATGATATGAATATAGAATAACTGGTCATATTAGACCGGATTGTCCCTTTCATTATAAGGGAGAGAATAAGGACATGAATTATGAAATAAACAATGAGAAGTTCTACAGATCAATTCATAAGAAAGTATTGAAAGCCAATGAAACTTGGAGTACAAGTGGTGGAGATTCATCTGATGATTCTTTAGAATATGAATCTTTTGAGTGAAATAATATTAGTATAATATCCCAAGATCTATTTCAAATTTTTTTTCTTGTGGCTATGGTACGAAATGTTGAATCCATAACCAATATGTATTTATGTGAAGATTTTCCTGATAAATAATTTTATTCTAGCAAATAATCCACTTCCTCATACAACAATAATGATTTTCTTTCATATGAGGAAGTTTCTAGATTTTCTATGTTTCTTGAATTGAAAAAACTATAAAGTCTCTAAGAAACTTGAAAAATAAAATTCTAGAGAATTTATTTTAATAAATGAATTTTTAGATCTTACTAATGATGATGATAAGAAAAATGATGTTTTAGAAATTCATTCAATGAAACTTGAGGAAGTTAATTCTGATAAGGATAAACATTCTAAGGATCTTAAAAATATGTTTTAAAAAAAATATGCTTTAGAGGATAGAATTAACTCTAAATCTATTATTCTAAAGGATAAGAATTTAGTTAAGAGACTAAAATATGAAATATTTTCCTTAACGATTTTTCTAGAAAATATTACTTCTGGTATGGAAAATTTTGAAAAGATGTATTCGTAGATCCGACCTCATGATAATAATCAAGGATTAAGTTATACTCATAAAAAACCAATCTTTATAAACATTTATTTTGTTCCTTCAAGATCTCTCTTTTTACTAAATGTCAAAGTGATGGGCATTGGAAGAAGAAATGTCCTCTAAATAATGTTCGAACCCTTTGGTTTCATAAATCTTTCATTAAAAAATGTCGATACCCAAGATTTTATTATCTAACAATTCCGGGTAAAAACTAGTTTGGATTCTAAAATCCTAAATCATTTTTTTTTTCAGGATAATGAAGGAAGTACCAACAACATATGGTACAGGAATGGTGGATGTTTCCGACACATGACTGGTAACAAGGACTATTTCAAAAATATTTTAAAGACTAAAGGTCGAAAAGTAACTTTATGGGACAACTCTCACATAGAAATTGTCGGTATATGTAAGATTATTTTTCTTTGAAAATATATTATTTCAAATGTCCTTTTTGTAAAAGTCCTTAAGAACAAACTCATTAGCATAAACCAATTATGTGATTAAGGATACCTTGTGAATTTTATAATTGATAAATGTTTAGGTCACAATTCCAAATATGAGTTTATTCTCTCTGCCCTTCAGCATGAGATTTTGTATACCATAATACTTGAAGACCTTTGAAATCAATATCTACCTTGCCTTAGTGAATTTGATGATCAATTTTGTATTTAGAATAGAATTTTATGACATTGTAACTTAAGGAATCTTAGTAAACATTCTATGAAAGAACATGTTATCGATCTACCAGAACAAAGGTTTGGTTTTTCCAAAGTCTGTGATCCTTATCAATATAGAAAGAAACATAAATATAGTTTTAAATCTATAAGTGAAGTTAAAAATTCTAATGAATTATAGTTAGTACAGATGGACTTATTTGGTCCAACACAAACTCAAAGTATTGGAGTAAAATACTATGTGTTTGTCTTAGTTGATGACTACACTAGATTTACATGGGTCTATTTTCTTTCAAAGAAATTTGATGCCTTTTATTATTTCAAAATCATTAGAGATATTGTTAAATAGGAGAAAAATCTACCATTGATAACTATTCATTGTGATTATAGTGGAGAATTGGGAAATTTGGATTTTGAAACTTTTTGTAGTAAGAAAGGTATTAATCACATCTTTTCATATCCAAGAACTCCTCAACAAAATGGTGTTGTTGAAAGAAGAAATTTTATTCTTCATGAGATATCTAGAACCATGTTGAGTGATTATTATATAGGTGCACATTTTTGGGCTGATGTTGTAAGTACAAATTTTATACTATATATATAATTTTAATATGACTGTTTCTTAATAAAACACCTTACCTTTTTTTGGACTGGACAAAAAACAAAAGTTTCTTACATCAATGTTTTTGGATTCAATGTATTCATATGGAATATTAAAGATAACTTACATAAATTATCACCCAAATCCAAGGAATGAAATTTATTAGGATACTCCACACAATCTAAGGCATATAGAGTTTTTACTAAAAACACTTTCATTGAAGAAAAAACGTTCATTTCAAATTAGATGAAAATGATCCTTTTGGTTTCAAAAAACCTAAAATTATTTATAATATATTTTCTAAAAATGACCACAAATATTTGATAGAAGATCATTCAGTTAAGGAAAATGTTAAAGAAGATATTTCTGATACATTTAACCTTTATGATTTTCTACCCTATGTTGATGAACATGTTTTTCAAAACCCACGTCAGTTGTTTCTTAGGAATCATCCTAGTGATAATATCATTAGTAATGTTATTAAACTAGTAGGAACTAGGAGTTCTTTACGGAATAAAGTTGAACATGTTTCTTTTAATTCCCAATTTTAACTAAAGACTTCTGAAGAAGCCTTAGGTGATAAAGATTGGATAAAGGTTGTGCGAGATGAACTCAAAGAATTTGTAAGGAATCATGTTTGGACCTTGGTTGAAAAACCTAAGGAAACATCTATATTTGGAGTAAAATGTGGTTTTAGAAATAAATGTGATGAAAATGTAATTATTGTTAGAAATAAGGCATTATTAGTTGCTTATGGCTATAATGAACAAGAATACATAGATTATGAGTAAACCTATTCACCTATAGAAAGACTTGAATCTATCCATATTCTTTTATCCTTTGCAGCATTCTTTAACTTAATACTTTTTCAAATGGATGTGAAGTGTTCTTTCCTCAATGGTTATATACAGGATTAGGTATTTGAAAATCAACCCCCGGGTTTTGAAGATAAAAAATATCCTAATCATTTTTAGAAACTTACCAAATCATTATAAGGACTTAAACAAGCCCCTATAGCTTGGTATGATAGAATTTTAGGATTTTTGCTTCAAAATATCTCTGTTAAGGGAACCGATGATCCACCGATTTTCATTAAGAAAGTTAATAATGATGTTTTGATAGTATAAATTTTTGTTGATGACAACATCTTCAGATAAAAAAAAATATGGAACTTACATATCTTCTTAAAATGTTTTCGTATGAAAACACTAAGAGTATAATTACTCCAATTAGAACCATTAATACTCTTGATATAGATGAAGCAGAAAAACCTATAGATCAAACATATTATAGAGGAATGACAAAAAGTTTACATTAATTAATAGATAGTTGTCCTGAATTTTTTTTCAGTATGCTTATGTGAAATATACCAAAAAAATCATAAAGAAAACAATTTAATGACTCTAAAAAGAATTTTTGGTTTTTAAAAGGTACTTTAGATTTGGGACTATTTTATTCTTCTGTAAATGATTTTCAACTTAATTTTTTTCATATGATTAGTTTGGTGGTTGTAAAATGGATAGAAAAATTACTTCAGAACAGGTCATTTATTAGGATATTTTTTAGTTTCTTGGTCTTTCCTGAAAAAACATTATGTAGCACTTTACACTACTGAAGCTGAATATATAGCAGCTGGAAGTTGGTGTTCTCATGTGTTGTGGATGCAACACAGACTCATAGACTGTGGTATGAGTTTTACTAAAACTCAAATAATGTTTGATAATATAAGTTCCATTACCCTACGTAAAACCCCCACACATCACTCCCATGAAAAGAACATAGATATAAGAATTCACATTATATGAGATCACACACTTAAAAGAGATATTATTCTGCAATTTATCAGAATGCAAGAACAACTTGCTGATATTTTTACAAAACCATTACCTTCAGATATATTTTAATACATTAAATAGAATCTAGGAATGATCATTATAGGGTAATAATTCATATCTACATCTTGATTAAATCGTCTCATAATATTTAGTCACTCTTTATATTATGGGGAGTACATATGCTTGTTTGTTTTTCCTTCTTATTATTTCTTTAAGAATTTTTTTCATCCCTCTATGTGAAAATACCTATTATCTTTCTGTTCGGAAGTGAAAAAAATAAAAAGTGATATTTTGGAAATTTAAATTCTTGGAATTGAAATTCTCAAAAATGAAAATTCCAGAAAATGAAATTGTCAGAATTGAAATTCCCAGAATTGAAATTATCGGAATTGAAATTCTTAGAATTAAAATTCTCAGAATAAAAATTCACAGTTTCTAAACCATCCATAGGAATTCATATAATACCAATAATTTCATCATAGTATTACAAAAGGTACATATTATTACAATTCACTTTTTAATTTTATGTTTCAAGGGTTGGTATTTCAAAATTTTCACTTCAGTGTTTATCTTACCTTAACAGATCATAATTCATACTTTCTACATTCATCCTCAACCATCAGATCATATTAGGTTATTTTTACCTATTTGATTATCTTATGGGTGTTTAAAGGTCATTGCTATGTCTATATAAGGGGTTATTTGTTTATGAGCGCCACACCATCTTCACTGATCTTTGTGCCGTTGATTTCAAAGTCTACGTTCGAATTCCTCAGTTTCTTACACTCCACATGTCTCCATAATCCTTAGGAAATCAGATGCTGATTAGCAAGGAAATAAAGGGTTGGCCGATCTTTAGGGAAATAATGGTATTCCAAAATTTCATTGAAAATTATGACTCCATTATATCTAAGTTCATAAGAACTAATGGATGGGAGAGTGTATGTGTGGCTAAAGAGAAATCTCAGGATCCTATTTACACTGATTTAGTCATACAATTATATGAATATGTTTCTTTCTATCCAATGAATAGTAAGGATATGTTAAAGTTCAAATTTTATGAAAAGGCATATAAATTTCCTTATAAAAATAAAGTAAATGTTTTCAAAATACTACATGAAGGAGAGGTTATTTTGTGCTCTCACTGACTTCCCACAAAGGAAGGTTCTTTTGAAAAAGACAAGGCTTTGGATTACATTGGTCTAAAGTATGTTCAGAATCCGAAGATTACAAATCTCACAACAAATCAATAACTAGTTTCCCTATAGATACAAGTATTTCTTATCCCAATGAAAGGGGATAAGTAATCCCAAAATATATTTTATATCTTTCTATTAGAATTTCTTTTCAATGTAAGGATAATCAACTTGATTAAGTACATCTTTCTCACCATCCAATCAGTGAAAGGCAGGACCATCAGATCTCAGATTATTATATATCTGACAACTATCTCCAGAATAATTTTTATCTACTATCAAGATATAAATGTCCCTTATCGATCAGTTTCTATGTCGTTTAAGATTTTGTAGCTCAGTGATGATACTCTTAGGAGAATGAAGGTAGATTTTTTTTCCCAAAATCCATATATTTTGAAGAAATTGTTGTCCAGAACAACCTTGATATTCCAGAATCATTAAAATCAGTGCCTAAAAAAAGAAACATGAAGAACCTAGTTTACCCATATCAGTTCTTGATGATCAGATATCATAATCTCCTTCTACAAAGAAGAAAAAATACAATTGAGATGAAATAGTTGCAAAATGGAGAGATATGGAAGCTACTAAGAAATAAGGTGATCCTTCCATTGGCTTAAATCCTACAGAGGATAAGGCCTTAAAAATCAAGCATGTTGAGAATCTAGATAAAGAAAAGAAGGATAATATATTGAAGAATAAATCCTCGAAAGCTCAAGTGTGTTAGTCTTTATTGAAAGTTATAGAGAATAAATCTCATGAAGTACCAGAATCTCATTTTTTTTCTTAAGAAAATCGTAGCCACTCTGGAAATTCAGAAATCCAAAAAATTCATAGTAATATCATAACATTTTCAACAAATGAAAATCAGATTTTTCAAGAAGACAATGATGATGTTTTAAGGAATGTGGAAGATTACATTGGAACTCCTCAGATATCAACTTCTAAATCTGTTTCTGAAGATCAAGAGATTGAATATGAAGTTAAATTCAATGCTGATGAAAAAGTTGAGAATGAAGTAGAATAATAAGAGAAAGAATATTTTGAGAAACAAAGCGATGAATGGGAAGAGATCCATGAAGATTAAATACATGAAGGATCTTAAGAACAAGTGTCCCAAGGGGATCAAGATGAATAAGGAGATCATAATGTTATTCAAGTATCAGATGAAAAAACCCCAATTTGAAATCCTATCAAAGGAAAAAGTGTTTTGGTTCCCTAAACCAAAAAATAAATGCCTCATAATTCTTCAAAAAGGTTAGAGAAACTGGATTCCTTAACTCCAAGAGGAGATGATAAAGGAAAATATGATTCAGATTCTAAATCCTTGTCCTCTATTGAGCATTACATTGTAATGTTGTATCTAAGATAGTTGAACAATACTATTCTGGATGATGAAAATATTGAGGCCTAGAGTCAAAATATGCAAGATTCCCTAAATGAAAAGACAAAATCTACCAATATGCCTATAGACATGGTGGTCAAGCTAGAAGAAGACATCAGTAATCTTCTGATTGATTATAAAGCTCAGAAGTTTACTTGTAAGAATGTATTTAACCGCACCAAAACCATCAATGAAGAGCATATATAGTTCAATGATTTCATGGATTCAACAAACATAGATTTTAATAATTGTGAATATGAGTTTAACAATGTCATGGAATCCATTTCTGAGAAAGTTTATCAACTCAATTTAGTTTCCCGATATGTAAGCAGTGAGAAGGAAGTCAGGGCAAAATTAGTGAAAAAGGTGGATTATAAAGATGAGTTCAATAAAAATAATGATGATAGAGTAAAAGCTCTTGAAGAAAATATATTTTCCTTAGAAAATATGAATCAGGATTAGAAGATATTTCTGAAGAAGCTTCAAGAAGATCATAAGGAAGTGAAGAAACTTAAATATTTGACAATGAAAATGTTGTCTGAGCAGAAGAAGGACGAATGAATTTTTTTTCATTCAAATGTTTTGATGAAATCTATACTTTATTTCCAAAATTTCATTATGAAATTTCTTGAATATCACTATATTGTTTTTGAATGTACGTTTGCTTAACCTTACAGGTATATCTTATACTTCTCTATTCCTTTTGGAAAATCACAAAGGGGGAGAATTTATTTTGAAAGAATAATTTAATGAAGACTCCAAAGAGGGAGAATCTATTAAAGAGGAGTATGGTAAGAAAGAATAATACCTAAGTAAGCGGATGTTTCTTTTAAGAAGAAATTTGTATTTGAGGGGGACATATTTCCTTAAGAAAACTGAATGCTAAAGTTCAAGAATATGATCCTTGAGAAACATAACCTAAGGGGGAGTTAGTCGTATTCATTCTAAATATCAGTCAATTTGGGAGATAAGTTTTCCATAATTATTTGTCAATGTTAATATATTATTCCTTAGAAATGTTATTTTACCTTTCCATATGTAGGGAGATTGTTGATTCAATAAGGCTATATTACAACATCTCCATTCTTTATGGTTTTGTGTTATTAAAATCACAACCAATTTCTTGTAAGTTCTGAATTTTTCATTCTGTTATACTTACAAAATTCTTATTCAGTTTTAATTACAATATTCTCACTAAGTTTACTTATAGAATTGTTATTACGTTTACTTAATAAATTATCATTACGTTTACCTACATAAATCTTATTATATTATACGTGCGAAATTGTCAATACGTTATACGTAAAGACTTTTCGTTATGTTTTATTATATTTCTATCATTAAATTTACTTATATATATATATCATTACATTTACTTATTGATTTTTCATTATGTTACAAATTTCATAGAGTTTTTTTATGATACTGATATTTGTAAAAATTTCATGTTGTTTTTATGATACTGATACCAATAAAAATGTCATATTGTTTTCATGATATTGATTGCTGTGCAAATGTCATACCGATTTTATGGTACCGGTACCCAAAGATAGTGATACCATTTTCCCAATCTGATTTTAATTTTCTGAAGATTTCATTTTATTGATATTATTATAATTTGTTAATGTATCAATCAAATATTTTCAGATTCTAATATTTATTATAATTAACATTTACCTTAAACTTATGATCATTTCCTATACATGAAATAATGTCGTACAATCTGTTACAAACTAACAATTTTCTGTTTGACACATGTCTAGGTCCCTCTGAAATTTAAAGAAAATAAGACCATTGGAGTGGAGACGACCGTTGATAATTTTTTCCTATAAAAATTTGTTCATTTGAATGAGCTATGTGTGATGATAAAAAAGAGTGAACTTCGATGATGAACAGTGAATAGAAAATCAATCAATGCTTTTGATGTGATTTATAAAGAGAGGATGTTATAACTCTTATTGCATCGTGTAGATGTCGTGAAAAACCTGTTCAGGCGTGAAAAAATTGTTTAGACATGCTTTGTGCAGACTCCGATTGTGCTGATCATGGGCTTACTAGTTTGGAAGATAGAGGATCTGATTTCTTTCTAAATTGAGGGCTTGCGAGGATTGAAAGTCAGATACCGATATTCAGATTGAGGGCTTACTTGGGTTTGTGTAAGACAAATTTTCTTGAAAGTATAAATCAAAGAACCTTTATCCAAGGTTGTTGGATACCCTTCTATTTGGGTTAAAAGAATCTTATTGTTACTTGTTTTCTATTTCAAGTTGTTTTTATTCCATTACTATTTTAACATTGTTAATGTCAGAACGTATACCTTTCTTATACATTCTAATTCCATTAATCTGATTATATTAATGATTATATATTCATTAAGGTAGAATATTTCCTTTAAAAAAATATTTCTTATATTTTTTTCTTAAGGTTATAAAGTCTATGAAAATGTTTCTTTAAGATGGTTTGGGAATTTTTTTAACTTTTTTAAACTATTTTTTTTAAAGTTAAAAGCTAACCATAAGAAACCAATTTCATTATGGTTATGAAACTTTCTTTAAGAATGTCATATTCCAACTTTAAATGCTCCAAAAGAAATTTTAATGTATAAAATTCACCCCCTATTGTATTTGAGAATCTCATTTTATATATTTGATCATAAAAAAATGGGTTTCCAAATCATGGACCAACTATGAAATATATATTTATATCCATGACTTCACCTGTTGACAAGTTATCACATAGTTTCTCTTAACTATTCTCAAAGCACAAAATTCCCTAAAACATCCTAACTTTTTTATTCAAATACCTTGAATACCAAAAACTCTATATAATCCAAGAGAATATTAAATAACATTCATCAAATTTATGGTATGTTATTTAATGAACCTGACCATAGAAA
The DNA here is from genome assembly GCA_963277665.1 of Viscum album. Taxonomy (NCBI): domain Eukaryota; kingdom Viridiplantae; phylum Streptophyta; class Magnoliopsida; order Santalales; family Viscaceae; genus Viscum; species Viscum album. The sequence goes on along the minus strand of OY728119.1, from coordinate 1,643,440,666 downwards.
CCAGGAGTAGGTCCATTGATTATATTAGATTGATTATAACAAATACAATATAGCAGGACTAATCCATTTAGCATTTTTGGAGAACTAGATACATACATGACAACCATTTTACATTGGGACTTGAATATAAAATAGAAAACATAGAAAAATATAATAAATTGAGTCCTTGAAAAATCATTCAAATATCTAATGTTTATAAACTAGTGAATGGAAACAAAATAACGGGGAGATAAATTTCTTATTAAGGGTTGATTATAGTGAAAACAGTAATGAGTCGATGAGCATAATCAATATGGAAATTTAAATAACTAAAAAAATGTTATTTAATCTATAAGTGATAATGAAAGTAATGGAGAGATAATTTTATTGTGAAAATATATTGGATAAAAATAAATGAATACTTAATGAAATAAATGATTAATTACAAGATGTTATGTTTCCTAGGAAAATGATACATTTCCCATAATGAACAATAGTGAAAGATATGATTAATTACTAGATGTTATGTTTCCCAGAAAAATGATTCCTTTCATATCATGATCAATCGTGATGGAAATTTTCAACATACAGGGTAAAAACCATCTGATGTGGCCAACTAATTTATATCATTAGACTATTGATGAATTAGGTGTATTTAATTAACCGTTAATGAACACATGTATTTTATTTACAAATAATTCCTCATATATCTATTGGCTCCAAAAATATTCGAAGAAAGGAAAGAAGAAAGAGGCCCTATGCGCTACCTCATGAAGCCCTGACGGGAAGCCCCCTGAGCAATGCGGTCGCCTCAAAGTACATAAGGAGGTAAAGATCCATGAATGCCCTGATGTTCGCGAACCCGCCGCGAAGCACCAGAGGCAGTAAAGCTCCGTGAACGCCCAGAGGATTGTGAACCTGCTGCGAAGCAGAAGAGGCGGTACCTCTCCAAGAATCTGGTTGACGTTCATGACCCACCATGAAGCCACCAAGGCCCCCTTCGCGCCGCGCGAGATCTGCTTCACGATGCCCCTTGCCTATAAATACCGAGCTCCCCCTGAGCTATCCAGACGGACAATCCGACCTTTCGCCTTCTCTACTCCCAAATCGTGAAGCACCCTTCGCTCTGGGAATCATGAGCTCCGTGAGGTATTTTTTATCCATGAGAGGCCTTCTCCTTGTCTCGTTTTGAGCCCCTCTTATAAGATGGGTTCCCTTCATGAAGCCTAAGGGCATACACAAAGGAAGGGGATTACCAAGGGAACCTGGGCAGTCGTGGAGCGTTTATTCCTCGCGAAACACCCATCTTATACGAGGGATCCACATGACAAGGCAGGGTCACTGTACTTTGAGAAGCACACTTCTTCACAGCACCCAACATCACAAGGCACCTCTACTTCATGAGGCAGTGCTCCGCGAACACCCTTCCACTTCGCGAAGCACCGCCTACTCGCACCTCTGCCCCATGCTAAGGCCAAGACACTCCACTTAGCGAAGCATACCACTTTGCTTGGAAATTCCTCTTCCCGTGAGACCCTCTAGGTTTGAACGATGTGACTTCAAAGTCCCATGGACGAAACCACCCATAGCATTGATTCGCCTAATGCATCTACGAATAGGAATGCTAATGGCTATTGATTCTTCGCATAGCCACGCTAACGTGGACCCCTCGATGGTTCACTCTACGACCCCCCTTAACGATGGCCTTGCCGATGCCTTCCCTCCCACAAGGGGTAGAGGGTGTCAGTTATGTAATTCCTAGGGGTGTGGAGTAAACCCACCTCGTCCGAGCTACAGGACGTTAAACTACCAAGCACCTCGTCCTCAGCACATGACGTTAAACTATGACCCGACCCCATGCCTCGCACGTATAGTCCCCCCGAGCTCGTACATTCTTTATGCCGCTCGTCTCCACGAGAATGGAATCACCCTCACATGGGGTGATATCCTCCCTCTCGGAGTAGCGTTTGTCCATGAGGGAAGGGCTGCCTCAGAGCGTAATCCCCAAGACTCTTTTACAGAATGTAGCACCCATGTGCCTCCGTACTCCCCCACTTCCAAGGCCAGTGGAGGGCCTGATAGGGAATGAGACACCTCCCATCTTCTGTCCCAAATCCCTCTTCTGCCGCACTTTGCCGCACATTTGGCCTCCATCATGGAGTAAGTTCCGACACCATGGTCCGCCTAACGTGTAGACCCCTCTTCACTTCCCATGGACGCACCTTTCATGATGTAATCATCAGGTCTCTTCTGCCTCTTATTTCTCACACCGAGCACGACACATGTGGGTTTAGAGTAAGCATCTACTATGAAACCAACCCCTGTCCAGCATGACATTAAACTGTGTGCCCCCATCTAGCATGACGTTAAACTATATGCCATCCCGCATGACATTAAACTGCATCCCGGTCCAACGGTAAGCTGTTGTGACCATTTTAAACTAGGAGTTCTTGGATCCATGTTGAGGCATGGTACGTAAGAAGCCTCCATGAAGTTCAAGCCCACTGCCTGTCGTTTATTCATGTCAGGGTTCACCTCTGTCCCGCATGACTTTAAACTGTATCCCAGTCTAGCGGGAAGCCGTTGTGACCATATTGAACTATGAGGTCTTTGATCCATGTTAAGGCGTGGTACGTAGGAAGGTTCCCTAAGGTTCAATCCCACCAACAGTGGACCCACGAGTTCACATTCATGTCAGTTCTCCGACACCCATTTCCATTTTGAACTACGGATTCTTTGATCCATGTTAAGGCATGGTACGTTGGAAAACTCCCCGAGGATCAAGCCCATAACCCATCGGACCAAGGTCCTTTCTTCACGTCGGTTCGCCGATAGCCACCACCACCTGGTCGTTCCAACCGTATCCACGTCGGTTCTTCCATCACCTTGGGTAGCCTAGAGTGTAAGCCCCACACATCCATCCCGAACTATTTGGAGATTGATTCCCTACAATGGGGATACGTAGGAAGTCTCTTAGAGACTCAATCCCATCACCACCGCCATCTCCAGGATGACACATTTCATTCCTTCTTCACTCCATGCAATTATCCATCATCCATCCCGATTTTTACCTGGGCCACCACATCCTGGGGAGATCATGCCACTGCATTCCCCTCTATAGCATTTTGGAAACCGCCCATGGGATGGCTCTAATATTTGCATTCCCTCAAGGGGGATTACTCAATCTGATCCACTCCAGCTGGTGTTCTGATCAGGCTGATCCGTCTCCACCAGACGTTAATCTCGCGGCATACCCTGTGTTAAACATGGGAAGCGGAGGAAAACCTCAGATACATGCCTATAATATATGATTCCCCACGCTTGATGTGGGATGCCTTGGGCTTCCGCGCCCTCGATAATACCTATAATAAGGTAAAAAAGACAGACACGCCAATTCCCTAGCATTCAGACACGTTACTGATGCCTCGATGTGACTACTCCCCCAACTGAAGGTTGCTGACCTGACCGGACCCTTTGGAATGTCCTGACAGAAGCAGTGTAATTAACCAGTGTCCAAGGAACCATGGCACTGGGAAGAGTTTAACGAAAAACGTATTAAATCTATGAGGGAGACCCGGACTAGGTGACGAGGTCCGAGGAGGAATCCACGGAAGGAAGAACAGACATCCCATCATCCCGGTTTCGATCAAGGAGCAGAGGTCCCAGAATAAGGAACAGATGCCACCTGAATTTGGAAAGTAGGAATGCAGGGAGACACAAAATATACACCTATCGCGTCCAAGCGGACGGATGCGCGCGCACTGGAGAATGCGTCAGAAAAAGAAATAGGGAACCCGACGTGAAATTATTCTCCTCAATGTGGGGAATAGTTGCGGTTGAAACATTAATAGATTGACGTGTCACCAGATCAAGATATTCGGTGTCGGGTCCCGCTATGAAAATTGCAGGCTTGGTGGGAAACTCACCAGAAGATGGGGCAATAGAATGTGGGGCATTCCGTTCTGCAAAGTTGTCCGTGTGGATCCCTCTTGCCAACCACAGAATACGGAATGACGCTGGGGCACTGGTTGTCGATATCTTTTCCTCGCAGTGCGGATGAGTTAATCTCCTAGCTTCTCAAGAATCAGGTTGCTACTACAGGGACACGATCGCCGCCCACCCGCCTACACAGGGGCATGGGCAACACCAGCACAGTTTCTCAGTGTGGCTCCACTACCGCAACAACGACGTCTGCATCCACGAGCGTGGGGTGCCCACGCCCCCTCTCCCCATCAGAAGTCATCCAACGAAGGGTGATTAACAACCTCGTATGTCGTTACAAGGAGGAGGGCATTATTACAACTCGGAATATGGCCCTCCTAGACTTGGAGGCATCCAGGCCCCACCGCCAGTGCCTCCCACAAGGGCCACACAGGAATCCCCTGCTCCCCACCCCAACATTTAATCGTTTTCGGAGGTTGTCCTTAGAACGCCTCTATGACTCCTTGCCTTATGCTGATGAGGTGAGTGATGTCCAGCTCAGCCCGGTCAGAGTCCCGATCCAAGGATTCCAAGCAAGGTCCCCCACCCGGCCATGCTAGCGCCACCGTCCAACCTTTCCAGAAGAGCAGGTAGGCTATTCCCATGTTCCACCTGCACCAGCTCGCCTGACCTGACGCCAGCGTTGGGCCTGAGCTGAGGGCGCCTGCCAAGGGGCTTCGACATCGATAGAAACTGTGGCCCGAGCCACCACCGACATATATCAAGAATCCCCTACAAGCACTGAGTAGGAAAAATTCTAAGCCCGACCAAGGTTGAGGCCCCAACCGCCCCTCGGGTTGGATGGGTTGACTCTCCGGGTCGCATGCCCGAGTGGTGATCGCTGCGAACCAACCCTCGATGGTGTCACTCCATATGGAGGTCCTACCCGTACCACCGCTCCATAAAGAGTGGGCCTTCCCCTCTCCGAAGTTCGTCATGAAGGTATTCCTTGTGCTACCCCAAACCTGAATGAAGACCTACCCCATGGTAGTGACACTCGGCGCGAAAGTCTTTCTTGTGCCCATCACACTAGGTATGGAATTCCTCCTCCAACCCCCAACCGTCGATTTGAAGGCATTGCCCATCCGGTCCCTCCCCAACATGAGGATCCTCCCTACATCTTTTCTATAACTGGTGAAGGTCTTCCTAGCCTTGGAAACCCGAGGGGTGAAGGTCAGCCTCGCTCCACCCACACCAAGCATGGAGGTCGTCCCCATGCTCCTACCAGTTCCAACGGAGGATTCGCCCACTCAGGTGTTGTCCCTGGAGGTCCTCCCCATGTTCCCATCGATATTTTCCACGGTTCCCCCCACACCCCAGTTGTCTCATGCGGAAGTCATCTCCGCCATGGGGTAAGCCTGGCCCCGAGAACACATGTCAAGAATCAACCTTGTCCCGAAGTGCCATCTAGGGGTAGGAGGGCGGGTTGTCACCGCCACAAGAATAATCCTGGAAAATCCCAGGTGGAGATCAAACCGGCCTGCTTCTCGGATTCTGAAGTAGAATGTGACTCAACATCGGAACCCTCCCCTCGTTCCTCCGCATTAAGGACCGGGGCAGGAACAAGGCGTGTCAGCCTCATCCTTCCAGAATGCGAAGTCCACTGGATTCCAGTTTCCTTCACAGATAAATCCAGGAGGATGAAATTGTGGGAACCCCGCAGGTTCCGACCATACAGTCACCACCGTCATCACAAGAAGCTCCCTCTACCTCAATCATAGATCACAGAGACCTATTTTGGGGAATGATGGTGGTTGAGCGACAAGGTGACCCATCACCGGTAACCGTGATTCCTGCGCCAAAGGCTCTGGATAACAGTCCATCATATCGTGACATTGTGATCTGGGTACCTCACTCTTCAGAGGATGTCCCGAAATTCGGCGGCCAGTCAGCTCATTCGCCGTATTCTCCGCTGCCCAGTTTACTATCCCAGCAGTCCGCCTCAGTACCGATAACGGTCCCTCAGCCACCCCCGGTTGACGAGTGGGGCAATACGGGGCCAAACCCTGAATCTGATGCCTGGAACGTCTAGAACATTCTCGCAGCCGACCACTTCCTGGATAAGTTCTAGCCGGTGGTGGCGTTGAACTTTTGTGCGCCGAAATCCCTCACCCCGGAGGAAGTCGAGTGCTTCTGTCAAACCTTATGGGCGACACACCTTCATATTTTCTATCAGTGAGTACTTTACCCTAGGAGCCAAGTGCACTTTTTAGGAAATCGGCGATCAATGCCGTCTGGTCGATTTGGCTACACTCCTCGTGGCCCAGCACCCTGAGTCACAATGTCGCCAGAGCGCCCTCCAACAGAAATGCGTTCAGAGTTTCAAGGTACTCCACAAAATCATCAGGGAAGCTACCCCCATGTGAAAGTCCATGGATGGGGACAGTATGATGCCCTCCTCTTAAGTCCTATCCGACGATAACCCGATTCGTTATGTGACACTAAGGACATTCCCCCAAGAAGGGCTGCGAACCACATGGCTGACGTAGTGGAAAAAGAGGATGAGTTAGAGTTTCTCGATGGAGACTTGCCTCTTGAGGGTGTACCACCATTGTTAGACCCATCCGGGAAGATTACTCATCAGTAGAGGAACCTTCTAAGCCTCCCTGCGCCAACCGAGTCACTGGTACTCAACTGAAATGCCGGAAAGGGAAAAGAGTAGGTCAGAACCGTCAAGAACTCTGACTCGTCCACCTCAGTACAGAAAACAGATGAAGACCCTGAGAAGTCCGCGTTGCGCCAATAGATTTCTGAGCAGAAGAGGCTGGTCGACGAACTCTTAGCCGAGCGTGCTATAGGGAGGCGACCCGACTAGGGTGAATCTAAGCTGGGGTAGTAGGGGAAGAAACAACTTCCCCCATGGAAATATGCCTCTGGGAAACAATGATAATGCTACTCCCATAGACAGGGCAGAAGCTAGAACTCACGACAAGAGGGCGCGATACGTCTCGCCAAAACATCCTGAACGGCAAGGAAATACGAGGAATCGAGCCCGGGTTCCCCTAGCCGCCCCAACGGCCGTTCCGCCAGTCGCTCCATGATCCATTGAATCTTTTTACTATGTCGAAGAGCCTGAAAATGCACTGGTAGTTAGGGATCCCTGTCAAGAGAGGGAACCCCACCCGGATGATCCTATAGCAGCACTCATTGCCCGCCTTGAGGTGTTGGAAATGCAGCAGGTGGCAGTCCCACAAGATGGAAAGCCATATCCCGCGTGGGTTGATGATATGCACGCACCCCCGAGTTTTGTGAATCCCACATTCTCACCCTTTAACAAGACTGGGACCCACCGCAGCACTTGGACCATTTTTCCTCCAGGCGTTGCCCTATGTTGGGGACCCCGACACAACAGGAAGCCGCCATGATCTGATGTTTTGTGAAGACATTGGAGGGGCCTGCATTCGTATGGTACGACTAGCTCCCTATCGGATCGGTGATTGGATGGGAGGATCTCCAGTGGAAGTTCTTATACCAGTTCAGCTCTACCATGTGAAAGACTACCATCACATACCTCTTCAAGTGAAAACACAGTCCTAACGAGAGAGTCACAGACATCATCCCCTGATGGAAGGGGCTTACATACTCCCTCTACATGCCACTGACTCAGGAGAAATTACTGACAATGTGTATAGGAAATGTTAAAATAGAACTGGTTCCTTCCCTGATCACCCAGAACTAACCCAGAGGGTTCCAGGACTTCTCAGATAAGGGTCAGTACCTCGAGGAAGCTCTGCAACAGGCTAGTCAGGCACATCTGCTGCCCCCTATGATCTCATCCAGGAGGGATTCTAGAGCCAAACACGCCACGGTGGCCCAAATAGAATCCCCTAGGCAGCTAGAATTACTACCAGTGGCACCAGCCCCACAACCCCGCAGAGGCCCTCCACCTAAAGCACAGGCTCCTACCCAGCAGCGACCGCCTCAGAAACGATAGGTTCCCTCACGCAATGCGCCACCACCGCCCAGGTGGGACAATAAGGATCCACCTCCTCGGCAGGCCACTCCGGCCCCTCATCAGGGCTAGTCTCCCAGGGCCACCTATCCGGAAAGAAGGCACCAGACTTACTCACTCAATGAGAATCAGGTCCCTGGTTACTTCTGTAGTTCCCTAGAGTAGGGGATTGTGCGTTTACCCGAGTGCAGAAGGCCGGCAGAGGCGAATCTCACCGATTGCCCCAACTACTGCCCCTAACATTGGATTCTGGGGCACACCCTCAGGTAGTGCTATGTGTTTAAAGACTAGATCCAAGGCCAGGTTGACAACAACGTAGTTAGGTTGGGCCCGGACCCGAGACAAGTGGCGGGTGTATTTGTAAGGTCAGAAAGCGATAACGACGATGATGGTGAGTGGCAACAGGTTCATAGCCGTGGCTCCCAAATGTACGACTACGGTATGGCTCGAGAAACCGTCGCTCACGCCCATGGTATCATTAGGGTGTGCCTGAATCAGCTAGATCCTTCAGAAGATGCTACCAGTACCACTGCATCGTCATCTCAGCCGAGCTCTTCCCAAAAGAGAAAGCAGCGGCGGTGCAAGAAGAAGAAACACGCTCTACCATTGCCGTCGTCATCTCGCACTCTTGGTGATTTCATTCCCCATGATATGGGGATTCCTCCCAGAATCCACCCAGTGGTGGATGACTCTTCGAGCGATAGTCATTGGTATTCTTCTGTTAATAAAGTGGATCTGGTAAATCCTTATATTACTCCCGACGAGGGGGAACGTCAGGCGAACTTCCCCAACACCCCCAGCCGATGTCAACATCAGTAGAACTGCAACCACATGGGTTGTCGGGGAATATCAGTAGGCACTTTTAGCACGCTATTGAAACCAGACAGCAGGGTCAGCGCAGAGCTCAACACGCGTAACCTCATCTGGTGCCCTCAGATCTACCTCCACCGCCATTTGTGATACTAGATCAAACAGAGTTTCCTCGTCCGTACCGTGGCTAGTCTTGCCCAGCTACGGGCCAATCTCAGTTGTTCGGTCCTCATCCGGGAGCTACTCATCATGAATTAACTAGCGGGTAGTGGGATGTACCTAGTACCATCCAGCTGTCGGTCCAGCCGGCTTGGCCCGCCATGCCTCGAACTTCAGAACGACCTCCTGTAAGCAGAGGTTCTTGTTTGACATGGATGTATGACGTTATGAAGCACCTTTCCCGTATTACAGCAAGGATTTCTATTCTTGAGGCACTTCTCCTGTCTTCTGAAATGCGTGAGGAACTTTCCGAGGCCCTAAGGAGCCCCCTCCAGTTTGAGAAGGAGGTAGCAGCTGTAGAATACTTCCACGCTGAGGCAATTGAGATTTCTGAATTCCAGGAAGTTATCTCATTTTCTGATGACGATGATGACCCTCCAATACATGGGCATATTCTCCCACTGTACATCACTGTCCTGTTCAATGGTATAGAAGTCCGCCGCTGTCTTGTTGACACGGGTTCTAGGATTAACCTAATCCCGACTCCGACACTGCGAAAGATAGGTTTGTCTGAGGATGATTTAACTCCCTCCGACCTCAGAATCTAGGGGTACGATAGAACCGAGCAAACTCTAGTCAGCAAGATTCTCCTAAAGACCCAGTTCAGTGGCCTAATTACCAGCACCGAATTCATGGTTGTCACTCCGGAGACCGCCTACAAAGAATTGATGGGAAGGTCGTGGCTTCACCTTCACGTGGTCGTCCCCTCATCGTATCACCAATGCCTCAAATACTCCCTTGATGGTCGAGTAGGTGTTCTCCAAGGAGATGCGTCTCCTTTTTCCTCTTATAAAGCACGTTATATAGACGCCGACTACTACAAGAGAAATGATAAGAAGATTCTAGAAAGTAAGGATGAACCCGCCCCTGTCACAAGGGATCCCTGGGAAGTCCTGGATGATGCCTACATCTTCCTGATCCATCGGTTGGAGGCCACGACCCCCGACATGGGGCAGTGTTTTGTTGTTTCGGGTACAAGAGGAAGGCATGTTCCTATGTTCAAGCGATGGTGGAAAATCACCTCATACTCCTACACCAACCAAGCTCAGGTGATTCCCAATCCTCCAACCCCTGTACGGTATTGGAACGTCAGGCTTATGGCAATGGAAGTATGTCATACGTGTCTATTCTGCCAGGCTGGGATCAACCGGCTCAGGCCGACGCGCCACTACTACATTGATGTCATCAAGCGTGGCCCCTAGGGCCGAAGGCCAGATAGGATATGATCGACTGCCTTCATCGCTATGGTCTTAGTGGCACATGAGTCTCCTGATATGATGACCACTGCTGCCCAGGCCGGCACCAGCTGCCCATCAGGGTTTGATTACTTAGAAGAAGCTCCCCCCGCGGAAGATCCCTACACAGGTAGAGAAGTGGATCTGGAGGATGCTCCCACTGACTTTGAAGAAGGAATTTATACCACGGTTGATGAATTGGTGCATGTGAACCTTGGTAGCAAGACAGATCCGAGACCCACATTGATTAGTGCAGCCATGACCCTTGAGGAGAAGCAACAGTATGTAGACTTTCTCAAACAGCTCAGTGACGTGTTTTCCTGGAGTTACGATGAGATGCCAGGACTATATCCCCAGGTAGCCGCCACCACCATGGTCTCCCGACAAACCATCACGGGTTTAAGCAGCCTCCCAGAAAGATGCACCTTTCTCACGGTGCCATGGTTGAGACCGAATTTGACAAGATTATTAAAGCCATCTTCTTTAAGGAAGTTCAGTACCCCCGGTGGCTAGCCAACATTATACCAGTCAGGAAGAAGAACAGACAGATCCGGGACTGTATCAACTTCCGCGATCACAAACGCCATTGTCTGAAGGATGATTTCCCCTCCCAATGACAGAGTTATTGATTGATGCCATGACGAGGTTCCATGCCCTCTCCTTCATGGATGGGTATTCCTGGTACAAACAGATCTGGATGGCCCCAGAGGAAGAGGAGTCCACTTCCTACAGGGCTCCCCAAGGTTGCTTTGGTTACCAGGTTATTCCCTTTGGCCTGAAAAATGCAGGCGCCACCTATCAGCGGGCCGTGCATCGCATATTCAAGCCGATTCTCGAGACACTAGTGGAATGCTACATGGATGACCTGGTGGTCAAATCTCACCAGCACCAGGACCATTTCAAGGACCTCGAGAAAGTGTTCGGCTTCCTCTGTTCCCACCACCTAAAGATGAACCCGCTAAAGTGTGCCTTCGGGTTCAACTCTAAGAAGTTTCTAGGCTTTGTAGTCAGATACCGAGGCATCGAGATCGACCTGGAGAAGATCAAGGCCATCATACAAATGCCACCTCTGAGAAATATTCGGGTGCTTTGAGGTCTCCAAGGCCACATAGCCTATATACACAGATTCACTGCGAATCTGGATGGCAAGTGTAAGCCCTTTTCCCGGCTCATGAGGAAAGGCACCACCTATAAATGTGACTAAGAGTGTCAGACTGCCTTTGGGGAAATCATGATGTATCTGCTCTAACCCCTAGTCCTGATGCCACCCATCTCCAGAAAGTCACTGGTCCTTTACATGACCACCCTAGAATGGTCCCTCAGTGCACTTCTCGCAATGAAGAACAACGAGGGAAAAGAGAACAGTCTCCACTACATCAGCCACATGCTCCTCGATACGGAGTTCAGATACTCCCCTATCGAAAATAGCTGCCTTGCGCTCGTGTTCTCCATACAAAAATTATGGCATTACCTGTAGCACAATGAGGTACAGTTGGTCTCTCAGGTAGACCCACAGAAATACATCATGAACCACCCTATGTTAACTGGCCGACTAGCGCGGTGGGTGGTGATCCTCAAAAAGTTCGACATTAGGTTCATGCCTCAAAAGGCAATCATGGGACAGGCATTGGAAGACTTCTTAGCTGCTCATCCAACCTCCACGGATCAATCCCTAGATCTGGATTTTCCTGATGAGGCGATCCTCTCATTCGATCATGCTGTCTCATGGAGGCAAATGCACTTCGACGGTGCCTACCGGTGCCCGATCGGTAGGAGGCTCAACGATCCTAAGCTCAACAGAGTAGGTCTGGGTATCGTCTTCATCACCCCGACACAAGACGTTCTTCCATACTCATTCTTACTGTCAGAAGGCTACACCAAAAACAAGGAAATTTATTAGGCTCTCATCACTAGCCTCGAGATGGCCCTTGAGATCAATGTGCCCCATCTACATGTCAAAGGGGATTCTGAACTGGTCATGAAGCAGGTCAATGGCGACTATGTTGTCAGGAAGCTAGAGCTTGTGCCATTGCTGGAGTGCAACCTCCATCTAATAGCCCAGTTATCTTCTCGACCAGAGGTTACCCATGTCCCTTAATCACAGAACGGTCGAACTGATGCTTTGGCTGGCTTAGCTGTATCGCTCGTAGAACCCGAGAAAGATGATTTGATCATACATGTGGCACACCGGAGAGTCATTGCCCCAGTCACCCCAGGGGATGACGACGGAGTATGGGTAAGCCAAATTTCCACTGGACCTTCAACGTCAGGGGTCCCAGGTTCGTCAGAAATAATGGTTGAGGTCACTCTCGACTAGAGAGCACCTTTTGTCATTTATCTCCAAATGATTGCCTCCGGGACGATCGGGACGAGCGCGAGCGAATCCGACACCACGCACTGCAATTTACCATCCAGAGTGGTCCTAGTCCTGAGAAGATCCTATATAAGCGGAGATTTGATGATGTTCTCCTCCATTTCATTCAAGGAGTTGAGATTTCTCAAGTCATGCAAGAGGTTCATGCCAGTTCCTACGGTGCCCACCAGGATGGGCCCAAGCTATCCCATCAGATCCTGAGGTTGGGGTACTTCTGGCCCTCTATGATCCATGATTGTATCGAGTTTACAAATAGATTCCACGTGTGCCAAGTTAATTCTAACTTCCTGCATGAGCCGCCAGAGCTTCTCCACTCCACCAAGTACTCTTGTCCATTCGCGGTGTGTGGACTCGATGTCATGGGACCATATCCACTGGCGACAGCTCGTCAGTTTTGGTTCATCCTAACTGCTACAGATTTCTTCTCCAAGAGGGCAGAGGCAGTTCCACTCCATGAGGTCAAGGCTCATTCCATCATTGACTTCGTGAGCTCCAATATCATCCACCGGTTTGGAGTCACTCACGCAGTCCTCACCGATAATGGCACCAACTTTCGAGCAGCTGAGCTGAAGAAATTGTACGCCAAGTACAATATCCGTTCGAACCATACCTCTATCTATCATGTGTAGGAGAATGGACAGATCGAGGCATTCAACAAAACCCTTTCTATCATTCTGCAGAAAATGGTTGGTCAAAACAAGAAAAGTTGTCCGGACAAGCTCCTCAACGTCCTTTGGGCTTGTCGGACGACAACTCGCAATTCCACCCAGGTGACCCCATATTCCCTGGTGTATGTGGATGAGGCCGTCCTTCCCATTAAGATCTAGCTTCCATCGTTACGCACTGAAGTCTATGACCAGTAGGCTCCAGATAAGGTGCCCGAAATACATCAAGATGAATTGGAAGCACTGGACCAGAACAGGATTCGTGCCCTGCACAATCTGGAAAGGCATTAGAATTAGATAGCCAAAGCCTTCAACAAGAAGGTTCACCTTTTCTCTTTTATGTAAGGAGACCTAGTGTTGGCCCTTCGAGTTCCAATGATTCCTGGTAGGAAACCGCCCAAGCATCATCCCAAATTAGAAGGACACTACATCATCCATATGGTTTACCCCAATGGAGCATACTCCTTGCCGAACACGGATGGTGAGCGCATAACTCCTCCGACCAACGCCAAGTTCCTCAAGAAGTACTTTTCCTGAGCCCCTTGGTCCTGCACGACCCTAAACTGTACGGTCCTGCATGACCCTAAACTGCACATTACGGTCCTGCACGACCCTAAGCTGCACATTACGGTCCCGCACGACCCTAAACTGGACATTACAGTCCCGCACAACCCTAAACTACACAATACAGTCACACACGACCCTAAAATGAACATTACAGTCCCGCATGACCCTAAACTGCATGTTACAGTCCCGCATGACCTTAAACTGCACCACCGTCCTGCATGAAATTAAAACTGTAATATCGTCTTGTGAGATGATAAACTGCAAAATGGTCCATGATCTATGAACATAAACTATGATCTCCCCCATCCCTACTGTAAGACATTAAGCTGTAAGCCAGTCAGTCCTTCCTAACCGAGGCTCAACCTCATGCCCTTTGGAATCTTCAAGCCCCAGGCCCCCATCCTTACTATAGACGATAAACTGCAAGCTAGTCTGGCATTCCTGACTGAGTCCCAGTCGCATTTCCAATGGCCTCTTCAGGCCCCTGGCCCCCATCCTTACTGTAAGACGTTAAAATGAAAGCCAGTCAGGACTTCCTGACCGAGGCTCAGCCTCAGGAACCTTGGCCATTGTCGACTCAAGCTCTCTTAAGGGATCGTATGGTGTGGTTTGGTATTACGTCCTCATTCACGTTGGGTTAACCGCAAAACCATACATGGCCCCAGATGAGATGCATATCTCATCCAACACGATTTTAAACTGCACTTCAAGAACTACGTATGGCTTGATTACCGTCCTAATGGGATACGTAGGAATGCTCAGACGTCTCGTCTTGAGCCCAGCCCCGAACTCTTCTCTTTGACTGTCCCCCTAGGTATAGTTTCCTCGGAGGGTCCTTGAATTATGAGGAGTAGGCTTTCTTAGCCCCGCTCATACAAGGATTATAATGGTCTAACCATGTGCCCACTCTTGTTCATCTATCCTCCCACATCCTCACTGCTTGACGTTAAACTGCACATCCTTCAAGAACTACGTTTGGCTTGATTCCCATCCTCATGGGATACGTTGGAACGCCCGGACATTTTGTCTGTTGGCCTAGACCAAAAGCCAAAATCTTCCCCTCGGGTCTAGATATATGGCAGGGTGCACACGTTTTCATCAACATACGTCGAGCAAGTCTCGACCCGTCTGTACATCCCCCCTGGTGATGTTCTCCTCATTCGTGGATGGGTACAACTATGCTTCACCCACTCCTTGACTGGGATTCCATCACTTACCTCATCCGGAAGGGCCCCTGAATGGTATGGATGCTCGGCCTAAGATCCCTATTACCACTTTGGGCCAATTCTCTCGAGGATGTTGAGGAACAAGCCGATATAAGTCCCCCGTTTCAAACGTGGTCAGCTGTCGACACTCATTTTTTTATCCCATATCAGGGCACCACATGGATGTAGTGTTTCGAACATGGTCAACAGTGCCCCAGATCTTCGGGTCCGCCCCAAGATGTCCCAAACAACGAGTGTAGTGATTCGTTCTACCCCATCCCGAAGTGACAAACTTCCTTCTGGGTGGTGAAAATGGTCGGGCGTACGTCCTATATTATTTTATAGGTAGTGTAAGGCGTAGTGTGGGATTATGTCCTCATTCACGTTGGACTACTTTCCATGACGTACGCATTCCCTTACCAAGGACTAGCCTCAGGCCACTTGTCATTTTTGGGCCCAAGCCCAAGTTCTTACCCAGAGTGTATGGTGTGGTGGGGGTTTATGTCCACATTAACATCGGTTTGTTCTCCATACCATACACCTCCTCCATCCAGGGACTCCTATTCCCTGACCTTTGTCTTTAGTGCAAGACATTAAACTGTGAGTAGGCCAGGCCTTCCTGACCAAAACACAACAATCAGGCCCCTTGGCCTTTTTGGGGCCCCTGGCCTAGGTTTTTTCTTATAGGACTATGCGATGTGGTGCGGGATTACGTCCCCATTCATGTCAGGTTACTCGATGTGTTGTACAAATCCTTGATAGGATATTCTGCCCCCTGGGTATTATCTAGAACTACATGTGGCTTGATTCCCATCCTCATGGGATACGTAGGACCACCCGAATGTGTAAGCTTCGTGTCCAGCCCCATCATCCGAAAATCTCAGTCCCACCTTGGCCCTTTGGCCTACCCTTCCTGAGCCACTTTTCTGACCATTTTCCGTGGTTCACCAATATGCCTTAGGGTACTCTGGTTTAGTTACCTGGAATGTTGGATTCTCCTCGGACACGTTCGCACCTGCTTTTCAGGCTTTGTGTTTCCCTTCATCAGGGCTTTCATCATCTGTCACACCTGGAGGGACCCCCAACAATGTCCTGGATACATCACCCAAGGGATCTCCTACCATTACGGGCCAACTCCCCTGAGGGTTTTGGACAACAAATCGATAAAAAAATCCTGCGTTGCGAATATGGTCAGTGGTCGATGCTCGTTTCTTGTTCCCACCTCTGGCTAACATGATATGGAGACTGTTTTTCCTCCACAGTTAATAGTCATCCTCCATCGCCATGCCATCCCCATTAAGCCCAAAATGTCTATTACACGATTCACATCCCTCTCCATCATCATCATGTCCAAGTAGAGTTTCGAAACTCTTGATAGTATTCCTCAGTGCACATCCGCATGTTAGGGGAAGAAAGTCGCGTTAAAGGTTTCCTTCAGGGCTCTTCACCGACTTCCCCTCGATGGTTGTTTCAGGTATTGCGATAAGGATCTTACCCCCTTGTTTCTCACACCATGTTTACCTCACGTGGGCCTAGGAAAAGGGTCGAGGTCTGCGCTTACATGGAAAGTTTCCATCCACCCATGGTCCGAGCTATAAGACCATAAACTAAGATCTCCTAGGAACTATGTATACCTTGATTCCCATACTCATGGGATACGTAGGAAGGCCCATACCTCCTGTCTTTGGGTCTATATTGAGTTCAGCTAATTTGTCTCCTCTGTCCTGTCTTCGAGACCCTAACTATGGGACTATGTGGTGTGATGTGGGATCATGTCCTCATTCATGTTGGGTTTGCAATAGCCGCACCATGCGCACCCAGTTCTCAGAATTAGCCCTCCTATTTCTTGTCCCACATGACATTAAAATCCACCTTCATGAACTACGTATGGTTTTATTCCCATCCTTATGGGATACGTAGGACCACCTGAATGTCTAGACTTCAGGTCCAGCCCCACCTCTTAGAGATCTAAAGATCTCCCGGTCACCTAAGCCCCTTTGCTTGTCCATCTCTAAGGGGGGGATAAAGGAATGATACAGGGTTTTTGGCACTACGCCCCTTTCTCGGGAATCCCCCATCTGTTGATCGTCCTCAAGTTGAGTCCCTCGACTCTTTGCAGTGATTCACCCATGTTTTAAGAGTACTCTGGTCTAGGACCAAGAGTGTCAGATTCGACTTGGTCAAGTTCCTTCCACTTGTCAAGCGTCATGTTCCCGTTCATTCGGGCTTTCATCACCATTCACACCCAAAGGGACCCCCATGAACGGCCTAGATACAATGCCTAAGGGCTCTCATACCATTACAGGCCAACACCCTTGAGGGTTTCAGGCATCAAATTGATACAAATTCTGTATTGCAACTATGGTCAGCTGTTGATCCTCATTTGTTTGTCCTCATTTCAGGGTAATGCGACTAGATGCTGTGTTGCAAACATGGTCAGCAGTAATCCTATATCTTCATGCGAGCCCCTCCTAGCCTTGAATGTTGGTTACATGATTCACATTATGTTCCACCCCATCGTGTATAGGTGGAATCTCGACACTCTTGGTGCTACCCCTCAGTGCACCTTTTCAAATTAGGGGGACACAGCCGCAATACGACATCATTCAGGGCTCCCATGGTCCGAGATCTATAGACCATAAACTAAGACATCCTAATAACTACGTTCAGCTTGATTCCCATCCTCATGGGATACGTAGGACCACCCGAACATCTTGTTTTCTTGTCCATCTCATTTGGGAGCTAATCTCTCCCCCTTCACCTCTCATCTCTATTTGGGCCCCTTGGCCCGTGGTTCCTATCTCGGGATTGCGTATGGTATAATGTGGGATTATGTCCCCATTCATTTCAGTTATGTCACACGACACCGTACACATTCCCCATCTAGCATCATCTCTGCTACGTCTGTGCTGCATGGCGTTAAAATGTTTGCTTGGTCCTATCACAGGACCCTAAACTGTGACATTATCGTCCTTGACACATGAAGAAAAACAACACTACTTTGTGATGACCTCATTGTAGAGGACATCACGTTGGGTATTGGTCACGTGCCATGCCATTTTTCAATGCTTATCACGACTTGATTCATGTGGAGGCAGAGGGGCTTGCGACCCTAGGCATGTTACTTCACAAAAAAACCACTCACCTTAAAAGACAAACAAGATTTATCAAATTATATTTCTTTTGGTGCAAGGGCCACGCCCACACTCTATTTCTTCCGTGTCAATGGCACCTTACCATGCCACCCTTCAGAACTACGTTCAGCTTGATCCCCATCCCCATGGGGTACGTAGGAACACCCTTTCACTTTGATTTAGGACCAGCTCAACTCTCATTTTCGGTCCCTTGACCTAAAACCTTTCCCAAGGTGGTTGTGCGGTGTGGTATGGGATTATGTCCTCATCCACGTCGGGTTGTTCACTGCACTGTTCACATCCCCAGTTCCCTTCCGCGCCAGGTTTTTGTAATCACCCTCCACATGCCTCCTGTGTTTCCTCCCATCAATGTTCCGAATTCTACAACCCAAAACTGTGATCTTCCTCTGGGAAGGGACTTGACTCCAACTATCTAATACACCTTGTGGTCATAATTATATGTGTGTTGACAAAGAGTCCGGAGTGAGGAATTTTCATGGAGACATTCTCTCGTTCCATGACCAAGATTCGTGAGATCGCTATTTGGATCCTAATCCTCTTCCATATCCAAAAGGACACTTAGATGACATGGATACTAGGCTTAAGGGACCTCCATGGATGCTGGACCTAAGGGACCTCCAATCGTTTTGGTCCAACATCCCTATGGATTCCTGACGACATTTGCGACATGGTCCCGTGTTTCGCACATGGTCAACAGTCGACCCTCATTGGTCTATCCCCATTCTAGGATAATGCGATATGGATGCTACGTTTCCGCCACGGTTAACTGTTATCCTCCATCATCACACCACCATCACAGTGATCCAAATCTCAAGCGTCATGATTCACACATTCCCTCTTCCTCATGTTCAAGTGGAATTCCAACATACTCAGCTCTATCTCTTCACGCATCTAGGTGCACCACATGGACGTGTTAGTATTATGAGTCCGGTATTCACCGAGCGCCCCTTCTCCCTAACCTTCCCCTTTCTGTGTCGGGAATGTCCCTCCACTATTTCTTGTTTCCCACATCGAGCACAACTCACGTGGGCATAGTAGTTTTGGCAGGATGTGTACCAACACGGCCAGGCTTCTCATCGTCTCGCATGACGTTAAAATACGCTCTCAGAACTACGTATGGATTGATTCCCATCTTCATGGGGTACGTAGGAACATCCGACCACTCTGCTTCGGGCCTAGTCTAATTCTCACTCTTGGACCCTCGACCTGAAGAGTTTCCTCCAGGGGTATGTGGTGTGATTTGGAATCCAAGTCCTCATTCACATCGGTTTCATAACTACCACACCGCATGCTCCCTGGGCTCTCCCCTTTCATTCCACATCCTATCATATGACGTTAAACTACCGGAGTCCATATGTCCACAACGCAAGACACTAAACTGCGATTCTACCCAGAACAAGTTCAGGACACCCCATGTTAATCATGGGATGCACCAAAGCCTCTTCCAGAGAGGATTTCACCTGTCAGTGTTGGTATATGACTACACTGTGCTTCCAGAACTATGTACAGCTTGATTCCCATCCTCATGGGACACGTAGAGACACCTAGGAATTTCACCTCGGGTCCAACCCCAGGAATCGTAAAATCCTGTTCTTCCCCTTTCAAGCCCCAGGTCGGACCCCTTGTAGGGAACCGTGTAACTGCGACCCAAACTTGAGCAAGTTTAGGATGCCCAAAGATTATATTGGGAAGCGACAGTCCCCCTAACCAGAGAGGCCCTGTCTCAAAGAAGGAATGATCCATGATCAAAACGATGCACCCAACTGGCGTACTCCAACCGCGGGGGTGTAATTGCATGATTGTTGGATTCTATTCGGACACACAATCAATCCGCATTCCATGCTTTGCATGGCCCTTATTCAGACCCTTTTTCCCTTTCATGTCAAGAGGAACCCCCTAACAGTATTGATGACTGACCTATGGTCCGCCTGCTGTCCTGGGCCAATGTTCTAGAAGACTGGTCACATTTGGATGGACCCCCTAACAGTATGGATGCTCGACCTATGGCCGCCTACTCTCCTAGGCCAACGTCCCGAATAAATGATCTATGATATTTCAGTTAGGCCCCGTTTTGTGAACATGGTCAATAGTCGGACCTCATTTGTTGTCCCCATTTTAGTCTAACAGAGTAGGGATACCGTTTTTCCACCATGGTGAATGGTTGCCCTTTATTGTCACGCCACCCTCACAGTGTTCCGAATTTTGGGCATCGTGATTCACACTTCCCATTCTCATCTGTTTTGACCAATTTAAGCTCCCCTGGCATTGCACCATTCGTGCACAGGAGCACGCTGGAAAAACGGTAATTCGGCTATTTTGAGAACATCCTTCTCCTGCCAGGTCTCTCCTATTTCCCAAAAATTCGGACTGGTTATCCAAACCCTGGATGCCCGAAGCTTGTTTTCCACTCCTGTGTTTTGGTTGGACGATGAGGTGACTATCTCTGGTTTCTCACATCGGGCCAGACCCATGTGAGCTTAGGGAATTGTCACTGGATGTCCCACAAACATTGTAAGGATGCAAAATAGACCAGTGCAAATAATGGAACTCGTGCATGCTATAGAATTCAAAAAATTCTAAAGCACAAAAGTATGTTTAAGGGTTTATAATTATTACAGTACCTGGGGGTCAAATCCCCCAGTGGACGGATTGTGCCTGTCAACAGAGCGTTTCAGCTCCACCACCCTTTGACTTGTGGCATCCAGGAATTACTGCCTCTGACTCAGCTCCCGCTCCCCCTCATCAGCAACGGGGCGCAGTTCATCAGCCTCGTCTTGGGCCCTCTCTATGTCAGCCAGAATGGCAGCCATCTCTCCAAAAGCCTGCCTCATATGCTCTTCTGCCTCTACCAGTTGGGCCTTCAACCGCGAGATCATCTCAGATTGTGCATTAAGAGAGGATGAGTGCTCATCCACTTGGTCCTATTGTTGTTGGACCTTGTTTTCAGCCTCCTAGAGCATCTTGACATTCGTCTCCTTCCTCAACTGCCAGCCCATGCTGAGCCCACGATTGTATTCCTGTATCTTCTCATCCATGAGATCTCGGATGAGCATATGAGGACACTGGGAATCCACTCCCCCAACACACAGTTCACACAGCCACGACCGAAGTCTGTCCATTTCATTCAGCCATAGCACTTGGGGGTGTCATTGATGAAGTGCATGATTAGCTTCCATGATCAGGGACAAACTATTTTTCTTTCCTCTTCATCAAAGGACGTCTCGTCCCAGTCAGTGTGACTGGAAGGCTCATATACATGATATTCCCGTAAGAAATCATTGACAGGATCTATGTCTGGCATTGAATCCAGTTCGACATCTAGCGCCGGGGGAGGCGTGGCGGGACTTGGATCGGCTGGTTGATCCTCATCATCATACTCCTCCTCAATAACCTCGGGTAAAACCCTACTGGTGGTCCTGCCAATGATAGGGAGTGCTGCAGCTCGGGTAGGTGGGGGAACTATCTCCACAGTCACCGGCATGCCCCGTGGAGGGATTCCACTGGACATCCCGACCAGCATTTCCATAGCATCCCATGCCAGTTAGGTAACTGTACGATAGAGAAATGTGTGAACGTCTGTTGGCACGATCTACATATGACAACAATGAATCAAGTGGAGAAAACTTATGGAGATCAAAATCCTGGTGATGCTCTTGAGTCGATACTGACACAACCCTAGAGTGTGACCCTCTGTATACTATTGGAAGGTCTAGAGATTCTGGAGGAGCCACCTTAGGTGCTCTAGCCCCGCCAGACACAGAACTGGAAGCAGCCGCAGGCGCGGGTTCTGAAGGTCCTTCATCATCACCCGCCAAGGGGCGAGACCGAGGTCTACGTAGAAGTTCCTCCTGCACGGTTCAGATGTTCATAAGAGGCCCATAATGGCCTGAGATTAGACCCTGAGGAATGAAATTTTGAATTCTACCTCGAGAACCTCCGCGAAATCGTCAGAATCCGAGTCTTGATCTCCGACTTCGCCTTCCTCCAACGGGCTCCCTCCGCCGACCTCGTCGTCCCTAGAAAATTCGTCTGATTATTCCGGCAGGGGGAAGTGCTCCCTCAGTTCAGTATCCTACATCTATGGGGGAACTGTCCGATCCAGCAGCACCCTTACCTGGTCTATCATTGGACGCGGGATACCACTGGAATGTACGTAGTCCTCCAGGTCAGCCAAATATTACTCCGCCTCCGTCAAAGACACTGCGAAACTGGCCAGAATAGGGACTATACCCTGTAGAACCATCCTGAGATTGTTCATGTGTCCCGAAATCTCAGGCGGGATTCGAAAATGCCGGTTAACATCCCAAATGTCCCAGGACTCCGGGAAGACGGCATCCTCTGGCATGTCTATGTGGCGCGGTCGTTTCCCCAGAGCCTAAGTGGATATCCTGTGAAATCCCTTCGGCGGTCACCCCTCTGGATGTCTCTGCCCTTCCGGAACCACCGGATCCACTACCACTGTTGGATCTGCTGCTGCTAACGTGTTCTCAGCTTGTGCAGGTCTCACCACCGCGACAACTACTCCACCGCGAGAGGCTCTTGCTGCCCTCTGACCCCGACCCCGGGATAGGGGAGGCCTTCCGTCACCAACCCGAATGGTTGGATGCTTTAACATTTCCCCAGGATAAGCCGCCTCCCAACTGATGGCATACTCATTCACCAGTCCGAAGGCAGCAGTGGACGGAGGCAATGTAATTCGCATTTTCCCGTCTTCCCATGCAAACATGAGCCACAACTGCCTCATTACACACGGGTGATCCTCATGACGCACCTCCCAGTAGACCTGAGGGGTTAGCCGCTGCAGGCACCAGAATTTCCTCACAAACTGGTGCAGGGTGTACGGCTCGCAGAGAGGCTCATGGTCCACCCGTGCCACCAAAACTCCACCTCGACTGTCCATGAGATAAGCACTGTGCTCTTCCGTTCCCTGACCATCGTCGGTGCGTACTCCGTTCAGCAATGGAAATGGGTGGAAGTTAAATTCATCCTCCTTCCACACACGGTTCTGCACCATCGGTACAATTAGTATGAATGGGAATCTCTCGGCCATGTTTAGGATAGAGGGGTGGAAGTTCGACCCCAGCGGCCTGATAGGGTTTGGATATTTGTAAACCCCCTGATATGCACCGCAACCCACCCATACAGAAAGTGGAAGGGCTCGTATATCCTCGGCAGCTTCTTTCCCTCGCTCACGCGCAACAACATCTTGTACAATCTAGAGAGCATCGGAATTCCCAGATTGACCCACCTTCCCATGGCCAGCATGGATGCCATGATGAACGACCTAGGTCTCACCCCCCATGTTGGTATCCCTCACCGGTAGGATCCAACCATAGATAAGGGTCGTGATAAACGCCGCCAGCCTGACTATCGACTATTGTTCAGTGCTGACACTAAAACCCCAAGTCTTCCATTGGCTGTCCTCCAAGAGCCACCAATACGAGTTCTCATATCCCCGTTGAGCCACCTTCGGACAAGTTCGAGGCCTCGGAGGGAACTCTCGATCCTCCGGGATGTTCAGGAACCACATGAACCACTTCTTAATGTGGACATCTATAACCGCCTCCTTCTCCTCTCTGGGGACCAATTCCATCATTTCCAGCGCCAGCCGCGACATCTTCTCTTTATCCTCCCATGCCATCATGAGAGGGAGGAACTCATGATACATGTCCCCAAAGATTGGGACCCCCGAGATTTGATGGACATCCCACAGACTGATGCCAAACTCCCCATGGTGCAGGCGAATGGTGTTAGTCCTATACGACCATGTGCTCAGCAGCTCCGACATCAGCTATTTCAGTTGATAAATTTGGAATTGTGAGGCCCATGTAGCCTCATACAATTCCACTCTCCTATGATCGGCCCCAAACTCCTTGCATGAGGCACCTACCCAGTTAGACCATGCCCAGTCGTTGGTAAAGTTACCGCCCTGGCACAGGTCCCACTCATCGGACAACCCCTTTTTAGAATCCATGAAAGCCACCTTAAGTATGGTATGGTACATGGGAGGGGAATTATCTGGTTGTAGTGGCTCCCCTTCGACGTTGTTTAGATGGTTGTACATATAGTTGGCGGTGATGGGTGTGAAGTCCTCCCGTGCATGACCACCGGCCGCCCTGAACCATTGGCGTTGGCCTGGCATGCTCCTGAACCCGCAAGCTGGTTCGTCCCTACTCACCTCAGGAATGAAGACATCATCCCTCAGACCTAAGCCATACAATGATAGCTTCTTTCATAGCAGATAGTACTTTTGGCTCAATGATAGCAGGTCGTTCAAACAATTATGCTCTGAGTGGATTTTGACTAGCTCCCCTAGGCCCGGACAGTTGTCCATCTCATCCCTCCGGGCGGCGTCTGCGAGCACCCCCATGACATCATCTTGACGGGCCATTACGGTTTTAGAACTCGAAGAAATTGCGGGTCGGGTCAGAGAGATTTTTCGCAAAGATCGCCCGCGAAGCTCGGGCACAAAGACAAGATGCGGAGCCGAGCCTTGACTTGCAAGCAGAAGTTCGCTTGGCACAGTCGCGGAGTCAGAGACTCGCGGTTCACCCCAAAGCTCGATTTGTGGTGAGAAGATGTGGAGGACACGGAGCTTCTAAAATCTATAGCACAAGAGGACAAAGTCACAATGAAGGAAAAAGAAAAGAGGTCAACCTACCTATTTATAAGCGGCGGCCCCCGGAGCTTCGCGGCGAGTCGAGCCTGCGCGAAGCCTCGCAGCGCATCCGGATAGTGCGACCCATGGCCGTCTCACGATCCCTCTTCGCGAGCCCGCACCGCGACCGACCGAGAATTTTAGCAATTTCCCTCAGACTCTGACCCTTGATCCCTCTGCAGATCTAAGTCTGATGGGAGGCATTTTTTGGCGCCAAAAATATTCAAAGAAAGGAAAAAAGAAAGGGGCCCCACACGCTGCCTTGTGAATCCCCGACGTGAAGCCCCCCGAGCAACGTGGCCTCCACGAAGCACATAAGGCGGTAAAGCTCCGCGAAATCCCTAACATTCGCGAACCCACCGCATGCACCAGAGGTGGTAAAGCTTCGTGAACGCCCTGACGTTCGCAAACCCACAACGAAGCAAAGGAGGCGGTACCTCTCTGCGAATCCGATTGAAATTCGCGACCCGCCGCGAATACACCGAGGCCCCCTTCGTGCCGCATGAGATCTGCTTCAAGACGCCCCTTTCTTATAAATACCGATCTCCCCCTGAGATCTCCGGATGGACAGTCCGACCTTTCAGCTTCTCAACTCCCGAATCGCGAAGCACCCTTCGCTCTAGGAATGATGAACTCCGCAAGGTATTTTTTGCTTCGAGAGAGGCCTTCGCCTTGTCTCGTTTTGAGCCCCTATTCTGAGAAGGATTTCCTTCGCGAAGCCTAAGGGCCTATGCGAAGGAAGGGGATTCCCAAGGGAACCTAGTCAGTCGTGGAGCATTTGTGCTTCGTGAATCACCCATCCTGTACTTGTGATCCACTTGCCAAGGAAGGCTCACTGTACTTCGCATTGCACACTGCTTCACAACACCTTACTTCGTGAGGAACCATGGCTTCGCGGGGAAGTGCTCTGCGAACACCCTTCCACTTCGTGAAGCACCTCCTACTCGCACCTCTTCCCCATGATAAGGCCAAGGCACTCCACTTCCCAAAGCATACCCATTTTCATGGAAATTCATCTTCCTGTGCGACCCTCTAGGTTTGCACGATGTGACTTCAAAGTCCCATGGACGACACCACCAATAGTGTTTCTTCAGCTAATGCTTATCTGCATAGCCATGCTAATGGCTGTTGCTTCTTCGCATAGCCATGATAACGTGGACCCCTCGATGGTTCGCTCTGCGACCCCCATTAACCACGGCCTTGCCGATGCCTTCCCTCCCACAAGGGGTAGAGGGTTCCAGTTATGTAAGTCCTAGGGGTGTGGAGTAAACTCACCTCATCTGAGCTACAAGACGTTAAACCGCCAAGAACCTCATCCTCAACACATGACGTTAAACTATGACCCGACCACATGCCTCGCACGCAGGGTCCCCCCCATCTCGGACATTCTTTACGCCACTCATCTCAATGGGAATGGAATCACCCTCACATGGGATGATATCCTCCCTCTCAGAGTAGTGTTTGTCCACAGGGGAAGTGCTGCCTCATAGCGTAAGCCCCAAGCCTCTCTTACGGAAGGTATCACCCATGCGCCTCTGTACTCCCCCCACTACCAAGGACAGTGGATGGCGCGATAGGGAACGAGGAACCTCCCATCTTCGGTCCCAAATCCCTCTCCCTCCATGATTTTCTGCACTTTGGGCCTCCATCCTAGAGTAAGTCCTGACACCATGGGACGCCTAACGCCTAAGCCCCTCTTCACTTCCCACGGACGCACCCTTCATGATGTAATCGTCAAGTCTCTTCTGCCTCTTGTTTCTCACACCGAGAACGACTCACGTGGGCTTACAGTAAGCATAGACTATGTCACCAACCCTAATCCAGTATGACGTTAAAATGTATGCCCCCGTCCAGCATGATGTTAAACTGTATGCCATCCTGCATGACGTTAAACTGCATCCTGGTCCAGCGGTAAGCTGTTGTGACCATTTTGAACGATGGGGTCTTTGATCCATCTTAAGTCATTGTACATAGGATGCCTCCACGAGGTTCAAGCCTGTTGCCTGTCGTTTATTCATGTCAGGTTTCACCTCCGTCACGTACGATGTTAAACTGCATCCCGATCCAGCGGTAATCCATTGTGACAATTTTGAACTATGATGTCTTTGATCCATGTTAAGGCATGGTATGTACGAAGCTTCCCTGAGGTTCAATCCCACCACCAGTGGACCCACGGGTTCACCTTCACGTCGGTTCATCGAAACCCACATCCATTTTGATCTATGGGGTCTTTGATCCATGTTAAGGCGTGGTACGTCGGAAGCCTCCCCAAGGTTCAAGCCCATCACCCATCGGACCAAGGTCCTTTCTGCACGTCGGTTCGCCGACACCCACCACCACCTGGTCATTCCGACCGCATTCACGTTGGTGCTTCCATCACCTTTGGCAGCTTAGAGTGTAATCCCAACACATCCATCCCGAAATATGTGGACTTTGATTCCCTACCATGGGGATACATAGGAAGTCTCTTCGAGACTCAATCCCATCACCACCGCCATCTCCTGGATGGCACATTTCATTTCCCCTTCACTCCCTGCAATTATCAATCATCCATCCTGATTTTTACCTGGGTCGCCACATCCCCGTGAGATCATGCCACCCCATTCCCCTTCACAACATTTGGGAATCCACCCACGGGCTGGCTCTGATATCGGCATTCCCTCACGGGGGATTCCTCAATATGATCCACTCCTGCTGGTGTTTCGATCAGGCCGACCCGTCTCCGCTGGACGTTAAACTCGTGGCATACCCTATGTTAAACATGGGAAGATGAGGAAAACCATAGATATATGTCTATGGAATATTATTCCCCGCGTTCGATGTGGGATGCCTCATGCTTCCACACCCTCAAGATTCCCTATAATAAGTGAAAAAAGACAGACACACCAATTCCATAGTTTTCAAACACGTTACTAATGCCTCGACATGACTACTCCCCCGACTGAAGGTTTCTGCCCTGATCGGACCCTTTGGAATGTCCTGACAGAAGCAGAGTAATTAACCGGCGTCCATGGAAACATAGAACTGGGAAGAGTTTCACAAAAATCATATTAAATCTATGAGGGATACTCAGACTAGGTGACGAGCTCCTAGGAGGAATCCACGGAAGGAAGAACCAACATCCCATCATCCCGATTTCGATCAAAGATCAGGCATCTCTGAATAAGGAACAGATTTCACCCACCTTTGGGAAGCGGGAATGTGGGGCAACACAAAAGCCGCGCTTGTCGCGCCCATGTGGACAGATGTGCGTGCCTTGGTGAAAGAATCAGAAACAATATCAAATAATTAATTTAATTCATAAATACATTTTCTTATCAAATATCCATGTTGATCAAAGGATATATTTTTATCAACATTTCCACATTTAATTAAAAAAATTCAATGTAAACACCATATGTAAAAATGGTATATAGTTCAAGAAATAATCTCATATATAAAAAATAATAATTATATTATTCAATATAAATATTATTTTCAAGGAAAAATGATAATTATAAAGTGAATTCTTGAAGATAAAGTTTATAATCCAAAAAATATGTGAAATTGTACAATAACTTTTACTACTTGGCAACATTCAAGTAAAATCTGCTTGGATGATATAAATCAAAGAAAAACATAAAATAATATTAATTATGAAGGAATCATGATATTACATGTCAAAGGATAAGTTTATATTCCACAAAATTGTAAACATGTTCCTAAAAAATACTTTAAGTGCAATGTTATTTGAGATGAAATCCCTTACCTTACGCTCCATTTTCATTAAAGACTCTATAAACTATTATATAATGGCTTTAAGAATGTTATTAAATTATAAAATGAAAATAATAATACTAATCATATCATATAATATAATTTTATAATAACTTACCACTCGTTCATCAACAATTTGTCATTTGATTCTTTATTTCAAGTGTTGATCACATTGTTTTTGGAATATGTTTTGACATGGTTTTTTTAATTCTATTACTTTGATAATAATTTCATAATAAACCTAATTTGAATAATTAGGTAAATATATTATATATTTTGTATATATATATTTACTAATAAATAAAATTTGGTGATAGCAAATGAAATTCACTATTCATGGAGAAGATAGACCATACATATGAATGAATATTGTTTCCACATTCCTATCATATTGAAGGAAATGAATTTAAATTCTATATATATATATAATAATTCTAGTATCATTTTAATATCATATATATATCCCATACATTTGTTAAACCCAATATTAATACATTATATGTAATTTGTGAATGAATTACATTGCTTCATAAGGCTATAGTATAACACACACGAGCAACGATATCGTATGACCAATAAAGGAATGAATGAAGGTATGTGTGATATAGTAATTAAATAATAATTATAACATCATAAAAATCATATAATATTAATATAAAATATAAATCCATTATTATTCGTAGGCATGAATTGTGGTAATGAATAAAGGAATTACTTGAGTTCCTATGGTAGTAGTCTATCGTACACATGAATATGGATTTTATTTCCTATTTTATTGAAGTTTGTAATGTTTTTGGTCATACCCGTACCATAAAAATATATAAGTATATGAAAGACACTAATTTTATTATATAATAATGGTATAATAGTAATTGAAGGAAGTGAGGGAGGAAATAATCTAAAAACACTTTTTGATTAACATTACCTCATTTCTTGGTATCATCCATAGGTTTTCACTAAAAAAATTAAAAGGATTTTTATACCAAAAATAAGGATTATAAGATGTGGTTAGGAAAATTTATGAGTGATTTGGGAAGATGATGTTCATTCTATATTTCTTGAGATGTCTGAATAAGTTATGAGAGTGTCTGCACTTTTATAATTGAGGAGGAGTGGAATTATTATAGATACCAAAAATTATTCACTATTAGGAGGTACCCCATACCAAATATATCTAAAATACTGATAATTAATGGGTTATTATAATTATAATGTCAAGAAAGACCTCTAATACATAATATAACTCATGTTTCAAACAACTTATTCCGTAACTTCAAAGTTTCCTTATTTTACCATTTTGGGTTATTCATAATGTTAATTTTTTTATAAACAATTTAATTTATCCTTTACCACTAAACTAGAAAACTTGTAACATATAATTTTAAATATTATATTTAATTTATAAAATAAAAATTTCATGGGTGTTGAAAATTAATTTTAATACAAGCACATGTAACTTGAAAAACCATCACAATAATCAAAACCACACTCACTAAGTTTTTACTATCTAATGGTATATATTTTTATTATAATAGAACAATTGGTCCCATAATTTACCACCTTTTATATTTAATAATATTTAAAAAATCACATAAAAAATTATATTACTTTTAGTAGTTTTAAATCAATTAATAAAATATAATTTATCATTAAAGGACATCAATATCCATTTTGAAAATATTTATATAAATTTAATTAAATAAATATTAAAAAATTATATAAATTGAAAATTTTAAGTTAATCCTTGGAGGAAATGATATACTAACCTAAAGAATTAATGGAAGAAAATAATTTATCCAATTTATAATACTTTAAATATTTTTAGTATAATATATTTTTGTTAATTATTAACTAAATTATTCAAATTTTGGTGTTTCTTAAGAATTTAATTTAATTATTAAATTTATAAAACGTTTAAATAAATTAACATGCTAAAAAACTAATTTAAATTATTATATAATATTTATAACCAAGAATTTTATGTTTTTTTGTTGTCCCAACTCTTTATAAATATTAAAGGTAAGGAAAGTTCCTTTTTTTAATGTTTTTCGCGCACATAAAATATCATATAGATCTCATTCATCAAATATTATCCCTAAAAGTAATAAAAATATATAATATGGTTTTAAGGGTAACTATACATCCATAAAATGGGTTTTTGAGAATTTATTAGTACATTTTAAATATTATATTCTATGTTTAATCACTATGTAAAATCGTTTTTACATTAATTACTATAAATAATATTAATTTTTCTTCATTAATCATTATAGTAATTTTTTTTTACTTTTTATATAATATAAATAATGATGATTATAAATATGGAATTGTGTTTTTCAAATTAAACTTTAATAATTGATGAAATATATTAAAAAATCAACCACTTATATGCAATAAGAAAGCGATTTCTAATGTGAACATGTTAACAAGTTTACAAGATTTTTATATCAAAATTCAATATGAAAAAGATTAAAATAATCTAATGTGTATTAGTATATGTTTAATTAAACTATTGTGACTTAAAAATTAATCCAAAATATTACATAATAATATTAATTATTTAGATAAAAAAGTAAGTTTCAAATTAAAATCTAATATTTCTCTCTATTCATAAAAAATGAATGTTTTTAGAGAAATAAAAAAAATCATAGTAATATAATTTCTATATTCCAAAATAAAAAATTAATTATATTTTTTTAAATAAATTTTCTATAAGTGGTAATTATTTTAAATTATTTGTTCCATGAACGATTAAATCATCTTTTTGAAAAAATACCATTTTTCAGAGAACATTTTATTTTCATTTAAAAGATTTTATTTTTTTATAATAAATAGACAAATAATAAACATGTTTAAATTATATATTCCATAGTTTATTTAATCATATTCCTTATATATATTCTTACATTTAAGATAATTATCTTATTTAATAATAATATTAATAATATATTGAAGTTTGATTAAACCCAGCTTTGTCTATAGCTCAAGAAAATCTTAGTGTAGCATGAAACACAAGATATACTCATTATTTCATGTCACATAATATATTAAATAAAATTTTATTATTGTTGAATTTTGTGGTGTTAATTGTTACAACCAATTACATGACTAAATCATGGTGTGGATATAAATTATTCCATGGGTACCTAGTATTATACCTCACCCAGGATGAGAGATTGATGACCCTCCAAAAACACCATTCCCAAAATATATAATATGCATAGTAATTTTGTTTCCACTCTAGAAACTGAATCCCTAAAATTATATTAATTTTTGGGTATCACAACAATAATTCTACACATCAAAAAAACACATAATCTAAGATTTCATGATATTATAATCACAAAATAATTTAAATACTCATCACAATAAGTTCATATAATTTTGATTGACACATACTGTCCATTTATTAATACACTGATTAAAAGGTAATTATTTAATTTTTTATATATTTAACCCATTCACAATTCAAATTATCAAATTTTATATTTATTTATAGTATATCAAGAAGGATCTTGTAGATATATAAAATTTAATTTTACCCCAAAAAACAAATAGAACATACACATAGTATTATTTAACAACACATTCTATCAAAAAATTCTATAACAGTTTTTTAATCTATTAAACAATGTGAGAAGTCCATTTCATTTATAAAAAACATATTTTCATCATTTTAGATAGTGATATGATCCAATGTCATTCAGTCTCATTTTATTTATTGACGATTACTGCAATTCCAATGCATATCAAGTATAAATACCATGTAACTAAAACCGAAATATTCCATATTTAACACTAAGTAAAAAAAAATTAATCACCACATTAAATC
Source organism: Viscum album (assembly GCA_963277665.1). Lineage (NCBI taxonomy): Eukaryota > Viridiplantae > Streptophyta > Magnoliopsida > Santalales > Viscaceae > Viscum > Viscum album. The sequence continues at coordinate 1,643,408,278 of OY728119.1, read as the reverse complement.
ATAAAATATCTTAATAAAATAATTACAAACTCTATAATATTAACTTATATCATATTATAATTTAAATCAATAGGTAAAATATCAGATACATTCCTCAGTTTACAAATTTAAATTATAATCAGTAATATATAACCAATAATGGTTCCACATTAACCAAACATCACCAATTTGTTAATAATAAATTATTTTACCTCATAATATAACTGATAATATTTATTTTCATCAATGATATAATGAAATAATAGTTTATTTTCTCTTAATTACTTAATCACATATCAATAATTATCTAAATTTCACATTTCAATTAGTTTATCACCCATATAAAATTCAATATTGAAATTCAAAATAATCTAATCATCATTAAATTAAATTAATGATCATTGAATCACTACATTACATATTCTAAAGTTAAATCATACTCCACACATCAATGTCAAATATAATGACATTGAATATGAAAATTATTGAAGTCATATCCCTCATTCTGAATAAATTATAAAATAAATTGATTAAAAATTAAATACATTTTTAATAATTATATTTATTTATCCAAACTAAAAAACATCTAATTATATCCATAACTAAATAAACTTAATTTTAAATAAAAAATTCATTATACTTAGAATATAATACACGATGAGATTAAAAAAAATAAGGTTCATTTAATAATCAAATATTAGAGGAGATATTTGATAGAGTAGGAAGAAGAACGAGAGAGAGAGGAAGATAATAAAACCCCCTCAATTTTTTATATAGACATAGAAATCTAGAATAAAAGAATAGGCACATCATAATTTAATATATTTTTTAATTAAAAAATATATCATTTTTCTATATGTTGTTATAGAAAATATAATGGTGGGGGGGGGGGTTATTTTATTTTTCTTACATCTTCCAATCTCTTTTATTTTTAAATTAATAATTTTTCACACTCATGTCCACCTATTCTAAGACTAATCCACTTAGAACACACATCACTTCCCGTTACTCCCCTATAGATATAACCTACCCAAGCTTTAAAATACACACCATGATGCACACACATTTCATTTCATTCCAAAAAAAATTATGTATTTTTTAATAATAGTAACTATATTAATAAATTTTTAATGGTGAAAATAAAAATTATTATAATTATTTTTCTAGAACTGATCATACCTGATCATAATAATATATTAAATAAATATAAATGGATGATGTTAATACGGGGGTGTATTATTTGGGGTGTGAATTTCATCCCCAATTTCTTAATTCATTAAGGAATACCCTTTATATCAGCATAAAAAACCACATAGAACCAATTTATATAATAAAATGCTCAATAATACATCTTCCAAATGATTTTCCTCACTATAAAAATGAATCAGATGTGTGTATTGTTTATCATCAGCAATGAGTAATTCTAACCAGAATACGTATCTTTGGTAATTTTCATGATATAGTCCTAAAAAATTAAATGGAAAGAGTTTACCAAAATTCAACCCATTAAAACTTCCACTCAAAGAAAAAGTTTATTTTATTTCATGAATCATCATCTAAATTACAACACATAAGAAAAGCCATTCACAATTTAATTATATATAAATCTATTGTAAATCATTAGGAGGCTCCAAAACACATCAATATCTAGTGTAAAGAATTGTACTTAAAGATGAACTATCAACATTCACCTTAATCTAACCTAGAATTAGTCGAATCCAATGACTAGAATTTATCATAAGAGCATTATCACCCATCTAGGCACACCATTCATATTAAAAATGTACAAATCAATGAAATTATTTTTCATTAAACATGGTTGAATTATGGAAGCCACATGATCTTCTATTTGTATTGTCATGACCCTTTCATATAATGTGGTCGGTTGGTTGTCAAATAATATTTTATTCCTCACATTCGATATGAAGGAAATTATATATGATGTAGCTACCAGGGTGATATTAGATACCCACTCACTAAGGAATGATTCAATGAAATATATTTTAAGATCAAAAGAACCATTACCCTAACATAACTTAACATTCAATACTTCCTATATATACCTCAAAACATCATCAAATGTAATAATTAAAAAAATAAATGTTGTCGGATTTCAAACACAATAAAATAAATATAATTGAATGAGGTAAGTTTCAGTTGAGATTCCTTAAGCATATCATCAAGAGGGAGTCATTTTCACCAAAATATCCACAGTAAAATAAATATAGCACATGGAATTAAAGGATTTTTATTTTTATACTAATTTTGGGAAACATTGTATCACAATCAAATTTGATTTCATATAATTCAATATTATTTAAGAATCTAGCTGCAATTATTGTTAAAAAAGCATATCTATATCAATATATTAAAATTTTGGATTTTAAAGATGATATCTGAAGTGATAATTTAAGCAAAAATTCAATTATTTTTTCCAAATTTTTACTGAAAATGTTTTATTATAATTTGGAACCTCCATGATATTCTTCAATAGTGTTTTTATATCTATTATGTGCTCCAAAAATTGATTCCATACCTCATTTATACTATCTATATGATGTTTTTTATCAGTTCATAATAGTAGGATTTTAATGTTCTCAATACAATTGCTGAGAGATAAAAAGAATACCCATTTTATATCATTATACGAAACCTATTTTTGATAAATTATAGTTCTTCATAATAGGGATTGAGAATATTACATTGAAATTTATTAATAAAATAATTTTTGAATTTTTGAAGGTTATAAATACCTAAAACCCCTATAATAAAAGGTTTAGTCAAATATTTCTTAGAAACATGGCCTACAATCTTTTATGTACCTACCTAGTAAATACAAATTTCAAAATAAAGTTATGAGGTTAACTAATGAGGCTAATAAGCCAACAATAAATAGATAATGGATATAAATTGTAGTTGTGATCACTAAACTGAAAAAATATATTCTCACCATCTGAGACATGTGTTTTCATTTACCACAATCCATTTGAGATATGATTTAGAAATAATTACTTCCAAATATAAACTCTTAAATTTCCTCCAAAAAGGGGACAATAAAAATTTAAATAGAAGAGATAATCTCTTAACTCCAAGGAACCTAGAGATTTGATTTTATTTTTGAATAAAAATAATCTATCCAAGAACAATGAAGGATTTATTCAAACTAATATATTGACCAAAAACCTAATCATAAATACTATATATAGATTTGATTTATATAGTGAGTTTTTATAATTTTCCTAAAAAATAATAATATCTTTACCATTACTATACTCAAAAAATAATAAAATAAAAAACATCATATATATGTATACCCATACTCCAACCAAATAAATATTAATAAACCAAATTATTATTATTATAAAACTCATATAATAATGATAAATCATAGAATAAATAAAATAATATTATTCAAAAAACCATGAAACAAACTCAACACCTCATAAATATCACTAAATGAAAATTCAAAAAAATCATAAAAAACTGAAGATATTACAAATTCACCTTAATAATATTAGAAATCATTGAAAGGTATATCTGATCTTGGAATTAATCAATTTCATCTAATTTCAAAATATAGAGTAATTCCATTATATAATACCATTTTCCGAAATTATTTATTTACCTTAGTTACCAACTTATTGTCTTATGAGTTATCCCGTGACTATCCACCCTCATTGTACTCTTTATAATTGGGGTTCTCATACCAAAATCAACACCCTAATATAGACACATCAAATAAACATATAAATATATTAATCTATAAAATTCAATTTAAAATTTTCCCCACATGTTTATAAAACTTTTTAAATAACACATTCATACATCAATGTAAAACCTAAGCATTTAAGAACCTAACAAATTTTATATCATCTTGAAGATATTAACATAAACCATATAAAAATGTTTTTAAAAAATAATTAATTAAATATCAATAACAATTTCCACTAAATAATCAACTCATTCCAAACAAATTATAAACATAAAATAATATTTAATAACACTTTTAATCTCTTAACTCAATCCTTGGAAGACATAATCACATAAAATAAAATGATTTAATCCTATTCCATGTTTCATTAAATTCTAATACAAAACTAAATACAACCACAAATTTTGAATTTTAAAAGAGTTCTATAATATTAATTATAAACTGACATTGAAACCCATTAATTGACAAACAATGTTTAACTTATCAAAATTACATTTTATACACTTTCTTTCTTTCAAAATTACTTGAACATGAACTAGAAATTAAAATAATACCAAAAAAATATTTGAAAACCCATATAATATCATTCCATGTAATATTGTATCAAATAAATCCAAAACAACACTTAAAAAAACATTAATGTATAGAAATATACCCTTTAAATCCATAAATCTTATTCCATAAAAAATTAACATTAAAAGGTATTCAATTAAAACCAATAAAAAAATAATATTTACCCATACAAAAATTGTAATTAATTATAAAAATCATCATTGAAAATGTATTGAAATAGTTTTTAACATTTCCATACATTCATATCAATAACACATGGTCAAAATAAAAAAATTATACCTCATGTATAAAATGTCTCACTCCCAAAAAAATTTATGTCCTAGAAAAGGATTTAATCCATTTCAGATCCTATTTAAAAAGTTATAATAAAGAGTACTAACTATTTTATAAATTATATTAGTTCATTTTAACTAAGTACTAAACAATAAATCTTGAATTCATCATGAATCACTATGTTTCCATCATTGATTCATAAAAAATCACACTCAAATACACATACACTCACACAAACATGCACACACACACATAGAAATTTATGGATTGAATAATATGAGAGTATAATTAAAAATAATTTAATTTCAATCCATCCAACACCTTTTAAGCCCAAATAGTTTTAAATAATCAATAAAAATTAAATTTATATACCAAAGAAGGATTAATTTTTTGTATTATATCAAGTTATAACACAAAAAATTTATATTACTTTAATTTTAAAAAATCAACCCAAATATAACAATGGATTTAACCATATTTTTTCAAAAAAAAATCATCATATCAAATCACCCAAGAACAATCTGATAAAAATATACCCAACAACATGAAAAAATTCACATTATATCTCTCGTAATATTTAAATGTATTAAAATTTATAATAAATAACCATGGGTTGTCGAAGTAAGTATAAAATTAATAATTAAAATTTTTTAATCCAAAAGAAACAAGTATTTGTCCATCAATACAATAGTGATTATAAAAAACTCCAGAAATAATCAGGAAAAAAATATATTGAATATTTATAAACCCAATATTAATTAAAAATATAAGGGACCGTAATTGTTTAGATTTTTTTTACAATTTTGGGGTTTTTGGGGTGTTAGATAAGGTAAGATAAAGGGAGGTGTTTCTTGAACTAATATCCTAGAAGGAATTGAAGAATAACAATAGGACTATATGTGTTACATGATAATGTTTTTTCTAGAAAATGGTCACTCTGAAGTGTAGTTGGTCCATTCATAACACTTCCTTTTTAAAAAAGTCCTGATTTTACATTATCTGATTGACCTTTACTTATCTCTCTATGATATAATGAAAAATGTATCTAATTTAATCTAACATATCAACCCTACTAAAAAGTAACCATTACATATCAGTCTCTAGAGAGAGTAACCCTTATGTATCCGCCTTAACCATAAATAAATGTAAATATAATAGAGTAACCCATCTGTTCAAAATTAATTAAGAGACATGCCCTAAATTTTTAAGTGAAAAACGTCATTTTTGGATTGAATCGTATTTTACAATGAATTGTGGTTTTATCAATCATAATCCCGGATTAGAAACAATGAGTTCCCTTCTATTTTAAAGGGAATAACTAAGAAACACAAATATATTATAATTTAAAATTCAGTAGAAAAGGTATTCTGTAATGTTTACTATTGATTCAACACATATGTATCAAATTGAGAATATTATATATAAACATATAATATTTTATGACAAATACCTTTTCCAATACACTCTCATAATGATCCAAAGCATATACAAAGCTGTATGAAATGATCCCTAGTTTTATAATTGATTATATATCATTGTGTTATAGTTTTAGGGGGGGTGGGGTGGGTGTATAGAAACTTCCTCTTTACATTCATTAACATTACATCAATTTTTTGACATACTTAAATCATTATACCAAGATATTTCCAAAGACTGTATCAGTTTTGTTCCATTGGAATGTTGAAACAAAAATATTATAGATTGGTGAAATATTTCTAATGTTTCCCATAAAGATTTCCCTCATATCAATTCTAATTAATAACCATTCTTTATAACCTGATGAAAGGAAACATAAGAAATAGGCGATCTCAAATGATCATTAAGGGAAAATAAAATAAATATGTATGCATATCATGAACATAAGGGTATAAGAACATGTTCGGGATCATTATAAGATCATTCCATGCATATCAAAGATCATAAACATGATTCATGGAATAAATATTTACTGTTCACAAGACATGAATCATAAAAAATAATTTTCATAAGCAATGAAAGCATAATATAGGAATAAGACATGGAATGATGGAATACACATCAACATATAACAAAGTAAACAAGTATAAATAGAAATTGCTCCACACTTTAATTTAAGAATAGGAAATTTTTCCCTCTCTTCGACTTATTTAAATGCAACGAGGTCTATGAAAATGTTTTGAACATGAAATCAGGTTCACGCATAGCATTGAGAACATGCAATAAGGTTCATTCATAAAATTGTGAACATGAAATCAGGTTCACACATAACATTGTGAACATATAATATGGTTCACTCATAAAATTGTTAACATATAATAAGGTTCATTTATAACCTTGTGAATATTTAATTAAGTTCACACAAAACATTTATACTCAAGATTCATCCATAGTTACCCAATACATTGGAGGGAGATATAGATCCCACCTGTCAAATAATAAAATTATACAGACAAGTGACACAAAACATTCAATATATCATAGTCCTTGAAATTATATGGTTTTTATAAATATCAAATCATAACCCATGAAATTAATGGTTATCATTAACATTTAATCACATCATAACCTTTGGAAAATAAATAGGTTTTATATCCATTTTATCAAAGAATCACCCATGAAGAGAATTGGGTTTCATGAACAAAGAACTTGTGAAATAGAAATAGTTTTCATAAACATCAAATCATAAAAAAACCATACATCATAGGATATTAATGGAACCATTGGATAATTTCCTGTAATGGAATGAGTTATTTAAAAATATTTCATCTTATATGGAAAATAACATGGAAATATCTTTTGAAAATGTTTATTGGGAAAAATATTTTTTCTCCTTCCAAAAATGATTTTATGGACATTAAAACCTATTGAAACCCATTTTCATGAAAATAAACATTAAATTTTATAAATAAATCATTGAAAATATTTTAGAAACATTATTCTTTGAAAACATATATATTGATATTGGAAATGTTATGAAACCTATTTCATTGAAAATAATTTGGAAACATATAAATAAGGCTTAGAAAACATTGGAAAACCATTTTCCGTGAAAAATTATAAATAAGATCTAAATCATTTTGAAAATTATTTTCTGAGAAAAATAATTTGAAACATATAATTATTGAGAACATCATAAAAAAAATTTCTTTGAAAATAATTTTCAAACATATAATAAGATATGAAAATAATTTGAAAATAATTTTACCTCAAAAATAATTTTAAGACATAAATCATGGTAAATTTTTGAAAAACATTTTTTGAAAGGTAATTTTAACAATATTTTCATAAAAACTATGATTTTAAACATAAAAATAAATCTTCATTGAAATTATGGTAGGTAAATCCATAATACCATATGTGGTAAAGTGAATATTTCTTTTGAATTGTAAAAAGCATAGAAATATTCCTTTTTAGGAATGAGATAAAAATAATCATTTGGAAACATTGGTAAAATATAAAAATGTAAAACAATTATTTTAATGATTGTTGGTTAATGTTACTATATTCTTGAAAACCCTTTATAGAAAAAATGGATTTGATAGAACACATATTTTTGACTGAAGAGAGAGTAATATCAGGCGTTGTTAAAAAAACATCATTAACTATATTAACTAACAAAGAGTATAAAAATGGTACAAATACATGAATAAACAATGAATAACTAGATGATAAGTAGGTTAATAATTGTTCTTGAGATATGGATCATAATATTTCATTAAATTGTATACATACACAATCTCAAAAAGAGATGAGATTGTTTCTATAAATTATTTCCACATGGTAACATTAAACCATAATCACCATGTATGAAAATAAAATTACATGATTATTAAAATATAATGAAAATAATTATATTTATGATATAAAATTTTAATTTCATTATATAATACACAAGGAAAAATATAGGGGCATAACATGGAATCCTTTTGAAAGATGGAAAATTGAGACAAAAACACTTTATAGATTTGGTATCATTGGAAATATAAATGACAAGATATAAAGGTTATAAAATGGATATTCCAATACCAATAATTTTATGTATAGGAATAAAATAATACATACAAGGTAAATATACATACCACACAAACAGAATGTGAGGTGAATAAAAATTGTATCTCACAGAAATAAAATGTGAGATGAAATTCACTGACATTGTGTATTGAATCTCATCATACTCATACAAAAACATAGTATAATAAATATAAATTTATTATAAATATATAACATAACTTTACTATTACATCTACCTCCATATGTGGTTTGTTTATGAATTTATATTACCGGCTTGTTAATAATTACATGTTAACGTTACCCTTTGGGTAATATTCACTTTTTTTGAATTTCTTTTAATTTGTTATATATTTTGTAATTTTACATATATAATGATTTATATAATATAAAACAATATTTGAATTTCATATATGTTCAGTACATTTTTATTATAACAATATATATAATATAGAAGTATGAAATGGAATACATTGTTCATTGAGATAGTAGCCTGTATGTACCCATGGACGATGTTTCTGATTAACCGACGTATTGAAATAGTGAAGGTAAATAACATATATTTATATATATCGTTATTATATTATAATTCTTATATCATATATACAATACTATTTCAGTAAACCTATCCTTAATACATACCACAAAGTGTGTGAATGAATCACCTCACAATGAGGGGGCAGTTGTCTATTGTTCATCAAAACAAATTATCATATTTATAGAAAATGGAAAGTATAAATATATGTGTTGTAAAAGGATTATATAAGATTAATTAATTAATAAATATAATATATAATATATAAAAAAATTATCTATCATTATTTCTACCATTACCAGTGGTAAAGGAAATATGACCAGTCATCCTTTAGTGGGGTGGTAGTTCTCCATGTACATAAAAAATATGTTCGTTACCCATTAGATGGATGTGTGTGTAAGTGTAGGTCTCAAAAATAACATTAAAACATCTTATAATATATATTATACTTGTTTTTTATAAAATAATAGAAAATTATGAATTGAGTTGGTGGAGAAAGAAAATAAATGAATGGAGTTTGGGAGGGGGGGGGTTTACCACTTAATCAAGTAACTTCTTTTGGTTTTCACCAAAGGGATTCCTTGAAAAAATTTATGACCAAAGAAAGGATTCAAGGAGTATTTATAGTATACTTATTATCTATTTTAGAGGATATTTTTGGGGAAAAATTTGCTTGAGAGGTGTGAGGAAGTAGGAGGAGGGGGACATTTTATAGTGGATGAGGGGTGGTAATCTTGTAGATTTTGGGAACAGGAATTCCACCCACATTTTTCCCATGGATTTTTGATCCAATTATTTTCCAAAGTCTATAAAATTTATTATGGGGTCGAAATATTTCAAGGTAATGGATTTTGTACTTGGTTCTTTTTCATTTAGGCCCTTATGTTTAAGGTTTAGTCTGTAGTTGAGCTTAATTTTACCTCAATCGATGTAATTAATTTTAATTAATTTCACTAATCATTAGGGTCAAAAAATATATTGAAATTTTTAAAAATTATAAACTATTCTCATTCCAATATATTTAATACATTTTTCAAAATCCCAATCTCATATGTGGCATACATTATAATAATTAAATACCAAAAATTAGACGATAATGTAGGTTTTTAAAATAAAAATATGCAAATGTTTTTTTATGTTTCTATAGTTAATTTAAATGTGAAATTGACTCCAATTTAATAAATTTGATTAATTTATAAAATTATTATCTAATTACACTTTATATCCAATTTAAATTTTCATTTATCCTTATAAATTAATTATATGAAAAAGTTGTTTAGAATTAAAATTTTCTATTTTGAGCTATTCATTAAAAAATGAAACCTCACAAAAAAATATTAAAAATTTGCCCTAACCAATTTTTTTTATTTCAAATATGAATATTATTTTTACATATAAAAGATATAAAATTTTCAGAAATTATATTTAAAATGGGCTCTTAATTAAAAGTTTTTACAAATACCTTAATAAAAATATAAGTTTTTCAAAAAAAGATGGGTTTGTTATTATCTTTTATATATCAAATCAATTGGATGAAAAAATATTTTATTGAATATAAAAATATAATCTTAATTAATATAATTATCTATTATTATTTAATGTGGATTATTAATAGAAGTTGTATTTTTCATATAAAAATAGAATTTTTTTAAAACCAGACCCTTTATATTCATTTGGATTCTATATTATTTTCTAATTAATAGGTTACTAATGAACTAATATATATATATATAGATATGATATTTAATCCTACAATATTCAAATTAATGGCCATGTTATATCCTATTACATAATATTATTTTAATAATGATTTATTTTTTTGTAAGAAACTATGCTTTGTGTTACACAAGACATTGTGGAATGTTTGTATTTGGTGTACCATAAGCTAACCTCGATGTTCTGTGTAGATAAAGATAAAATTTATGTTCTATGTTGTGCATGATTGGATTTCTATTACATATAACACAATCTAACCATAGTGATTTTATATAAAATAAACTAGTTTTAGTGTTATGGGAAATAAATAATATGTAAACGATTACATTAATTCGATAAAAAATATTGCAAAAAACCTCCTAATGTAACATTATACCCCCTTAAAATGAAATTCAACATTGAAATTCATCAAGGTTATCATAAGATTAATACATGAGTGTTAGTTTCATTGAAACACACATCATAAAAATGAAAAATAAAACTTTAAAAAAAAAAGAATGGTGGATCCATAAAGGTTACCCAAAGTAACTAATTACTATATTCTAATATAGGAGATCATAGGTTTTAATTGAAGAAATAGACAAGGAAGAGAAATATATCCATAATGTCCTATTGGAAAATGATAGAAAACTTGGTCAGTATAATTTTAAAAATAAGAAATTCCAAAATCTATGATTATCTAATGGTCCGTTTGAGTCATCAGAAATGAAGGAACTATGATAAAATTTTATTTATAGGCCATTTTCTTCAATCTAAAAATTTTCAAAAATATATACAGTTGCATGATTTGAGGAGAATGTCACCCTTTGATGTTACTTGAACCACTTCACCTATTTCTCCAAAAAGGGAGTTGAATATTTCATTCCCAAAGCACTAATAGAAAATTAGATCCATGATAATTCACCTGATATATCTTCAATTAACATAAACAAAAATATATTATAGTAGATTATGAAATTTTCATGAATCCTCATTTGGTGAGATAATATTTTAATATCACAAACAGCATCTCATGTTTAAATTAAACATCCCATAAATTGTAAACCTTATAACCCTTATCAATGATGAAAATACAAAACAATACAAATAAATTCACAAAATTTGTTTAAAACTAATCCATCTTATCTCACAAAGTATTTCTTGGTTTTCACATTCCAAACATGTGAATACCCTCATCATATATTCTCTGGGAACATGGTAAAAACAAAAATTATGATAATTTCTTTTAGAAAACATGCGTGATTCCATATTCCAAAGGATACTGGATATATTTCTCAAATAATGTAATTTTTAAAATTCATTCATGCTGAAATTGTACATTTTTTCATCCAAATAAAAATCATATCTTGAGTAAGTTCTATCCAATCTACATTATGCAAATCAATCAACTCTTTATCCCAGAAAAACAAAATTGTGTCAATAACTTGATAACATTATGGGATACCCTACCTTAATAAAAATATATATTTTATATGCCTTCTTCACCATTAAACATTCCCTTTTCAAAAATTAATGAATATTTATACTTAAAATACTTATATATTTCTTGATTCATGTAACATAATTTTTTTAATTCAAAAACAAATGTACATAATTCATTACGAATTATTGTTAAACCATCACATAAGATTCATTAACATATAGTTTGATACATATTTACTTGAACATGAAATATGAATCATGTCTTATGGTTCCTCAACCTCAATCAAATCATTATTCTTATGATTAATGTAAACAATACAGGAAGAATATCACATACCTTTTAGATATCGCTTCAAGTCTCTTAATCTTAAGAAATATAAAAAATACTCATACTACCTTCCTTGTTCTATTTATGAGATTTATACTTGGAAAATCAATTTTCATAATTACCATACATCTGAAACATTAAATATTAACAATGTTCCTTCTAATTCTCCCTATTGACTAAAATAATAAGGTATAGTTTGAGAAAAATATGTCATAATGGGATACCTTATAATCTAGAAAATCTACTTATGGGATTCTTAGATTATGGATCCTACTTATATAATTTATGAATCCTTATATTTATTCTAGGTTATTCATAACCATCTTATATATCAATCCTTGAGGATGATTAGTGAAGAGTTTTGTGAATTCTCAAATCATATCCCAATAGAGATTCAAATCAGTTGTCCAAATTACCTTGAGTCAGGCCCAAAACATATTTATGGAGTTGTTACCCCTAGGTATTTCTATTCTAGATCGACATCCACTTGTACTATCCATACATGGATGTATTTATTTGAAACCACTCTCTATATCCTTCACTAAAATTCCATTATATTTTTCTATACTTTTCCTTATCCTTAAAGTTACACTTAGACATGTTCTTTGGGTTCCCACTATGGTTTTCTCATCATGGATTCAAATGTTTAACTAAACTATATCCATTATACAAAATAGAGAAACATTAAATTTCCTTAAATTATCATTACACCACATTTGTGTAATAATTTAAACATTATACAAATAGACCATCGAAGGATGTATTAGTTTGGTGACTTTGGAAACTAGGGAAAAAAATTCTAACTCATTTAAATATCTTCAATGTTTCCCGAAAATATCCCCCCTTAGTAATTATAATTAAAAACCACCCTTCATTAAATTTGTAAAGGAAACTTAAGAAATGGGTAAGCTCAAATCCTCAGTAATGGTAAATAAAGGAAATGCAGATGCGTATCATGAAATTAAGTGTATAAGAATATGATCATGATCATTAAGAGATCATGACCTTGATATTATAGATCATTAACATGAATCACGAAATAATGATTTATATTTCATAATAGATTAATAATAATGAAATCAAGAGCATAATCCATGATAAAATAACATTTTAATAAGACATGGAATAGTATAATACACATAAAATTGTATCATAATGAACATGTATAAGTAGAAATAAGTTTGACATATTATGTTAAGAACATGAAATCAAGACCTATCATAGACTTATGGACATGAAACCAGGTTCATGCATAATGTTCTGAACATGCAATCTGGTTCACACATAACATTGTGAACATGAAATAAAGTACACACATAGCATTACGAACATTTAATCAGGTTAATGTATACCGTTATGATAATATAATTAGGTTCACTCATAACATTATGGAAATATATTAAGGTACAATCATAATATTTTGAACATGTAATTAGGATCATGAATAAAATTTATACTCAAGAGTCATAACATTGATACCAAATTCATTAGAGTGAGATAAAGACCCACACATTACATAATTAAATCACACATATATTTTCCACAAAAAATAATCATATCACGACCCATGAAAAGATAAAGTTTTTATAGAAATCAAATCATAACCCATGAAATGAAATTGGTATCATTAATATTTTTTCACATCATAACCTATAGTAAATAGATTGGTTTCATGACTATTTCATCAAATCATAATCTGAGAAGAAAATCATGTTTCTTAATCATATAACCCGTGAAAGAGAAATGGGTTTGATAAACATATTACAAGTGAATGAGAATCAAGATTTATAAACTTCATGTCATAAAAAATAAATAAAATTTATTAATGTATATGAATGAATTATTTAAATCATTTCCTAGAATGGAATGAGTAACATTAAAAAATGTCATTTTAGTTAGAAAATAACCCAGAATAATATTTTGAAAACATTTCAATGGAAAAATATCATTTTTTCTTCAGAAAAGTTTCAGTAAAACATAAAAATATTTTTAAAACCATTTTCATTAATATAAACATGTAATATTATAAATAAATCATTGAAAACCAATTTTGAATCCTTTTTATTTGAAACATATAAAGAGATATTGAAAATGATTTAGAAGCCATTTCATTGAAAATATATTTCAAACTTATAAATAATGCTTGAAAATAATTTGAAAACCTTTTTCCTTGAGAACATATAAATAATATTAAAAAATATTGAAAACCTTTTTCTCAGAAAAATATACAGAAAAATTATAAATCTTGAAAACATTTTTGAAACCATTTTTTGAACATACATTGAAAATTGATAAATAATTATAGAAAACCAATTTAAATCCATTTCCCATGAACAATACTTTGAAAAAAATATAAATCTTAAAAATTGATTGGAAAAAAATTTGGTTAAAAATATCTTCTCAAAACATTTTCTTAAAAATTAAACATTAAAACTTGGAAAGTAAGCATCTTTAAAATGATTATGGGTAAATCCATACATACCGTATAAGGAAAAAAATATATTCAATTTTCATGGTGAATGATTAGATAAATTCCTTTTTCACAAAGGGACAAAAATATTTATTTGAAAAAAATTTTAAAAGAAAAAAAATGAAAATATTTATTTTCATGATTATAATATAATATTATAATATTCTTCAAATTCCTTTCTAGAAAACATAATTTTATTGAAATATTGATTTCTGACAAAAGAGATTGTAAAGTCATGCTTTCTTAAACAGTCACATTGTAATGATCTTATGAACCTAATTGATGAAAAAAGGTATTGTTACATGAATAAATCATGAATAAACATAAGATAAAAATATTCATTAATTTTCATGAGATTCATATTAGAATATTTAATCAAATGAAGCATAATCATAAACAATCTCAAAAAGTGATGATATTGTTTTAATAAACTCTTACCACTTGTTAACTTTGAACCATACTCCCCATGTATGAAAATGAATTCACATGAATAATAAAATATCATTTAAATAATATTAATAATGATATAAAATTTCAAAGGTATTATATCAACCTCATTGAGAAATATAGGTGGATAACATGGCATCTGTCTCAAAGAAGGAAGATTTGAGACAAATTAACTTTACTAAGTTGGTTACTTTGCAAACATAAATCCCATAATAGGAAGGTCATAAAATGGATATATAAATACACATAATTTTAATTATAACAATATGAAAATACATCCATGTTAATGATAAAAACCACACATAATGAATGAGTAGTGAATAAATCTTGTCTCTCAAGAAAACAAAAAGTGAGATAAAATTTCCTTACCTTATGTAATTACTTTTGCCGTACTTGTAAAAAATAAATTATAATAAATATAAATTTATTAAATATATATATAATAGAATTAAATTATTACAAATAATACCATATATGATTTTATTATGACTTTATATTACACTCTTTTTAATAATTCCATGTTATGGTTATGCTTCAGGTAATATAAAATTTGTTTTTCACATGTTTCGTAATTTGTTATATCTTTGATCCTTATATATATATAATGATTTCCAAAAATTAAAACATTATATAAATATATTTTATATTAGTTATAATTTTATTATAATAATTAATAGAGTATATACATGTTATGTGGAAATAGTCATTTATTGAGATGATAAGTCGTATGTACACATGAACATTGTTTCTGTTTAATTGTCGTAAGTAATAAAACAAGGTAAATGAAATATATATATATATATATATATTATTCCAGTATATTTATTATAATATATATATATATATATATTATTTAAGATCTCTAAATCCATCCTTAATGCATTCCAATTAGTGTGTGAACGAATCAAATCACTTTGAGGGGACAGAAGTCCACACTTCATCAAACGAAATTATCATATTTATAAAAAATGTAAATTATAATGATATGTGTGGTAAAAGGATTAAATAATATTATATATATAATAAATATAATAAATATACTATATAAATATATTCTCCACCATAATTTCCACCATGGGGGGCAGTAAAAAAATTTGAACAGTAATCATTTAGTGAAGTGGTAGTTCATCGTACACATAAATAGTATGCTTTTTTAACCATTAGATGTATTTTTGTATATGTGTAGCTATAAACCTCATAAAAACCAAAATAGTATATTTATGATATTTTATTTTGAATAAAATCATGTAATACGATTAATTTTTGTGGTGGAGAAAGAAAATAAACGAAAGGAGTTGGAGGGAGGATGTCTCCTCTTAATCAGTTCACTCCATTTGGTTTTCAACAAAGGGATTTCATGAAATAATTTAAGACAAAAGAGATTCTTCAAAGATGAAGGGATGTATTTTTAGGAGATATTTTGGAAGATGTTGTTCGAGCCAATGTGGCTTGAGAGTTATTAGGAAGTGGGAGGAGGAGATTCCTTTTTATTGTGCGAGAAGAGTGACACTCTTGTAAACTTTGGTATAAGAAATTACACCAACATTTTTCACATTAAAAGTGGAGAGAATAATGGTAAACATTTTATAATAGTGAAAATATGGTATCAATTGGGAATGTAAATTTATTTAGGATATGTTTTTAAGTCATTTGGGCCCATAAGATTTAGGATTAATCCTTAAGTAAGCTTAAATTAACATTAATTGATGTAATTAATTTTAATTAATTTAACTTTTTTTTCAAAAACAATGTTGATGTCATTAGAAATTATAAAATATACAGATTAAAAATATTGAATACATTTTTCTAAATTTCAATCATACAAGTAGAATAAATTAATTTAAATTTAGTCCCACATACAAGATTTCAATGTAGTTTTTTATAGTAAAAACGTCCGAAAGTTTGGTATGTTTTAATAGTAAACTGCAATGTGAAATTGATTCCAATGAACTAAATTGGATTAATTTATAAAATTATTATCAAATTAAACTTTTTAAAAAATAAATATAATTTATTCTTATTACTAAATTTGATGAAACGAAAGATTGAATTAAAATTAAGTATTTCTAACTATTCATTAAAAAATAAATCTTCACATAAAAATACAAAAAATTATTCAGAAAATAATTTTAGGTATATATTTCAAAAATTATTTTTATTTTTAAATATTAAATCTATAAAAGTGTAAAAATATTATATTAAAATGGGTTCCGCACTAAAATTTGGAAATAATACCTTTATAAACATATAGGTTTTAAAGTATAAAATTAGGTTTGGTCTTATGTTATATATATCAGTTACATTAGATGAAGAAATATTTTTTTGAATATATGAAATATAAGTTTAATTAATATCATTCACTATTAGTAATTAATTTATCTTATTTATATAAATCCTCCTTTTCACATAAAAATAGGTATTTATAAAATCACTCCCCTTATATTCATTTGGTTTCTATATTCCTTCCAAATTAAGAGCTAAGAAATGAATTCTACTATATATATATTCATAAGTTAGTTAATCATATAATCTTCACTATAATTTCCATGTTGAATCCTATTAAAAAATATTATTTTAATAATGAATTACTTTTTGATAACACTCGGTCTTTCTTGTTACGCATGTCATTGAGGAAAGTCAGCATTGCGTGTTATGAAATATAACCTCATTGTTCAATGTGGAGAAATATAAAATATATTTTGTGTTTAGTGCAACATTATATTGTTGTTTCTTATAATTCAAGACAAAAATTGTGTTTTAATATAAAAATAACTATTTTTAGTGTTTCATGAAATGGATAATACCAAAAAGATTAAATTAATTCGTTTTTTCATAAAATCTATGGGTGTTATAGGGGTTATTGTTTCTTTTTGACACCCATATCCACACCATGAAAATACTTATTATTTTCAAACAAGTAGTTTTTTCTGGTAAGCACAGGGGACCCGCATAAGGATATTTCACCATGATATTTTGATTTGGTCCAATTGCAACATGAATCAATCTCTTTATGACATGAAAATGCATGTTCTAAATAATTTTTTTAAATTTAGGGTGTGTACAAACATTGGTTTTATCATACAAATTATATCTAAAAAGTTTATATCTTATGTATTATATATGAGATATTTGATGTGTTTTAACATCATGCTGGTTGGTAGGAACTTCGAAATGATTATTTGGTCCTGGGATATTGTTTTTTACCTTTACTTTTACATATCCATTATGAAAATGGATTTAACAGCCCCTAATCAATGATTGGGAATAATATTCTTCTATGAAATTCAATTAAATCTTAACTGTTACACATATTTGTCCTTAATTCTTTTGACAATTAGTTCCCTCAAATATAATGAATGGAGCACCATTTATTGTTCCCCTTGAACATGTTTTCCTATATTTAATTTTATTACAACCATCCCATTGAATTATATAATACGTGACCCTTTTATTCTACCAGACCAACATATTATTACAAACCCCTCTACCAAATGTTTGATATGCCTCTAGGAAAAGAATAGTTATTGAATTTCAGAAAATTAGCTGATTGATTAGACTAGAAGAAGGGGTTATTGTATGCCTTATTTATTCCATGGATTACTCCCTTACCTTAGTCTTTCTGTTGCGGGTTTTGGTTCATGGTAATGGAACAATCTATATTTTTATACCTATAAATTCCCCCTATAATTTATTTTTATCATGGAATTTTTTCGTAATTATTTTATTTCTCATGGGTTTGGAGTATTTATTTACTTGAGTGAATCTATTTCCTTATATTTTTGGATATAATGAGATATATTTATGGGTATTGTTTATTATTAAAGCATTATTTCATTAAAGTTATTTTCAGTTTAGTATTTATAGGGTTTTTTATAACATTTATGTGAGATAAAGTTTTTCTTTTTAGTCTTTTGGGAAAATTCAATACATAATTTTTTTTCAATATTTTTAGAATGATGTGTTTTGGTATTGATTTGGATATTAATATTTTTCCTGTGCAAATATGTTTTCAACATTTCTTTTTTAGAGTGATTCTATTAGTTTTGATTTTGGTGTATAATGTTATTATGATTTTCATGGGTTATTTGTCGAAATAAGGGTTTGATATGAATTTTTATACGAATATGGGATGTATTATGTTAAAGTGAAATGTCGTTATATTTATATGATAGCTAAAATTGATTATGTTTATCTACTATGAAAATATCCCTAGGAAATTATAGTTTAAGGTTATTTCATGAATATAGCCGATGATGGATCTCGAATACAATATGAGTCGATTATATGGTTGTGTATGGGAGATTGGGATGTTACTGTGGTTGTGGAGATAGAGTTATGGTTATTATGTGGTTATGGTTAAGATCATTTTATGGTTATGATATGATTGTTCTGGGTTTAAGATATGGTGGATCGATTATGACAGATAAAGGAGTAGTGATAAGTTTCAAGACCATACAATTTTAAATAAATTATTTTGTAAATCTAACACCACCATCATTTGATTATACTAGTGGACTATTCATTAAATATGGTGACTATACATGAGGTTTTTGAAAATAATTGTATTTTTACCATTAACTAAGATATATTACCAAGCCATCCAATTGATATGTTACTTATCATTCTATTAAATGATATCTCTCATGTCAAGAATAAAATAGTTATTTAACATTTTTTTTCAATTGTTTATAAATATGATCTCACATAAGAATCCCATTTTCTCAACACACTGAAGT
The DNA here is from genome assembly GCA_963277665.1 of Viscum album. Lineage (NCBI taxonomy): Eukaryota > Viridiplantae > Streptophyta > Magnoliopsida > Santalales > Viscaceae > Viscum > Viscum album. The sequence goes on along the minus strand of OY728119.1, from coordinate 1,643,388,100 downwards.
TTAATTTGGTTAATTTACCTGAAAATTCCATATATATTGTGGAAACTATTTTTTGGGATGTTTGATTCAATTTTAGGTAGTCATTATTGTATTTTAATTGATTTAATTATATTCATTAACATCCAGTGATATATTAGGTACAAGAATAGTTTCCTATCAAATTTATAAAACATTTTTATTGCAGGGTTTGATATATTTTTATATATATGTTTATGTAAATTCATTCTATATGAGTGAAAAATACCCTCGATAATAGTTTCAGTACTAGAAATTTTCCCTTTAACATCTCTAAAAAGGGCTTTATCAGTGATAGATAATCCCTGATAATGTGAGTGATGTTAATGGGAAGGATTTATTAGTTGTCATAAAAAACTCTGTTAAAGGCCCCCTTGATGCTTACAAAATAATTTACATTAAATTGGAAGGCCTTGAAACAAATCACGACTCCTTTATGGTTGAGTTCATTTTATGGATATGATATGATTGTTCTTGGTTTAAGATACGGTGGATCAATTATTATTGATAAATGTGTTGTGATATGATTTTTGACCTTCAAATTTTAAATTAATTTTTTTGTAAATCTAACACCACCCTAATTTGTTTATAATAGTGGACTATTCATTAAATTTAGTGAATTTAAGTTATTTTTTTGAATATAATTGTATTTTTTACCTTTAACAATGATATATTTCTAAGCCATCCACTTGATACATTCCTTATCATTATCTTATATGATCCCACTCATGTAAAACATAAAATATTTATTTTTCACTATTGTTTAATTGTTTATAAATATGATCTAACATAGGAATACCATTTTCTGGACACACTATAATATATTTGGGTTAATTTAAAAAAATATCAACATATATTGTGGTAGCTATTTTTTGTGATGTTGGATTCAATTCTAGATGGAAATTATTTTTTTCATTGGTTTAATTATATTCGTTAACATCTACTGATAGATTAGGTACATGAATAGTTATCTATCCAATTTAAATAACATGTTTATTGTTGGGATTGATTTATTTTTCTATTTATTTTTTGTTAAATTCATCTTATATGTGTGAACAATACCCTCGATACTAGTTTCACTACTATAAATTTTCCCCTTAACATCACTAAAAAGGGCGTTATTAGTGACAAAGAATCCACGATAATGCGAGTGATGTTAATGGGAAGGCTTTATTAGTAGTTGTAAAAAACTCTGATAAATGACCCCTTTAACAGAACATAAAAAGCGCTAATAAAGAGAGAATTTTTTTGTTCATACCTCTTTGGGCCCCACCTTTATCACTAATCCTCTTATATCACAACGTTTCACCCACTTGTTAACCACCCATTCACCAATTATTTGCCACCCACTTTACTAGTGGTTTTGGGAATTACATCCTCGTTTGTAGTCCTGGATTTGATCCATGTGCCTCCCACTAACCCAATATGTTTTATTGTATATTTTATTATATTTATGTTTATATATATATATATATATACTTAAATAATTGTTATTCATATATTTGTATAATCATTTTTAAATACATATAGAAAATATGTGTTTTTGTGTGTTATATATATACATATATTTTTAAAATAAATTACATATTATTTTCATTTACATATAATATAATTTAATATAAATATATATCCATTTATTAATACACATGTATTTATATATAAACATTAAATATATATTTATATAAGTATATATATATATTCATATATTTTTACAATGTAAAAAATGGTTCTATATTGGTTGAAATAAATTTTTAGAACATGTATATATATTTAGATATAAATTTTATACATTAAATATACATTTATATGTCAATATATTCACATATTCACATATAAATGTATATGTACATATAATATATTTATAAGGTATTTATAAATATTTATTATAAAAAATAATATATATTACATGTAATGATAATGGTAATGGTGTATTTATAAAAATACCATTCCATATGTTGTCTATACATAATACTAACACACAATCACAAGAATACATTTAGAGTTCTCATATACACATACAAATATTTATATAATATGTATTTATTTACATATATTATAATATATATATAAAAATATTTTTTTATTGACATATACATATGTACATATTAACATTACTTTTATAGGTATATATATTAATTCATTTTTATAATGTTTATAAAATGGATAATTTTTTAATTTATATTAAATTAATAAAAATAATTAATTTACATATTTAGAACTATAGATTTATATAAACATGTTTAAATATTTTTATTTAAAATTGATTTATTATATGCAAATATAGGAAAACATGAATATATAAAATTTTAAAAAAAGTTCATTATAAAGAATCATAATATTTAAAAAGCATAATATCTATATCATTGTAATCCCTATGAACAAATGTATTCCCCACCGAAAAAAGAAAATATTTTCCCTATAAACAAGGTTGAAATTCAATTGAATGTTAAAAAATTAGGATACCCTAACTAAAAACTTAGTTTTATAGGCCATATAGTCTATTTTTGTCCTAAACAAATTGAATGAGGTTCCTTAGGTAACTAAGAAGTAGATTTATTTGTAGGATTTGATTTGAAATATGGTATAGCCCAAATAGAAACCTGTATCAAAATTTATGCCCGCTTGAATTTTACGTTCTTTTTTCATTCTTTATTAGACCGTTCATTAATTAATTTAATTTTCATTTCATCCAATTATTATAAAACGGATATTACTCAATTAAAATTTGAAAATTATTAATTAATAATATTTTTATATTGTGTTAGAATCCATTTTCACTCAATATCATATTTATTAATAGTAAATGTATATTTTTCGATATTTAAATGTTTTTTATAAAATATATTATATTTACACAAATATTAATAATTTTTTTAATTAATCTATTATTTTTAATGAAATATCTATTTTTCTATGAGATAAACCCTTTATCAGTGCTATAAAAAAGCACTAATAAAGGATGAACTTTATCTGTGCATGTAAAAAATCACTGTTAAAGGTCCTCCTTTATTAGAACATTATTACTAGATATGATAATGGGCCCCCATTATCAACACATATTTAATATCTCTAAAAATGGTTCACCCATTATCAGATCTTTTTTATTAGCATTGATATAGGTGCCCCTATATTGGTTATTTTTTAATAGTGCTGATAAAGGTCCCTCCTTTATTAGAAATTTTTTTCTAGTGCTGAAAAAGGCCCCCTTTATCAGTACTTTTTTAGTAGTCCAGATAGAGGGACCCATTTATTATTACTTATTTATTAGCACTATGAATGGACCCCTTTTATCAATGATTTTTTAGCACTAATAAAGAATCCCTTTACTAGAGATAAAACAACTTCTGATAAAGACCCCTTTATTAGTTTTAATATTGGCACTGATAAAGGGTGTTTATGTAACATCCCAAGTAAGTAATGAATAATAGATATTTTTATATATGTCTATTAATGAATTAGATCGTGTTTTAGAGGCTTAAAATGAAAATAAATCCAATCTTATGCATGGAATACACTAATATTTTTTAAAGGATTGTTTTACTACCTTTTGATGGAAAACCATTTTTAAATCTATCTTTTGACAATTTTATTAGATATATTTTTCAAAATAAACATATTCATTATTATTGGGACATTGAAATTTACATTGGATAAATTTTTGGTATTTTTCTGACAATGTTCATTTTTTAATGAATAGTGAAAAAATACTGCATTTTACATCAAAACTGCTTATTCATTTAATATAATTATATGGTTAGATTATCCTTTTAATTGGTCTTAAAGTTTAATCTGAATATATTTTTACCATTTAATCCAATGGTGGTCATTAGTATTAATTTCACTTTGGAATTGGTCATAAACTAATGCCAATCTTTTCATAGATATTGTTTCAATAAACCCGCTATTTGTTTTGACAACAGGAATTATTTTCAAATAAATTATTTCAATTTATGTGTTTGGAATTTGGTAAAATGTATTACAAATTTTGAATCAGAAGGTCCAAATTATGTAATTAAGATTCTTTTATTTTTGGACATTATGAATAGTAACGATGGTAATTATCTTTAATTATCTTGATTAATGAGTAATCACGTAGTTAAAGATAATAAAATTATATAATAATAATACAAAAATAACACAACATGTGTCCTAAGGCTACTGGTTGTCTCATGGCCGACCATGGAATCCCTTGTGCCAAACTTGGGGGCCCCATGGAATCAATTTTGTGAGAAAGTGACTTTTTATCTTTTTATTTTTAAAGAATGTTAAATGTGACAAAGAATGTATCACCTAAGTAAAATATTTTAAATTTTGTCTATATAAATATTCTTTTGGACCTTAAATATTCATTAGAAATCTAAAAATATTTCCTACATCATATTATTTTTTTCATAATTTTTAGACTTTAAATAAATTAAATTATTTATGACATCATGATGATGCAGCGATTACCTCATTAATAAAGGATTTAAAAAAAATGAAATGATAATGTAAAATATATGACCTAAACATGTCCAAAACCTATTGGATGGGTGGATTTCGAACCCTTATCACCTTACCCTCGAATTATATTAATGTGGGACCTTTTTAATCCGAAAATCATTTCCAAATAAAGTAACATTTCTTTACATTCCAAGAGTGCCCCTCCTCTCCTCTTATAAAAGGCCCCCACCTCTACCTCCTTACCCACACTCTCAAAGACTTTGGCTCGGCCAAACCCTAACCATTGTGTCTCTAAACTTCCCTGTATTACTCGTTGAAGCCTCACTTTGGGCAGAAGTCTTCCCAAGGAAGCCTTTGAGCTCAAACCAAATGGAGTTACCCGATTTTAAGGTAATGTCTTCACTTGAGTCCTTTTGTTTTATTTTGATTCTCCAACCCCTTAAACACTTTTTATTCATTTATTTTTTAACAACTCCAGTATCTTCAATATACTAGGATGTTGTTATAATATGTATTCGAGCTACACTTACACACACCTACATCTAATGGTTAAAGGACATACTGTTTCCGTGGATGGTGAATTTATGCCTCCCGAAATGATGATTGTTCAACATTCTTTTAACACCTTCAAAGGTGGAAATTAAGATGTCACTATATTTATATATGATATATAATATGTTTATGTTTTCCTTAAGCTTCTGTATTTTTCATTTTGGGCATACCTTTATGGTTTCCATTATGGGTAAACGCGATATCTTCATTTAAGGAAGTGCGGACTACCGCCCCCTCAAAGTGATTTGATTCGTTAAATACCATATGTGGGATGTATAAAGGATGGATCTATGATATTATATATGATATTATACTGGAAATATAATATACCTTTATATCATTATGATTCCATTCTATAAAATACGAAATAGAAATGAAAGTAGAGTTCATGCGTACGTACGGCTTACCGTCTCCATGAACGGTGCATTTCATTTCTTATCTCTAAATGATTTTGTAATATTATAAAGGAATGTATATACTGGATATATATGATATATACATCATGATTATAATTTTGGATAAAATGGATACATGAACAACTTGTAATTATAAAGGGTTTTTTTTACTCAAGTACCAATGATCGTTAAAACAACCGTTATTAACTTAAATAATTACATAGTGTTCATGACATGTAAATAACTGATATAAAAGGAATAATGAACTTGAAAAAGGTTCTTAATCAAGTAGAAATTAAACTCCAGTTTATTATTCAGGACATTAAAGAATGATCGAGTCAAGTCGGACCTGAGGTATGAGACTTCGTCTCAATCTCCTTTCATTGAGGCATATTTTGTTTTATACACAACCTTCTTTTATATGGTGTATAAACCCCTTTGACTTTTACGTTTATTCAAAATGAATATTTTTTTATACGAAGTATTTACTAAACAACAAAAGGGAATGTTTTTGTCGTATGTTTACGGCGACAACAAATTATCCGCCATTGTGACCATTATTTGAGTTTCGGCTTCCTCTACAAGCCATACCTTTTTTTAAAGAAAAATAAATACCATGTTTTACTTTTATTTTATTTTGGTATTGAAAATGGTTTTCATAATGTTTTTATATCAATGTTTTGTATTGATATCTTGTGATTGAAAGGTGGAAATGTTATGTTTCCTTTATGCATGTTTTATGTGATATGATTATGTTGAGGTTCTTGGGAATTATTATGAAGACGGGTGGTTCCGTGATAAACTAAGGGCGGGTGAGCCCGATATAGCTCTCCAATGCATTGGGTAACGCGAAGGAGTGAAATGTTAAGGTTTCTCCAAAGAGATTTAGGGAACATACTGTGAAGGTTATTCCAAACGTAACCAAGAGGGGTACTCCCTACGTAAGAATGTTATGAATGCCTCAAGTTACCTTTATGTATTATGATTTCTATGATTTATTTATGATTTGATGAGGTATGTAAAAGTGCTTATGTTTTATGGGTAAAGTATGATTTCATTCTTATGTATATATGTACCCATGTTTCCTTTCCATATTTTTATATCCCTTACTGAGCTTTTTATGCTCATCCCAAGTTATGTTGAAATGTTTTTCACAGGTCAAGGGAAAAGTACATGATATGATGATAGTTTCAAGGAAGTGTCAAGAAAGAATCCATGTTTTATTTTAAATATGTTTCCATTGATGGGAACGAAGAATACTATCTTTATGTAACCACTTTGTTTATATGTGGAATGTAATGCAAGTTTTATGATCTAATTCTCTAAAAATCTAAACCCGAAAAGATCCTTAATGTGTAATCTTGTAATAACTCAATATTAAGTAAGGTTTAAGGCTGGGGCCTTATAGTTGGTAGCAGAGATCAGTTTAGATAACTTTAGGAGTTAGAATTCTATTAAATGATTATCCAAAAATATTTTTTTAATGGTCAAATTGAAGTGATATAGTATTTGAAAATTACCATGTTGCTTCATCTAAGACATGTTTGTTCAGAATGGTTTTCTGCAGAGGAAATAGGGAAGCAGTGCTAACAAGGCATGTAGAAGGAAATAACCTTCCGAATAAGCATCCTGAGAGGGTCAGAATTGGAACTGAACAGTTTGTTGCAGTAATGGCACAGTTGACTCAAGCGATAAATAGAGGTGGTATCCATACACGAGATCAGCCAAATCAACCACAGAGGAACATTTCAGTGGTGGAACATTTCATGAGGCAACATCCCCCATAATTCAGAGGATCATCTGACCCTGTGCTAGCTGAAGGGTGGATTAAATAACTGGAGAAGATTTTTGATGTCATGGGGTGTTCATACAATCAAAAGGTTATTCATTCTATTTACCTTTTGGATGTTGAAGCAGATCAGTGGTGGTCGATGGTTAAAAATATCAGGGACGCTGATGAGATTGATGCTCTCGACTGGGATGAATTCAAAGGTATGTTTCTTGAAATGTATTTTCCTAAGTCTGTTCGAGTTAGGATGGAAAAACAATTCATGGAATTGTGGCAAGAGGAAGACTCAGTAGCTACCTATGAAGAAAGGTTCACTCGATTGGAAAGGTATGCTCCAAATTTTATCCGAGACCTTGATAGTAAAATAAATCGTTTTTACTCAGGATTAAAGCCAAAATATCAAAGGGCATTAGCTTCTCGTGAGTTTAAAAGTTATGAAAATCTTGTTCGATGTGCTGAGATGGTGGAAATGGAGTTTGCCGATGATCAAGTGTTCTATACCAACCAGCAGAAGAAGAGACCAAGGTGGAAGGAGAAAGGGAAGAATTCTTCAAAAAAGTCTGATGGTAAGAAATCTACGTTTCCAGTTTGTGATAAATGTGGCAAAAGGCATGCTGAGGAATGTCTTCTGAATTCTGGAAAGTGCTACCGATGTGGTAAGATGGGACATAAGGCTCGTGATTTCACTGAAAAAGATCAAGGTAAAGGTAAGACCAAATTTGATTTACGGTTTGTGAAATGTTTTAAGTGCAATGAGATGGGTCACTATGAAAACGAGTGTCCGACAAAGAGATTGACTGATAGGAAGCAGTTAGACTACAAGCAGAAAAGGGTGGTGAAATCCTTTGCAACTACTTCAGCAGATGTTGGGCCATCAAATGAAGTTGCATCAGGTACTTTGTTTGTTTTTTCAGATTATTCCTGCGTGTTGTTTGATTCGGGGTCCACACATTCTATCATCTATGAAACCTTTTCTAGTAAAATGGGGATACCATCTCAAGAATTGACTCCTGAACTTGTGGTAAAAACACCTGGGGGAAATGTTGAGGCAAAAAGAATTTATAAGAATCTTACTATCCTTATCAGTGGAAAGAACCTACTTGAAAACCTTATTTTTCTACCTCTAGTAGAGTTTGATGTTATCCTGGGTATGGATTATCTCTCTATTTACCATGCTATGATTCACTGTAGAGCTAAAGAAGTTTCTTTTCAAAAAGAATTTTAGTTTGTGTACAAGAATGAACCCTTACTGTTGATAACTTATCAAGAGGCCAAGAAACTTGTAAAAGATTTAAATGAATGTTACCTTGCACAAATCGTTGAAATTAAAGGAACTGTTCAGATTAATGATGTGCCAGTGATAAATGAGTATCCTGATGTTTTTCCTGATGAGTTTCCTGGAATAATGCCAGATCGGGAAGTTGAGTTTACTGTTGACTTAGTTCCTGATGCTAAGCCAATTTCAAAACCCCCTTATCAAATGGCTCAAATTGAACTTTTAGAGTTGAATGAGAAATTGCAAGATTTATTAGAGAAAGGATTCATTCGACCTAGCACATCACTATGGGGTGCTCCTTTTTTATTTGTTAAAAAGAAAGATGGTTCTATGAGACTTTGCATTGATTATAGAGCCTTGAATAACATCACTGTTAAGAACAAATATCCTTTGCCTCATATCGATGATTTGTTTGATCAGCTCCAGGGAGCACAGTATTTTTCAATGATTGACTTGAGATCGGGGTACCATCAGCTGAAGGTAAAGGAAACAGATGTTCCGAAGACCGCGTTCCATACAAGATATGGCCATTATGAATTTGTATTAATGCCTTTTTGGCTAACCAATGCTCCTGCTGTATTCATGGACTTAATGAATAGAATTTTCCATGATTTCTTGGATAAGTTTTTGGTGGTTTTCATTGATGATATTTTGGTGGGTTTCATTGATGATATTTTGGTGTTTTCTAAAAATCAATATTTTAATTCTATTTTTAGTGCTGTTGGAAATTTGGGCATTAGGATATTGATTATTGGTATAAATTTTAATTTCATGATAATTTTAAAGGGCTTCCATCAAGGGGGGAGGGTAAGATCTAACGTGAAGGAAAATCCATCATAATTGAAGAATAATTTACACATAAAGAATAATATGTATATCCTGAATATATTTGAATTTCTTAAATAATTCTATGATTATTTCATCATAAGTGGTCATATTTATGGTGAGTGTATTTATGTACTAACTATGATATATGAATATGAATATATTATATAAAGACCACAATAAATATAAAGGAACTGAATTGAACCGTAAATGTCGTCCATGGTGTATAATCATAACAAGAGAGTTATGAAAAAATTATATAAGATAAAATTAATAAGAATGATTAAATAATTTTCCCACAAATGATAATATGTTTTTACTATGGAAGAAGGGTCCATATGATAGACATTTTCAAACTGGTTAGAAACACTAAATCTAGTGGAATCAAGAACAAGTAGACAAATAAATTAATTTTAAAATCAAATAAAAATGTTCATTTGGTGCATGAATATCCAGATGACACAATTTAATTTCCTAACATTTTATAAAAAATTGAAAACCCTATGATTTATAGAAATTTGTGTCGCAGGTATAGAATTTTTTGGAATTTTTCTAAACAAATTCTAACATGGTTGCTAGAAAAAAATTAAATTAGTGCAGAAGATAAAAATCCCCAGTGGATTCTTATTTTAAAAATTATATTTTGAATAAGGATACTACACATAATAATATGTTTCATCATGTACCAAAAAGTTATTAGTCATATGTCCAAATGAATTGGAAATATATAAGAAGTTGCATAAAGAAAAATAAATAAATTTTACTACTTAAAAATGTGAAAAGGATAATTAAATCTAAGATGAATGCTGAAAAAGTTATGATTCTCATGCTGCACTAAAAATAAAAATCTAGAAAAATCAAAGAAAGAGTGAGCATGAAGAGTTTTTCTGAATTTTTATGTTTATTGAAAGTAGTTTCTCTATTGAAAAATTAATCTCATCCATAACCCTCTATCAAAAAACCATTAAATAAGAACCATAGTAAAAATTACATTTATGGTTTCTTTCTTCAATGTAGGGAATTGATGGATATTCTTATATTTTGGGTATTAAAAAAGATATGAGTGTTGTGAGAACAATATACAACATCAATGATGTTATCTATCATGGGTGTTAATTATTTCAATTTGTGTTAAAAGTTTTCTGGAAATTCCTTCTTGAAAAAATCTAATCATGATGAAGATGATTGATAAATATCATCACCATAGGGGGAGAAAAGATGAAAAAATAACATATTTTAATATATTAACTAGTATGAAATGAATATTTTACATTCTAGTAAGGGATGTAGATAATTATTTCAAATTAATGAAATGAAATATTATCATCAACGAGGTATGTTCTCCTACATATATATGAGAAATAATTCTTAATTAGAATGGGATGAACTAATAATTTGATGAAAAATTTAAAATCTATTGATATAGGGAATGTATATTTTAGAAATTAAATTTTTTAACTAGTTTTATAATATGAATGCATGATATTAGTTGAGGATTGTTTTAACGACCACTAAAATAATGTTTCATTGTTGGTATCTATTTTTATATAATTCACCGACAATTTTTTTAGATTAATCAATCATGTTTTCTAAACTCGATTAGCCCATGTAAAATTAAGGTTGAATAATTTATGAGATAATGATTTATGAATTTTTTTTGATATCCTTTACATAAGAAGATAAATATTATTATCTCATAAGTGTAATCTATTTTGAAGTGATGATATTAAAGGAGAAAGAAGAAAGACTATGTAATATAATGTTAAGATTTGATTTATTTACCATACTTATATATTTGGTTTTATTGTAAATAAGGTGGAGAATAAGTCATTAAATTCCAATGTGAAATAGGTATTAAAATCAATTCAAAAGTGGGATATTCAAGATCCCAAATTTATCAGTGTATCAATTTTGTAGTGTTTTTTTGTCAATGTATTTATATTTAATAGAACTCAATGTGACCATGATTTAAGTAAGTTGTTTCTCCCATTGAATTGTTATTCAGAAGTATTCATAAGTTAGAAATGATTTTTTGATTTGATGGGTTTCATAAATAAATCACAATTAAATGTTGTGATAGTTGATATATAATTAATATTTGAAACATGTGTTAATTGAATAAGGAATTTTACATTGTTTACCACATTTTATAAATAAATTATGATGAGGATTATCAATCATCAGTAAGTTGAGGAAATGTAGAAAAGTGGGGATGGATCATATTTTTATGATCTCTGACGTTTGATCATCAAATTATTGATGCAATAGTGGAGGCCATGAAAAATAATATCTTTATATTTCTAGGTTTTATATTTGAATAATATTTCATGAGTATGGTGGATTGGCTATTTATATTGAGAATATTTGACAAAATTTACGACAATAGCTTACTCAAAATTGTTTTCTACCAACCATCAATCCTTAGAATCCATCCTCACCACTGCTATAATGACCCAATGTTTTTTGTAGGAAATTACCATCTTATAAATATATCATAAAATCACATGAAAACACAACATAATGAACTATTATGTGCTAGGTGACCTTTAAACATAAGTTTGTCACTTCTCCATTCAAAATTTCAAAAATCTGACAAACACAGTTGTGTTCAAGAGGATTTTTGGAGTCTAATAAAACCAACATAATTTTTTGTGGATTGTAACATACCCTTATGAAGAGTAACATACTATTATGAATAGTGATATGACCCTTATTAAAAGAAAATGGCCAAAAATAATATTAACCTTACCCATGAATAATTAAATTACATTTGGGCATCTTATAAGCAATGGTATTTTTTTATGCCATAAATAGATAATTAAAATTAATTAATTAATTTAAAAGATATTTTATTTCCTTAAAATGTTTTCCTAAATTAAAAAATATACATATTTTTATATTTAAGATAATTTTATAAGACCCCACGTAATTTTTGAAATCATTATAAAATCAGTTTTTTAAAAAAAATGTGTTTTTCAAGTAACGTGGGAATTTAATTAAATATTAAATTATTCATATATAGAAATTTTTTTTTAAATGGACATCATTTTTGGATTCTACATATCGAAAAATGGTAGGGGTGAATTTTTGGGGAATAGTGGATTGACATAATTTATATAATAATCTAAATAAGCTAATTATAGAGCCTTGTATAAAATATTTATGATGTAATTCCCCATGTTTTAGGATCAAATTATAAAATTACTATTCTTGGTCATGGAAGACTCAATATTCCTTGTCTTTTGGGCAAATAATAAAATAATGAATTTTATTTTGAGAAAACCCATCTCCCCTCCACTATAAAAACCACCCTTCACACCCTCATTTTTTCACACCTACCAAGATTAAAGCCTTATTTATACTCTACCCAAATAATCTACCCTATCTCATCCCCCATGTTCAAAAGCTTCTAGTCTCATCAAAATACCAGTCATAGGCTTCTTAAAAAGGATCTCAAGAGGAGGATTTTAGAGGCAATTTCTCTCCTTTTTCTTTAAATTCGTTTCAATTTCATGTTCTTTTTTTATTCTCCCCCCATATATCTTTGTCAAAATGGTATGGTAACACCAGTATCATACATAAAATGGAATTTTATCATACTAATGAGATATTATACCATCTAACCCCCTTCTCTTATTTCTTTTATTTTATAAAAGAAAACGTTGTTCGTGAGGTGTTAATCTATCACCTTCGAGAACGACATGTTTTCTTTATTCATTTCTACCTTCATTTATTGTCATAAAACCAATTTAATGTCTGTACTAGAATATTATAAATGTATTCTTTCATATTTATGTTCTTTATCTAACTTATGTACATAATACTAAATGAGTAAACAAAAAAAGTTCGTTGTGGTGAAAAAATAGCCCAAATTAACCCAAACGATCATCATTAAATTCCTATATAATGATTTATTCACATGGTATATAACATAATTCATTATAATATCATTAAAACTCCTGTAATATCATTAGTAATTTTTAATATCAGTTTTGGATTATTACCCATGTTCTACGTGACTTTCCTATAAGAATACAAGTGAACCACTCAAGAAAACCATAAAAATGAACATTCTTGAACAATGTTTTTAAACTCTATAACTCATCAAAAGGAATATGAAATAACTTAATGAAACCATGATGAATTATATTAATGTAAATAAGGTTATATAATTGGTAATTAACGAATCTAATGTGATTATACATGACATTAATGTGAAGGAATAATTCATATACAAGGTAAGGGGAAATTTTTGAACCCAACTTTCATCCTTCGAGTTCTCCCTTTTTCACACTTTTCTCATGTGGTTACTCCTTAAAATTATTTTTATCACCATTTTCTTTCCTTTTCTAGGATATAAATATTTTTCATGGGTATTTATGTCAATCCAAATTTTTTCCAAAAGAAATCTTCTTTTAAGAACACACCTTTTACTTCTCATTCAAGATTGACAGTTCTTATAATATGTATGTTATTCCCTCTTTCTTTTTGGAACCCAATGTTTATGAATGTATTATTATAAGATAAAACCCATTCCTTTTCATGGTTTAGTTATTTTCATTTTTTTTATATTTCATGCATGATAAATGATAATGCTATGATGTGACGGGTGCTTCCGGAATTATATAGCGCAATATGAATGTTTAAATGTGACGGGTGTGCCTGGAATTATACATCGCTCCAATGAATTGGGTAAAGTGAATAATCACATGAGTAAATGTGAAATTATGTGTGAAAAGGATTCTATTTTTTTTACAATTATGTGTGGTATTTAACCACTAAGACATGGTGTTTCATTTTTTATGAATTGCCACATTTCAAGTCTTTTATTAATGATTCCCTCATGTCCAAGATTCTATGCCTGTGTTATGATTATTCTCACCCCATGATATATTGTTTTTATATGTCCCCTTTATATGATTATGTCTCACCCTTTTTTATGTATATCTTCATGCGACTACATTTAATAAAGAGAGGTCAAGCCCTAGTAAGAATTTAGAGAAGAATAAATTGAATAAATGTTTATGCTCGATGTTGTAATTCTTATATATGGTCCTAGTTTTCCCAAGACAATAAACTGTTGGATCCTATATATATAATATAATTATGTTATTTATCATTAAAATTATGTAATAGTAATGTATAAAAAGGCTAGATCGCTATTGTTGTTATACGAGGAATGATTTTTTTAATTTGGGAATTAGGATTAGTGAACCCTAGAGAAAACCTCTAGCATGAGACTAAGTACAAATATTCACACAATAATCATTACATAGGGATCCCATATGTTATGATTTTTGTATAAATTGTTTAAATTAATTAGTTATTCATTACTTGTTGACTTATGTTTTGATCTAACCTTTTCTATTTTAGAAAATGGGGGGAACCAGGAGATACCAGGTCAACAACTCATGTGAGGGCCAATGCAACGATTGCCTGAATGAAATCCCCAATTATTTGGTTGGTGGAGTTAAAAACTTCTTGGTGATGCTTAACCAATTATCTCAGGTTATGAACAATAACTATAATAATGGGTAACATTATCCTTTACTAAAGATGGAGCAACTGTCTATCGAATTTTTTATGCGGCAACAACCACTGACGTTTTGTGGATCTTCTGATCCACAAGTTGCAGAAAAGTGGGTCAACTCCATGGAGAAGATCTTTTCTATTATTCATTGTTCTGAGATGGAGATGGTGATACTAACCTTATATCATCTAGATATAGAGGTTTATCAATGGTGGTATTTTATTCAGAACACCAAGACAAGGGAGGAAATTGAAGAGATGGAATGGGAAGACTTTAAGATAATGTTTCTTAACAATTATTTCCCAAGAACACATTGCATAATGATGAAGAGTGAATTCCTAGAGCTCAAGAAAAAATAAATAGAATATATCACAACCTATGAAGAAAATTTCACAAGGATTTCAAGGTACTCTTTAGGTTTCTATATCAAAAATGATAAGAAAATTTATAGATTCTTTAGTGGATTAAAACCACACCTTTGAAAGGATCTTTCAATTCGAGACTTTGGGAGTTATGAAGAAGATGTTCAGTGTGCTATCAAAGTTGAGAAAGATTTTAGAGAATATTTCCATGGCTACATGGATAAGAAATGAAATATGGGGTATTAAGCTGGTGGATCTTCTGACAAATGTGGGAGGAAAACTCAACGACCCACATGCCAAAAATGTGGGAAGTTTCACCATCGGAACTACCTTAAAGAAAAGGGGAAATGATTCAAGTGTGGGAAGGAAGGAAACCATGCTCAAGAGTGTTGAAAACACATGAAAAGGAATGACAATGTACCCTAATAAAAGAGAGAACCAACCATGGTTCAATTCTACAACTGTAGGGAGCTGAAGCACTATGCAAGCTGGTGCACTGAACCTCATGTTCTTAAGGGTAATCAGCATCAGCAGCCACTAATTCCCAATGAAGAAGGGAAGACTTATTCCATAAATACTACGGAAATTGAGAAAGAAAATGAAGTCATACAAAGTACACTTCTTATTCACTCATGAATGGAAAAATTCTTATTGGATTTTGGTTTTATGTATTCCTTTATATCATTCAAGATTGCTAAAACTATAAATTCAATTCCCCAAAACCTTGAAGTAGAGATATCTATAAAACACCAAGTGGTGAAATCATTGAAACCCAAGTGTTTGACTCTTCTCCTCTTGGCATATCTGGGAATATTCTTCCAATGAATCTTTTAATAATTCCCTTGGTGGAATTTGACACTATAATGGGAATGGATTGGCTCTCATTATATAGAGAACATATCAAATATCAGGAAAAGGAAATATCTTTTCATATTCGGAACCATCCCATGATCCTCTACAAATTCCTGGAATATGATGATTCTCCTTTGAAAAATCCTTCAATGGTGTGGGTTTTGATTCCCTATGAGTAAGAATATCGCACCCAAATGGTTGAGTCAACGGAAAGTGCCAACCTGGTGGAAATGGCCATCGTGACAAAATACAATGACGTATTTCTCGAAGAGTTACCCAAAATTCCCTTGGATCTTGAGGTAGGGTTTTCAATAGGACCCATACTTGGAGCTACTACTTTCTCAATGTGTCCCTATAGGATAGATCCTATCAAACTAGAGGATTTTAAGAACCAGCTGCAAGATCATCTAGACAAAGTGTTCATAAGCCCTAGTATATCTCCATGGGTATGACAGTGCTCTTTGTGAAGAATATGTATGGAAATATGCGGCAGTGTATCGATTATTGAGAACTCTACAAGATCAACATAAATAACATGTATCCTCTTACAAGGATTGACGACTTGTTCGATCAGTTAAGAGGATCTCAACACTTCTCAAAGGTGGATCTCCATTCTGTATATCATCAGCTAATGGTGAAAAGGAAGATATCTATAATACTGCCATCCGTAAAAGGTATGGGCACTAAGAGTTTTGGGTTATGCCCTTCTGAATTACTAATTCCCCAGAAATCATTATGGATTTGATGAATAGAGTCTTCAAGAATTATGTCGAAAAATTTATTGTAGTGTTTATTGATGGTATTCTCATCTAATAAAAGAGCAAGGAGGAACTGGAAGAACAAATAAGAATTGTGTTGGAGACATTGAGAAAGGAGAAGTTGTATGCCAAGTTCAACAAGTGTGACTTTTGTATAAATAAATTCACTTTCATGGGACAAGTGATCACAATTGAGGGAATTTATGTGGATCCTTCAAAAAAAGGCAATTGAAGAATTGTTCAGACCCTCTAGTGTCACCGAAATCCATATTTTTCTTGTATTATCTTGGTACTACCGACATTTTGTGAGAAACATCTCAAGATTTTCGAGCCCAATAACTATGTTAACAATGAAAGGGATAAATTATATCTGGACTGAAGAATGTGAGGGAAGCTTCATGGAGCTGAAGAGAAGGATGATCACTGCACATGTACTCACACTACCGAAAAGTGGAGAATGTTTTTTGATATACAGTGAAGCTTCAATGAAAGGCTTGTGTTATGTACTCATGAAAAATGGAAATGTGATATCCAATGACTCACGACAGTGGAAGATACATGAGAAGAACTCTCCGACAGATGATCTAGATCTATCAGCCGTGATTTTTTTCTTTGAAAATATCACGACACAACCTTTATGGCGAGAAGTGTGACATATACACTTACCACAATATCCTAAAGTATATATTCACACAAAATGAGGTCAACATACATCAATGTAGATAGTTAGAGCTACTCAAGGATTACGATTGATCTATTCACTACCGTCAAGGAAAGGAGAACAAGGTAGCTGATGCTCTAAGCAGAAAATAACCTTATACTCTATCCATGTTACGGATTGAGAAAGACCCTATCTTATTGGATATGCAAAGGATGAATTTAAAAATCACAAGGGTAGGGGATGCATTCTACCTTGACCAAATGATTATGCAACCATCCATCTAGGAGAACATTAATGAAGCATAAAGGGATGACATGAACAATGAGATTGTGAAATATATTTCAAGGTGCTTGGTAAGTCAAATAGTTAAAGTAGGGTGAAAAAAGTCCATAGGGATGATGCAGACACTGCCTATACCCATGTGGAAATGGGAAACTGTTACTATGGACTTTTTCCCGGGTCTCCCAAAAACGTTGAAGAGAAATAATGAAATATGGGTTGTGGTTGACCGACTCACCAAGACTGCCCATTTTATCACTATTTAGGATTATTTCTCCCTTGAACAACTTGCTTGGATATATGTGATGGAAGTGGTGAGACTCCATGGTGTTCCACTCTCAATTCTCTCTGACTGTGATCCAAGGTTCACATCTAAATTCTGGAGGATCCTTCGACATGCTTTGAGTACTGAATTAAATTGCAGCATGACTTATCATCCGCACACCGATGTCCAATCTAAAATAACTATTTAGATTCTTGAAGATATTCTAAGAGAATGCTATATTGATTTCAAAGGTGGATGAGATCAGAATCTACCATTGGTTGAGTTATCATACAACAATAGCTTCCACTCATGTATTCATATGGGTCCATATGAAGCATTCAATGGAAAGTGATTTAGAACTCGATCCTGTTGGGATGAAGTTGAAGAAAGAAAGTTACATGGACCTGATCTTGTGGAAGAGATGATAGAGAAGGTTCAAGTCACCCAGAAACACATCAATGATGCTCAGAGTCGGAAAATGAGCTTTGTTGACGACCGTTGAAGAGACTTGGATTTCGATGTTGGTGATAAATTCTTCCTTTGAATATCACCAGGGAAGAGATTCATGTGATTTTGGAAGAAAGGGGATCTATGACCAGGGTACATTGGCCCATTTGAGATACTTGAACGCATAGGATATGTGGCCTATCGTCTTGTACTTCCACCTAATATGGCTCAAGTTCATGATTTTTTACACGTATCACTCCTGAAGAAGTACATATCTGATCCCTCGCATGTATTAAACTCAGTGGTGGTATAGCTATAAGATGATCTCTCTTATGAGAAGCATCCAGTAGTTATTCTAGAGCCGATATATAAGGTTCTATGCAACCATTAAACCCACCTTGTTAATGTGTTGTGGAGGAACTATAAGTTTGATGAAGCTACATGGGAACCAGAGGAGGTAATGAAGGAGAAGTACCCTCACCTGTTTGTGTAAAAAAATTTCAAAGGAGAAATTTAATAAAGGGGGAAGAATGTGACGACCCAATGTTTTTCAATGGAAATTATCTTCTTATAAATATGTCATAAAATCGCATGAAAACACAACCTAATGAACTACTAAGTGATAAGTGACCTTCAAACATAATTTTGTCACTTCTGCATTTGGAATTTTGAAAATTCGACATACAAAATTGTGTTGAAGATGATTTTTGGAGCCTAATAAAACCAAATTAATTATTTGTGAATAGTAACATACCCTTATTAATAGAAACCTACCCTTATGAATCATAATATGATCCTAATTAATAGAAAATCACCCAAAATAATTGTAACCTTACCAATGAATAACGAAACAAAATTTGGCCATCTTATTAGCAATGCAATTTTTGGATGCCATAAATAATTAATTATAATTAATTAATTAATTGAAAAGAAAATTTATTTTCATAAAAAGTGTTCATAAATTAACAAATATACGTCTTCTATATTTAAGGTAATTTTATAATACCTCACATAATTTTTGAAAGCATTATAAAAATGGTTATAATTTTAAATTTTTTTTATTATTGTAAATTGTTATTTTAATTAAATATTAAATTAATTATATATAGAAATTTATTTTTGAAAAATATAAATCATTTTCTGATTCTACACATCGAAAAAATTTAGTGGTGAGTTTTTGGGATTTTTCTGAAAAACATGAATTTATTATGAATAGTTAAATGACATAATTTACATAATAACCTAAATAAGATAATTATAGAGTCATGTATGATATTTTTATTCTATTTTCCCACTTGGTTTGTGATAAAATTATAAAATTACTATTCTTGGTCATGGGAGACTCCCTATTCCTTGTTTTGTGGAGAAATAATAAACTAATGAATTTTATATTGAGAAAACCCCTCTCCCCTCCACTTTAAAAACCAACCATCACACCCTTATTTCCGCACACCTCTCAAGATTAAAAAATTTCCGAAACTCTACTCAAGAATCTTCCCTAGACCCTACCCCAAATCCAAAAGCTTCTTGTATCATAAAAAGACCAAGATTAGGCCCCTTAAAGAGGATATCAAGAGGAAGATTCAAGAGGCAATTTCACTCCTTCTTTTCCGTTAAATCCCATTCAATTTATTGTTCTTTTCTTTTTCTCCGTACAAATATATTTGTCCAATTGGTATGGTAACTCCAGTATCATAAATATAATGGAAATTTATGATAATAATGGTATATTATACCATCCAACTCCCTTATCCTCTTCCTTTTATTTTATAAAATAAAAGGTTGTTCGTGAGGTGTTAATCTATCACCTTCGAGAACGACATGTTTTATTTTTTCGTTTCTATCTTCAGATCTTGCCATGAAACCATTTTTATGGTTTAAAAAGAATATTATATATGTATTAATTTTTATTTTATGTTTTTTAACTAAATTATGTACATATTATAAATTGAGAAAACCAAACAATTTCGTTGTGGTTGAAGAACTTCCCAAATTAACCTAAACAATCATCATTAAATTCCTATCTAATAATTCACCCACATGGTATATAAAATATTTCATTATAAGATCATCAAAACATCTGTATTATCATTAATAACATGTAATATCAGTTATATATGATTACCCATTTTCTACATGAACATTCATTTAATAATACAGGGGAACCACTCAAGAAACCCATAAAAATGAACATTCCCAAAAAATGTTTTTAAACTCTATAACTCGTCCAAAGGAACAAAAAATAACATAATGAAACCATAATGAACTATATTCATGTAAAAGAGGTTTTTTAATTATTAATTAATGAATCTAAAGTGGTTATTCAAGACATTAAAAAGAAGGAAGTATTCAGATACAATGTAAGGGGAAATTCATGAACCCAACATTTATCCTTCGAGTTCTCCCCCTTTCACTCCTTTTTGATGTGGTTACTCCATAAAAATATTTTGATCACCATTGTCTTTCCTTTTTTTGGGTATAAACTTTTTTTATTGGCATTTATGTCAAACCAAAAGTTTTCCAAAAGAAATATTCTTTTAAGAACACACCTTTTACTTCTCATTGAAGATTGACGGTTCTTGTAATATGTTTGTTATTCCCTCTTTCATTTTGGAACCAAATGTTAATGAATGTGTTATTATAAGATAAAAACCATTATTTTTATGGGTTAGTTATGTACATTTTTGTTTTATTTCATGCATGATAAATGATAATTTTATGATGCGATAGGTGCTCCCAGAATTAAAAATCGCAATATGAATGTTTAAATGTGACAGGTGCACCCGAAATTATATAGTGCTCCAATGCATTGGGTAAAGTGAATAATCTCATGTGTAAATGTTAAATTACGTGTGAAAAAGATGCTATATTTGTTCAAAAATATTTGGGTTAATTAACCACTAAGAAATGATGTTTCACTTTTTATGCATTGAAATATTTCAATTCTTTTATTAATGATTCCTTCATGGTCACGATTCATTACATGTGTCATGATTATGCTCACCCCATGATATATTTTTCTTATTTGTCCACTTACTTGGATTCTATCTCACCCCTTTTTATGTATATACATAGGTGACTACATGTACTAAGGATAGTTCAAGTGCTAGTATAAATCTAGAGAAGAAGAAATTGAATAAATGGTTATGCTCGATGTTGTAATATCTATGTATAGTCATAGTTTTCCCAAGAAACTAAACTGTTGAATAATCTATGTGTTATACGTTTGTGTTATTTATCTTTAAAATGATGTAATAGTAATTTTTGAAAAGGCTGGGTCACTATAACTGCTGAGGTGGACACTAGGATCAGCCACAACATGAGCATGCCACCATGGTGGGGTTAAGGGTATGCATAGAATGCTTTTATAGGTGTTTGGGAGAATATAGTTTCCACTATTCTAGGAAGCATGGTGGTGGGAGAGATCCAGAATGGGGTGGTTACATCAGGAGTTAGGAGCAAACCCTGTTACATACTTATGGCTAGATAAATAAGTGTGTTATTATAAAAGGATGTGATAAATGATGTAATATCCTATATGGGACTCGTAAAAATACTTACTATTCATCAATTTTAAAATATATGTAATGAATCCTGGATGTTTGATCAACATTATCTATATTGTTCAATAAAATTAATTTTTTTTCTTCTACCTCTTGCCTTCTTGGAAGAAGTATCCACTCACCATGTTTTACATACAATATCATCCAAATAATGCAACTATGAATATATTCCTAATATGATCAACATTATGATTGGTATATGATCTAAATATCATGAAGATTCATTTTCATGATTTTACAATGTTTATATCAATAATATATAGATTCATATTCTTTTCATTGATGATTATTTCTCGTAATCCCATAATATGAATGTTATGGAAGTGCACGCTGGTGAGTAAGAAAATGCATGATACGTTGGTTCACATAATATGGGTTTTTGATACTCATCAATAAATATAAAAAAACCTCTCTTATTTTTTAGAATGAATCAAACTAATATTCGAGAGATAATATTTATAAAAAAACCTTGGAGAGGAAGTGATCAATATTCTGGAAGAGGTTTCATGTGCTTCTGATGTGTGATTTCATTCAAATTCACATGTTATTGATCTGATTCCATGAATAATTTATGTAGGAAAACATTGTTACATGATGAAAATAAGAACTCACAAGTGGTGGTTCCTTTGAATTTGTAACTTATGGACTACCTTTGTTACAAGAAGAGAGAATTGGTTTAGATGATTCATTTATGTGAAGTTTCTACATTCAAAGTGGACCTGTGTTAGTTGTTTTTTTCCTGCAAGTATGAAAATTGCATATCCCACATATACTATAATGTGATGGAATTTTAATTGTATTCATTTGATATTTTATTTTATAGAGAGAGTGAACATGTTATAATAAAAAATACAGTATCATATACATAATGTTATTCTCATATATGAAATTATATTAACACAAAACCATTTTAGAAAAAATAGATAGTGAGTAACAATGATTGTTTCTTTTGGGTTTCACAATATGTGAAGTAAGAAGTGATATCATTCATATAGATGAAGTGATCACATCAATTTCATTATCCATTATATGTGATGGAAGAAGTGAAGTCATTTTACAATAATTCTTCAGGAATGAAGCTTAAGTTATTCTATGTGAAAGAAGAAAGAAAAATATAATTCATATTACATTATGATTTTTGAGTACCTAAAAAATAGTGATATCAAAGATGTTGTGA
This sequence comes from Viscum album, assembly GCA_963277665.1. Lineage (NCBI taxonomy): Eukaryota > Viridiplantae > Streptophyta > Magnoliopsida > Santalales > Viscaceae > Viscum > Viscum album. The sequence goes on along the minus strand of OY728119.1, from coordinate 1,643,364,911 downwards.
TATGAAAAAGAGAAGGAAGTATAATATTTAGATTATTAATAGGACTCCATGGATGACATAATATATATATGAAAAATATAATTTTCTCTATTCGTGCTTGAAGAACATGAAATTTTCAAATGTGTAATGATGCCAAATACTATTATTTGAGCTGATGTGACATATTTCAATGAATTTATGAAGAATGAAAATTTTATTGAATTGAATAATATTTAATTCTTCATTGTATTATTATAGTGAGATGAACTGGAGTTTATATGCTATGTTTATTCATATAAGTATAATTATCCAAATTTCATCCATTGTTATTGATTACATTAAATGGTACTCTAAGGATTTAAGGTGTATTGAGAAAGTGTAAAATCAGTTGGTATTGGTGGAAATATGAGTAAGATCATTTTTGTGTCATAGTTGAATCATGAATCCTGTGTGATATTTCACATTGAGTTAGAGTTGTGGTTGTAAGAACTTTTGTAATTCCCTTATAAATATAATCAGTTAAACATTAGTATAATATGTGAAGTAGGTCATTACTACCCATCATGGTGATAGGATAATAGCTGACGAAACCAATTGTAATTTTTGATTGATTTCTAGTTTTGAATATATGTCTCGGATCATCCCAAACATAGTATGGATGCATTCAACCACATTGGGGAAGACCTTGTAAAACTATCATCTTCTTTTCTTTAGTTACATTTAATCATTCATGTGGTATAATTATGTTTGAAAAAAGGAAATATCTAATCTCTCTAAAATGTAGAAATGTTCAAATTATAAAAGAGGATAAAAGTAAAAAAAATATTGTTAGTAAAACTACTGTATGCTAATTTAACACCCCACATAGTGTACATTCTTGATCTTCTAGACATATCACATCAACCCTAAATTATTATGTCATAAAACATAATGTTTGGAGATTTTTCCACTAATTTTTTTGTTGTATTTTAAAATTTCCTTAATATAAAAACAAATAATGAGGACACAATCATTTATTCTTCTATACTCACTATTCTTTTCTATATCTTATACCAGTTTCCTATTATCCATTCTCATGCGAATAATGATAGCGTGCAGGAGTGGATGGATACATAGTTGAAGAGTGTTGGTGAAAAGTTGAGAAAATATGGTAAGGAGGATGATGTTGTGAGTTGGAGGTAAATTATGACCATTCTATATGGGGAGATAGTGTATTATTTGATATCATTGAACTCAAATAGAAAGTGATGACCATATAACTGTGGTGACATGAAGAGATGGTTGGAAATCATGATGGCCAACATTGTGTAAAGGGTATATTATTTCCATTATGGATGGAACAATGTGGGGGTTGTGGAATCACCTTACTTCCATGATTAATATTGATGGTGCATGTCTATGAACCAATGTGTGGCCCCTTCTAGTGGATACCATCAGATTAGAGTGGTTCAGGATAGCCGAATATCCAGTCTAGGTATTATTCCAAGGCCTTTCCTACATGATTGGTCATATATGATAGTATTAAAGGTCATGCATTAAGGTTAATCATGTCTTACCCAACCAACACATCGGAAGGGTGGATTTATTGGGTCCACCCAATCATACATAGCTTGCACTGTGACACATGTTGGAGAATTCTCTTGGACAATGCAACACCTATGGTCTCATGAACTAAGGATTGGGGGTAAAAATGGTGGGAAGCTGTTCACTCCACCAACCATAATGTTGTAGTCTATGTTCCAAATGGTCCTCCATATGGACCATACTTCTTCCTTCATGGTTGATTTTAATGATTTCCTCAACAAGTGACCATTTTGGGAAAATTTTTAGCCTTTAATAAGTATTTTTCATATATATCATAATGGAAATTTAATGTTTTCCATTCATGGAATTTTTTGAGTCAAGATATGAAAAATGTATATCTATTTTTTTGTTATTGATAGGGATTGATCATGAAAATCAGATAATTCTTGGGTATAATAATCTCAAGAAAAGAATTTTATTTTATGGGAAATTATCCCAAAAATATTATATTGTTTCAGTATCCTCTCACATATGGGGGTGTAGAATTTTATACCTATATATTAAATAGGGTTGGAATCCCTGACATATTAATGGTGTTATATCTTCTATCTATGAAGTTGGTATCAAGAAATATAAGGTCTCAATTATGGATTGAGAACCTCCATTAAATCCATCATCCCTATATATACCTATGACATGGGATCCTACACTATTTTTCCCATGATATTACATGAGTTTTGGGTGTATGTAGTTTAAATATTTGATTAGTAGTTTGGTATTTATAGATCACATGATGAGGTGTTACCTTGATTCACGAGTATACATTAGTGATGAGTAGGACCCATTAAGGATTCTAAAGGTGGTGTGGTAGTTGGAATGGCTGAGCAGTACAACTTTCATTGGGACTTATGATTCCATGGAACCCCATGGAAGTCTATTGATTTGGGATATATATCTAGATATGAAATTATAGAATTATAAAATCTTCAATATTCCAATATTTCTTTATATTTATATAGTTTGAGTTTTTTGTATTAGAGATAAAATGAATGAGAACTTCCTTCAATTCTTAAGACTTTTAGTTGTATAATATATTTTGATTTCCTTCCCTCATCTTCCTCATAGTTACTCTCTAGTACATGGATCTTTGATATGGATTATTGTTATGTTAATTTTATGTTATTTTGGGGAATATGAATGGGTATAATTATAGTCACCACTTTTGGGATTTTTCTCCCTAACATTTGTTGTTGGTGTATAAAGTGAACAATTCAAATATGATCTTAGAGAAAATAGAGCATAAATATCATCTACAGATCCAAAATAGGATGACGGTTGGTAATGGTTTATTAGAGCATAGTAATTCATGATGGTGGTGGTGACCATTTTAATTGGAGATTGGATTAGGAGTATACACAGTGAGGAGTAGCTTCATAGTTTTTCTGAGAAGATTTTATGTCTTGAAATTTGCACAATTGGTATGGTTTATATCTATATAGAGATATAAATTTTATTTATGTCACATATTTATGTTGTGTATAGTTTAGTTATTTATTTATATATATAATACTAGTGTTATTCGTTGTTATTTTTTCATTGAAAAAAATGTGTATATTTCTTATATATATTTGCTAAGTCCTCACATATTGTATGATATGCCCAATCAGTGGTATTTACCTATTCACATACAACTATGGATGGGTCTGAGAAGGCATAAATATCATACCATAGGCCTGGGTGAGACATCTAGAGATCTGTTCATGTCAGAGTGGTATCAGAGTTGTTCTATCCTAGCATTATTGATTAGGGATAATAATAATGTGAAGAATAGTTTAGAATCTTCCAACAGTAATGTTAATGGGGTTATGATTACTATTATTAGGAAAGATATACCAACATAGGAGAATAGACAATTATATAATTCCATTATTACTTTGAAAACATATTACCCAAAAAAAACTCAAGGATATTTATTTCATGGTATATTCAAGTTGGTACATGCATCATATATTTGTACATTAAGATCTTACATTTCATTTATGTTTTATATAATTTAGATTTGATTAATTGATTATGGGTTTATCCTATTAAATGGTTGTTTTAATCCACTGATATCAATATTTTTCACGTTGGAGGGGTCATGATGAACTTGTGCCTATGTTTGAGTCTCTCACCACCAATTAGTGAGTGATGAGGTGTTGTTTCTATGATTCAGTTGGGATATATCCTTTCTATATGATATGAGGTAGTTTTTCTCACATTCTTGATTAATGTTGGTCATTCTTATAGAGTATATGGTATTTCCCAATGATAATGGATGAAAAAACCAATAAGATATAGATTTTTTGTTTATTCTAATTATAGAGGCATCAATAGTTTGTAAGGAGAGTGTATTCCTAAAACATCATATGATTATAAAGATTGAAAGACTGAAGTTCCAGTATGGTTTGAAATTTCACTAATTGGATTATTATTCATTTCTAAAGGTCAAAAAATCAAATAATAGGAAATTAATAGATTATTTTATCACTGTCTCATATATATTCTGCTATACCATATTTGGAATTTGATCTATTGATAGGGATGTCAATTTATTTAAAAATATTGACCTATTAGTTGAGTGGCATGATCATGTTTGAGTACATGTTGAAGTATTGGGACTCTATAAGATTATCCATTGATAAATTTTGTGATGTAATTTTACATGATTGGTAGTTTATCCCCCATCTATTGAGAATTATTTTTTATACGTGTTAGTATTTAAATATAAAACCATTTATTCTAATGTCACCCATGTGAGAATCATCAAATTGGGAATCCATGGAAGAGATGAACTTGATGTAAAAGAGTAGGTTTTATTTTCCCAAAAATAGAGTTGAATCGATTATGTGGATGGAACTACATATTGTTAATAATTATGAGACCGAGAATACATTTTTTATGTCCCTATTGAAAACCAAATTGATTCCTAGTGAAGCATCAGATTATATAAGAGTTGTGAGAGATAGACGGTTTATCAATCCACTCCAACAATCACTACCTTTGGTTAGTTCTAGTATTACTCAAAGTGAACATAGTCATATTATAGGATGACATTTATATGGTATTACTATATATGGGTGATGATATGTATAAATTTGAATAAAAATCTAATCCATTCGTCATAGACCCTCATACTAGCCAAATAAGGTGAAATATAATTATCCCACCCATATTATTGGGAGTTGGATATTTCAATGGAACCCCTACCCATACCACTGATCATTAATAGAAGTTACACTAATGGAGACCAATAATTTTAGGGGGGGGGAACAACCTCTGTGGTAAAAAAAAGTTTTAATTAAGATATTTTTTTCATGGAAGAGAAGAAGAGTCCGGGTGGCTTATCTGGTATAAATTGTTCTTCCATTGTGGAGATTATGAATTATTTCTATTTGGGAAAATGAGATATATTTTATATTCATTTGTCATATTGGCTGTGTTAGGTGTGGTGATAAAATATAACCCAATTAATGATAATGTTTAATACCCAAAATCTGGTAAACATGGATTCATGGGTTGTGTTTATGGAAGATAAATTCAATTTATAAGGATGTGAAGGAATGAGTTAATTCTTCCAATGGGTAAACCATAATTATCCCTCGATATGAATCCCCTGTATATATGGTTTTTCATTTGGTTGATGGTATTCTGGGGATAATAATTAGAATAAAGGACATTCATATGAAATTTATTGATCATATAAGTTTGAATCCACCCTTGTATTGGATGGAAGATGAGCCTGTTACGAATTTTGTGAAATTTTACTTATATTTCTATGAGAATTATAGCTATTTAGAAAACTCTCATAGTGTGGGATTTTGATTCTAGGGTGAAATTATTATTTAGGAACTTTATGTCATGATGGTTCATGAATCCTTAAAAGTGAAGTAATGTAATAGTGGTTAACTCTTATATTGGAGGAATTTGTGTCTGGATGATTGGAGAGGTTTATAAAATTATATCTATAGGGTAGTGATACTAATTTATAGAGAGATATATGTTTCTATACTTTTTTTCTTCTAACTCTCTTTTTTTGTGTGATAGTGGAGCACAACGGTTTTTTCAATTTACAGGACATGTGTGATAAGACATGTTTAGGTGAAAGACTAAATTTTTTATCCTAAAGGTGAGGAGTAAGTTTCCCACATTCTATGGTGGATGGTGGTCTTTTGTATGAGTTTATATTAAATATTTTGTAAGATATTTTTAATAATGGAAACCCTAGTATATAATTACCCATGATGTGGTTGGTGAAGTAATTATATTTTGTGTACCCAACACATGTAAACTCATACTATGTGGTGGTGGAAGAGGCTTTTGTGAGAGTTTGTGGATTTTAGTCATTCAGTATGGTGTTATCTTATGTATTAGAGACCATATAGTAGAATCATATGAATGATCATGATCATGAACATTGGATTACAGTGGACTACAGGACATGATGTGTAGTGGTGTGTTTTAGACTAGTGTTATTAGGTTTTTTTTGTTTGTGATGTTCATTTCAATAAAATACAGTAACGAGATAATAAAACACAAACTGGTTACCTTTTAAAGTGGAAAAAATATTGTTGGAGATAAACATATGAGTATAGTATTCCCAGGAATGTTTGTGAATGAGTTGGGATAAATGGTTCACATGCCTTTTATTATATTACTTCTAAAGTATGGGTCATATTCATGTATTATAGATTATAAATTTGGAGCTAATTATTGTTCAACGGTTTATGATTCATCATATTTCATATGGTTTTAGTATAGAATGTGGGTGAAGTTCTCAGTGATACATTATGACATTGATAAGTTTATTCAGTACGAAAGAAATCTTGAATTCTTAGTAAAGTTGGGTACTAAAACACTCCGCCATTAAAATCCTTAGAAAAGATTCATTATATTATAGATGTTGATGGTTTGTGGATTCATTGTGTCTTTGTAACATGAAAATTATTTGGATGAGAAAATATTTGGGGGGTAGAGGATTAGTCAGACTCACAAACTTTGGATATTTATTTACACATGGTCCTAACATTGAAATGGTCTGGAGTTTAGATCCTTATGGATCTAAGAGGAAATTATTTTCCTTGTTAGTTGAGTACCAATTTATAATAGATAGTGAACCACAATTGGTGATGAATTGAATGAACCAATACTAATTTTTAATAATAATCGTGGTGAAATAATCCTTCTTTATGAGGATTAGGCATCTCCTTGTAGGATCTAATATTTTTCCTCAGTTGCAGTAGGATTAAGTTGTGAGTTCTGGCTAAGAAATAAATACACATTGTGGATACAATTAATAATGTGAATTGTTTTTTGTATGTTGAATGAGTTTAATTTTTGGATTCAATTAATTCACGACGTCAATAATTTATACCCCATGTAAGTGGTTTTCACTACATGAAGAAATGTCATGGGAATAGTTTTTATAGTGCATAAAAAGTAGATTACTCCCCTTATAATTTGCTTTCACCACATGTCGACATGTCATGAAACTGGATTACACCATTTGTAATTGGATTACACCACATGTAATATTACACCCTGTGTAATTAGTTTACACCATGTGTAATCATCATTAATTTTTTTTAAAATGGTTGTGACAAATTTCATTGTAAAACTTTCAAATATGTTACGAAATATAACACACCATGAAATTAGAATTCACATCATGTAATTATAATGAGAAACATTTTAAAGACATGTATCCATCTTTTTGTAACCCTTTTCATTATCCTTTTATTTCTATAGATGATTTGCTCACCTCCTCTATGGACTAAAGCTCCTTCGTGCACGAACCTCTTCGATCGAATAACCTTTTCACACCTCCCATGTATAGGTGTTCTTATCATTTAGGTATATCCTCTTCTTCCACTCCACTTCACGAATAAAATAAATATGTTAACCATTATAGGATCTGGATTTAGATTTTTCAAATCAAGATATAGTCTTATTGGATTTAGATCAAGATTTAAGAGATCTTGTTTTATTTAATAATAGATTTTTGTTTTGGATTTTAATAGTGTAGATCATCAAAATCTTGTTTGATCTACTTCAAATTGGGATTATTTGTTGTCATGTATTCATCACCTTTCTTTAGGTAGTTGGTCTTCAATTCAGATCTCATAGACGTGATTTTTAATTACATATATTCATGTTGTATAATTTATTGATCTTACATTAAATTTGATTTTCATATAGAATTATTTAATTTGATGAATAAATTAATTATGGAATAGAAAAAATTGTGAGGTTTAGGGTTTGTGGAACGAGATAATTAATTGGACTATTAATAATGATATTTTTGGATTTTTGAAATTGATAATTAATTAGGGGAATTAATTATGTATTTATTAATATTTTTGAACTTGATAATTAATTTTAAACTTAATTAATGAGAATGGTTAGGATTATGAAATTTTGAAATGGAGTAATAAATTTTTGAATTAATTATGGTGAGATAGAATATTTTTTAAGTTTAATAATTAATCGATGAATTAATTATTGAATATTGAAGTTGTTAAATAGGGATAATTAATGGTAGAATTAATTATGTGATATTGATTTGTTTCTTTGAGATAATTAATTTTAGAATTAATTATGTGATATTTAATTGTGAATTAAGATAATAAATTGTATAGTTAATTATATGATATTTATTTGTGATTGAAGATAATTAATTGAAGAATTAATTATATGATAATGAGGTATTGAATTGAGAAAAGTAATGATAGATTAATTATTAGATATTAACATCGTGGATTGTGATAATTAATTGTATATTAATTATGGGATATTAAAATTGTCAGTGTGATTATTTGACGATTAAATTAAATAACTTTATTAATGAAGGGTTTTAAGGTGATTATTTATTTAGAGAATTAATTAATTTAGATTTTTCTGTTGAGGTAATTGAATAAGTTGAATAATTAATTTTAGAATTAATTAATATGGATTGTTTGAATTATGAAATTGTGTTTTTATTAATTAATTATTATTATATTGAAGTTGTTTAATAAGAATAACTAATTTAAGAATTAATTATTGGAGATTACTATGATTATGAAATTGTGGATGTATTCTATAATGAATGTTCTCCATCGAGGTTGATTGAAAATTCATTATTATGGAATTTATGAACCATAATGCATGATGTCTATTAACACGACAATGGTGAGTGACCTGACCAGAACCAAAAATATGACAAACCCTAATGTAGTTTCTTAATGAAAATGTGAGATGTTACTCATAGTGTGAAAATGATCGAAGACATTGGCGTGGAGAGTTATGATTCCAACTAATCTTTTCTTTTCAAAATTCCTGGTTATTCCGGGCCCTAGTTTTTTTTGGGGGACATAGTGAGTGCAAGACATGGTCCTGTTGTTGTGTTGGAGTCTCGGTACCATTTGAGATTGGGTTTTCCTAAAAATGAAACCCTTGAAATCCAATCCCTTTCTCACTTAAAAATCATTATTAATTCATCCATTTGATGAAAATGGGTCATTTCATGCATTATAGCTAATCTTGACACTATTTCAGAGTGGCTCAAAATGGGTATGTTCTCAAAAACAAGACATTTATTTCATACCAAAGGCTCACAACCATTTAAAATTTCTGAACATAAGAAGATAATGTCATTGATTGAGGGTTTTCATCCAGGAAATGTGTCTCACTAGGATACATATACTTCCTTATCCTCTTCCCCACAGAAGAGATAAAAATTTGACCCTCAAGATTTGGTTCTATTGCGCTCAAACCTATAATTATTAACCTTCGAGAATGGGATAAAAATTTAATCCACTTGAGGTTGGTTGAACCACTACCCCAATTTGTATAAGGGTTTATGGGTTAAATTGGATATTTTGGAATACTAAAAATTTGTATAATAGTGTACTATCTATTGGAATCCAGATTAAAATTGACAAGAAAATAAAAGTGGCAAGATTGTTAATTTCTATAGTATTATAGTAGAGGTTAAAGTGAGTTTTACACTAGAAGAAAAGGTTATTATTTCAAAAGATGACGATAATATTGAGTTGAAGATACTTTATGAAAAATTGGTTAAATTTTTCAAGGACTATAATGTGATAGGTCATGATGCCTCTACCTATAGATTCACCAAATTGTGAGTCTCCCATTCTTCATGTGGACATAATATACGAAACTTTCATAAAAAGAGAAAAATGCATCCCTTCAGAAGGCTAATATTCTTCCTTAGTTTCAAGATGAGAACTACAATGATCCTTGTAAGAATGATGAATGAGTTGAAAGTTCTATTGATATGATTGAAGTGAAGGGAATTATTTCTGAGAATGTAACCATTCACCAGTAGATGAGAACGATGGCCGACATAGTGATTCACCTAATACTCATGACTTCACCTCTAAGATAAAGATGAAGTCTCAAGATGATATCTTCTCTGAAGATATGATTGTACATGATATATATACTCTCATAAAGGAAAAAATGGTGAATAGAAACATTATGATGATAAATTGATGGCTAAACAAGTGATTGATTAAGAAATTCTAAAAGAGGTTGATCATCAGAACTGTCATGCAAATATGGTTTCCTTGGGTAATCAAAAGGGAAATAAAATTTTAGAGTATGAATCCCTTGTCATTTTTAAATCCTATCAAACCCCATAAAAACATGTGTTAGATAATGAAGGCTTTTAGGTTGTATCCTACAAGAAGGAAGAGACTCTGGTTGTGACCCTAGTGGAGATAGAACAACTTACTCTAGTGATCTCGAATCCTATCCCTAATAAAAATATTGATGGAGACATTAAGATAAAGGATAATGAGACAAATCACATGTAGACTATTGTCGGCTGATGCAATGGAGATATTGGAGATGATGACTCCAACAACAAGATAAGAGACTCCAAAATGCAATGAGAAGATAGTTAATAGCTCTGGTTTTGATATCATAGATGTTGAGATATTACTTACTAGGCATAAATCACTCCCTAAAAGAAGAGAGAGATCGAGAGTTCACGGGCACGATCCTAGAATGACTGGTTGGCATGTAATTTCTTAAGAGGAAATGCATCTAACAAAACAATTGAGGAAAAATTCAGGCAGTTTGTTTTTCTTTGGTATTTTTTCCATATATTGATGTAATATCTTTGTCTTTTATCTTTTTGTTTCTTTAAATAAAAGATGCATCACCAATATATTTCAAAAAAATTGGCATATTTAGTTTTTTGAGTTAGAAAAATTAATTTACAAATTATTTTGGGATATTTAATTATTTTAGTGAGGATAATTAATTGATCAATTATGTAATGCGAGTAATAATTATATGTAATTATTAATTTAAATTATCAAAATTGAATAGATTAATTAACTGATGAAATGCTAAGGGAGTTATGTTATTATTTAACTGTTGAATTAAATAAAACGATTAATGAATTGATGAATTAATTTATTGGAGTATGCGATTATTTAATTACTAAATTAAATATTGGGATTTATTAATTGAAAAATTAACCAGTGGATAAACGTGGTTATTCAATTATTGAATTAAATAACGGGATTTATTGAATAATTAATTGATGAATTAATTAATGAAGTGATTTTATTATTTAATTGTATAATTAAATAGTATGATTGAATGTGATTAATTAATTATAGAATTAATTAGTTTTGTTGATTGAAACAATTAATTGGAGAATTTATTTTAATAGAATTAGTGAAATTTATTAATTGAAGAAATAATTAATCAAATGAATGTAGAAAATTAATTATAAAATTAATTGAAGAAAATGATTATTATTAATTAACCGGGGTACTAATTAATGCAATGGATGTTGATAATTAATTGGTTAATTAATTGAAGAGAATTAATATTATCAATAAATTGGGGAATTAATTAATGTAATGGATGTGAACAATTAATTGGATAATTTATTGAGAGAGTTTGAAAGGGTTAATTAATTTTTGAATTAATTAATGAAATTATTGTGATCGACTATTTGAGGAATTAATGGACATGTTTTGATATGATTAATTATTTTATTAGTTAATTAAGGATTATAAATGTGTTATGATTAATTAATTAATTAATTTTGTTATTAAGAGATTGTATATACTGAATAATTAATTTTTAAATTAATTATTTGATATTGTGTTTGTGAATTGAATAAATAATTTCTAAATTAATTATTAAAGTGTTGAAATTCTAAAATAGACAATTAATTGTGGAATTAACTATGTTATTTTGAGTTTGTGGTTATTGATTAATTAATTGATGAATAAACTAATGAGATTGAAATATGAAATTAATTATGGATTTAATTAATGGTATTTTTTGAAAAGCTAATCGAATTGGTGATTAAATTGAAGGATAATTAATTATTGAGTTAATTATCAAATTGTAGAATTATAAATTGGGAATAATTAATTATTCAATTAATTATGGTATATTGAGTTGTCAAATGATAAATAAATTGGTTAATTAATTAATGGAATCTATGTAGTTAATTAATTATTGAATTAATTAATATTTTTGAAGTGAAAAATTTATTGATTATTTAATTAAATGGATTTTTTATGATTAATTGATTGTGGAAATTAATTAATTAAATTTAAGTAATTACGTAATTGCTATATTAATTAATATAAATGGTTTATGCTTAATTAAATGGCCAATTAATTAATATAGTGGATATAATTAATTATTTTTTTGAATTAATTAATGCAGTTAAAGTGATCAACTAATTGTTTTGTTAATTGAATGAACTATTAGGATGAATTAATTATGAAATTTAACTAATTAAATTGACGTGATTAAATAATTGAAGGATTAATTAAAGGAAATGGGTTACTATTAATTAATTTGTGAACTAATTAATTGAATTCATGTAGTTAATGAATTGATGAATTTATTAATAGAGATAAGCTGACTAATTAACTAATTGATTAATTTATAAGACTGATATGATTAATTAATTCTGGAAGTTAATTAATGTTATTAATTTATTAGTAGATTAATTAATGGAAATATTTTATTATTAAATAATTGGTGAATTAATCAATGGAATTTTTAATGAAATGGGAGATGGTTGGGGTAATGTTAGTATAGAATAGAACATGAGAAAACTAAGGTGTAATAATGATATTAAATTGAGAAGACTGAGAGAGATTTCTATATTGTTTCCAAAGGACTGTGTGAGCCTTTGAGGTAGAAGATAGTGTGAGAATATATTTTATTTCTAAAGGACCATGTGAGCCTTTGAAGAAGATTACTGTGTGAGATTATACTTTTTTTCTGAAGGACTATGTTATCCTTCTAGTGTAAAGACCATGAGAGAATTCCCATTTTCCTATTAATCATTTGTACCTCATTTTATATTGTTCACTATAGACCCTTACTATTAGAGCCCATAATGGAACTTTTTTGTGAAGAGTTTATTTAAAAGTTATTGTATTATATAAATTCTATATGAATTATGATAATGGATGGTAAGATGGATATTCAAATTTTTTATATCCCTTGGAGATAAATCAGACTCTGGTGTTGGCCGAATAATGTGTTGTGGTTCAAGAGTGCATGGGAACCCAATTGTTTTTGTAGTTAAATAAATTATAATTGAATAATTGCTAAAAATATACTGTATTACTTGTATTTATTCTATTTACAACTACACAAATTTTTATTAAAGGGATTTATTTGAAACACCATTGTTGGTGGGATACTGAATTGTACTCACACCCTACTCGTGATGCCTGATCAATACCCAAATAGACTTTGATTCTTCAAAACAGGTTAAGAGAAAAGGAACCATGTTGGATAGATTATTTTTGGACGGATCATGGTTGAGGGGAATAGACATGGTTCAGGAACCTCTTTGGAGTCATCTATGTCCAATTTATGGGATTTTTATTTAAGAAACTTGAAATGTACATAACGTGGAATGTTTTTTAGTTTTTTGGATATTTTACTTCCCACTATAATTATTTTGAGTTTCTAGTATTGATTATGGTTATATATAAGCTTCCTCTATTATTTATTTATTTATTACTGTGTATTAATTTGATAAATGAAAAAAAGAGGGTATAGTCACCCCATGATCTATATTATAACCCCCATAATAGTCGACATCCTCTGGGGTATGGGGAGCTGTGCCTAAGGTCATGTGGCAGTCTAGTATGCGTCCTAGATGAGTGGAACCCGGGCCGAGATGATACAAAGTTATATGAGTGGCATCTTCCTTTCATCTTCTTTTTTATTACTATTTTGAAAAGGTATACTGGAGACTAGGAAGAGTCATGGTTTGGTAATGATCTCTTTTATGGGAGTAGCTACACCATGTATGGGGGATAACCCAAGTAACCATGGTGGGATTGTTGTTATTTATTTTTTCTATTAGAGTTGAATGTTGTTTCACCTTAAGTGATGTTAATTTTGTGTGATGTGATTATTTTTTTAGATTTTCTGAAAATGACTCATGTCCGTAAATATGATGAGAGTTGAGGATGGTTAGGTCTAGAGATTGTTCCATGGTCCTAAATATATAGAAGGAAAAGGGGGGAATGTATTGTTATGATTTTATGTAAAAACATCTTGTTAACTATGATAATGTTGCCAAAAAGAATATGTTGTTTTTTTGGCCCTTGATGTGGTTATGTTTGTGTAATTATAATTACATAGTTGAGAACTCAATTTTCGGATATGTGAGGGACTATATTGTCTTAAATCAATGTATTGAGATTAAAATCTAGAATGTAAACATCAATGGGCAGCGGGGATGTTAATTTCATGGCCTATAGCTGATGGAGGAATCAATATGTTGAGTGTATCCTCGGCCATGTTAGGGATTCATGCTAAACTTGCATTAGAGGCTATGAAAGGACTCTATTTTTGGGGAATGCTTATGCAAGAGAAATATGATCTTGATGTGGCGGTCTAGAGGTCTTGACCATTGAGTATTTGGAAACTTTTCCACCCATGTACAGAGGCCCTACGTCCTCACACCTGGTGGTTGATGCGAAGAGGAGATGACAACTTTCGGGGTCACGATTGGGGGGGTGGGGTAGGCTGTGGTTTCATGGTTTCTCCACACTAGAAATGTACATCAGTGATGTGTGTTGTCACCTAAGATTCATTCAGGCCATTCTTGATGATAATCGATGCTCTTTTTTCAATGATATTGTCCTCAGTGATGTACTGGATATGCATATATTCAAAAACTCCCCCTAGGGTTAGTTCTCAATCAATGTGTATGTAAGCGTGGGGAGGGACCTGATAATAAGTGATAAGTGGGGGATACACTGTGGTTTTGGGGGATTTATCCCAAATTTATGTAGAGACCCGTATCCTGACGTACATGGACATTACATTACATTTGCGGAATACTTAGTACATAACAAAAACACACACACAAGGATCGTAATAGTTTAGTGTCTTTGGAAACTCGGAATAAAATCTTCTAATCGTGGGAAAGATCTTCAACATCTCCCATAAAGATCTTCCTTTTTTTTACCTAAAACCTTTCTTTATATCATGGGGAAAAGAAAACATAAAAGGGTGAGCTC
This sequence comes from Viscum album, assembly GCA_963277665.1. Classification (NCBI taxonomy): domain Eukaryota; kingdom Viridiplantae; phylum Streptophyta; class Magnoliopsida; order Santalales; family Viscaceae; genus Viscum; species Viscum album. The sequence goes on along the minus strand of OY728119.1, from coordinate 1,643,349,831 downwards.
AAATGCTCAGTAAGGGTAAACAAAAGAAATATCAATCACATAATTTTCATAAGAACATAACATTTTTTTTGAAATCTTAACCTGCAAAAGAGAGCATAATTTCATAAAATGGGATATATCATAGTAGTGAAATGAAATCATAACTTGAAACATTACTCATTGTGGCATACACACATAATCATAGAGAATCATTTCTTGTTAGTCAAGACTCATTGCCAAGACCATCTTAGTGGACAAAGTCCCTTTCTGAATCGAGTAATCCTCGTTTCAGTCCTGTTTCACTGAACCGGTATAACCTACCATTCCAGCCATGTCTATCTCATGAGATATAAAATCTTTACCCAATGCATTGGAGGGAGATATAGGTCCCACCCATCTTATAATGAATCCTTTCTTATGTGTGCCACATAATCATAAATCATACATCATCGCATAACACATGTAACAAAAATGTGATTCTTGAAACATCATGACATCATAAATCAATTCATATAAGATAAAGGAATTCATAAACATAATTCCATCACAACATAGTCAAATCAATGTAAAAATATGGATAGAAACAGAACCCTTTATTGTCTTATATGGAAAATAATTTTGATAAAACACTTGAATTGAATTCTTGAGGAAAATATCCTTTCTTCTTCAAAATCAATTTCTTTTCACAAAACGTCATGCAATTTTAAAAGAAAGAGATTTTATTGAAAATAGTCATGAAATATTTTAGAGGAAGCTTCATGAAAATAAGGCTTTATAAAACAGTATAAATCCGTTCGTTCCGTATAAGTTAAAAAAAACATTCTTTTTTACTTTTGTCGAAAAAGTCAAAATGTACCTCGTACGAAAAACGACAAAAGATTCCTTTCATATCTTTTACTAAAAACTCACCGAAGGGTAAAATTGGATTTAAAAAATTGTAGGTGGTTGGAAATAATATTACATATTTATGAAACATGGATGTGGATGATAAATTACACCCCAGTAAATACTTACGAATAAACAATCTCGGATAAAAAAATGAGATTGTGATAATTTCCCTTACCTTAGGTCCGACTTGCTTTGTAAGTGTCCGAACCTCCTGTATAATGATTTAAATCATGTTATTGACTTATTACAGAATCATATTCATTGTTATGATATCATATATGGTTCACTTATGATATTATATTACCCGTTCTTTTGTAAATTCCATGTTAAAGAAGCGTTTTGGGTAAAATCGTTTCATTTATCGTAGGTGTTTTGACTTGTTGTTCTTGACATCCTTATTACTTATATCATGATTTACTTACTTCCAGAATATAAAATATGATTTATATATCATATATATTCAGTATATATATATATATAATAGGTAGATAAATAAAATGAAAAACACCGTTCATGGAGACGGTAGTCCGTACGTACGCATGAACGCTGTTTTCCTTTCCTTATTGTCTTGAAATGGAAGTAAGTAGATGACATACATATGTATATATATACATAAATCCAGTATCTTTATAATGTCATATATTTCATTATTATTTCTTATATATACATTATAATCATTCTTAAATGGTTAACATGGAGAATGAATCTCATCGCGTCGTGGAGACGGTAGTCCGTACGTACGCACGAGCGATGATATCATTTCTATAAATATTGAATTGAATTGGAGTGGATTATAAAATATATCAGAATCAATATGATGTTGTAATAACTATGTATAGTTATTCTTTACACCATTATACCCATCCATGTAAGGTGGTGGTGGAAAATAGATTACACCACGGCGTGGAGACGGTATTCCGTACGTACGCACGCGCGGTGATTTCTTTTTCCGTAGGATGGATAGATGGTGAAATAGGGTTGTTTCATACTTATAATAACATATCAGTATATGAGTGATACTGATGTTATTACTTCATAATGAAACAACCTAAGAAGAAGAAGTGGAAGAAGAAATAATGATGAAAGAATTGGTAACGGTAATTACCTCTTCTTTGAAGTGCCTCTTTGAGACCTCCTCTTAGGGCACTAAAATTGGTCTTTGAGGAAGACCAGAACCTCTAGGATGTTTCTAGGGAAGTGGAGAGGAGAAATTGGCAGGGGTTGGCCGAGCTTGAGTGCTCAAATTGGTGTGAGGAGGAGGGGGAGGAGGTGTCCTTTTATAGGGGAGGAGAGGGGCACCTTAGGAATATCTCAAAATATTATTTTATATTAAAGTCAAAATCGGTTTATAATGGTTCCAAAGGGTATTATTTCGAAGATAAAGTGGGGATGGGTCGAAATTCTATCAACCAATAGAATTTAGACAAGTTTAGGATATTATTTTAACCTTATCAATTATATTTAACTCTAAGTTAAATAATTTAACTTTTACCGTGTCTTTTTGTTTTCTTTCACTATATGGTTAATACTCTTACTATAACATGCCAAACGAACCCCAAATTGTTTATTATTAATATATATATCCTTATCTAAGTCATTTGGCAGAACCTTAGATTTTTAGGAATAAAATAACAATTAATAATATAATATTTGATTTAAAAACTATTTTGTGTCAATTTTGACACTATTTGATATATGATTTTTGTGAAAGTCATAACAGAATTAAATGTTCGAAACAAGTTGATTAAATCAACATTAATATATCATAGTAACCTAGAAAATTAGTGGAATTCATAAAAAATTTCAAATTACATTTATTTTGGTGTTTATAACATCAATTATGTCAATATTTCATTAATAAGATAATTACTACATCATCGTTGTGTCATAAATAAATTAAATTATTTGATGTCTAAAAATTACAAATAAAATACCAGCATGTAGGAAATCTTTTTAGCTTTCTAATGAATATTTACAATCGAATTTATCTTATGTATAACCCCATATTAAAAATTATTTACTTATTAAACTTTGATTTTAACTATTTTAACCTTTCTTTAAATAAATTAATAATAAATGTCCTAATCTAATCCAAGTGGGCCTAAATGGTCATATTTTATTCCTAAGTTTGTTTTTGGTCGAATTACACTTGTCCAATAGAATTAGGACATGTGTTAGGGTAATATTAATATCATATTTACCCTTAGTTACCCTATTTACTATTAACTGCGGTAAAAAAGTAAAAAGTTACTATTCACCAAAAATTATTTTCATCTCATTGAACCACATTTTAGTTCTTGATATTAACCGTGTCTCTCGGATTTACGAAATTCCATTCACAGAAGCGGTAAAATTAAGTTTTATGTAAAATTCAGTTTTTAACCTACCACTTAGTAGTTTCACTATTCATCAAAAATTGATGTTTTTCAGAATAATGCCAAAATTTCATCCCAAGATATATTTCATATTCCGAATTCAAAAATGAAGTCTATTTTAACAAATTCATAACATATAAGTTGCATTAATTAATTTTATAATTAAATCCCGCTGTTAAAACAAATAGCGTGTTTTTAAGAAACAATATCTATCAAAAGACTGACACTTGTTTATGTCTAGTTTAAATGTGAAACTGCATCCAATGACCAACATTGTATTAAATTGTAAAAATATATTCTAAATACACTTTAAAACCACTCAAATTAATGATTTATCACTATTAATTATTTCGATTAAAAAAGTTGTTTTTAATTATAATTTAGTAATTTTCACTATTCATCAGAATATGAAAGTTATCCGAAAAGTACCAAAATTTCACCTTAGGCTAAATTCGATACTCCGAATCCAAAAATAAAGTTCATTTTGAAAAATAAGATTTACTGGATTTCAAAAAGTGGTTATTACTATTCATAACGGCTAGTTTTAATAATATTTTTATAGCATATCGTTGTTTAGTGAAACTCGGTATTGCGTACTACACACGCTATCGAGGAAGGTCGCGATTGCGTGTAATGTAAGGCAAGTCAAGGATGTGTGTTGTGAAAGCTCCTTTTGGTGTAGCGTACAACACAAGACATTAGTGAAATAAAAAAGAATATTTTTCATAAAATCTCGGGCTGTTACATTCTACCCCCCTTAAAATGAATTTCGCCCTCGAAATTCGTCGGGGTTATAAATGGTTTACTATTCGAAAGATTCTTTAATAGAAACCCACATCGTAAAAGGGAATACCAAAACTTGGCTTTAAAAACTAAAGTATGAAATGTAACGATTACCCAAATAAACTAATCACTGGGTTTCCACATAGGTGAAAATATGGATATGGAAGAGAAATCTAACCATCATGTTCTGATGGAGAGTGGTAGAGAACATGGCTATGGAAAAGCCAGTAATCACAAATCCATAGATTTGTGACGATCTAAGGTACCATCTGATTCATCAGGTATAAGAGAACTAGGACAACATTTTTGGTTTTCAAGATCATTTCCCTAAAGTTAAAGAATTTGAATTAGAATAAATACTTACTTTATTTTGGTACAATCTCACTGTTGTTCGTGCCTTTAACAATTTCCACTTCATCTCTTAAATAAACGAAGTTGAATTTGTTATTTGTGAAGTGTTAGCAGATCATGTGATAGAATGACGGGTCATTCCATCTGTTTCAAACAAAAGGTTAGCAAAATTATATACATAAGTCGATCTATAGTGAGATTAATCACATATGGTTTCTAAAATGGACTTATACTTCATATATCATACTGCTTAATATAATAAAACTAGTTTCTACTAAACAGGGACTTCCTGTAGGCCAGTGGTAGGCGATAAAGGCCAGTCGCACTTCGGTTGTGGGTTCGATTCCTACAGCCTTGTCCGAAGCGATGGGCTGTCTCCCGTCCTGCAGGTTGTCCCTTTTTCTAAAACTACGTTACTATAACATCCCATCAATAATATCGAAAATCTTCTATCCTTAAACAATACTAACTTATGTCTAATATAATCCAGTCTAATCTTTAGGCTTATACATAATACTGCAGTCCACTCTCATAATATAGTGACAACGATCACCCGAGATTTAATACTGTCGTTGATCCCCACATATCATAAGATATGTCTTGTTGGTCACATTCCAAACATTCAAAGTCCTTAATCGTGTATTCTCTTGAATTCCTTAGTGAAAACATGAGTGCAGTTAAAAGTTAATACTTTCCATATACCAAAATCCTCAAAATTCTATATACTCAAACCATGATATCCCTTAGTCCTTATATCAATCATGAGCTCATGAATACTGTCAAATATTTCATTTTCTCATTTTCCCTTCATTATGCGCATATCATCTTTTTTCCAAAAATACCTCAATCACTTCGAATACCACATTAGAGCAATACATAAATATTCCAATACACCATAAAAGTACCTCAACAACATTATTCTTGAATACCAATACATAAACACTTCAGTCCATCCACTTCAATGACTATCCTGGAATAAGTCCTTCCTTGATTTAGAAGTATCTTTTTAGGTCAGGGCATTGAGTTGGGTAATGCCCATGTTCTCCACAAATAAGACATTGAACTCCATAATAATCTGTCACTCTATGACCCTTTTCTCCACACAGATAACATCGGTCCCTCCATTTGAGGTATTCCTCAAGGTTCTTCTTCCCTTCTTTAGAAATCTCAATCTTCCATTCTTTATGATCCTCAACATGCGAACATGCATAATAGTTTATCTTCCTCTTCTTTGATGAATTAGTCATACCACTAAATTTCACCTTGTTAATCATATATCGCGATGACTGATTCGGCATAATCACAATATCTTTATCTCTAGGCATCACACAATTTTGTTGCTCATAGTCACAAATTTGTCCATTGGATTCAATGTTAACCGAATTCCTTCTGGTTCCCTCCATTAACTAAAACACAAAAAGAATTTTGTGAGAGTCGAAATCATGCTAGGGAAGACAACATAGTAAAGGGGGAGCACCCTCAATATCTAACATATTAGGTTAAATTCTAAGATCGTTACCGTAGTTCTAGGAATATATCCTATACGTATACTTATCCTTAGGGACATCCCTAGACATACCTTAGAAATATCTTTAGGGATCTCACTAACGTTCTCACATCCTAGTTTCCAAAGGTTGACTAAACCTTTCCTCTGATACCAACTGTAGAGACCCGTATCCTGACGTACATGGACATTACATTACATTTGCGGAATACTTAGTACATAACAAAAACACACACACAAGGATCGTAATAGTTTAGTGTCTTTGGAAACTCGGAATAAAATCTTCTAATCGTGGGGAAAGATCTTCAACATCTCCCATAAAGATCTTCCTTTTTTTTACCTAAAACCTTTCTTTATATCCTGGGGAAAAGAAAACATAAAAGGGTGAGCTCAAATGCTCAGTAAGGGTAAACAAAAGAAATATCAATCACATAATTTTCATAAGAACATAACATTTTTTTTGAAATCTTAACCTGCAAAAGAGAGCATAATTTCATAAAATGGGATAAATCATAGTAGTGAAATGAAATCATAACTTGAAACATTACCCATTGTGGCATACACACATAATCATAGAGAATCATTTCTTGTTAGTCAAGACTCATTGCCAAGACCATCTTAGTGGACAAAGTCCCTTTCTGAATCGAGTAATCCTCGTTTCAGTCCTGTTTCACTGAACCGGTATAACCTACCATTCCAGCCATGTCTATCTCATGAGATATAAAATCTTTACCCAATGCATTGGAGGGAGATATAGGTCCCACCCATCTTATAATGAATCCTTTCTTATGTGTGCCACATAATCATAAATCATACATCATCGCATAACACATGTAACAAAAATGTGATTCTTGAAACATCATGACATCATAAATCAATTCATATAAGATAAAGGAATTCATAAACATAATTCCATCACAACATAGTCAAATCAATGTAAAAATATGGATAGAAACAGAACCCTTTATTGTCTTATATGGAAAATAATTTTGATAAAACACTTGAATTGAATTCTTGAGGAAAATATCCTTTCTTCTTCAAAATCAATTTCTTTTCACAAAACGTCATGCAATTTTAAAAGAAAGAGATTTTATTGAAAATAGTCATGAAATATTTTAGAGGAAGCTTCATGAAAATAAGGCTTTATAAAACAGTATAAATCCGTTCGTGCCGTATAAGTTAAAAAAAACATTCTTTTTTACTTTTGTCGAAAAAGTCAAAATGTACCTCGTACGAAAAACGACAAAAGATTCCTTTCATATCTTTTACTAAAAACTCACCGAAGGGTAAAATTGGATTTAAACAATTGTAGGTGGTTGGAAATAATATTACATATTTATGAAACATGGATGTGGATGATAAATTACACTCCAGTAAATACTTACGAATAAACAATCTCGGATAAAAAAATGAGATTGTGATAATTTCCCTTACCTTAGGTCCGACTTGCTTTGTAAGTGTCCGAACCTCCTGTATAATGATTTAAATCATGTTATTGACTTATTACATAATCATATTCATTGTTATGATATCATATATGGTTCACTTATGATATTATATTACCCGTTCTTTTGTAAATTCCATGTTAAAGAAGCGTTTTGGGTAAAATCGTTTCATTTATCGTAGGTGTTTTGACTTGTTGTTCTTGACAACCTTATTACTTATATCCTGATTTACTTACTTCCAGAATATAAAATATGATTTATATATCATATATATTCAGTATATATATATATATATATTATGTAGATAAATAAAATGAAAAACACCGTTCATGGAGACGGTAGTCCGTACGTACGCATGAACGCTGTTTTCCTTTCCTTATTGTCTTGAAATGGAAGTAAGTAGATAACATACATATGTATATATATACATAAATCCAGTATCTTTATAATGTCATATATTTCATTATTATTTCTTATATATACATTATAATCATTCTTAAATGGTTAACATGGAGAATGAATCTCATCGCGTCGTGGAGACGGTAGTCCGTACGTACGCACGAGCGATGATATCATTTCTATAAATATTGAATTGAATTGGAGTGCATTATACAATATATCAGAATCAATATGATGTTGTAATAACTATGTATAGTTATTCTTTACACCATTATACCCATCCATGTAAGGTGGTGGTGGAAAATAGATTACACCACGGCGTGGAGACGGTATTCCGTACGTACGCACGCGCGGTGATTTCTTTTTCCGTAGGATGGATAGATGGTGAAATAGGGTTGTTTCATACTTATAATAACATATCAGTATATGAGTGATACTGATGTTATTACTTCATAATGAAACAACCTAAGAAGAAGAAGTGGAAGAAGAAATAAAGATGAAAGAATTGGTAACGGTAATTACCTCTTCTTTGAAGTGCCTCTTTGAGACCTCCTCTTAGGGCACTAAAATTGGTCTTTGAGGAAGACCAGAACCTCTAGGATGTTTCTAGGGAAGTGGAGAGGAGAAAATGGCAGGGGTTGGCCGAGCTTGAGTGCTCAAATTGGTGTGAGGAGGAGGGGGAGGAGGTGTCCTTTTATAGGGGAGGAGAGGGGCACCTTAGGAATATCTCAAAATATTATTTTATATTAAAGTAAAAATCGGTTTATAATGGTTCCAAAGGGTATTATTTCGAAGATAAAGTGGGGATGGGTCGAAATTCTATCAACCAATAGAATTTAGACAAGTTTAGGATATTATTTTAACCATATCAATTATATTTAACTCTAAGTTAAATAATTTAACTTTTACTGTGTCTTTTTGTTTTCTTTCACTATATGGTTAATACTCTTACTATAACATGCCAAACGAACCCCAAATTGTTTATTATTAATATATATATCCTTATCTAAGTCATTTGGCCGAACCTTAGATTTTTAGGAATAAAATAACAATTAATAATATAATATTTGATTTAAAAACTATTTTGTGTCAATTTTGACACTATTTGATATATGATTTTTGTGAAAGTCATAACAGAATTAAATGTTCGAAACAAGTTGATTAAATCAACATTAATATATCATAGTAACTTAGAAAATTAGTGGAATTCATAAAAAATTTCAAATTACATTTATTTTGGTGTTTATAACATCAATTATGTCAATATTTCATTAATAAGATAATTACTGCATCATCGTTGTGTCATAAATAAATTAAATTATTTGATGTCTAAAAATTACAAATAAAATACCATCATGTAGGAAATCGTTTTAGCTTTCTAATGAATATTTACAATCGAATTTATCTTATGTATAACCCCATATTAAAAATTATTTACTTATTAAACTTTGATTTTAACTATTTTAACCTTTCTTTAAATAAATTAATAATAAATGTCCTAATCTAATCCAAGTGGGCCTAAATGGTCATATTTTATTCCTAAGTTTGTTTTTGGTCGAATTACACTTGTCCAATAGAATTAGGACATGTGTTAGGGTAATATTAATATCATATTTACCCTTAGTTACCCTATTTACTATTAACTGCGGTAAAAAAGTAAAAAGTTACTATTCACCAAAAATTATTTTCATCTCATTGAACCACATTTTAGTCCTTGATATTAACCGTGTCTCTCGGATTTTCGAAATTCCATTCACAGAAGCGGTAAAATTAAGTTTTATGTAAAATTCAATTTTTAACCTACCACTTAGTAGTTTTACTATTCATCAAAAATTGATGTTTTTCAGAATAATGCCAAAATTTCATCCCAAGATATATTTCATATTCCGAATTCAAAAATGAAGTCTATTTTAACAAATTCATAACATATAAGTTGCATTAATTAATTTTATAATTAAATCCCGCTGTTAAAACAAATAGCGTGTTTTTAAGAAACAATATCTATCAAAAGATTGACACTTGTTTATGTCTAGTTTAAATGTGAAACTGCATCCAATGACCAACATTGTATTAAATTGTAAAAATATATTCTAAATACACTTTAAAACCACTCAAATTAATGATTTATCACTATTAATTATTTCGATTAAAAAAGTTGTTTTTAATTATAATTTAGTAATTTTCACTATTCATCAGAATATGAAAGTTATCCGAAAAGTACCAAAATTTCACCTTAGGCTAAATTCGATACTCCGAATCCAAAAATAAAGTTCATTTTGAAAAATAAGATTTACTGGATTTCAAAAAGTGGTTATTACTATTCATAACGGCTAGTTTTAATAATATTTTTATAGCATATCGTTGTTTAGTGAAACTCGGTATTGCGTACTACACACGCTATCGAGGAAGGTCGCGATTGCGTGTAATGTAAGGCAAGTCAAGGATGTGTGTTGTGAAAGCTCCTTTTGGTGTAGCGTACAACACAAGACATTAGTGAAATAAAAAAGAATATTTTTCATAAAATCTCGGGCTGTTACAATTTAGCTTTCTGATATGGTATGTATGGAATAATGTGATGCCCACTGATGATAATATCCAGCATATGGGGGTGCCTATGGCCTCTAGAAAGTGGTGATGCCAAAATAGCAAACAGGAAACAGCGAAACACCTATTCTTTGACAGTGAATGGGCACACTAGACATGGAAGGCATGTGGTGTCTTCTCTGGGTGGCATGAACATGATGGTATGTAGAATAAATTTTTCAATCGGTGGTTTAATGGCATAGACAAGCACAGTTCAGAGAGAAAAGTTTGGGTGGTCATCCTTGTTAAAAGTTGTTGGATAATTTGGAAAGCTAGGAAAGATACTGAAAACAGTGACATTTGTTTGACCAGCACCAGTATTAGTTTCAAGATGAAGAACACCTTAATGGGTTTTTCTTGCTTGTACACTGAGTTCCATGGTGCTCTGCCAGTAAGTACTTTCAACCCAAGGGTGCATAACAAGAAATGGAGGAGGGGTCAAGAAAATTGGGTACACTGGAACCCCCAAAGAACCAAGTTAAAAATCATCATGGATGGGTCCCTCCTATGGGTGGAGATTAGGGGTGGAGGTGTTATTTGGGACAACAAGGAATACAAAGTGGATTCTTTCGTAGAATTTTATTGTGGAAGTGATGCTCTTCAGGCCATGGCAAAGGCGATGGAAACAAGACTTGAGTTAAGTGAGTAGAGACATTTCATTTTAATGTAGTGTAAAAAAACTCCTTGATTATTTAAAAATCACTCACTAAAAGTTGTAGTTTCCCCTAGAATATAGAATATTATTTCCTTAAGTGAAAACAGATCATGGGAGTCCACATGGAGTTCACCCACAATTTTCCCAAGGGAAATTAGGATTCGGATTTCATAGAGTCTCAGGCTTCCCCAACCCAAAGATTTTCTTTTTTCTATAATTTATGTTCTTTTCCATCATGTTAAAATATTTCTATTATTAATAATGCATTGTGGATCCAATACCTTAGACCACCATGAAGTTTATTTTGTTGGATTTTTTTATATGTTTCGAAAATCAATAAAAATGTTAGTATTCATTCATTCATTCATCTTCTTAGCATTCTTATAATTTGTGATGATCAAGTCCTATGACATGATATCATCCTTGGTACACTCATAACGATATGACTTTACACTTATAAATCTAAATGTGTGTTGTTTTATACGATTCCCCTTGGAGGTTATTATTTTGAAGCTGTATATGTGGAGATGGATGGTCGAAGGTATTCTATTGAAAATTCATGGATGAGGATTTTATGATTTAACAAAGCTCAATGAAAAATATGGTTGTTGATTTTCTTGAAATAAGTAGTGTTTGGGAGGCTCCTAAGGTGTGGATACATATGTCAATAGTAGGAACGTGGAGAAAGACCAATAGTTTTATGTTGTGGCATCAAAATTCCAATGAGGAACTAGTTAGGAAAATGTTTAAATTCCTCAGGTAAAGTCCCAAAGGGACCTAAATGTGGTGGATATGTATCCTTCATAAGAAGGATTCGATGGAAAGGCTCTGTTGTAATGTTGGATTATGTTTTTGTAGTTATTGGGATAAAATGAAATGGGAAACAGATCAGGTATGTTGTGGAATTTGGACTTGAGACTAATTTATCTATTGAGGTGCATCTGAAACATCTATTGGGTTACTCTGGGAAGGTGTTGTGGGAAAAGATACTCCCAATAGTTCATATTTCATAAAATCTTGGCCACATGCAGGATACGAAATTGTAATGTGAATTTTATGTAAGGGCTTAGTGTTCCAATATTTTTGTTTCAGAATCATTGATGTGCTTGAGAAAAAAGCTCAAGGATGAGTTGTTATAAGGTGGGGAGATTATAAGATGTTTTCTTTTTTCAGAGGTGTGGCTTGAATAAGTGGTGAGTTCTAGCTATAGAAAAAATACATATTATGGACCCAATTCATTATGTAAATTTCTTTTGGTAGACCTTGTGAATTTAAATCTCGGATAGATTTAATCCACAACATCAAAAATTCACAACTCCTGTAAGTGGTATTGACCACATGAATACATGTCACCAAAGTACTTTTTTCTGCTTTCAAAACACATGAAAAACTAAAATTATAACCCCCGTTACTATCTTTCCCACATGCCCACATGTTAGGAAATTCAATTACACCATGTGTAATTATATTACACCATGTGTAATTATATTACACCATGTGTAATATTATAACCATGTTTAATTATATTACACCATATATAATATGAAACCATGTTTAATTAGATTACACCATGTTTAATATAAAACCATGTGTAATTATATTACACCATGTCTAATATTACACCATGTGTAATTAGATTACAGAACATATAATAATCAATAATTATTTTTTTAAAGGGTGTGAAGAGAGTTTTCTTGAAAATCATGCAATAAGTTATGACTTATTACATGATGTGAAATTATAATTCACATTGTGTAATTATGATATTTATCTTTTTAAAGACATTTATCCATTTTTTTATAATCCTCTACATCCTATTTTACTTTCTGTAAATACTCCATGCACCTCCACCATAAACTGATGGTCCTTCAGGCACCACTCTCTTCAATCAAATACCCTTTGTGAAACTCCCAAGTATGGGTGTTCCTCTCATTTAGATATATATTTTTCTTACGCTCCTCTTCTCAGATAAAATAAATATGTTTATCCATTATTATATCTAGATATAGATTTTTTTAATCTAGATCTATGATTATTCTTTTTAGTGCATGATTTAAGAGATATTTATTTATTTAACTATTGATTTAGGCTTTAGATCTAGACCGTGTTTATCATCACATTATCAATTGATCTTATTCTAATCAAGATTATCTTTTTCAAAGAATTCATAACTATTCTTGAGGTAGGTGGTCTCAAAATTTATATCCCATAGTTGTGATTTTTTATTACGTATATGAAAGTTATATAATTTCTATATATGTTCAGAAATTCAATTTCATAATATAATAGATTAAGAAGGTAAATTAATTGTTTATGGAATTGTGAAATTGTGGGATTTAGGGATTATTGAAAGAGGTAATTAATTGTATAAATAATTTTTAGCGTTTTAAATTTGGAAATTTGATAATTAATTATCGGAATTAATTTTGGATCCATTGATATTATTGAACACGATTAATTAATTATATAATTAATTAATGAAAATGTTTGGGATTATGGAATTTTGAATTAGGATAATTATTTTTTTGAATTTATTATAGTGGTATAGAGGTTGTTGAAATTGAATATTTAATTTAAGAATTAGTTAATAATATATTGAAGTTGAACAACATTGATAATTAATTATAGAATTAATTATGTGATATTGGGTGGTTTCTTTTAGATAATTAATTATAGAATTAGTTCTGTGATTTTGAATTTTGATTTGAGATAATTAATGGTATAATTAATTATGTGATATTGAGTTGTGATTTGAGAAAATTAATTTAGAATTAATTTGGGATAATGAGGACATGAATTTAGAAAACTAATGATAAATTAATTATGAGATATTAAAACCATGGATTGATATAATTAATGGTATATTAATTATGAGATATGAAAATTGTGGGTTTGATTATTTAATGTTTGTATTAAGTAATTCGATTAACGAAGGGTTTTACGGTGATTAATTAATTGGAGAGTTAATTAATGGAGATTTTTTTGTTAAAGAAATTTAATTAGTTGATTAATTAATTATAGAATTAATTAATGGTGATGTTTGGGATTATGAAAATGTGATTTGAGTAATTAATTTTAAAATTAATTATTATTTTATTCATGTTGTTAAAATAGAATAATTAATTTTAGAATTAATTATTATAGATTTTTTTATTAGAAAATATTTCAAAAGTAATTATTTAATTTTTGAATTATATAATGTGATTGATTAAGAATAATTAATTGAAAAATTGATTAGGGATATTTAATTTGTTGATTTAGACCAATTAATTGATGAATTGATTGGTTATATTTAATTCATTGAGTGAGAATAATAAATTAATGAATTAATAAATTTGAGTAATGTGATTTTTTAATTGATAATTGGATAATGAAAATTTAATTGATTAATTAATTGATAATTAATTAATGGATTTATGTTATAATTTAATTGTTGAATTAAATAAAATGATTACTTAATTTATAAATTAATTAATTCGAGTATGTGATTATTTAATTACTGAATTAAATAATGTGATTAATTAGTTGATGAATTAATAAATGGATAAATGTAGTTATTTAATAGTTGAAATAAATAATAGCAATGAGGGATAAATACGTTGTTGAATTAACTAATGGTGTGATTTTATTATTTAATTGTAGAATCAATTAACTGGATTGAAAGTGAAAAATTAATTATTGAAATAATTAGGGTAATTTATGGAAGAAATTAATTGGATAATTAATTGAAGAGAATGAATACAATTAATTTATTTGGTAATTAATTAATGCAATAGATTTGGACAATTATTTTCTAATTAATTGAATAAAATTATTGTGATTAATTAACTAGGGTATTAATTAATATAATGGATGTGAAAAAATAATTGGTATATTAATTAAAGAGAATAATTGTTATTAATTAATTATGGCATTTTTTTAATGTAACAGACGTGTACTGTAACACCCCAAGATTTTATAAAAAATATTTATTTTAATTTCATTGATGTCGTGTTTTTGTACGCTACACCAAAATTATCTCGTTCTATACACAACACCATATTAGCTTATATTATATGCAAACACTATTCTTGGCTTGTGTTGCACGCAAGAGAAACCTTTTTCAATAGCGTGTGTTGTACGCAATACTAAGTTTCACTAAACAATGATATATTATTATAATATTATTATGAACTAGCCTTTAGGAATATTAGTAACTATATTTTTAATTTTATGACATTATAATTCATCTTACTCATTTTATAGAAAATGGTATGAGAACAAAATAAATTTTTCGGGTAAAATAAGTATTTTTCAAAAAATGAAGTTTTGTCGCGTTGTGATGGTGAACCCACATTAAATTTAGTTTCTGACATGTTTATATATTGAATTTGACAAAATAAATTTCTTCTTTTGAATCAGAATATAGAAATTTACTTTGGATAAATTTTAGATATTTTTCTGATATGTTTCTTATTTTGATGAATAGTAAAAATACGCTAAATTTTAATTAAAAACAGCTTTTTTCATTGAGATAATTTATATGGTTAAATTATAATATTGAATTTTTTTAATGTATAAATTGAATATAATTTTACCATTTAATATAATGTAAGTCATTAGCATTAATTTTACACTGAATTCATATGTAAAAACAGTTCAATCTTTTGCAACGTTTTAACTTTTAAAACCCATTTTCTCAACAGTAGGATTAATTTTAAATTAAATAATGAAAATTTTGTGTTTTGAATTTGGAAAAATTGATTCCATATTTGAAATATGTAGGTCCAAATTATGTTAATAATATACTTTTTATTTTTAGGAAATATGAATAGTAACTACGGTAAATTTTATTTACCTTAGTTAAAGGTAAATCGGGTAATTAAGGGTAAATATAATATTTTAAAATTACCCTAAAACTTGTATTAATATAATTGGGTGACTATATTTTGACCTAAATCATATTTGTGTTGAAATGGAAGCTAATGGAACCCACTTGTATTTGATTAAGACCTTTTATTTATTTTATTTAAAGGAAAGTGAAAAATGTCTCACTCAAACATTAATAATTATATTATTTTTAATATAATGTTAAACAGAATATAAATATGATTATAAATACTAATTTTAAAGCTAAAATGTTTTCTCTATCATGGAAATTTATTTTTAATTTTTAATAAATATTTAATTACCTTAATAGCTTATACATTAATGATGTTGAAATTATTTATTTAGTGAAAAATCAATAATATACTTTTTATTAAAATAACAATACCAATCAAAAGGATCCAAAACTTGAAAAAACATTATTTTTTGATTAATTATATACCCTAACCATCCAAGGGTCGATTTTTGGACTATTTGGAGCCTTATAAAACTGATTAAGACATTTATATTATTTTATTTTAAATGTTGTCAAAGATGCCATCTTCATAATTCAATAAATATAACAATTTAAATGTTGTGATTTTAAGATGATAAATTTGAGTAAAAATATTATTATGAAAGTTATTATATTTATATTCATCATAGGATTTTTTTAGAAAAATTTTATTCAAAAAATAAGTATATTAAATAATTATACAAAAATGTTGTAGTAATTATTTTATTAAGAGATATACCAAATAAATGGTTTTACAAATATTAAAATAAATAATATAAGAAAAAATTAATGTGCCCTGTGAATTTTTTTTATGAATATGGCTTGTTTTGAATCTATTATATATTTTTATTCGAACATATGTTTTGTTTGGTTTTTATTTAAATTCAAATAATGAATAGTTTCAAAATTGACAATATTGATATTTTATAAAACTAACATATTATTAAATTATTTAAAAATCACAAAAATATTTCAAAACTACAAATTGAATATTATAAGGTCTAAAAGGTTATGAATTATCCAATTATATAAAATTTAAAACATTTAACTATGTATTTATAACAATTTAAAACAATTAATTTTATTACCACAATTAAAATTAAATAGATTAAATAATGATAAATCAATTTGATAAGGTTTAAAATAAACATAAAACATGTATAAATTTTATTGGATGATTATATTACAACTCTATCTCATCTAATATTCGAATTTAGTCATTTTTGGAGGTTTTTTAGTGGGATTTCATTTTATTATTACTTTATTTTATTAAGGTTTCCAAAAGTGCCCCTCTCCTCCCCTATATAAGGGAACCTCCTTCCCTCTCCTCTTCACTCAATTTTGATCCTTCATGCTTGGAAAACCCCAAATAATATCTCTTATCAACCTATATAGTAATATTATAGAGGTTCTGGTATTCTCAAAAGACCGGTTCTAGTGCCTTAAGAGGAAGCTTAAAAGAGGTGCATCGAAGAATAGATAATCTCTTCTACCGATTATTTCAAGTTTCTTTATTCTTTAAATTCATCTTATTTAGTTGATTCAATATAAAGAAATAGCATAAGTATAAATAATATTCTGATATATTATTATAAATATGAAATAAACCCATTTCACCTTCTATCCATCCTACGTAAAACAAAATCACCGCACGTGCGTACGTACGGAATATCGACCCCATGTAGTGTTGTAATCTATTTTTCCACCACCACCATACATGGATGGGTATAATGGTGTAAAGAATAAATATATATGGTTATTATAGCATCATACTTATTATAAGATATTATATCATCCACTCCAATTCCATTCAATAATCATGGGAACGAAATCATCGCTCGCGCGTACGTACGGATTACCATCTCCACGACGCGATGAGATTTATTCAACATGTTAACCATTTAAGAATGATTATAAAGTATATATAATGAATAATAATGGTATATATAACATAATAATGCTATTGGATATATATATATATACATATGTCATCTACTTACTTCGATTCAAGTCAAAAAGGAAAGGAAAACAGCGTTCATGCGTACGTACGACCTACCGTCTCCATGAACGGTGTGTTTCATTTCATTTATATATATATTATATATATATACTGGATATATATGATATATAAATAATGTTTTACATTATAAAATTAAATAAATCATGATATAAGTAATAATAATATCAACAACAACATGTCTAAACAAGTACGATAAATGAAACGATTTTTCCGAAAACACTATTTTAACATGGAATTGACAAAAGAACGGTTAATATAAAGTCATAAGTGATTCATATATGATATAATAAATATTATTATGGTTCTCTTTCAAGTTAATAATATATTTAAACCCATTATAATTTAGTTTTGGACACGTACTGATGAAATTGGACCTAAGGTAAGGGATAATTTTACAATCTCATTTATATCCCAGATTTCTTCTAAATAAGTATTTACCGGGGTTATATTTCTCATGCATGTCCATAAAATTTCTTTCATAATGTGTTTAATATTATTAATTTTATTTTTAATGTCTTTTTTACTTTGTTTTGACTTTAACTTTGAGTTATGGAAGGAATCATTCTTTTGTTTACCATACAAGGAACTTTTTGAATTTTTCTGTAAAAGTACGAGGAGAGTGTTTTTTTAACTTATACAGAATGAACGGATTTTTACTGTTTCATATCGTATTTTCATCAAGAAAATTTCTCTAAAATATTTCAAGGTCATTTTCAATAAAATCCATTTCTTTTAAAATTGCATGGCATTTTGTGAGAAGAAAATTATTTTGAAGAAGAAAGGATATTTTTCTTAACAATTCATTTCAGGAGTTTTATCAAAAATATTTTCCATCTAAGATGACATTATTTACCATGTTTATGTTTCAAGTATACTGCCTATATGATTTACATGGTTTTATTATTATTATTATGAAATGATATTCAATTGTTTTATATGGATTATATCACTATGAGATAATGTTTATGAAACCCATTTTAGTCATTAGGTTATGATGAATGATTTATTTTTATTTTGTGGCACACGAAAGAATGATTTAATTATGAGATGGGTGGGAACTATATCTCCCTCCAATTCATTGGGTAAAGATTAATATCTCATGAGATAGACCTGGCTAGAATGGTAAGTTAATTTAGTTCAGTGATATAGGACTGGAACGAGATGTGAACTCGATTCATTAAGGGACGTTGTCCATTAGGATGGTCATGGAAGCAATGCATTGGCTACTATGGAAATAATATCATGTGATTAATGGTTTTCTACAATTACATGTATTATTCAGATGCTATTTTATCATTATTAATTTTCCTTTATGATATATGCTTTACGTACTACCATGATTTATTTTTCAACATGTTTAAACTTTATGTTCATGTTTTTACAAGTTCAAATGTATATGATTTGTTTTATTTTCTCCATGCTTACCCTTACTGAGAATTTTAGCTCACCCTTTATATTTTTTCTTTTCCCTAGGATTTAAAGAATGGTTTTAGGTAAGAAAACAAAAGGGGAAGATCTTTATGGCATATGTTGAAGATATTTCGCCATGATTAGAAGATAATGTTCTGTGTTTCCAAAGACAGTAAACTATTACTATCCTTGAGTGTTGGTTATTGTTATGTATTAATTATTCCAAAAAAGTAATTTAATTTCCATTTAAGTAAATCTTGGGTCTCTACAGTTGGAATCAGAGGAAAGGATTAGTTAACCGTTGGAAACTAAGATGCGAAAATTTTAGTGAGATCCCTATAGATATTTATAAGGTATGTCTACGGATGTCCATGAGGTTACGTAGTAGTACAAGTTATAGTCCTAGAATTAAGGTAAAGATATTAGAATTTAACATATAATGTTAGATATTGAAGGTAATCCCCCTTCATTATGATTTTTTCCTATCACACTATTATTTTTGAGTTTTATAAAATGGCTAGAAATAGGAAGTTTCATGACAATGGAGGATATGGTGGACAATGGAATGATATTCCTCATGTAAAACCAAATGAAATTGGATCTGCAAGTCCACATATTGTTACTATGACTAATCATCAATCTCATAATATGATCAATAATATCAACTTTGGTAAGTTTCCCAACTCAAGTAATAAGATAATGATGGCGTATCATGATGATCATAGAGGAAAGAATGTTCAATTTCCCTCATTTAAATCACATGGGAGGAGACATTAGGGAGAATATTTCAAAGGAACATGAAAATGCTTTGGGTGTGGAAAAGAAGGACAAAAATCCCATAATTTTAAAGTAAAATGTTCATCTAACACCATGGACAAGGATAATGGTATTTCTAAGACATCGAAAATTGTTAAATGTTTTAAATGTGTAACGTACGAGCATTATGCAAACCAATTCCCTAAGGAAAAATCTCAAGAGAATCAGCATGGTCGTATGTGTAGTATTTATGTTTATGATGATGAAGAGACAACAAATGGTATTTCATATGAAAGAAGTGTTTAGGAATACAATGATAAAGCTCGGTCAATGGTTTAAGAAGGTAGTGGAATTATTTCATGTTTATCAAGAGTAATGTTGTATAAGTATTTTCATGGTACTATAGAATAAAGAAAAATATAAGGATTGTTACACTATTTTTTCCCTTGAGTATTTGAAAGTATATGTTGAAAGGTACTGATAACCATGAAAAGTGACCGAAATATTTTTGGAAAGAACCAAATATTCATATAAAGAAGGGATATGGAGGTAATGAAATGTTTGATAGTATTAATGAGCTTGTGACTGATATAAGGAAAAAGTGATATCATGGTTTGAGTATATAGAATTTTTGGGATTTTGGTATGTAGAAAGTGTTACCCTTTGAAATCATTCATTTTTTTAATAAGGTTATATGGTAATTTATGTTTCAAGAGAATACATTATTAAGGTATTCACATGTATAGAATGCGATAAACAATATATATATTATGATTTGTGGGGGTCAAATTAGGGTATTCATGTGCTTGTTATGTGACCTTTCCTGTAATCGTTTTCTTTATACTATGAGATTGGAAAGATTTATTTTGGATAAGCCTAAATATTGGAATAGATTATGTTGGAATAAGATAGTATTTTTTAATTCTAGAACATTTTTCGATATTATTTCTGTAATGTTATAATAGTGTATTTTTAGAAAAAGGACAACTTGCAAGACGGGCGACAACCCGTCACGTCAGACAAGAATTGAACCCAAAACCAAAGTGTGATAGGCCTTTATCACCTACCACTATCCTATATGAATTCCCTGGTTAGTATAAATTAGTTTTAATTTATTAAGGGGTATGATATATGAAGTATAAGTCCATTTTAGGAACCATATACGATTAATCTCACTATAGAAGGACTTTTGAATATATAATAACTTTTTCTAACTTTTTGTTTGAGATATATGGAATGACCTATCATTCTATCACATGATCTTTTAACATTTCATGAATGAAAAATTAATCTTCAATTCTTTAAGAAATGAAGTGGAAATTTTTCAAAGAACGACCAACAGTGAGATTGAACCAAAATCAAAAAATTATTTCTTCTAATTCCATTTTTTTGAACTTTAGGGAAATGATCGTGAAACCAAAAATTTTGTCCTATTGCCCTCATATTAGATGAATCAAATGGTACCTTATATCATCACAAATTTATGGCTTTGTGATTGTTGGATTTTTCATATCCATGTTCTCTACCACTCTCTATCAGATCTTGATGGTTAGATTTCTCTTCCATATCCATATATTTACCTATGTTATCCTATGTGGAAACTCTGTGATTGGTTAATTAGGGTAACCATTATGTTTCATAATTTAGTTTTAAATGTTAAGTTTTTGTATTTCTTTTTACGATGTGGGTTTCTATTAAATAAACTTTCATGTAGTAAAACATTTATAACCCCGGCGAATTTCGAAGGCGAAATTCATTTTAAGGGAGGTAGAATGTAACACCCCGAGATTTTATGAAAAATATTCTTTTAATTTCATTGATGTTGTCTGTTTTACGCTACACAAAAATTATCTTTTTCTATACACAACACTGTATTAGATTATATTTTACACAATCACTATTCTTGGGTTGTGTTGCGCGCAAGAGCAATCTTCCTCAATAGCGTGCGTTATACGCAAAACTGAGTTTCACTAAACAACTATATATTATTATAATATTATTATGAAATAGCAGTTATGAATAGTAGTAACTACTTTTAAATTTTGTGACATTATAATTCATCTTACACATTTTATAGAACATGGTAGGAGAACAAAATTAATTTTTCAGGTAAAATAAGTATTTTTAAAAAAATTAAGATTTTCCGCCTTTTGATGGCACAACCACATTAAGTTTAGTTTTCAAAATTTTTTAAGTTAAATTTGAAAAAATAAAATTCTTATTTTGAATAATAATATAAAAATTTACTTTGGAGAAATTTTTGATATTTTTCTGATAAGTTTCTTATTTTTAGGAATAGTAAAAATACGCTAAATTTTAATTAAAAAAACATTTTTCATTGAGATAATATATATCGTTAATTATAATATTGAAAGGTTTTAAATTATAAATAGAATATATTTTTACCATTTAATATAATTTAAGTCATTATAATTAATTTTACACTGAATTCATAAGTAAAAACATTTCAATCTATTGCAACATTTTATCTTTTAAAACCACTTTTCTCAACAGTAGGATTAATTTTAAATTAAATAATGAAACTTTTGGTTTTTGAAATTGGAAAAATTGATTTCATATTTGGTATCAGTAGGTCCAAATTATGTTAATAAACTACTTTTTATTTTTAGGCATTATGAATAGTAACTACGGTAAATTTTATTTACCATAGTTAATGGTAAATTGGGTAATTAAGGGTAAATATAATATTATAAAATTACCCTAAAACTTGTCTCAATATAATTGGAAGATTATATTTTTCCATAAATCATACTTGGGTCGAAATGGAATATAATGGAACCCAATTGTATTTGATTAATACCTTTTATTTATTTTATTTAAAGGAAAGTGAAATATGTCTCCCTCACACATTAATAATTATATTATTTTTAATAAAAGGTTATACAAAATATAAATTTGATTATAAATACTCATTTGAAATATAAATTTTTTTTCTATATCATTGAAATTTAGTTTTAATTTTTTTGAAATATTTATTTACCTTAATAGCTTATACATTAATGTTGTAGAAATTATTTATTTAGTGAAAAATAAATAATATACTATTTATTAAAATACAAATACCTATAAAAAGGATCCAAAACAAGACCAAAAATTATTTTTCGAGTATATCTATACCCTAAGAATCCAAGGGTTGATTTTTGGACCATTTGGATTCTTATAAAACCGATTAAGACATTTATAATATATTATTTTAAATGATGTCAAAGATGTCACCTTTATAATTTTATAAAGATAACAATTTAAATGATGTGATTTTAAGATGATAAATTTGAGTAAAAATATTATTATGAAATCTATTATATTTATATTTATCATAGGATTTTAATTTTAATTTTTATGCAACAAATAAGTATATTAAATAATTATTCTAAAATGTTGTTGTAATTATTTTATTAATAGATATACCAAATAAATGGATTTAAAAAAATTAAAATAAATAATATTTGAAAAAATTAATGTTAACTATGAATTTTTATGATGAATATGTAAATTTAGAATCTATTATATATTTTGGTTCGAACATATCTTCTGTGTGGTTTTTACTTAAATTCATATAATGAATAGTGTCAAAATTGACACAATAGATATTTTATAAAAATAACATATTATTAAATTATTTAAAAATCATAAAATCTTTAAAAACTACAAATTGAAAATTATTTGGTCTCCTAGGTTATAAATTATCCAATTATGGGAAATTTACAACATTTATGTATGTATTTATAATAATTTAAAACATAGAATTTTATTACAAGGAATAATATTAAATAGATTAAATAATGATAAATCAAGTTGATATGGTTTAAAATAAAAGTAAAAAATGTCAAAATTTTATTGGTTCA
Source organism: Viscum album (assembly GCA_963277665.1). Lineage (NCBI taxonomy): Eukaryota > Viridiplantae > Streptophyta > Magnoliopsida > Santalales > Viscaceae > Viscum > Viscum album. Next base: position 1,643,325,956 of record OY728119.1, on the reverse strand, counting down.
TGATATTACAAACTTATATCATCTCAGCTTCCAATTGAGTCATTTTTGGAGGTCTGTATGTGGGGTTTCATTTTATTATTAATTAATATTTTTGAGGTTTCCAAAAGTGCCCCTCTCATCTCTTATATAAGGGCACCTTCTTACCTATCCTCTTAACTCAATTTTGAGACATCAATCTCAGCCAAAAACTTCCCATTTATCTTAAAAACATATCTAGTTATATTATATAGGTTCTGCTTTTCTCAAAATTCCAACTCTAGTGCCTTAAGAGGAAGCATAAAAGAGGTGTGTCGAAGAAGAGTTAATCTCTTCTACCGATTCTTTCAAGTTTCATTCCTCTTAAACTTCTTCTTCTTTAGTTTTTTAATTATAAAGTTATAAAATAAGTATCACTAATATTTTAATATGTTATTATAAATATGAAACAACCCCATTTCACCTTCTATCCATCCTAGGTAAAATGAAATCACTACGTGTCTGTACGTACGAAATACTGTCTCCACGTTGTGGTGTATTATTTTTACCGCCACCAAATTACTTGGATTGGTATAATGGTGTAAAGAATAATTATATATGGTTATTATAAAATCATAATTATTATGAGATATTATATCATCCACACCAATTCCATTCAATAATTATGAGAACGATATCATCGCTCGTGCGTACATACGGATTACCATCTCCATGACACGATGAGATTCATTCTCCATGTTAACCATTACAGAATGATTATAAAGTATATATAATGAATAATAATGGAATATATAACATAATAATGCTACTTTATTTATATATATATATATATGTCATATACTTACTTCGATTCAAGTCAATAAGGAAATGAAAACAACGTTCATGTGTATGTACGACCTACCGTCTCCATGAACAGTGTGTTTCATTTCATTTATCTATCCATTATATCTATATATATACTGAATATATATGATATATAAATCCTGTTCTACATTATGGAAGTATGTAAATAATGATATAAGTTATAATAATATCAAAAACAACAAGTCCAAACACGTACGATAAATGAAACGATTTAACCGAAAACGATTCATTAACATGGAATTGACAAAAGAACGGGTAATATAAAGTCATAAGTGAATCATATATGATATCATAAATATTATTATGGTTCTGTTACAAGTTAATAATATGTTTAAACCCCCTATATAGGAGTTTCTGACACGAACAGAAGAAATTGGATCTATGGTACGTGATAATTTTACAATCTAATTATTATCTGAGATTGCTTATATGTAAGTATTTACTAGGGTTATATTTTTAATCCATGTCCATAAAATGCTTTTCAAAAAGTGTTTAATATTATTCCATATATGTTTAAATACATTTTTACCCCTTTTTGACATTAAATTTGTGTTATGGAAGGAATATTTCTTTTGTTTCCCATACGATGTTTTTTTTGAATTTCTCAGAAAAAGTACGAGGAGAATGATTTTTTAACTTATACTGAAGGAATGGATTTTCACAGTTTCATATCACCTTTTCTTCATGAAACTTACTCTACAATATTTCATGGTTATTTTCAATAAAATCATTTTCTTTTAAAATTTAAAGGCTTTTTTTAAAAAGAAAATGATTTTGAATAAGGAAGGATATTTTTCTCATTAATTTATTTCAAGAGTTTTATCAAAACAATTTTCCAGCTAAGATGACATTATTTAGCATGTTTATGCTTAATGTATAATGTCTCTATTATTTTCATGGTTATATTTTTATTATGATGAAATGATATCCATTTGTTTTATAAGGATTATGTCACAATGAGATGATGTTTATGAAACCGATTTTATTCATTAGGTTATGATTATTGATTTATTTTTATATTATGACACACGAAAGAATGATTTCATTTTGAGATGGGTAAGACCTATATCTACCTCCAATTTATTGGGTAAAAAATTATATCTCATGAGATAGACATGGCTGGAATGATAAGTTAATACGGTTCATTGATAGAGGACTGGAACGAGGAGTGAACTCGATTCATTAAGGGACTTTTTCCACTAAGATGATCTTGGCAGAAATGCCTTGGCTACTATGGAAATCATATCATGTTCATAATGGTTTTCCAAAATTACATGTTTTATACCCATGCTATTTTATCATGATTAATGTTCTTTTATGATTTATTCCTTACGTACTCCCATGATTTATTTCTCAAGATGTTTAAACTTTATGTTCATGTTTTTTAAGTTCAAATGTATATGATTTGTTTGATTTTCTCTATGCTTACCCTTACTGAGCATTTGAGCTCACCCTTTATATGTTTTCTTTTTCCTAGGATTTAAAGAATGGGTTTAGGTAATAAAACAAAAGGGGAATATATTTATGGGATATGTTGAAGATTGTTCACCATGATTAGAACATTATGTTCGGAGTTTCCAAAGACACTAAACTATTACAGTCCTTGAGTGTTGGTTCTTATTATGTATTAATTATTCTGAAAAATTAATATAATTTCCATGTATGTCAAACTTGGGTCTCTACATGTAAAATTAATTGGTGAGTTAATTGAGCAAGTTGATAACGAATAATTAATATCTTAATTAATTAATGGAATTATTGTGATCAATTAAATATGGAATTAATTGTTGAGATTTGATAATATTAATTAGCTTTTGATGTATGTAAAATATTATTGACATTAGATCATTTATTATTTAATTAATTATGTTATATCTTGATTTTGGATATTGAATAATTAATTTTTCTATTAATTATGTGATTTTATGACTGTGAGTTGAATAATTAATTGTCGAATTAATTATTGAAGAGCTAAAATTGTAACTGAGATAATTAATTTTAGAATAAAATATGAGATTTTGAGTTTTTGGGTATTGATTAATTAATTATTTAATTAATTAGTGGGATTTAAATGCATAATTAATTGGGGAATTAATTAAGGGTATTTATGTGAAAACAAATTTTTTGAATTAGTAATAGATTTTGAGGATAATTAACTGTTGATTTAATTTCCAATGTGTGGAATAATTAATTGTGAATAATTAATTAGTGAATTAATTATTGGATGTGGATTTGTGAAATGATTATCTAATTGTTGTGTTAATTAAAGTATTTTAAATTCTTAATCAATTGATGAATTATTTAATGCTGTTAGAGTGACCAATTAATTGAGTAATTAATTTAAGGGACTGTTTTGAATAATTAATTTTAGAAATTAATTAGTGAAACTGAAGTTATTTGTTAATTATTGGATTAATTATTTGAAATAGTTTATGATTATTTAATTGGTGAATTAATTAATGGAATCTATGTAGTTAATTATTATATTAATTAATTAATGCAGTCGAAAGGATGAATTTATTTATTAATTAATTGAGGGAATTATTATGATTGACTAATTATGGAAACATATTAATGAAATTTCAAAGATTAATTAATTGATGGATTAATTAATCTAAATGAGTTATTATTAATTAATAAGTTAATTTATTAATAGAATGTTTTTAGTTAATTGATTATTGAATTAAATAATGCTGTTTAAGTGACAAATTAATACAATCGTCATTGAAGTCGACCATAGTATAAAATTTATGTTTTTATACAACCTACTGTCTAGTGGAAAGTAGGGTCGAACCCACAAGGAGGGATTTTGACCACATTTATTAACAAAAAACCATTGGAAACACCCCACTATATTAAGAAAAAGGTATAATTTTAAGAATTTTCTATTATTTTATTTATTTTTTGAACTTTATATATTTTTATGTATTTTTTATAAAGAAGTAAAGAGATACAACAATTTTTGTTGTATTTTTCATATAAACTATGCTAAAATATGAAATAGTCTAAAATCCATAACAAATTGAGATATGAAATGCTGGTATATGAACAATTAGAAAGGTAGGGCCGGGGGAAAACACTATTGTACTGGTTTAAAGAATTTTCTTTTCACAAGTATGTTTAGAAATATTACCTCTTAAAAAGACTGACTAAATTCCCTCTCTAAGAAATAAGTCATTCTAGTGGAGGATTCTTGGAGTTCTTTACTCTATGATAGTTCATATGTTAGAATTTTTTATTTAAAAAGGTACAAAAGAACATAATCACCATAGTTCTACATTTATCAATTTGAATTAAAATGTTTTTTGAAAATGTATCAATGGTCATTCATCCAAATGATCATTTAATTGAAAATTAAAATCTAGTGGCAGTGAGAATTTTGATGAATTCAAATTTGATCGCACTGATCAATTCTGAAAACATTTGAATCATATGTGAAAATTATTATTAAAATTAACTATAAGGACTAAAAGTCCCCCAAACTAGAATATTTATCTAACTAACTTGATAATAATCGAAAAATAAATCATTATTTTACAATTTAATGAATTGAAAAGAAAAAAGAGGAGATAAAACTCACCTATGAACTTCAACAGTGCTGCAATGAACTTTCATGGATCTCTAGGAAGATAGATCTCAAGGATCTCCAAGGTCCCCATTAAGGATCTGCTCTACTCTGATGTGGGAGAAAGTGTGAATCGTCTCGTGTAAGTTTTCCCTCCCATTTTCCTACTCTACTCCCGTTGTTGTTCACTCTGTTGTCATCCACTGCACATTACCCCTGCTTTCCACCAAGTTCAATGTTCTTCACCTGTGCACTACACGCATTCACGTTTTGCAAAACGACAAGAAATTCTACCTTACCTCACGTAACTAACTCCATGCCAGTCAGTTGGATGAACCTATATGGGTTTGTGTTACCCATATGAACCTTCTCAAAATAATACAATACAAAGTAGTTAGATACATAAAGAAATAATTAAATAATTTTTTTATTAGATTATAGTTACATTACTTATTAAAATGGTAATTTTTATTAATTACTAAATACCTTATTTGATGATTAATATCTATGTAATTTTAATCATAAATTAATTAATAATTATTAATTTTCTTATTCTAATTAACTAAAAATATTATATAATAATGATAAAATTTATTTAAGTTATTTAATTTATAATTACATATAATAAATAAGAATAATATATGATAATTTTAATAATAAATATTATTAGTAATTTGTTATATAAATTTATTATATTTTAAAAATATATCATTATTTTTCTATTTTCTTTATTTTATTAATTCATTAGTATTGTTATTAATATATTAGATATTTCATTTTTTTGTAATAATAAATAATTAAATATCTTTTATTTAGATAATTAATTAAATAAATAAATATTTAAATTTATGTTAGAGAAGTTTTATTAATTAATAATAATTAATTTTAATGTTATAATTTTTTAGGTAATAAATTTTAATTTAATTTAATAATATATTTAAGGCTTATTTTAACTGAATAATAAATTTTTTTAATTATTAAAGTATTAAACATAAATTTTAGATGATTAGTTATTTAAGATTTTATTTTTAAATTATTTTTAATTATTTAGATCTATATTTAAATCATTTAAATAGTTATTTTATGATTTTATTTTATTTTTATTTTAGTTTTATATTTTTTTATTAATCCTCCCCCCATCATCTACTTCAACGCGCCAACTGATGCGGGGGTGTCAAGTCTACTTTCTACCCATAGGGGCCTCATCTGCAGCCCCTCCTTCTTACGACATCACTCGACCGACGACGGTGACTACAAGTAGAGGTCCTTTAGCACAGGTGGCTTTCTCATCATCAAGGGCAGTTTCTACCCTTCTCATGCGATGATGCGACTCCATATTTAGTCGATGACAGTAGTATTCTCGGTGGATAATTTATAGCATTGGAGTCACCCAACATCAACGAAACTCCAATCATGGTGAAAGTGGTCCAAGCGAAAACTAGGGGTATTTTTTAACCAATTTGGGCATTTCGTTGAGGCAAATATTAGAGTTCCATGGATGCATCTCTTTGAGATTATTTAGTTTTAATATAAAAATCAAATCATTTTTATTCATTTACTGGTTGGACTCATTCTTTCTCATCAAATTTAAGGGCTCCACTATTAGCAATTAAAGCTTCGGGTATCCTTTATATTAACCATTCTGTGAATATCTCGCATCTAATTTCAGTTGTCTTGATTTTAGAATAACACGAAAATCTTATAAAGATCACCAAATCCATCACCAACCTTACCACTTTTCATTTAACAATATTTTCAAACCTGATGAGGAATTGGCGTCGGTGGAAAAAATAGTGAAGAGGTGGTAGGGTAGAGGTGTAGTTGGCAAGGGATACAGTGGATCAGTGAGTACCTGAGTCACCGAGGGAAGAATAAGTGATCGATGTGATGAAGCATTGGTAGGAAGTAAGATGATGGGAATTGGTAGCATGAATGGAAGAGAGAATAACGGATTAGTGTGTGTGACACCTATAGTAGATATTAGAGGCAACAAAGGTGAAAAAGAAGAGGGTGAGACTGATTCCAATGGTACATCGGTGAGTCATAATTGAATAAGCATTGAACCAATGACTCGAGTAATCGATGAAAGAGGGAAGGATCGTTGAAACTGATACCTACGAGTGATTGGGGATTCATCTAACCGATAGTGAAAAATAGATATTGGACTATTGGTAGGTGAACTACAAATATTGAAAAGATAAAATAAACATATTATCAAATTAACTAAAACAACTATTAATTAAAACAATTTAAAATTAACCAATCGAATAAAGATTAAACTAATAAAGTTATTAATCAAATTAATAAAAAATATAATATGAGGATTAAGAATATAAATAAAATAATAAATTTACGAGGGTATGATTAATTTTTATAATTAAACTAGAAATATAAATTGATAAAATAAATTATAAAAACCAATAATTAATGTTTTCAAATTATGGAAAGATTAATTAAATTAATAGAGATTAAATTTGGATCGACATGGTGTGGGTAGGATATATCACTGAAATTAATCACTGGTAGAAGAGAAATGGGTGTGTTGGTGGCTTAAAAGAAAATGGAAATGTATAAAATGAGTCACCAACACCCAACATACTAATTTTTTTTTATAAAAACGCGAAATTAAGAAAAATAATGTTTTAAAAACTCTAAATTAATTAATTAAATAACAAAAAGAAATCATAAAATTTAAAACACAATATTTTTTCAAGTTAAACTAAATTTTTTTCGTTATATTAATTGACAAAATAATTAAATTAAAAAAGTTAAGTTATTTTAATCATCCTAAAATAAACATATAATATTAAATTAAAAACTAAGTTAATTAATAAAAAAGATGATTAAATTGTTATTTAATATTAACGTGTTATATTATTAAAACGTTTAGAAGATTGATGTTAAGAAAAACAATTTAGAAATAATTATATTACATAAGTAAATTAAAAATAAATTATTTATTTTAAAGACTAAAAATACATAATTTGTTTTAAAAGTTTATTAATTAATAAATTTCATTTTAAAAAAATGAAAGTGTGATTATTTATTAATAAGTGTAAAATTAACTAATTAAGTCATTAAAAATCAGATAAAAAGATGTGAAAAAACAATATAAAACTAAGGCCACATCAAATTCCCCCACACAAAAGCATTGTCTGTCCTTAAACAAAGCCATGTTTTATTATCTTTGAAAAATAGTATATTGTGTACATTACACCTAAAAAAGTAAAATGTCTAGCACTTCCAAAATAGAGGACTGTCAAAAGGCTTTAAATAATTAATTGTTCAAATGAATCGTCCCTTAATTCAAACTCCCAATGACTATCTAGAAATATATGAATCATAAAGAAATGAATATGGCCCGCCTCATATGTGATACTACTTAGTGACTCATATCAATTCAAGTCTAATATCTAAAACCTAGACTGACAACATGTTAAAAATATGTGGAATTAATAACTTTACAAAAGAAAATTTGTACACTAACTTGTCACATAGATTCCAATTTTTTTCACATTATGGATAAAACTTAAATGACTCCAATATAAACAATTTTCCCCATTCTTCATTGGGCATTCATTATTCTTATCACCTTAATGAACTGGTTTTTTACCCTAGAAACGTAATTTTATTTTTCCCAATCCATGTATCATTGTTCTATACACTATGCATATGAACTTATTCAGAGTGTATCGAGGGATTACAATTAAAAGACCAACCCCAACATCTATGGTCTTAGAGATTCACCGTGGGATCCCAAATTTCCAAACTACTCCAATATCAATTTTTTTATAAACAAAATTTACATTTCCTCACTAAGGTGAAAAATTTGAATATCAAAATGAAAAATTATTTTCCTAGAATCAAATTCAGACTTCCACTTCCAAGGGTTATGATCAAAACATCACTAATGTGTAACACAAATCAGTCTCAAACAAAGTACCTAAACCAAATTTTTATAAAACCACTAAACATGTTCACTCATAAATCATCCACCCTAAAAATATTTAGATCCAAAGAAGGTATTAACTACCAATAAAACATAATCCTAAAAAAAGTCCATTTTGAGTACACAGTACATCCTAAACTTATAACAGAATTTTGAAAAATTTTGTCCAATTTTGACAAAAATTTTAAAAGCAATGGGATTTTGATAAGATTTCATTTATGTACAATTCAGGTCAGTCAATAATTTACCCCCTCCCCCACACATAAAATCCAAATATATCACCAATGATAAATTCACATTTGAAGAATAAAAATTAATCAAATAATGTCCAAAATAGATTTTCATTTTAGTAGATTTATGACATTTTAAGTGTCTTATTGATGTTATAAGAATGTGTTTGCCAAAATAATTAATTTACATCATGTTCACATCTAAAGACATGAATTAACATTTAAGTTAGTGATAAATATTTTAATTAAAGTTAAAAAATTTTCATTTAACATTTAAGTGAAGAGTGTATTATGTGTAAACATTTTAATAAATTTCGTTCAATAAGTTTTTCAGTTGTGCAGAAATATTAATGCCAAAACACTTTAATGAAAAAACAAGAACAAGATACAAAAATTTTCAATCTACAAGTTACTAGAACACTAAGTTTCTAAAAATTAAATTATTTTAATCCATTGAGTAACAATTTATAGAAAAGAGGTACAAGAAGGTTTTTATTTAATGTAGAGTGATAGGTGTAGAAAACAATTTCAGTGAAGCAAGTGTGCATATTCATTTGAAAACAACAACCCGAAAACAAATATATTGCATATTTCTTCTGAAAAAAGACATGCGACCGACATTCAATGGAAGAATAATTTTTTAGTAACATTAACGGTCTCACCGACACTACCACCAATGAGTCACTGACTGCAATGAATAGGTGGCTCTGGGCATAAGTGAGTCAATGACTCACAGATTGTAGTGTAATATTGACATAGTAATGAATTGCAATAAAGTGATTAAAAGATGATAAATTAATGAAGTTATTAAATTACATCCCTAAAATGGATTCTCATTAATCCTCTCACAAAGGAATTTCACTCCCTTATGACACAGTAGGAGCATAGTGACATAGAAAACATGAAATTGGGGAAAAATAAGCAAAAAAATATAATTTCACAAAAACAGAGCATGAAATATTTTTATTCAAATTATAAATTTGAAACAAAAATAAGCACAAAACAAGAACCATTGGTTTCCTCCCATAAAACACTTTGATTAATGTCTTAAACTTGACATTCATTCAAAATCAAATATCATGGATAGGGAAAGAAGCCAAACCCATTCATTGTCCCTCAAAATAGATTTTCACTCTCTACCCATTAACCAACATGGGTTATTTCTCCCCACCAACAATATCAATATTTCCATTCATAAGAACTCAAACAACAGTTATTAGTTCCGAAAACATGGAATTCTTATTTCCAAGAAAGAGTTTGAGTCTATAATTAAAAAGAATGATCTTATGTCTAGGTTTAAATTATTATTTTTGAATGATGGAATCATGAAATATTTTAGTCATCTCTATAAATACTTGAATTATCATAAATATATCTCATAATCTAATCATGTTCACTAAAATCATGTAATATTCTCTCAACAACACTCTTAAAATCAAAATTTAAATCATTAACAGCCCAATATGATTTCTGTTGCAACTCCTCAAAAAAATCATAGCACTTTACAAACTATATCATATAATGATACATACTTATTAGAGTCTTGAAAGATGTTCTATATACCCATAATGCTTCCTCCAATTTAAGAGACCAAACTTTCATCAAATTTGACGTTGTTTTTTCTAGAATTTGTTTCATCTCTATGTTTGAAATTTCCACCTATCCACTAAAATGTGGATGATAAGGAGTTCCAATCATATAAAACACATCCATAATTTTCCATCAAAGCCATGGATTTTTTGTTTTTAAAATGTGTTCCATTATAATCAATAAAGGATTTGGGAACACCAAATCATGAAAAGATGTTTTTTTGACAAATTCTATTAAATTTTTTTCTTGATTGTTAGGCAGTTCCACTACCTCAACCCAGTTTGAAACATAATCTAAAACAACTAAAATATACTCATTCCCATGAGATGATAGAAATGGACCCATGAAATCTAAACCCCATACATCAATAATCTCAACTTCTAGAATACCTTTATGGTGTAAATCTTGTTTCCTACAAACATTTCGTAATATTTGGAACTTTTAATATCCAATCATAAAACTTATAGCATTTTTGAAAAAATGTGCTAGTAAAAAGTAGATGAAATGACATTTTATGCTGCCCTTTCACCACTATGTTGACCTCCCCATGAAGTGGAGTAACAAATATCTAAAATGGGTAGCATCTCTTCCTTAGGCACACACCTCCTATGAATACCATGAGAACATCTCATAAAAAACAAAGGGTCATACCAAAGGTAATACTTAGTATTCATAATAAATTTCATCATTTAGTTATTAGATAGGTCTTTGGGAATGACTCATGTTTGAAAAAAATTCATAAAATCTGTATACCATGTAGACTCCCGGATTGACACATTGAGTAGTTTTTCATCAGGAAAGGAATAACTAATTTTCCTTTGATCTTCAAAATGGGTGTGAGGAAGCCTAGAAATATAGTTAGAAACAAAGTTTTCATCTCCCTTTTTATCCATTATTTCAAAATCAAATTCTTGTAGCAACAGAATATATCTAATCAACATGGGGTTTATTTCTTTCTTAGAAAGAAAGTACTTGAAATCATATTGGTCAGTAAAATGATGAATCTTGATCTGAAATATACAGTCTAATCATTTCTTGACAAAACATGACACAGTGAAATTACTTTTCAGTGGTGGTATAATTATTTTGGGCCTCATCTAGAAGTATACTAGTATACTACACTAGACGTAACTTTCTATCTCTCCTATTTCAAAGGGAATCACCTACAACCACATCACATTCATCTCACATTAGGTTAGAAGGTAGTTTCCAACCCAGTGTAGTGATGATTAGTGATGTAATGAGTTTATATTTTAATATATTAAATGAATTTAAACAGATTTCATCAAAGTTGAAAGGTTCATCCTTAAAAGGCAGTGAACACAATGGTTTATTAATTTTGCAAAATTCTTTTACGAATCTCTGATTGAAACAAGTAGGCCCTAAAAAACACCTAACACATTTTACATTTTTAGGAGGTGGGAGTTTTTGAATGAATTATTCATTTAGAAGTACCAACTTATGTTCCTCTCTTTGACACATTGAGACCTAAAACTATTCCTTCCATGACCTTGAATTGACACTTTTCCAAATTAATCATAAGGTTGGTTTCAATTCATATCTTCATAACTAATTCCAAATTACCTAAACATATATCAAATGTACTATAGACAGTGTAAAATCATCCATGAATACCTCAATTATCCTCTTAATCATGTCTGAAATGATAGCCATCCTACACCTTTGAAAGTTAACTGGAGCTCCACACAACCCAGAGGGAATCCCCTTGTAGTAAAATGTCCCAAAAGGACTTGTGAATGTTATCTTCTCATGATCCTATAGAGCAACAAGAATATGGTTGTAACTAGAATACCCATCCATGAAATAGAAAAATTAATTCCAATAATCTTCTCAATCATTTGATCAAGAAAGGGAACTGGAAAATTTTCATTTATAGTGGCTACATTCTCCTTCATATAATAAATATAGACTATCCATTTTTTATGGCTAAACATACATGGATTTATTCATTGTTTTCATTTTTGACAATAGTAAAATAACCCATATTAGGGACAACCTGGACCGGGGTGACCCAATCACTATAAAATTTGGGATAAATTATACATGTATATTGAAGTTTAATTTCTTTCACTCTAATAACCTATTATATGTTCGGATTTAACCTTCTTTGACACTCTACCCCAGGCTTATGATCTGGATCCATAGAAATCTTATGTATGCAGAATGAATGAATAACACCCTTTATTTTAGATATGGTTCAACCTATGGTAGATTTAATCTTTTTAAGAAGATTAAAAAATATTTCATTTTGATTATCTTTCTACTCAGCTAAATGTATTACCAGAATAGTAGAATTATCACCCAAAATGAATATTTCAAATGAACAAGGAATTGTTTATTTTTTTAAAATGGTTGGTTCTACAATCGAAGGAAGAGGCTTGGGCCTAGGAGGTCCAATTTCATTAACATAACATTTAAATATAGTATGAAAAAATGAAAGATTTTAAATTTCTAAATCAGATTCAGACATAACAATGCTGTTTTCCAAAGTGGATAGCACAGTGTCCATATTTTACAGATTAGATTTTAACAAATTCATCAAAGTAGAGTCATCATGATGTCTCAAAATATCTCCCTAAACATCATCAAAGTTCTCATTAATGTTTGTGTTAACATAGACACAATTAATTTCACACAGAAGCACTTTTGTTTAGAAACATAGGACTCTCCAACAATATAAACTAGACAGTTTTCCATATCTAGATAATTTTCCAGATTCAGTGTTGGACAAGGTTATTTGCCCAGCCTACAAATGGTTTTTATTGTGTTGATGGTTCTCACTTTTCCTTAAAGTGACTTTGGTTGTTGTTTTCTAGTTTCTCTTTTCGGTAGGTCTGGACTTGGGTGTGGTTCCAAAGCCAACCCTCTTATGGTTCTCATTGCTTGTCTGTTATTCACTAACCCAAAAAAGTGACTTATTAGAAAAACAAGAAGTTTCAATCAGTTCACATTTCAACTTCTAAGGAATCTACCATTGAACAATTTTCATTATGTTTTGGTCCATTCACAATTTTAAATACCTGATATTCTTCTTTTTGTTATCCAATTTTAACCATATGTTGTCTTATAAACACACCAATAACAGCACCACCTGTGTCTTTGAAGGGACTACCTAAGATGATGGTAAACTATTGATCACACTCCATGTATAATATTATAATATTAGTTGGTAAAAATAGTTTCCTAAACCCATCATATAGGTCATCTATCCTACCATCATGATGACTGAATGATCTATCAGCTAACTGAAGTATGACTGTGGTGGGTTGAAGATCACCCAATCACAACTTTTGAAATAATGACTATGGGAGAAGGATAATGTTAGGACCTAAATCACACTAAAAATTAAGCTAATGGAAATTTCCTATAGTGCATGGAATGAAAAAACTACTAGGGTAATTCTGTTTAGGTGTGATTTTCTTTTGGAGTACATCACTACACTCTTCAATGAGGCTGTAGGTAGAAAATTATTCAAGAATATTTTTGTTTGAAACAATTATCTTATGTTATTATAAGTAATATAAAATTTGAATAAAATAATGAATGAATGTAATGTTTATGTGATGTTTGGAAAGGATACCAAGGATATAAAGAACTTCATCCCTGGTATTTCTTTAAGGTTTCATCATTTCAGGGGAAGGGATGGGAGGGGAAAATTTTCTCAGAACAGAAGGCATTTCCATCACCTCTTCATCAACTGTTTTTTTTTCATTATTCATTTTATTTTCAGATGAATTTTCATCATGATTTTCATGTGATAAATTTAGATTCAGATCATTTACAACAACTTTTTCATGATTTCCAGATTGGGAACATAGAATATATTTTTTTCAGATTCAAATTTTTTTTATTTTGGGACTTTTTAGTGTGTTTTTCGGCCATAGTTTGAGTATTAATCCCACATATAATGACAACCACAATGATATTTTTCTTATGATTGAGTTTATTTTTACTAGGAATCCTTCCCTTTTCCAAATATGTTAAATCTATAGCTATTTTTCCATGATGTGTTTCTATATTCTTTATTCTAACATTATTTTTCATTTTATCAGAGTCATATTTGGTTTCTTCTTTATTCATTTGATCCATGCATATTTATTATTTATAGTTCATTTTATTCAAAATTAAATCCCTCATAGAATAAATTTGGTTATCATTATCACCTTGAGTATTTGATGATTCACCCATTTGTTGATTTTGAATGTTTGTTCTTGGTTGGTTTGAGTAATTTGGGGTAGCAGATTTCTTAATAAAACCTTGATCTTTCCATGAAAAGTTTGGATGGTTCTTATAGACTGGATTTTAGTTGTTTCAAAATGGATATTTTTGGGAGGAATCCTAGGATCATAATTAAAAAAACATTTGTTTTATGGTTTTTGAGATGGAATATTAATGTTAGGAAATAATTTTTTAGTATTTCCAAACATTCCACATTATGAACATTGTTTTTATGTGATTGGTTGGTGTCCTCACATCCCAATAGATTAATAGTTTTCAAAGACTTATGGTTCATTAATGATTGAAGTTGGTTGGGGATTTCATCATGTTGATCTTGAGTTTCATTCATTGAACCAGTGTTAATATTAAAATTTAGGTTGACTCTTTTTCATCATGAATTTTTATGTTGAGGATTAAGGGTCGGGTTATTGATGAAATTTCATAGTTCTTCATCATTATTGTCATTGTAATAACCCCTAGCTGCCTAGTAAACTAGATTCTACCTAGAGGATGAAATACCTTCATAGAAGGTGTCCATGAGAAGGTGGGAAGGGATTTGATGATGGAGACACTTCCTAAGAAGGTCCCTAAATATATCTCAAGCTTCATGGAATGCTTCACCATCCTCTTTTTAAAATATACGGATTTTTGTCTATATTTTCCTTCTAATCATTAGGGATAAAATTTCATTATTAATGAGTTATAGACCTAATCCAAATTTTCAAATATATTTTCATCTAGACTAAGAAAATAATTCCTAGAATTCCATTTATGAAAATTTGGAAGGACTCTCATTCATAGAAAATTTTCAGTATGTGCTAAAAGTGGTAACTGCTACACAGTATTGTATAAGTCTCTAATAATGGTGGGAGAGTCCTCATTACAAAGAATATTGAATACAAGATGTAGTGAAATTTGAGATTGTTTCAGCTCATAATTTCGGGCTCTAGAACTAAGTCTAATGGAAGATGAATTGGGTTAAACTTGAGGGAGTTGGAACTCCGTCATCCTAGCCCTTTCATTTTCTTCAAAAATGTAATGTAGGTTATTTTTAATTTTATTAGGTATAGGAACCCTATTATCTAGATTTTCTATTTCAATTTTTTTCTTCAATATTAGAGAAGTGAGATGGTTTTATATTTCTAAGTTCATAGGCTCTAAAATAACCACATAGGTTCTTCTGCTCATGCAATGTATAAAAAAGAAGTAAATGTAGATCAACTATTCTAATAAACAAACAATTAAACTAATAATAAAAAGAGTAAAACTTGTTGAAATTCAGTGACAAAAATAACATAGTACCTCATAGAATTTAAAAAAACTATTTTTTAACAATTTGTAAAATTTTCAATTTTGTGGTGTTTTTTTAATTTTTTTAGAAAAATAATGTCTCACAAATTACCCACAAAGAACGCCAAAAACATGAAACAATCATTATTGAAGTTGTCCACAGTATAAAATTTATGTTTTCCCACAAACTATTGTCTACTGGAATGTTGGGTCAAACCCACAGGAAAGGCGTGTAACCATATTTCTTAACAAAAAACATTTAAAAACCCCTCACTATTATCAACAAAAGAGATACATTTAAAACTTTATATATATATATATATTTGTGTTTTTATATAAAGAAAAAAATAGACACAACATTTTTTGTATTTTTTATCCAAACTGTTCTTAAATTGGAAAAAGTCAAAAATCAATAAGTAACTAAGATATAAAATACTGATAGATGTATAATTAGAAAGATAAGACTAGGGAAAAATATATTCTACTGGTTTAGAGTTTTTAATTTTCACAAGAATGTTTGAAAAAAACTAACACTTAAAAATACTGAACTAATTACCGCCCCGGGAAATAATTCATTCAGGTTGAGAAATATTAGAGTTCTCCACTCCAAGATAGTTTAACTTTTATGATTTTTTATTTGAAAAGAAACAAAAATACATAATTTCCGTAATTTTTGTGTTTTAATATTGAAATAAATGTTTTGAGAAAATGTATCCATGTTTATTCTCTCCAAATGATCATGAAATTTAAAAATTAAAATCTATTGTTAGTGAGAATTTGAATGGATTCAAAATTGATCTCACCGATCAATTTTGAACACATTAAAATGACACGTGAAAACGATTTTTAACGTTTACTAGAAGAAATATGAATTACCAAAAACTAGAAGATTTAATATAATAACTTTATGATAATAAAAAAGTAATTATTTTAGAATTTAAGGAATTGAAATGAAAAAATAGCTGATAATACTCCCTTATGAACTTCAATTGTGCTGCAATGCTTCTTCCCTGATCTCCATGATGATGGCTATCCAGGATCTCCAATCTCTTCCCAAAGGATCTTCTCTACACCAATGTGAGAGAAAGTGGGAATAGTCTCTTGGAAGTTGTCCCCCTATTCCTGCACTTCTCCATAACATTGTAACTCTTGTTTCATCTGTGGCATATCACCCCGTGTATTCCACCGACTTCAATGTTCTCCACATGTGCACCACACACATGCACTTTTTACTGAACGACATGTCGTTATACCTTACCCAAGGAAACTAACTTCATGCCAGTTAGTTGGATATACTTGATTTGGTTTTGTAACACCCCAAGATTCCATGGTACGCTTCTCTTGGAATAATATATTAGATTGTGTTGTACGCAACTTCGAGTTCTAACACCCCTCGACTAATCAAACTAACTGTTATGACTAGTAATACCCAATTTTTCTAATTTTATTAATTTTATTTTTCAAAATGTACTTCATTTTTTGATAAAAAAATATTAAAATTTGTTTAGGTTGATTTTTTTGTATTTTTTGATAACTTTTATATTTTGATGAATAGTGAAAAATATTAAATATTATTTAAAACAATTTTTTAATCGAAGTAATTAATAGTGTTAAATTATATATTTTAGTTAATTTAATTTATCATTAGATTATTTTTTTATCATTTAATATATTTTAGGTCATTGGAAGAAATTTTATATTTAAATAGTATATAAATATTTATCAATCTTTTGATAGTTTTTACTTCTTAAACACCGATTTTTTGGTTTCGACAACAAGAAATAATATGAATATAATCTCTACTACTTATGTGTTTTGAATTTTAAAAACTTTATTTCATATTTAGAATCATGATATCCAAATTTTTTAAATAGTTAACTATTATTTTTAGAAATTATGAATAATTAATTCGCTAAATATTTTATTTACCATGGTTAGAGGGTAAATCCAGTAAATAAGGGTAAAAAAATAATATCATAATAATATTAAATTACCATAACACATGTCTTAACCCAATTTTATGATTCTTGTACGAACATGGGAATACGTGGGTTGATTTTGGGACCCCATGGAGCTACATGGGTGTGACAATGACATTTTATATTAAGTAACATAAAGTAATGAATAAATAAAAAAACATGTATCTTTTAGTAAATCAATTTATATATTAGGTTCAATAATTGATATATTCGACTATAAATATTCATTAGAAAGATAAAAATATTTTCTAAATCATGATATTTTATTTATAAATTTTAGACATAAAAAATATATATTAATATATGACACAATAGTGATACAGTATGTTCCTTATTAATGAATGAATCAAATAAATGATATTTTAAATATTTATATAAATCAAATTTGAAATTTTCCATGCCATAAAATAATTTTTAGGTTAATATGATATTTTAGAATTGATTAAATGTATTTTTTCAAAGTAATAAAATATTTTTGAATTTAAAAATAACCAAATACTAAATAGTGTCAAAATTGACATAAATTAGTTTTTAAAAAAAATATTTTATTATTAAATGATATAATATTCTCAAAATATATGGTTAGGAAAAAATAATTATATAATAATAAATATTTAATTATTAAACCAATTGGGGACCTATTTTCATTTTATAATATGTTTATTAACTATTTAATATAAAAATAAAAGAGGACATTGTAAAAGTTAAACTATTTAACTAAGAGTTAAATCTAAAAGATAGAGTTAATATGGCGACCTAGACATGTCTAAAACCTATTGGTTTAGAGTATTTCGACACATACCCACCTTATATTCAAAATATATGAATTTGGAGCCATTAGAAACTGAAAATAATTTTATAATAAAATAATATTTCAAACATTTCCTAAAGTTACACTCACCTCTATTATAAAAGGGTACTGCCCCTTCTCTTAATGTCACACGTCCATAGACATTTTATTTGTCCAAAACTAGCTCAAATATCCTCCCAAATACCCTCAAATCATCATAGAGGTATTATTTTGACCAGAAATTCATCCTAAGGGACCATTTTTATCAAATCAAAAGGAAGCACCCGATAAAGAGGTAATAATTTCATCGCCTCTTTCAAAGTTATCTTCTTCTTCCACTTCATCATTCTTTGTAATTTCCATATCAAAATAATAACTCTATTAACTTCTAAAAACTATGATATTATTATATATATGGTACAACCATACTCATTATTCTATATATCTTATTAATGATAATGTCACCATGCATGCGTAAGTATGATTTACCATCTCCACGCTGTGGTGTAATTTATTATTCAACACTTTGTTATTTGTATGGATATAATTATGAGTAATATATATATTAATAAGGAAAATAGAATTCTATTTTCTCTATTAAATTAATATACCATCCAACTCCATACATTTTAATCATTAAGGAAATGATATTGTTGCTCCTATGTACATACGACTTACCATATCCACGACGTGATGAGATTCATTTCCACATTAAAAATTCAAAGAAGATTATAAAAATATATGTTATTAATAATTATTTAATATATGGAATAATAAATCTACTTGAGATATATATATTTACTTACATATATCTTATTCACTTACTTTTTTTCAATATGATATAAAAATGGAAATGACGTTTATGCGTACGTATGACCTACCGTCTCCATAAACGATGTTTCCCATTTCATATATCTATATATTATACATATTTATATTCTAAATATATATGATATATAAATCATTTATTATATAATTGATTTATTTAAATTATGATATAAATGATATGATTGGGAATAACAAGTTAAAACACAAACGATAAAGAAAGAGATTATTACCTAAAATGTTAATTTAACATGGAAGTAATTACTAAATGGGTAGTATAATGTCATAAATGAATCATGTTTGATATAATAAATATAAATATGGTTCTGTTATAATTTAATAACATACTATGGTCATTATACAAAAGGTTAAACTTACCCTCGACCAAATAAAAGTGCAAGGCAATGGTTAATTTCTCAATCTCATTATTATTTGATATTTTTTATGTGTATGTACTTTATAAGACATAATTATTATCCAATTTTATGTTTCATAAAATACATTTGAAAATGATTCTTTTAAGGTAATATTTAACTAAAAAATAATTTTAAATGTTTTAAATATTTATTCTTCTAAATCATTCTCATTAATGTCTATATTTTCAAAATTTGTTTAAGGTTTATTTATATAAACATTATTGTTTTAAAATTTTAATTCCTTTAAAATTTGTAAATGTGTATTGGGACACATTGATTTAAAAATATCTTTTAAATTAATTCCTTCATAAATGTGTGAATTTTAAAATATTTTCCAAAAAGGGATATTTCTCCCAGGAAGTTTTACTTATCATTTTCAACTTTGTCAACATCATATAATGGATATTATTCTTGATTAAGGTTTATTTTTTATAATACAATTTTCCTAATTTTATTGAATGAGTTATGATATTTTTTTAATATGTATGTGATATTTTTATACCATTCATGTTTTATGGTTGATGTATTGACATTTTATATGCTAGTTTTAATAAAAACAATTATGTTATGTTTCAACATTTTCGTATGAGGAATGCAGTGGACTTACTAAGTGAAGGGTGGGGCCCGTTATAGCCCCTTGATGCATCGGTAGGTCTCATAATACAAACTAGTGTCTTGGAACAAGTTCTTGACAAAAATTTTACATGTAGTTTTGGAATGAGGTCGTGACTATATGGTATTGATATCCAGCATTACGCATTCCCTCATTATGAAAATAATTATTACATGTGATTATTCGACTAGTAGAATATCCATGTGCTTGTTTATATGGTAATTCTTGATTTATTTTCTCTATATTATGTTCATGTTTATGTTTAAAAGGATGTTGTTTTTATTACGCATCATTTCTTAAAATTTTATAGCTTCCGATAAATTATTTACCCTAACTCAGCATTTGAGATCACCCATTTCTTATGTTTTGTTTTCCCTGGATTCCAAAAGTGTATTATGTTTGATATGCATGGTTAAGCAAGGGGAATAATGGAATTGTAAACAAATTATTTTGGTTTTTTTATGTTTGAATGTCTAATGTAACGTTCATGTATGTAATCTATTTTCCAAGACTAGTAAACTGATCATCCCTTTGGGACATGATTCCTTGTAATAATGCCAATGTATTACTATAATGCACCAGCTTCGGGCTTCTGGGGTCGGGTCATTACAGTTAGTATAAGAGGAAGTTTATTACAAACCTTAGAAAATTAATTTAGAAAAACACCAATTAGAGAACATTACCCATAAATAGAATTTGAAGATTAGTATAGAAGAACTCCCTATAATTTTGGTAATGTAGAGATTTTTTTTTGTATTACAAGAAATAAATCTTTGTCTGGATATGAGTAGGAAGAGGAGGCTATGGTATAGATGTACCTAATTGTGAAAACATTGACAAGGAGTTTTAGGCGTAACTTGGGGTATCTTGGTACACGATAATAGGCCTTGTTGCACTCTTGGTTACGACACTCCCAGGGGATATGCTTAGGATAATTCATATTTTCTTTACAAACCATTATGACGGATTTATGAGTAAATACCTCATCAATGAAAACATTTTTTATGATTATGGATTATATGCATAAACAGTTCTATTTATTTTATGTATTATACATATTTGGAATTATGGATTGTGATTCATAAACTAACCTAGTATAGGACATTATTTAGAAATGGTGCCCACTGGAAGGAATGAGAACTCCAAAAGGACGCATGATACAAAGAGTAAGAAGGATCATATCATTTATGGTCTTAATCCAATATTTAAAAGGTAAATAGTCTCCTATATATTATCATCATATGAAAAAATAGTATCATTTGTTAATAAGATAAGTAAGGAATTCTATGAGCCATATATCTTTGAAGGGAAGCCAGAGAAGAAAATGATGGTAGAGAGAAAGATGGATAAATAGAGGGAGGGAAAGAAGGATTTTACCATATGTTATAACTAAGCAAAAAAATCACTTTGGTAAATTCATGAAGGGAATGAGTGTTTGTTATAAGTGTAGAGAAAATGGATACCAAGTACGTGACTGCAAGGGTAAGAAAAAGGTTTCAAATGTAAAATGCTTCATCTGCAAGGGGTTGGGACACTATGTGAATCAATGTCCAAATCATCTGAGTATGATCCAAATGATGATATTAGATTATAATAAAGTAATTATACAACCACAAATAAAGAGGAATGACTACTATTCCTATGTTTTTTATTGAAGAATTATTTCATTTGAGTGTTGTACCAACTATGTATTGGTTATATTAATTATGGAAATAAATTAGGATTGTATTGTAGTTCTATTTCATTAAGTATTTTAGATTATATGATTCCAAGAAAAGTGAATCAATTTCAAGTTAATTTTTTTAAAAAAATACATGGTTAAAGGAAAGATAAACCTTAATATGATTCTGATATTGTGGTAGTGATTTTGGAATAATATATGATTGATTTGGATAAATTATATTCTATATTCTTGACTACTTTGAAACTATTTAATTGATTATTTATTCCATTATTGTTGGAGTTTACAATATTTTTAGTTATAATGTATATATCCAGTATTCTATAAGGAATAAGGGATCATGAATGTGATCAATAAGGTTTTATTATAATTTAGGGTGTTACCGTATTTTAAAATAATACATGGTGAAAGGATTCACATGTTATTACATGGAAAAAAATATCTTCATTATGTTAATGGTCCTTACAAATTTTAGACTATGAGTTTGGACAAAAGTATTTTGGATAATTATAAAGGTTATAATTGATTATGTTTGACATTGGATAATATTTTTAAGGTTAAATCATTTATTAATATTTTCATTGTATTGTTATAAAAAGGAAGACTTGGAGGTCGGGCGACAACTCGTCACATCCAACAAGGTCGCTAGACATGTACCCACAAACGAAGGGTGACAAGGGTGGATCACCTACCAATAGACTAAGTAATGTATTGTATTGTATATTGCAGTTTTTTTAATGTTTTTATAGATGAATTATAAATTCATTTCTTTGAAATAATATACGATTAAGATAAATATAATATTTTTAAATTCTTTTATCTTTTAGAGTAAAAGATGAGTTTGTGGAAGAAATTACTTAAAGGATGGAACTCTACTTGTCATGTATATTTTGTTCTATGAAGTAATTAATTCTAAAAATTATGTAAGATATCTTATAACCAAAAACATGTTATCATAATAACTTATGTTTTGTTGAACCAATGATATTTTAAGTCATCTTAGATTATTGGCTATTAGGCCCTCAATTTTACAATTATTTTTGATCGATGGACCCAATCACTCCATATAGATATTTAAATTTTTCCTCCTATTATGTGTCTTTAATTTTTACCAATTTTCTCTTATTCGAATCTCTAATTTGCTGGTGACTTTTTTAGTTCCCTTTCCCTTTTATTAAGACTAAATTTTATTAACCATATTTCTGATGAGGGTTTTCCACAAACATATTTTCTATTTTAAACCATTTATTTTTGAAGAACAATTTCAAATTGTGGGGATGAAATTTATTGATTTAGGGGATAATGTAACATCCCAAGCCTCAATGGTATGCTTCTCTTTTAATAATACAATAGGCTCCATTGTACATAATCATCGAGTTCTAACACACCACGACTAATCAAACTATTCATTTTGAATAGTAATACCCACTTTTTGAAATTATATAAATGTTATTTTTCAAAATGGACATCATTTTTGGATTTGTTATAGAAAAATTATCTTAGGGTGAAATTTATTTATTTTTATGACAATATTCATATTCTGATGAAGAGTGAAAAATACTAAATTTTAATTAAAAACAACTTTTTTAATGGAAATAATTTATAGTGTTAAATTATAAATTTTTTTTTGAAAAATCATTAGATTATATTTTTACCAATTAAAATAAACTAGGTTATTGGAAGTATTTTTAAATTTAAATAGGTCATAAACATATGCAATTTTTTTGATAGTTTTTAGTTCTTAAAAACCTGTTTTTTGGTATCATTAACTGGAATAAATTTTAAATTTATTTTTGAAACTTCTATTTTTTGAATTTGATAAAATATATTTAATATTTGGAATTAGGAGGTTAAAATTTTTTAAATAAGTAACTATTGTTTTTAGACATTATAAATAATTACTTTGGTAAATATTTTATTTACCATGGATAAAGAGTAAATCCGGTAAATAAGGGTAAAAAAATATTATAATAATATTAAAATACCCTAACACATGTCCTAACCCTATATTATGATACATGTCCGACCATGTCCATCCTTGGGTCTATTTTGGGACCGCATGGAGCCACTTGAGTGTGACAATGAAATTTTATATTAACTAATTTAACGTAAACTCAAAAATTACCAAAGCATGTATCTTTTAGTAAACAAAATTTATAAGATTTTATATAATTGATATATTCATCAATAAATTTTCATAAGAAATATATACAGATTTACTACATTATTATATATTATTTATAAATTTTAAAACATAATATATATATATATATATATATATATGACATAATAACGTTGCAGTATTTTCCTTATTAATGATAGAATCAAATAAATGATATTATAAATATTAAAATATATATTATTTGAAAGTTTTCATGAAATCAACTAATTTTATAGGTTAATAAGACATGTTATGATTTAGTCAATTTATTTTATTCGATGTAATAAAGTTGTTATAACTTTTACAAAAACCAAATACTAAATAGTGTCAAAATTGACATAAATGTGTTTTTAAAACAAATATTATATTATTAAATTATATAATATTCTTAAAAATATATCTTTCATCCAAAATACTTATATACTAATAAATATGTCATTAATGAACAACTTTAGGTTCTTTTGGCATTGTATAGTATGTTTATTAGCCATTTCTACAAAAATACAAGAGGACAAGGTAAATGTTAAACTATTTAACTAAGAGTTAAATGTAAAAGATAGGGTTAATATGGTGAACTAACCTTTTCCAAAACCTATTGGATTACCATATTTAGACTCATACCCAACTTATCTTTAAAAGAAATTAAATTTTAGACATTATAAAACGAAAATTTATTTATAATAAAATAATATTTCCAACTTTTCCTAAAGTGTTGCTCACCTCTCTTATAAAAGGGTACTACCCCTTTCTTCAATTTCACACCTCCAAATCCATATAAATCTTCCCAAACCGATTCATATATCCTCCATACTACCATAAATTCATTATAGAGGCCTTATTTTGATTCGAAAGCCATCCTAATGACCCATTTTGATCAAATGAAAATAAAGCACCTCAAGAAGAGGTAATAATTTCATCACCTCTTCCAATGTTATCTTCTTCTTCCAATTCCTCTTTCATTGATATTTCCATACCAAAATAATAAATCCATTACCTTGAAAATAAATTAATATTATTATAAATATGGTACAAACATACTCATTATTCTATCTATCATATGAATGATAATGTCACCATGTGTCCGTACGTACGGTTTACTGTCTCCACGTCGTGGTGTAATTTGTTATTCAACACTATGTAATTTGGATAGATATAATGATGAGTAATATTTATATAAATAATAAAAAAAACATTCTAATTTCTCTATAAAATTAATATACCAACCAATTCCACTCCTTTTAATCAATTTGTAAACGATATCGGCCCTGGTGTGTACGTACTTCTTACCATCTCCATGACGCGATTAGATTCTTTTCCATGTTCACCATTCAATGATGATTATAAAAATATATATTATTAATAAGCATGTAATATATGGAATAATAATACTTTTGTATATATATATATATATATATATAAGTTTGTACTTACATATACGTTATTCACTTACTTTTGTTCAATACGATATGAAAACGTAAACAATGATTATGTGTACATAAAACCTAACATCTGTATAAACGGTGTTTTCCATTTAATATATCTATAAATAATAAATATTTATATTCTAAATATATATGATATATAAATAATTTTTAATTTCTGTAAGTATTTAAATAATTATATAAATGATAAGATCAAGAATAACAAGTTTAAACACGTACGATAAAGAAAGCGATTATTACCTAAAATGTTAATTTAACATGTAAATTATTATTAAATGGTTTGTATAAAGTCATAAATGAATCATGTATGATATAATAAATATTAATATGATTCAAGGATAAATTAATAACAATATATGGTCATTATACAGGAGGTTAAACTTACCCTCGACCAAAGGAAAGTGCAAGGTAAGTGTTAATTACACAATCACATTATTCTCTGAGATTGTTTATGTGTAAGTATTTTATGAGACATATTTATTATCCACGTCAATGTTTCATAAAATAAATTTCAAAACAATTATTTTATGGTACTATTTAAACAAAACATAATTTTAAAAGTTTTAAATATTTATTCTTCTAAATCTTTCTCATTAATGTCCATGTTTTCAAAATGGTTTTATGGATTTATTTATATGGATATGATTGTTTTAAAATGTTAATTCCATTAAAAACTATCAAAGTGGAATGTAACTAATAGATTCAAAAATATTTTTTAAATTAATTCATTATAAATGTGAATCATTTAAATGATTTCACAAAAGGGATATTTCTCTAAAAATGTTTTACTCATCATTTTCAGCAATGTCAACATCCTTTACTGGATATTATTCGTGATTAAGGTTGATATATTATAATACATTATTCCATATTGTATAGAATGAGTTATGATATATTTGACTATGGATGTGCTATTTTTATACCCTTCATGGTATATGGTTGAAGTATTGTCATTTTCTATTCTAGTTTTAAAACAAATGTTTATGTTATGTTTCAAAAATTTCATATGAGGAATGTAGTGGACTTAGTAAGTGATGAGGGGTGCCTGCTATAGCTCCTAGATGAATTGGTAGGTCTCATGAGACAATCTAGTGTCTTGTCACAAGGCCTTGACAACGATTTTATTTTTAGTTTTAGCACGAGGCCTTGAAAATGTAGGAATGATGTTCGACGTTAGGCATTCCCTCATTATGAAATTAATTATTATATGCGATTATTAGACTAGTAGAATATCAATGTGCATGTTTATATGGTAATGTTTGATTTTTTTCTCATTATTATGTTGAAATTTATGTTTAAAAGGCTGTTGTTTTTATTAAACACCCTTCCATAAAATTTTATAGATTGAACTAAATTATTTTTCATTACTGAGCATCTAAGCTCACCCATTTCTTATGTTTTATTTTCCTAGGATTCCAAGAAGTGTATTAGATTTGATATATGGGGTTAACCTAGGGGAATAATGGAATTCTTAACAGATTATTTATGTTGTGTTTTATGTTTGAATGTGTAATGTAATGTTCATTCATGTAACCTATTTTCTATGACTACTAATCCGATCAGTGCTTCAGAACATGATTCCTTGTAATAATTCCATTATATTAAAATAATGCACCGGCTCCAAGATTCTAGGGTAGGGGCGTTACTGGTTTGAAATAGATGTATGCGCCTTCTCAATGTAATTTAAGAAAAAATTGTTAAAAACATGAATAAATAATTAAATAAATTTTATTATTATATTATATTTAAAATTCTTATGAATAGGTTAATTGTTATTAATTACTCTATACCTTAGTTGATGATTAACATCTATTAAATTTTGAACGTAAATTAATTATTAATTATTAAATTTTTTATTTCAATTACCTTACAATATTATTTTGGAATGATAATATTTAATTATGTTATTTAGTTTATAATTAGATTAGAAATCGAAGATTAATATATGAAAATTCTATTAGTAAATATTATAAGAAATTAGTTATATATGTTTATTATATTTTAAAATTATATTATTATTTATTTATTTAATTTAATTTATTAATTATTTTGTTCTGTAATTAAAATTGTAATTATTTTAGTATTTTTATGTTATAATAAATAATTAAATAAATAAATATGATTTATTTAGATAATTAATTTAATAAATTATTATTAATATTTAATATTGAAAATTTTTATCAATTAGTTATTATTAGGTTTATTGTTGTTATTTTATTAGCCAAATAGTTTTAATTTAATTTAATAATATTATTATAGCTTATATTATATAATTTAATAAGTGTATTATTAGTATTAAAGTATTAATCCTAAATATATTTTGATTAGTTATTTTAAATTTTATTTATAAATTATTATTAATGATTTAGTTTTATATTTTTATAATTTAAATAGTTATTTTTGGATTTTTTTATTATATTTTTGTTTTATTTTTTTATGTCTTTATTAATCCCCCCCCATTATCTCCTTCAATGCACCACAAGAGGGATAGTTTTTGGATCTAGTTTCTTCCAACGAGGGCCTCATCTAAGGCCCCTCCTTCTTACGACATCACTTGACCGGCAACGACGACTACATGTAGTGGTCCTTTAAAACAGGTGACAATCACATCACCAGGCCACAACTACTCTTTTTCTTAGGGGACGACATGACTCCAACTTTAGTCCATGGATGTAGTAGACTTGGTTAATAATCTATAGTGGTGGTGTTACCTAGCTACAGTAAAACTCCAATCATGGTGATAACGATCAAGGAGGAAATCAGTGGTATTTTTTAACCATTATGGGCATTTCATTGGGGAAAATTTTTGAGCGACATGGATACATCTCCTTGTTATTATGTATCTTTAATACTTGAATAAAATCATGTTTATTTGTCTCCGGGTGGGATTCATTGTTCCTCATCCAAATTAAAGGCTCCTATTTTATAAATTCAAGCATCAGGTAGCCTTCATTTTAACCATTCCGTGAAGCTCTCACATCCTATTTCATTTGTCCCAATTTCAGAATGATAAAGCAAACTTATAGAGATCAAAAAATAAATCACCGTCATTACCACACCTCCTTTGACAATGTGTTCAAACCTGATGATGTTTTAGCATCAGCAGAATAAATAGTGAAGGAGGAGGTGGCATGTAGGTGTTGGGGGAAAGGGATATGGTGGATCAATGATTGCATGAGACACATATAGAAGAAGAGGTGATCTATGGGAAAAAACATAATTAGGATGTAAGACGAGGAGAATTAGTAGCAAGAAGGTATGAGAGAATAACATATCAGTTTGTTTGAAACCAATAGTAGATATCGGAGGCACCGATGGTGCCAAAGGAGGAGGGTAATACCGATGCTAATGGGATGAAGGTGAGTCAAAATTGAATAATCCGGGAATCAGGACCTTGAGTCACTAATGAAATAGGGAAGGACTGGTTCGACCAATATCAAAGGCTTATCAGTGGGTCATCTCACTCATAATGCAAAATAGATTGTGAACAATCAGCATGTGAACTACAAAAAATTGAAAAAATAAAATATTTTTTTTTCAAATTAAATAAAACAGTAATTACTAAAAAAAATTAAAAAATTAACTAATATAATAATGACTAAACTAATTATGTTATTAATCAAAAAAATTAAAACAATTAAAACAAGGATTAAAAATTTAAATAAAACAATATATTTAAAAGGGTTAAATTAATTATTTTAATTTAAATGAAACTTAAAATTGATAAAATAAATTAAAAAAACTAATAATTAAAGGTTTTGAAGTAAGGAAAATATTAATTAAATAAAATAAAATTAAATTTGGACCGAAAGGGTGTGGGTAGGATGTATCGGTTAAATGAAGAACTGAATGAAGAGAAAATTATGTGTTAGTTACTTAAAAATGGAATAGTATAAAATGAGCCACACACTCCCAATGGAGTAAAAATTGTATCTACAAACACGAAATGTTAAAAAAATGATAGTTTAAAAAACACTAAATTAATTAATTATATAGTTAAAAGTATGCATTAATATTAAAACACATTATTTTATCAAGTTAGACTTTAATCGTTATCTTATATTAATTGAAAGAATAATTAGATTAACAAAGATAAATTATTTTAATCTAAATAAATTAAAAAAATAAAATAAAATTTAAAAGTTAATTAATTTATACACAAAAAAAATTTATTAAATAATTATTTAATATTAATGTTTCATATTATTAAAAAGTTATGTAGATTAAAGTAAAAAACAAATGAATAAATAATTATATAAAAAATTAAAGTAATTTAGGTTGATTATTTTAAAGACAAAATTGTATAATTAATTAGAAAATTTAATTAATTAAAAAATTTCATTAAAAAATATGAAAGTGTGATTATTTATTAGTACATGTAAAATTAATAAATTAAATCATTAAGAATTAAATAAAAATACGTGGAAAAATATTTAAAAATAAGGCCACATCCTTAATTATTTGATTGATTAATTGAAGGAAATTTAATGAAAATTTAATTGTGGAAATTAATTAATGAAATTAAAAATGATTAATTAATTATTGGATTAATTAAAGGAAATTGAATGTGTTAAATTAATTATTGAATTAATTAATGGAATATTTGGTGAATTGGGAAATTTTTGTGATAATGTTGGAATATAGTACCACATGGGATAATCGGGGTGAGAGAATGAGATTAAAGGTAGAAGACCAAGATATCTTTTAATATTGTTTTTCAAAGGACCGTGTGAGCCTTAAAATAAGAATATCGTGTGATATTATATTTTTTCCAAGGGCAATTTGAGCATTTGTGGGAGAATACTGTGCGAGATTCTATTTTTTATCAGAGGACCATGTGAGCCTTTAGGGGGAAAGGCCATAATAAATTTCTCCTTCTTCCTATGATGCATTTATACTTTGGTTTATGTAGCTCGTTTTTGACCGTTATGGTTGTAGCGTATTGTACACATTATTGATGCCGAACTTTTTAAAATTTTAATTTATTTGATAAATTCTATATGAATTATGATAATGGATTGTAAGATGAACATTAATTTTTTTATATTTCTTAGGGATAGATCAGACTCCGGGACGTGCCGAAGTTAGAATTGTGGTTTAGGTTTCCATAGGAATCTGAGTGTTTATGCGGTTAAATAAAGGAAAATTGAATAAATTTTTTGTTTACATTATGTAACACCCTGAGATTTTATGAGATATATTATTTTTTTCATATCTTCTATTGTACGCTACACCAAGATTACCTTGCGCTATACGCAACACCGTATTAGCTTGTATTATACGCAACACTATTCATTGGTCATGTTACACACAATTTCAAGTTCGTTTGATAATAGTTATTTTACGCAACATTGAGTGTATATATATACATATATTAATTGTATAAATGAAATATCATTGGATTCTATTATATGAAACAACGAAGGAGTCTTTCACAATACGCAACCTTGACTTGTCTTTCATTACATGCAATCACATCCTTCCTCGACAGTGTTTGTTGTACGCAATACCAAGTTTCACTAAACAATGATATGTTATATAAACTAGCCATTATGAATAGTAATACCCAATTTTTGAAATTTTATTTTTCAAAATGGACTTCATTTTTGGATTCGGAATATCAAAATTATCAAAGGGTGAATTTTTGGTATTTTTCTGAAAACTTTCAATTTTTGTTGAATAGAGAAAACAATGGGATACTATTTAAAAAACCGACTTTTTATATAAATAATTGTTTATTTTATTCAAATGATTTTTGGTCAAAATTGATATATAATACCTATATATGTTGAATGTAATTCATTGGAGTCATTTTATAATAATTTTCGACATATAAAAATTTTATTGAACATTTCACAGTCTTTTACCCACCTCCTAGGAGAGTTTAAAAATTTACATAAAACTTAATTTTACCACTTCTGTGAGTGGAATTTCAAAAATCCGAGAGACTCGGTTAATATCAAGGAGTAAAATGTGGTTCAATGAGATAAAAATAATTTTCTGTGAATAGTAACTTTTTACTTTTATTTACCACGATTAAAAGTACACAGGATAATTAAGGGTAAAAATGATATTATTATTACCCTAACACATGTACTAATTATATTGGATAAGTGTAATTCGACTAAAAACAACCTTAGGGATAAAATATTACCATTTAGGTCCAGTTGGATTAGATTAAGACATTTATTATAATTTTATTTAATGAACATTAAAATAGTTAAAATCAAAGATTAATAACTAAAAAATTTTAATATAGGGTTATAAATAAGATAAATTCGACTATAAATTTTCATTAGAAAGCTAAAAATATTTCCTACATAATGGTATTTTATTTATAATTTTTATACATTAAATAGGTTAATTTATTTATGACACAATGATGGTACAATAATAACCTTATTAATGAAATATTAACAGAATTGATGTTATAAATACCAAAATAAATGTAATTTTATACTTTTTAGGAATTACACTACTTTTCTAGGTTAATTTTACATTTTATTATTGATTTAATTATATTTTTTTGAACTAATCATGCTATAATGATTTTCAGAAAAATCATGTACCAAATTGTGTCAAAAATGACATAAAATAGTTATTTAAAAAAATATTATATTACTAATTGTTATTTCATTCCTAAAAATCTAAGGATCCTCCAAATGACTTAGATAAGGATATATATATTAATATTGAACCACTAGGGATTTTTTGGATTTTTACAGTAAGTTAACTAGCCATATATTGTAAGAAAACAAAAAGACATGGTAAAAGTTAAATTATTTAACTTAGAGTTAAATCTAAATGATATGGAGAAAATAGTAACCTAAACTTGTCTAAAACCTATTGGTTGAGAGGATTTAAACCCATCACCGCCTTTGCTTTGAAATAAATCAATTTGGAGCTATTAAATACTGAATATGACTTAATTATAAAATAATATTTTATGGTTTCCTAAGGTGCCCATCACCTCCCTTATAAAAAGGGCACCCCTTCCCTCTTCTCTTCACACCCTTTTGAGCCTTGAATATTGGATGAACCCTGACAATTCCTCTTCTAAACCTCTATAGTTATATCATAGAGGTTCTGGTATTCTCAAAAGACAATCTCTAGTTCCCTATGAATAATTTTATAGGAGGTACGTCTTGGAAGCGGTAATCTCTTCTACCGATTCATTCATGTTTTCTTTCTTCTTCAACATCTTCTTCTTTAGTTGTTTAATTATAAAGTAATAACATCAGTATCACTAAGACACTGATATGTTATTATAAATATGAAACAACCCCATTTCACCTTCTATCCATCCTATGGAAAATGGAATCACCACGCATGCGTACGTACGGAATACCGTCTCCACGGCGTGGTTTAATCAGTTTTTCCACCTCCACCTTATTTGGATGGGTATAATGGTGTAAATAATAACTATATATGGTTATTATAACATCATAGTGATTCTGAGGTATTATATCATCCACTCTAATTCCATTCAATAATTATGGGAACTATATCGTCGCTCTTTCGTACGTTCGGATTACCATCTCCATGACACGATGAGATTCATTCTCCATGTTAACCATTCAAGAATGATTATAAAGTATATATAATGAATATTAATGAAATATATGACATAATGAAGCTACTGAATTTATGTAAATAAATATATATATATGTCATCTACTTACTTCCATTCATGTCGATAAGGAAAGGAAAACAACGTTCATGCGTACGTACGACCTACTGTCTCCATGAATGGTGTATTAAAACGATTTTACCCAAAACCCAACTTTAACATGGAATTTAAAAAATAACGGGTAATATAAAGTTATAAGTTAACAATATATGATATAATAACAATGAATATGATTCTGTAATAAGTAAATGAAATTATTTAAATCATTATACAGGAGGTTCAGATACATACGAAGCATATCAGACCTAAGGTAAGGGATAATTTTTCCAATCTCATTTTTATCTGAGATTGTTTATTCATAAGTATTTACTAGGGTTATATTTATCATCCATGTCCATATTTTATCAAAATGTTTTCATATATTGTTTAATATTCTTACATATATTTTTAAATTAATTTTTACCACTTTTTGACTTTTACTACGATGAATGGAAGGAATCTTTCTTTTGTTTACCATATGATGTACTTCTTGACTTTTCTGAAAAAAGTACGTGGAGAACATGAAAGGATTTTTACAGTTTTCATAATGCCTTATTTTCATGAAGCTTACACTACAATATTACATGACCATTTTTGAAAAAATCTTTTTCATTAAAAATTTCATGGCATTTTGTGAAATGATTTTGATGATGAAAGGATATTTTCCTCAAGAATTCATTTGAAGTGTTTTATCAAAACCATTTTCCATATAAGATGACATTATATCATATGTGTATTTTTCATGTATAATTTCTCTATGATTTACAAGGTTTCATTTTTCTTTTGATGAAATGATATACATTTTATTGTATGGATTATGTTATGATGAGATGATGTTTTTGAAACCCATTTTATACTTTGGGTAATGATGAATGATTTATGATCATGTTGTGGAACAAGTAAGAATGATTTAATTATAAGATGGGTGGGACCTATATCTCCCTCCAATGAATTGGGTAAATATTTATATCTAATGAGAAAGACATGGCTGGATTGGTAACTTAATCTGTTTTAGTGATACAAGACTAGAACGAGGAATGAAATCGATTCCAAAAGGGACATTGTCCACTAAGATGGTATTGACAGCAATTCCTTGGCTACTATGGAAATAATATCATGTGATTAATGTTTTTCCACAAATAAAAGTTTTATTTCCAAGCTATTTTACCATTATTGATGTTCCATTATGATCTATGCCTTATGTACTGCCATGTTTTATGTCATTGCTCAAGATTTCGATGTTTAAATATTATGTTCATGTTTTTATGTTCAAAACTATATGGTTTGTTTTATTTTCTCCATGATTACCCTTACAGAGAATTTTAGATCACCCTTTATATGTTTTCTTTTCCCCAATATATAAATAATGGTTTTAGGTAAGAAAAAAATGGGGAAGTTCTGTATGGGAGATGTTGAAGATCATTCACCATGATTAGAAGATTATGTTCTGAGATTCCGAAGAAACTAAACTATTACAGTCCTTCGGTGATTCTTTTTGTTATGTATTATGTATTGAGAAAAATTAATCTAATGTCCATGTACGTCATGCTTTGGGTCTCTACAGTTGGTATCAGAGGAATGGTTTACTTAACCTTTGGAAACTAGGATGCGAACACTTTAGTGAAATGCCCCGAGATATTTCTAAGGAATGTCTAGGTATCTCCCTAAGGTTAAGTATACGTATAGGTTAGAGTCCTAGAATTATGTTGATGATCATGAATAACCTATGGTGAACTTAAGGTTTCATGGATTAAATAATTTTGGATAAGTTAGACATCCCATAAGTTACTTTTTATGATTAGGTGGTTCCTCATTATTTTAACTGTTTCTTACACTATGGTTTCTGGTCATAATCAATGGAGGGAACGACAAGGAATTCAGTTAACATTGATTCCAATGGAAAAAATGGTGACTATGATCAACGAAATTTTTTAACACCTAGAGAGAAAGATATTTTGATTATGCTGAATCAGTCATCTCGATTGATGATTAACAAGGTGAACAATAGTCGTATTCCTAAGTCATCAAATAAGATGAAGATGGAATTTTATGCATTTTCGCACGGCGAGGAGGATAGATAAAGGAAGATTGAGATTTCTAAAGAAGGAAATAATAACCTTGACGAATACCTCAAATTGAGGGGAATATGTTATCTATGTAGACAAAAGGGTCATAGAGTGACAGACTGTTATAGAGTCCAATGTCTTATCTCTAGAGAACATGGGCATTATCCAACCCAATTCCATGACCTAAGAAGTTACTTATAAATAGTGGAATGAACTATTCCATGCCAATCATTGAAGTGGATGGACATAAGGGCTTCTGTATTGTAATTCAAGAATATGTTGTTGAGGTACATTTATAGTATGTTGAAATATCTATGTATTGGTCCATTGTGGTTTTCTATAAGAATATGGTACCGGTAACAATGAAAAGTGATTGAAATATTTTTGGAAAGAAGATGATATGCGCATAATGAAGGGATAAAGGGAAAATGAAATGATCTCATGACTGATATCATTGTTTGATTATATATAAATATTGGGATTTTGGAATGTGGAAATAATTAACTTTGGACAGTATTCATGTTTTCGCTATATTTCAATAAGTATTCATTTTTAAAGAGAATACATGATTAAGGTATTCACATGTTTGGAGTGTGACCAAAAAGATATATCGAATGATATATGGGGGATAAATGATGGTATTCACATGCTCTGTAGATGAATTTTATAGTAATTTTTTCCTTTATACTATGATCTTGGACAGATGTATTTTAGATAAGCCTAAATATTAGAATGGATTATGTTGGACATAAGTTAGTATTATTTAAGGAGAGAACTATTTTGATATTTTGGATGGGATGTTATAATAATGTAGTTTTATAAAAAGGACAACCTGTAGGATGGGAGACAACCCATCGAATTGGGCAAGGCTGTGGGAATTGAACCCACAATCGAAGTGTGACATGCCTTTATCGCCTACCACTGGCCTACAAGAAGTCCATGGTTAGTAGAAACTAGTTTTATTTTAAGTGGTATGATAGATGAAGTATAAGTCCATTTTTGGAATCATATACGTTTAACCTCACCATAGATGGACTTATGTATATTTTATAACTTTTTCTAACCTTTTGTTTGAGACAGATGGAATGACCCATCATTCTATCACATGATCTGCTAACACTTTGTGAAAGACAAATTCAACTTCATTTCTTTATGAGATAAAGTGCAAATTGTTCAAGGAATGACCAACGGTGAGATTTTTCCGAACTCAAGTAAGTATTTCTTTTAATTAAAAAAATTATTCAACATTTGGGAAATAATATTGAAAACCAAAAATGTTTTTCTAGTGCCCTTATTTCAAATGAATCATATGATACCTTTGATCATCACAAATTTATGGCATTGTGATTGTTGGATTTTTCATAGCCATGTCCTCTACCACTCTTCATTAGAAGTTGATGGTTATATTTCTCTTCCATATCCATATTTTCACCTATGTTCTTTTATGTGGGAACCCATGTGACGAGTAACTTTGGGTATCTGTTTTGTTTCTAACGTTCATTTTTAAAAGTAATTTTTAGTATTCCTTTTTTCGATTTGGGTTTCTATGAAAGAAACTCTCAAGTAATAAACCATTTATAACCCCGATGAATTTTGAGGGAGAAATTAATTTTAAGGGGGGTAGAATGTAACACCATTAGATTTTATGAGATATATATTTTTTCATATCTTCTGTTGTACGCTACACCAAGATTACCTTGGGCTATATGAAACACCGTATTAGCTTGCAGTATACACAACACATTTCATGGATCATGTTACACACAATTTCAAGTTCATTTGATATTAGCTATTCTACACAACATTGATTGTATATATATATATATTCAATATAAAAATGAAATGTTTTAGGATTCGGTTACAAGAAACAATGAAGGAGTCTTTTACAACATGCAACCTTGACTTGGCATGCATTACACGTAATCACAACCTTCCTCGATAACATGTGTTGTACGCAATACCAAGTTTCACTAAAAAATGTTATGTCATATAAACTGGCCATTATGAATAGTAATACTCACTTTATGAAATTTTATTTTTCAAAATGGAATTCATTTTTGGATTCAGAATATCGAAATTAGCATAGGGTGAAATTTTGTTATTTTTCTGAAAACCTTCAATTTTATATGAAGAGTGAAAACACTGGGTTACTATTTAAAAAAACACACTTTTTATATAAATAATTATTTATTTTATTTAAATTTATTTTAGGTAAATATTGATACATACTACTTATATAATTTCAATGTAATTCATTGGACTCATTTTATAATAATTTTAGACATATAAAATGTTTATTGAATTTTTCACCGTCTTTTACCCACCTCCTAGGAGAGTTTGAAATTTTACATAAAACTTAATTTTACCGCTTCTGTGAGTGGAATATCAAAACAATTAGAGGCACGGTTAATATCAAGGAGTAAAATGTGGTCCATAAGATAATTGTTTTTGGTGAATACTAACTTTTTTACGTTTATTTACCCAAATTAAAACTAAATAGGGTAATTAAGGGTAAAAATTATATTATTATTACCCTAAAAAATGTCCTAATTATATTGGATAAGTGTAATTCGACCAAAAACAACCTTATGGATAAAATATTACCCTTTAGGTCTACTTGTATTAGATTAGGAAATTTATTATTATATTATTTAAAGAAGAATTAAAATAGTAAAAATCAATGTTTAAAAACTAAAACATTTTAATATAGGATTATATATAAGATAAATTTGACTATAAATATTAATTGAAAGCTAAAAATATCTCCTACATAATTTTATTTTATTTATAATTTTTAGACATTAAATAATTTAATTTATTTATGACACAATGATGATGTAGTAATTACCTTATTAATGAAATATTAACATAATTGATGTTATAAAAACCCAAATAAATGTTATTTTAGACTTTTTATGAATTAAATTAATTTTATAGGTTAATATTACATGTTAGTATTTATTTAATTATCTTTTTTCGAACAAATCATGATGTTATGATTTTCACAAAAAACAAGTACCAAATAGTGTCAAAATTGACATAAAATAGTTTTTAAAACAAATATTATATTATTAATTTTTATTTTATTCCAAAAAATGTAAGGTTCATCCAAATGACTTAGATAGGGATATATATATTAATAATGAATCACTTGGGGTTCGTTTGGCTTCATATATTATGTTTCATAACCATATTGTGTAAGAAAACAAAAAGACACGGTAAAAGTTAAATTATTTAACTTAGAGTTAAATTTAAATGATAAGGATACAATAGAAGCCTAAATGTTTCTAAAACCTATTTCTTGAGAGGCTATAGACCCATCCCACACAAATATTCGAAATAAATCAATTTGGAGCTTTTAAAAACTGAACATGACTTTATTATAAAATAATATTTTATGTTTTCCTAAGGTGCCCCTCTCCTCCCTTATAAAAAGGGCACCCCTTCCCTCTTCTCTTCACACCCTTTTGAGCCCTGAATCTCGGCCAAACCCTGCCAATTAATATTCTAAACCTCTATTTTTATATCATAGAGGTTCTGGTCTTCTCAAAAGAACAACTCTAGTGCCCTATGAATAAGTTTAAAGGAGGTGCATCGAGGAAGAGGTAATCTCTTCTACCGATTCTTTCAAGTATTATTTCTTCTCCAACTTCTTCTTCATTAGTTTCTCCATTATAAAGTAATAACATAAGTATATATAATATACTTATATGTTATTATAAATATTAATCAACCCCATCTCACATTCTATCCATTCTAGGAAAAAAAAACATCGCGTGTGCGTACGTAAGGAATACTGTCTCCACGCCATGCTGTATTCAGTTTTTCCACCACCACCTTACTTGGATGGGTATAATTGTGTAAATAATAACTATATATGGTTATTGTAACATCATAAAAATTCTGAGGTATTATATCATCCACTCCAGCTGCATTCAACAATTATGGGAACGATATCATTGCTCGTGCGTACGTACGGATTACCGTCTCCACGACGCGATGAGATTCATTATCCATGTTAACCATTCAAGAATGATTATAAAGTATATATAATGAATATTAATGAAATATATGACATAATGAAGTTAATTAATTTATTTATATATATATGTCATCTACTTACTTCCATTCAAGTCAATAACGAAATGAAAACAACGTTCATGCGTACGTACAACCTACCGTCTCCATGAATAGTGTATTTAATTTCATTCATCTATCTATTATATTTATATACTTATTATATATGATATATAAATCATGATTTACATTTTTTAAGTAAGTAAATCATTATATAAGGAATAATAATATCAATAACAACAAGTCAAAACAAGTATGAAAAATAAAACAATTTTACACAAAACGCTGCTTTAACATGAAATTTACAAAAGAACAGGTAATATAAAGTCATAAGTGAACCATATATGATATAATAACGAAGAATATGATTCTATAATAAGTAAATAAAATTATTTAAATCATTATATAGGAGGTTAGGTTACGTACGAATCATATCGGACATAAGGTAAGGGATAATTATTCCAATCTCATTCTTATCCGAGATTTTTTATTCGTAAGTATTTACTGCGGTTATATTTATCAACCATGTCAATGTTTTATATTAATAAATATATTTTTATAGTAATTTTAACCCACTTTTTAATTTTTCTATGTTGAATGGAAGGAATCTGTCTTTTTCTTACCATACGATGTAATTTTTGACTTTTCAGCCAAAAGTATGAGGAAAACATGAACGGATTTTTACGATTTTCCAAATGCCTTATTTTCACGAAGCTTACTATAAAATATTTCATGACTATTTTCAACCAAATCCTTTTCATTTAAACTTTAATGGCATTTTGTGAAAAGAAAATTATTTTGAATAAGAAAGGATATTTTCTTCAAGAATTCATTTTAGGTGTTCTATCAAAACCATTTTCCATATAAGATGGAATTATTTAATATGTGTATGTTTCAAGTATAATTTATCTATGATTTGCATGGTTTTAATTTTCTTATGATGAAATGATATCCATTTTGTTTTGTATGGATGATGTTATGATGGGATGATATTTTTGAAACCCATTTTATATTTGGATAATGAGGAATGATTTGTGATCATGTTGTGGCACACATAGGAATGATTTCATTATGAGATGGGTGGGACCTATATCTCCATCCAATTAATTGGGAAATGATTTATATCTCATGATATAGACATGGCTGGAATGGTAAGTTAATCTGGTTCAGTGATACCGGACTGGAACGGGGAGTGAACTTGATTCAGAAATGGACTTTTTCCACTAAGATGGCCTTGGCAGCAATGCCTTGGCTACTATGGAAATCATAACATGTCTTTAATGATTTTCCACATTTAAAAGTTTTATTTACAATCTATTTCATCATGTTTTATGTTCGACTATGATCTATTCCTTACGTACAACAATGTTTTATATCATTGCTCAAGATTTTGATGTTTAAACATTATGTTCATGTTTTTATGTTCAAATGTATATGGTTTGTTTTATTTTATCCATGCATACCCTTATTGAGAATTTGATCTCACCATTTATATGTTTTATTTTCCCCATGATATAAAGAGAGGTTTTAGGTAAGAAAAAAAATTGGGAAGATCTCTATGGGATATGTTAAAGATCTTTCACCACGATTAGAAGATTATGTTCCGAGTTTTTGAAGACACTAAACTATTACAGTCTTTTGGTGTTTTTTTTGTTATGTATCAATTATTCTGAAAAATTATTGTAATTTACATGTACCTCAAGCTTTGGGTCTCTACACTTTATACTTTTTTTTATTCTTTGTTCAAATACATAAACTGTCATTTTCTTGATTTGATTTAGACACCATTAGTTGTGGCCTACTGGGTTCTACTCACACCCTACATAGGCTTCCTGATTGGTACCCAAATAAGCTTTCTTTATTCTGGATAGGTTAAGGTGAGATTACCCATATTAGATTGATTATTTGGGGATGGATTATGGATGAGGGATCCAAATGTGGTTTGGGAACCTCTTGGGAGTCATCGGTGCCATTCTCTTGGGTTTTTCATTTTAGGCACAATACAGGTACATAACATGACACATTTTCTTCTTAGTTTAATATTTCTTTCATGATTTTATTGTTATGAGTTTCTGGTAACGATTATGATTATATATAATATTCATCTATTGTTTTATTATTTTTGTCGGTGTATTACTTGAATAAAAGAAAAAAGAGGGTATAGTCACCTCATGATCGACATTAGACCATCATTGTTAGTCTAAAACCCCTAGAATATGAGGACATTCACCTAACATCATCTGGAGGCCTAGCTTAGGGCACCAGTGAGTGGAACATGAGCCAGGATGTTACACACTTTTTTGGAAATGAAAAGGGTTTTATGTGGGGAGGGTTTTATAACCCAGGTTTTTCTCAATCATTAATTTACTGTATTAGGATTTTTTTGAGTCTTGTGACCTAGCTAGGTGTAATATACTAAATTTACCCTAGTAGTGGTCTAAAAAATATTCTAATGGTTTTGTTAATTATAGGGTATAATGTTTACCAAAAAACTAGAAAACCCCTAAATTATAGGCACACAGGGCCATCAATTATAATATATTAAGTATAATATAATATTATTTTTATTAAATAAATATTAAAAAATATGAATTTCCATCAAAATAGTGTTTCATGTGTGAATTACGACACTATGGTTGTGTTCAAAAAATGGGGTTTATAGCTATGTTTCCATAACTATTTTATTTATTAGCATACTGTAGTTTTGGCCATGGTAGAATAAATAATTTAACTAAATAAGAAATTACAATTAAATATATATTGATTTACGAGGGATTAATTCAATTTTCTTATATAATATATATATTTGAACATATTTATCAACAATTTTTAGGGATATGAACATGAATTATTATATTTGATAGGGAAAATAGAATGTTTATTTTAGGAGGAGTTGAACAACTCCTCATTGGGACATATAATGACATTGTACATGAATGAAAACATTTTCAATGAGAGAAAATTTTTTTTATATAGGGATTTTATTTTTACGTTAATCCCTTGCTTTCAATTTTCATATTGATATTGATTGATTAAATTCATGTTTTTAGTGAATGATGTTGGGTGATTATACTTTTATTTAATCAAACCCCCACCATGATTATCAAATTCCCCATTCATAGATCCTAAATTCTTATAACATAAACATTCCATTTTAGAGATATATAAAACCCCTTACATTTTTATTATATTATGTGAAT
The DNA here is from genome assembly GCA_963277665.1 of Viscum album. Classification (NCBI taxonomy): domain Eukaryota; kingdom Viridiplantae; phylum Streptophyta; class Magnoliopsida; order Santalales; family Viscaceae; genus Viscum; species Viscum album. The sequence goes on along the minus strand of OY728119.1, from coordinate 1,643,283,334 downwards.
TCATTAACATAATGATGAAGAAAAAGGATGTGGTCTTCTCTATCTCTACCCTCAGTCTTCTCTTTTGTCTCTTATCCATTATTTCACTTGTCTCTTCTTACGTGGATTATGGAATGGTGGGGTTCAATCCTTAGCACAATTATCTCCCAAAGTGCTCTCTCGAGCACATTTGTTTCCTTCTTCCTTGGATTTCTCCCCAACACTGGAGTGGTCTTCCAACCTCCTTCATCCTAATGAGTTCTATGTAGATTTCTCATTCCTTATTCATAAGTATTCATCCCTCAATGACCTTTCCTTTTCCTAGGGTTTAATTCCCTTATAGAGTATTTATCTTGTGTTTAGGGTTTCATCCTTGTTTTCATTTTGGGTTTCAGTGTTGTGTTCTTTTAGGGTTTCATCCTATTTTATTTTTCTTCTTCCATGGAAATTATGAGTTGTGGATATATTGATGTTACAAATTTTTTAGGCGGAGGTGGTCTACGTTTTTCTAGTTAATGTTCATTGTAGATACCTTTTGATGAGTGTTTCTGAGATTACTCGGACAAAACATGCTTTTGAGGTTTCTCCCAATCGTACACCTCTTAGGCCTTTGAGTCCATCACGATATTCTTGGACAGTTGGGTCTGTTGGATTTCAAGAGGCATTAGGTTTGGTTGTGCATTGTGGTGGGGGGTTCCAAGTGTCCCAACCAGAGTTTAGGAAATAGAGGGTATCTGTCTCATTCGGCATTTTCAGCGATGATCATATACCTCTGTAAAGGATCCTCTCTACTATTACTTTGCTCTGAATTTGTGTACCATCTCTCCACTCTAGATTAGTTTAGTCAGGTGGTGTTCACCAGATCTTTGGGAGGTTTTATTTGAGTGTATATTATTATTACAAGAGTCATTATCCTCACTCGATGGTGTTTGAACACCAATGATTTTGGAGGTTTTAGTTTGGTGTTGACGAATGCATGGTTGTGGGGGATGATGATGGTGATGAAAATGTTTGGTTTAGGTAGTGGATATCAGAGAGATGCTTTAGATGATGGGTAGATGATGGTGACCTTAGTGTTGGGATAACATGTTGTTGGTGATGGTGATTTTCCAGTGAGGTGATGATGGTAGTGATGTGGTCCTTTATGGTGGTCTCTCATGCAGCGTAATTTCCTTCATCAGGTCATGATATTTTTTGGATTTTCTGTGATGATTGTATCTTTTTTAATTTTGAAGCAGGAAGTCTTGGAGAGGTAAATGGATATGTCTTTTTTTAATTTGAACTCTTTATGATTGTTTTTAATGGGTGTGATTTATTGATGGGATATGTTCTGTAGGATCCCACTTACCCTTATAGTGTATTTTTAATAAAATAAAAAAATGGATTCCAGTGATGATGGAAGGGAGGTAGAGAGTATGGTAGCTCAGGTGATTAGGTTCATGGAGAGGGTTGTATTGATAGAGTATGGAGATAACTCACCCATTCATGGTGTGATATGGGAGGTTAAAATAACTACTCCATCCTATTAAATGGAAATGATATGGTTGTGGCTTTTCTTCCATGATAGAAAGAGGTGGTCGAATACAATCAAATTTTTAATTTATAGAATGAAGGATAGACATAATCATAGATAGTGTTACATGAAGGGGGGATGACTACTATCCTGGATGATGTTCCTTTGAGAAGGAGACCATCTCCAGATACTATACTCAATGTAGGTTCCACCTGACTAGGTTCCCTGGAATGATCACTACTTCTGGAGAATATCCAAATATACTAGGATAAATAGTATTTTATCTGGACTATGTTGGATGATGCGAAAAACCTTAATTCTTAAACTTTGTGGTTTACCAACACATTCCTAGGTGGATAACCCTAATCATTAATCAAAAAGGCAAGACATGACAGGTTTTCCCGATCTATCCTAGTTGTCACTATGTTATGTGTGATCCCCCATCCCATGATGAATAATACAAATGTTTATATATACATAGGCTATATGGAAATTTTGGGGGATTAAAACCTGATTATTACAACACGGGGTTCCACATGGAACATTTGGGAGAAGCCACATGGGATTGGATTCACGTTTGTTGTATCATTTGAAGGTATCATTATAATATGAATGTTTCTGAGAAATAAGTATCATATACTCATCATTTTTGAACATATATTTTGATGGTGAATTCCATTTTTTGATTTGAGTCATTTTCAAAATTAAGATATGAATACATTATATTTTAATATATTGGACTAATAACGGGGTTCTGGTATGAATGTCTGAGTGTTATTAGGGGTGATACTCCCATAGTTTTATGTTTATATAAAGGGATGTTAACCCACTATCTTTAGATATGATCATTCTACACAAATAAAGTCTAGGTGTGGTAACCTATGCCTATCAATCTGATTGTTTTGGTATCCACCTCAAAAAACTGGAGTGAGATCCTCATACTATAGTTGTGGTATTGCCCAATGTCAAATATCTTAACTAAGGAACCAGATCATACAGTAGAGTATGTATCTCCATCTCATATCTGTGGTGGGGGATCCAATGATACATGTCATTTCTTGTTAAATAGATTTAATGGAAAATGCAGTTCAGAAACATGATCAATGCTATGATATTGATAGTTCATACTGCATGAACTGTGACTCTTGATACCATGAGCCAATAGTTATATTAAATTCTTATTAAAAGTATAAGAGTTTACACGGGATCTAATAGATCAGTAATCAACGAAGATGGGATATATATATATAAATTATGTTTCAAGACATAGGTTTCACCGTGAACACATTGTAAGAAAATTATTATCCACTTCATCATATCAATGAAAATCATCCAAAATAATCCTCTATATTTCATGGGGAATAGTAAACAAAAAAGTTATTCTCAGATTCATAGTAACGGTATAATACAAATAGAATCTACAATAATATAACCATGGCATATGTTATACAGAACATGAAAATAAACAAATGTATATATAATATTTTAAAACTAATTGAATTTTACATGAATGAAAATAAATTAAAAGACGGATAATAATAATAATTGATCTCATTATGATGGAATTCATAATATCATACACCAGAACATGTCATCAAAGAATATTCAATGAAACCAGACTGATATGGGGAGATGTATATACTAAAACCAATTTTATTTCTAATGATACATTTCAATTCATTGAGGGGATATATAATTCTAGGACCCATCGATCACCTTTTTACATCCAATGAATTCACCCTAAGAGTAAAAAAGATATTTTCTACCACTCCCTAAGAAAACTATGGAGGAATAAAAACATGGGTATATATATAATGAGAAAAAAGGAAACCAAATATATCCTCATTTAATGTAATATTATGTATTTCTAGGTGAATAATCTTAATTAACTTAGATATTATTTGTTATCATTAAAGGAATATGAAATATCATTATCAATGAAATGTCATTGAAAGGGTAATTTCATTGTCCTAGGTGACCCATGGAAATATTTAATTGGGATTAATAGTTTACATTAGAAGATTATGATGGTACGGTAATAAATTTTGAGCATAATGATTAATATTTAAGGGGATAATTTTCCAAAAAATATCCTATACAAGTTTCTACATTGGTGTGTATACTTATTCTCACACATCATGAATAAACATAATGAATGATTCAATTCTCAACCAACCCTTTAAGGATAATTATTCCTAGGTTCATTTATACCACAACCACAACCCCATCCAATTTTAATTTTTTGGTTACGGATGTATTTGTTTTAAAACTACATACACTTTTACATTACCAAAACAGATGAGGGGGTTTTCACCATGAAAAGATCACGTTTTACCATGGTTTTATTTACTATTGAATAAAAATAATATTAGGGATGGATAAAAATAAATATATATAAATACGATGAAATTCCTGTGTAATATGGTAAACTTCTTCCATGTAAATATATAAAACACACAAAAGAATATAATTCATGGATATAGTATGCATCTTGAAAAATGAAAATTATAATGGGAAAACCCAAATATAGATTAGATAACCTTTAAATCCCAACATATTAAAATAAAGGGATTCCATATTTTCTTAAAATAGCATGAATAAAAGTAATTTCATGATATTAATTCACAAATAGATAATAAATACACAATATAAATTTAATTATATGGATAATAAAAAACATGTCTCTGAAAGAGGAATTTGAGATAGAAACCCTTTAATTTATTTCTAATATTCCACGCACATACATTAACCTCCAGAATCAAAAACATAATTATCTTAATTACCTTATTAGTGACCTTAATCATACTCATTTTTAATTATAATCATCACATATATAAATCCTCTGTGTTAATGATATTTATTTTTCCTACTTTCCCATATTGTGTGATTATAGTTTTCCAATCTATACCTATTTTGTAAAATAAGTGTTGTTATTTATTCATATGAAAATTTCATCATTACCAGATAATATAAATTACTGGAATATATAACTGGTATTTATTTATAATTTTATGATCTCATTACATTAGTTTTTTTATTATGCATGAAAGTTGAATCGATGTACGCTTATTTTTTAAAATTTTTGATTGAAGATGATATTTCAATAATTAGTTAAAAAAATAATGTAATGATTAAAAAATATTAACAAATTAATATTTTATTATTACATTATAATAAGACTAGTATTTACATTCTTATATTCATCAATTATATAGTTTTATCAAGTTGTTTAGTTTTGTTGTAAAACCAACATAGATATGAACATACTATAATTAATGGAAAATTAAGATTATGAAAGTTTCTTTATTTAGACATAAAATAATTGTTAATAATTTTCTTATTTTGATATTTTTAACTTTATGATTCATATTTAAATTGGATTTAATAAAAAAAAATTAGTTTAAAATTGAGATACATCGCTTCATGGTGGTAGTAGTTCTCAAAACATAAGATTATCATATTTCTTTTTCAATGAAAGAAAGGGAATTGAGTAAAATGGTAATTATAAATTTGATAATAATATATATATTATATATATCTTATTTATTCCTCAATATCATCCTTAAAACAAAAAATTAGAGGTATTACCAAAAAAACATAAGACGTCATTTCCCAGAGCTAGTAGTTTACACACACACACTAAAAAATATTGTTTTTTAATGGATGGAAAGAAATAAATAATCATGTTTATATTGATATTTTAAAAAATAATTATAAAAATTCTACTAATTTAGATATATTGTTATGGATATAGTAGGTTTGAATGAGGATTCATAAGAATAAAATTTTAAGATTAAGGTAATACATACGTTGTGATATTGAGTTTTCCCTCAGAAATATCCATAGAAATAGAACCCTAATGATAACTATTGTTTATTATGAGACTAAAAAAAGAGAGATAATGTTATTAAGGGAAAAAAAATTTTGATTCTAAATAATAAATTATATGGGATGTGTGTGTTATGAAGTGGAGGAAGTGAGTCTCTTTTATAAATCAAGAAAACTGAAATTTTGTGAATATTCATTAGTTTTCTATGATATAATTACATAATTTAAATTTAAATGAATCTAAATATTTGAAAAAATATATTTTTGTTCAGTCATTGGTTATAAATATCCTCATAAAATAATTTAAAAACATCTTTCAAACATTATTTAGTTATTTACGATTATTTTTTTTTAAATTTTCTCAGTTGGTTTCTACCATAGTAACATGTTTTTACCAAAATATTATATATTTTATTATAAATATAAGGTAAAACATCATAGAAAATTTGGGATTAGAGAAAAAAAATTTATAATATATTTAATATAATTAAATTTCTATGTATAATAAAAATAACCTGCAAATGAAATAATATAATATATAGAAAAATATTTCATATAGAAAAATAATGATTCAACAATTAAGTAATCGTAATCATATATAGTATTGATTAATAGAATAATTAGTGTTAAAATATTAAAATATTGGTTTAAAATTAATTTTATAATAATAATTTTTAAATGAATAACTTATTCGATTATATTAAAATTACACAATATAAATGAGAAAATATTTGAGAAAAATGTTTTACTATTATCTTTTTATATAACATTAATCATCAAAATATTATTCAAAAAAATTAATAGAAATTGTTCCTTTAAAGATAATTATGACATAATGATTCCAAATTTTATATAAATTTAATAATAATAAACTTCAAAATTTGATAACCTAACGTTAAAATAGTAAATTTTTAATGAATTAATTTTTTTTGTGAAAAATACGAAATTAGATTTTAAAAATATATTATAGGTTTATAAATTTTAGAAAAAGTTTTAATATTCATAATAATACATTGTAAAAAATATATTTTTTAAATTCAATTTTGTTTTTTTTGTTTTTTGATAATTCCTACATCCAGGCGATGTCCTAAAATTCATAGTTTTAACAAAAATTTTATTTTCTCTATTCAACGAAAAAACTATATTTTTTATAAAAATACATAAAATTCATATTAAGTTAATATATTTTGGAGGAATTAAAAAAATATATTTATAATTTTTAAAATTAAATTAATACATTTATAAGTTAAAAATTTAAATATACACATGAATAACGGCTTTTTAGAGAGAGAATTATATAACAATCTTAGGATATAGAGATTACATGATACAGTGGGGTCTCATGTATTACATTCTTCCCCCAAAAAAATTTCATCCTTCATATTTAGTTGCATATTATTTATTCATGAAATGAAGATATTCATTCCTCATATCTTATGTAGGGTCCCCAAATATGTATTATAGGTTATGAATTATCTAAAATAATTTCACCAATAAATTTGTTCGATTCTGAAACACATTCCATATGGTGTCAATTATTTTGATAATCTATTAATTAAAATATAATTCAAGAGAAATGGAGAGATGGTGTGTGATGGGATTCTTTCTCTCTATGGACATGTATTTTAGGGTATTCAGATTTGGTGGCTTTTTGAGAATTCTTTGATCCCGGAGAGGTCTTGACTGGTCCCTCGAAGTTGAAGTGTTCCAGACTGAGGATCCTGGATCCAGTTTTTGTATTTCCAAATGCAAATGAACCCTTAATGAATCCAAATCTTGGGGTTTCTTCCTATTTTAATGCTCCATCCATAAAGTATGATATGTTTTTTTGGGTCTCAGAGTGATGGTCCTACCTCGCATGGTCGGATCTTGAGGAATGGTATACATACTGTTTTGGAAGGAAACCATCATGTTTTTTTGATCAAATTGAATCCTGTAAGAAATCTATAATTACTCACCTTGGACCAAAGTTGATAAAATATGGAAATCTTGATTAAATATGGGATCTCCTTCTCCAAATTTGGGGCTTCACTGATTGGTGCATTGTCACCCTTGGTTTTATATTTTTTCAACTAATATTTCATTCTAATGAAATGAAATTGCAAGCATGGAGAAATTTCATTGTGAAACCTAAGCCTAGGATTTTACGGTTCCAAAAAAAGTATCCTTGGTTTGAACCCCTTCATGCTAGGAATTCTGTTATTTGGACTTGGATCTGTATCAAGGGTCTTAAAATGGGTATTTTGGGATCCACGTATTTTTTGGAATGTAGAGTTATCCATTAGTACTCCAATAAAACATAATAAAGAGAATGTTTCTATCAGGTATAGTCATTTTACTCAAATTTATGTCGTGATTGAAATTTTCATGCCTTTTGTTGAGACTGTATGTCTACTTTCTGGTGATTTAAATTTTAATTAGACATTGAGTTAGAGTGTGTTTTAGATTTCTATGTTGATTTCTCCATTGTTGGCCATGTTAAGGACAACTGTCATAAGGGTTAGAGATGCTCAAACTATAAATATATATGGAAATGTTTTTGATAAATTCAAGCTAAAATTTCCTACTACTGGTTATGCTAATCCTATTTTTAGGAATAAGGGCTCCCTTGAGGGGATGAAGGTTCCACCCTTCTCTTATAATGAGAACCAGAGGAATGTAATCTTTGTGAACAAGGGTCCTCCCTCCTTTTCTAAAGTTTTTTCTAGTAAAACACATATGGAATGTTAGGTTCATGGTGTTGGAGGTGTTAGTTTTCCCTCCACATGTAGTTTTTCTATGTCCTCTACAGGTAGTTTCCCCTCTTTGTTTCATGGAGAGTCTATCTCTATGTGGGATGATCTAAGAATTAATGAAAACTTTTATTATATGGATCCTGAAATTTTATTAGAGGATGAGTTTCACTAAAAAGATAAAATTTCTTCTTGGTCTAAGCAATTTCAAAGGAATGATCATGTGTTTGGGATGTAGCTACTTCCCTTTGAGCTCTCTAGTACACCTTTCTGCGCTACTAGAAGATCTCAGTAGGGAAAGGCTACCCAGGGAACAACTAATTTTGGTTTTTGGGAGACTCATACTATTCCTGATAATATTTCGGGATTTGAAGATAAGGATTAATTTGATAAAACTATTGTATAACCTTTGTATTGTGTTCAGTAACCATGTTTTTTATCCCTTTTTCAAAATATTTCTTTTGGGATGGGGGTACCCTAGGATTCTGCTAACACACCTGCCACTATGCATGTTGTTCATAGATTGGGAGAGATGGTGGTATCTGGATCTTCACTATTTTTTTGTGGGTTGTCTCATATGGTTTGGTTGAGGTGCATTCTAGAATCCATCAATTATAATTAATTTTCTGTGATTTAAATGAACAACTAGGAGTTGAAAGTTACAAAAAACAAAGAATCTTCGTTATCAAATTTCTCTCCATCAGTGACCATATAGGGTGATGAAAAGGGGCAGTCAGCTGAGAAATATTTAATTAATGATCTGATTAATAGAAAGGATGAAAAGGATATAGAGGGTACTAAAAATATAGATTATGGTCAAGTATATTCATTAGATGATGATATGATGGATAATGATCATGGCAGTGATTGGAAGACCCTGAAGTAGGGGAGGTGAGGGAGACATCCTAGAGGTCGTGGGCGACATCCTACGAGGGGAAATGGAACCAAAGGATAGGTTATGATCTATTATTGTATGTGGAAATTTTTTCATTTTTACCTTGTCATCTCCTTTTTTCTCATGTCGTACTTTTATTTAATAAATTTCATGGATCATGGAGTTTTCCATCATCTGCCCTATTTGTAATAAATCAAGATTCAACTCTATTCCACTTTATGTAAGAACATGCACCAGATTTACAATGTATTTCTTATGTAATTAATCATATAATATCTAATTTACATCAAATGTTTAGGAAATATAGTCAATTAATAATAAATATCTCCAGTTCTTTCTATTATTTAATAAATATCAGTCATCATAGGGATTAAATTACCTTTTTAATTCACTAAATCTTATAACTCCATTCCATGTTGAAACATTCATGAATACATACCCCCTTAATATTCAATGTATTACATCATTTATCATACAATATTTTCTTGGTCTATGATACTTTAAAGTGATCGTAAAAATATTGTATAATAAAAGGAGTATGCTCCATCAGATCTGAGCCAACTTTGATTCTTCTTCTACCCTCTTCCAAAGAAGTTGGAGTAGGGTACCTCTTCCCAAATAATTCCTTATAAAGTTCAATATGGAAACTCTAGTAGAAGTTATTATTGTATAAAAATTCCCCAAAAGTAATACACTTATCATAAATACCATGTATGTTAAGAGAATATGATCTCAACTTGTCTTCCAATGTTGTGGTCGTCCTTTCAGTCTTCCTAGAACTTTGGGGATAAAAGGTATAACAACCTTGCTCTTTATTTCACACTTAAACATAATTTTTTACATATAATATTTACTTCATAAAACATTAAATATCGATAGGTCTAGTGTATTTGGGGATTAGGAACATTACACAATAACTTAAATCCTGAAATACACAACATTATTGAAAACTTCTTTTACAAGACCACACACATTCCGTCATACATAGCTTTTCATGGGATAACCTGAGGACATGCAAAATAAAATGGTGATCAATATATCCCATTAAGGGAGTAAGAAAGGTATAAATTTAAGAATACTATACATGTTAGGAATTGATCATATAAATGGGGCATAATAGAAACATGAATACAAAAGCCCGATATAGCATGATTATCATAACATGGAAATATGACAAAAACATTTAACAGGATATTATCAGGACCCAAGGATCATTACACATGTAGAATGCATAGACCCTCATGGCACTTGAATTATCCTGATTAAACCCTAATTTCAATAAATGTATCATGATACTATTCTTTTCCCAATCCATTGGTGTTCTATCAGTGATCACCCTTCTTAATCATTTCATTTCATGGATAAGTGTGTCACATGGATCATATAACATGAATTCATTGATCATAATAATTTATTCCACGATAAAGGAATTGGGAATTCATAAAAGAGACTCCATAATCAATATGTAAATCTTCATAAACGTGAATACCCTTGATAAATAAATTTCATATTATTCACTATACAATGAATTTGGCTTGGAAAATCGCGGTGCAATTTTAGTAGCATAACGACTTGACATAAGAATTCATATAGATTATTGATGAGATATAAATGGGTGTATCAAAATATGTACATGAAATGGACAGTTAGGGGTTCATATATATACATGTTCCAACATATGAAATGGAATTTATATTAATAATACAAAATAATTGCTTGAATATAAATGAGGGGATAGAAATTACTTATGGAATTTTGGCATGGTAACAGGTGTACATGGAAGGAATTAATGAGAGAGAATTGGATCTATCATCATTCAAATATAAGTATTGAAGTATGGGGAGGTGTGACATCTTACCCCAACAATTTTAATATAAAAAAGTGTTATAACAACATAAATAAATACGTACAAAAAAGAGAATGGAATAAATCCCTTTAATGGAAATGTGATCCAAAAAGGATTGGGAGAGGCTTTAGAAAGGATTCTTGGGATGTTGGGGTGCCTTGGGAGGATTCTAGAGAGATTAGTACAGGGGTTGGTCGAGTTCAACCACAAACTGACCCACAGTGTTTTGGACACCACACATTAAACTAATCCAAACCACAAACTGACACACAATGTTTCCCATGTTTTTTCCAAAGTGGAGTGGAAAAAATTATATTATAAGTCATGTGGCTGAAATTATGTAAATATTAGGCTTTCTTATGTGGAGGTGAGTCACACTCTCAAGGAAATCATTTTAAAATGATAAAATATTTTATAAGTCTTGGAGGGTCCCCTAAGATATTGTAAAATAAATAAAACAAACTTAAAACCAAATTATTTGAATGGTAAAACATATAGTTGTTGATCATGTCATTTATAGTATTTTATTACTTCACTATTGGGTCATTATGATTTCATAAAACACATTATAAAATTAATCAATATTTAATTTTTACCCAAAAAATTCGGTTGCCTCAAAAAATTATGAAAAATTAACTATTGGATAATTTCGACATCCTCATTCAAAATATAATATTCATTTTATCCAAATAATTTTATAAATATGTGAATTTTTAATTTTAAAATAAAAAAGGGCATTTATAAAAAAGTCATGGGTTTTGACAAAAAACAGCTTTCAAACCTTAATAGAAATTACAATTGTATTCATAAAAATTACACAATAATTAATTGTTAAAACCTAATTTATTAGTAATATTTTTTTAAAAAAAATATTTAATTAAAAAAGCCAAAAAATATTTTTTAATTGAATATTTACTAAAAATATTATTTTTTCATTAAAAACCATTTGCAAAGTAAAAATAATAAAATCAATGTATATTATTTATTCTATTAAATAAATGCACATAATAATAGTGCTACGGTCTTGTAACATAACCCCTTATAACCCCCATATATGACCTTAGGGTAAGGTGTGCTATGGTGATAGACTCATGGGGTGGCTTATATAATATCGCTCGGGTGGTAATCTCTATCAACTTCCACTTCTCTCGTAGGCGGTTCTATTAGAGCTTAACATGTTGAAGCTCAGCATCAGCTTAGTTAAGAGAGAAGTCCAATGAAACTACATCCTTTCCGAGCTCCAACAAATGGGCTTCGCACTATGAAATTCTACTAGATGAGGCCATCACTTCCTTTGTTTGAGTAAATTGGATTTGTTAAAGCCCTATATTTACACTAATCATGAGATCACTGTTCAATGGAAATATTAGCAGCCGTAAAAAATAATTAATTGTATTTTGAAATCCAATATCATACAACCAAAGAATTTAATATGTTAGATAACCATTTTACATAATAATACATTTAATTAGACAAATATAAAATTTCATTAATAAAATATGGGTCGTTTCAACCTTCCCCCTTATGAAATTTCACCCAAGAAATTTCCTTTTTCCACACTAAAACAAATGTGGGTATCTATGCATCCTCACATCCTCTGATTCCCATGTTTCCTCTTAAAACATGTGGTTTCTCCACAACAAATTAACAAGGGAAATTTTCCTTTTTCGTAGAACTTTTTCCCTAAGATATACGATCTTTACTGGATTCTATTCAAAGGAGTGTTCATTATCTATTGGTACCTCCTATAGATTGATTACATGAGATGGATTAGGTATGTACATCTTCAGGAGTGATACATGGAATACATCATGTACTTGATATAGGTTTTGAAGGAGTGCTAGACGATATGTCACTTATCAAATGCGATCAAGGTTCTCCAAAGGGCCGATGTACCTTGGACTAAATCTGGCATTCTTATAAAATATCATAACTATCTTCCATGGTGATATGTGGAGGAATACCATGTCTCTGACATCAAACTCTAGGTATCTTCGATGATTATCAACATAACGATTTTGTCGACTCTAAGTAGAATTAATGTGGTACTAGATTGTACTAACCTTCTACACCATTTCTTTGACCATTTCAAGACCTAAGAGTTTTCTCTCCCCCACTTAATCCCAACAGCCTAGTGTTCTGCACCACTTCCCATAAAGGTCTTCATATGAAGCCATTTGGCTTCTTGAGTGGAAACTGTTATTATAAGGGAACTCAACTAGAGGAATATGTTGAACCCATCCTCCTATAATGTCCATTAAGTATACTCTCAACATGTCCTCATGTTTTTGGAAAGACCTCTTAGATTGGCCGTCAGTTTGAGGATGATAATCTATACTAATGTTTAGATCAATATTTAGACCGTGTTGAGGACACTTCTAGAACATAGTGGTGAATTTTGGATCTCGATCAGATATAATAGTTAGTGTAACACCATAAAGCCTTACCACTTGCCTAATATATATCCATGATAGTTGATTCAATGAGAAATCCTCCCAAATTGCAATGAAGTGTGTATTAATTATTAGATGTTCCCAAAAACCTAGATAGCATTGTTTTCTTTGGATGTCTTCATAATTCTAGTGACAAAGTATATGGTGATGTTCTCCCATTTCCATGTTGGTATGGGTAATGATTGCATCATCACATATTACTTCTACCTCTTAGCCTTCACATTCTGACATTCTAGGATCTTTTATGTATACTCAATGATCTCCTTCTTGATGTCACTCCTCCAATAAAGCACTGGGAGATTTCGATACATATTTTTGTTTCCTGGGTGAATGGAAAAATTCGGAATATATGCATCATACAAAATTTCTTTGTTTAACTCATTATTTGATGGAACACATAGTATTGAACCAAATCTCAAAATTCCTTCTTCATTAACATTGAACTCTGAGGATTTCGCTTTAATTATAGTTTCCACTTTCCTTTGAATTCTAATGTCATCCTTTTGAGAATACTTTAACCATTCCAAAAGATACATTGGAGAAATAATTTGTGAATGGATTGATCATGTTTCTTTCTTTATAATTCCCATGTACATCTTCATAAAATATAATTAGATTATATCCTTTTCAATTCTCATCATTGATAGAATTGCTAGGTCCTTTCGACATAGAGCATCTGACACCTTTTTCTCTTTCCCATGGAGGTAATGGATTGAAAAATCATAGTATATGATCAGATCTAACCATCTTCATTGGTGAATGTTGAACTCTTTCTGTGTGAATATATAATTAAGGCATTTGTGGTCTGTTTATATTCCACACTTCTCCCCAAATAGGTAATGCTAAAAACATTTAAAGTAAAGATTACTATATCCAACTTCATATCATTTGTGGGATAGTTTTTCTCATAAACATTAAATTTAATTGAAGCATAAGAAATTACTTTTTCATTTCTCATCAACAGATATCCCATGAACTTCTTAGAAGCATCACTAAATTCAAAAAAAGTTACCCACTTGCGGATTGTGTGTTCACGAGCATAGTGATAAGCCTCATTTTCAACTCCTTGAAGCTATTTTCATATTCATAACTCCTAGAAAACTTTACTCTATTCCAAGATAGCTTGGTAAGAGGGTGTGACATTCATGAGAAATTTCTAAAAAATCGATGATATTATTTAGCTAAGCCCAAGAAGTTACAGATATCCGTTACAAATGCTGGCCTTGACCATCCCTTAATTGCAACTTTCATGGTGGGATCCATAGATATCCCATTGCTTTTGATAATATTGTCTGAGAATGAGACCTCCTTCAACCAAAACTCACCCTTTATGTACTTTTCATAGAGCATCACCTTTCACAAGGTGTCCAGTACCGTGCTTATATAATCCTCAAGATCCTCCTTAGTTTTGGAGTATATTAGAATATCATTTATAAAGAATACCAAAAATATATCTAGGAAATATCAAAACACTCTATTCATCAAGTACATGAATATTCATAGATAATTAGTGAGTCCGAAAGGCATTACTATGAATTCATAGTTTTTGTATCTTGTACGAAAAGCAGTCTTGGGGATATCCTCATTCTTCACCCTTACTTGGTAATATCTGGACTATAAATCCAACTTGGAAAATTATTTTACTCCACATAGTTGATCAAACAATTAATTAATTTGGGGATGAGGATATTTTTTCTTTATCATGATTTTGTTTAGCTCATGATAATCAATGAAAAATAACATTGACCCATCCTTCTTCTTAATAAAGTGGACTGGTGCACCCCATAATGAAGAACATGGGCATATTAACCCTTTATCATGATTCTGCTGCAGTTGTTTCTTCAACTCCTCAAGCTCCACAATAGCCATTTTATACAGAGCCTTGGTTATTTAAAATGGCCCAGGTATAAGAACAATTGAGAGTTCAACATCTCTTCTAGAAGAAGGACTAGGAAATTCCTCAGGAAACACTTCAGATAATTCCTTGACAATAGGTAGGATGGTTTCTTCCTTAGAATCAATCATTTGAGCCATATACACATGATCACAGGGTAGTAATATCCACACTTGAGATGATGTTGATAAATAAGATTAATCCTCCTCCTTGCACTTATACAGAATCAGGGGTCAGTTCTCTATATGGAGAGTGATTTACCTATCGTGATAATTTTTGTAGGCTCTATATACGGAATGCCATTACATGCCATGAATTGCATTAAATTTATCCAATGGGAGTATGAAGAGGTTCACCAGGATGTTTAATCCGCAAATTATGAAAGATAAGGAGTTATATTCATGGGATTCAATTATTATTCCATTTTCCTTTCTCACCAATATCTTTACATTAAAAACTCATGGTGGTGTTTATATTATTCTACTAAACATTTGTGACATAAAATAATGCATAAAACTAGAATAAAAATTTACATTCACTATTCATGATTGAATAACTATCGTACATATCTCCACTTTATTTTTGGGGTTCAATTTGGTGTAAGTGATGGAAAAATTTATCCCTTTCTGCCATGGAGGTTGTTGGTTTCCTCCAAACCCCTTGGATTAGGGTACTAGTTTGGAAAGTTCCATAGTTCTTTATAGTTGAAGAAATTAACAATGCATTGATGGTCTAACGGAGCATTCCTCTTCTCTATCACAGCGATGGGTTTTTCTCTTCATCATTTAATGGCCTGGTTCCCTTCTATTCCACACCTAAATAATTTCCTCTCCCCCTTCAAGAAATTTCCATGGTACTTATTTCCACATAATTGGAATGTGGGGTGTTGTATTTTCTTAGAACCATTGGATTTATCCATAAAACCACCAAAATTGAAGTCCACCTTATTCTTATTATACCCATGATACCCCTAAGACTTTTCAATCTTAATATTGACTTTGAGGGCACATTGGACAATTTCCTCATAGCTCTCTAAGTCATGGATCTCTAGGGAATTCCATAGGCTAGGTGTTAGCCCACCCAAGAAGCAGGAAACCTTGTATTCGATGGTAACAACAATTTCCTAGAAGTATCATTCAAGAATTTTAATGTTTTCCTCATACGCTCTGATGTATTTGTCATATTTTCCCATGAGGGCAAGGGATTCCCCTTCCATCACATGTTTGAGGCTTCCAGGATAATATTTTTTGAAAAACATTTTTAGGAAATGCATCGATTCCAACACCTCAATATCATACTCAGGCTTAATATTTTTAATCAATTTCTTCCATTGATCAGTTTCACCCTCCATACGATAAGAAACCAAAAGTACCTTCTCTTTTTCCGAACATTTAAGTATTAAGAAGATATTCTAAATGGATTTGATCCATTGTTCGGTGATTGAGAGATCAAATGATCCATTAAAAGTAGGAGGCCTTTGTCTCATGATGCTCTCGATTGTGACATGTTATTTCTTAGGGGGGTGAATGTTCCTATGAACCCATGTTTCTATTCAAATCTTTTGTTAAGTGAGAGTGTACCGTGAAAATGTTTTTGATTCCCACTCCCATCGAGCGGGGCATCTCATTAGAACAGTCATCACATTGATCTTCATTCCAGATGTTACCTCAAGTCCTCCTATTACCAGCCATTGGCTGGAATACAAGGAATGTTAGGGGTAACACATAAAGGGTAATCCAAAGAAAAAAAGATGACGTATAAATTAATTTTCATTCCTTAACATATGATTTTTTAGGCTTCAATCTATGTTATACATGACATACTTCCCCACATATATTCTAAGGGGATTTTTTTATTCCCTTAATAATGGTTAGTACTATGATTATTTACTTATCAAAGAATATATCCTATGAGTGTCATAACCAAGAGTGAACCCATTCTAATTATCATTCACCTGTTCCCATTTGAGTCTATCTCAAAGCGTTGTTTTTGGATTTTACCACTAGAAACATCTCTACCAGATTTTCTTCTACATGCTCATATCCAGATAGGGATGTATTTGTTTGATAAACCACTTAATCAACACTCACCAAATTTGGGGATGTTTTTATTATACATAGTCTTATACCTTTGGCTTTCACTAAGGTTTTCTAATCCTAATCCAAAAAATAACTAAACACATCCTCTAATACCAAGTATAAAAACCCTACTCTTTATTTCACAAATAAAAATAATTTATTACATAAAATAATCACTTGAAACAACATAGAAGATCAGTGGTATAGTGTATTTGAGGCTTAGGAACATTATATAATTACTTAATAAATCAATTACACATATTTATTGAAAACATCTTTTACATGACCACACATATTCCTTCGTACAAAACATTCCATTGGATAACCTGAGGACATGCATAAGAAAAGATTGACCTGTAAAGCATAGTAAGGGAGTAAAAAAGTCATAACATGGAGAATACATTACATTTTAAGAAATATTCATATCAATGGATCAAAAGAGAAACATGAACATAATGTAATGTTATATCATTATTTGTAACGCCCCGACACTAGTTACCAGAGTCGGTGAATTATTTTAACACATTGGCATGATTACAAGGAATCATGTCCCGAAGGACAGATCAGTTTAGCAGTCTTGGAAAAATAGATCACATAAATGAATGTTACATTTTCACTTTAATACGTACCAAACAACAAAAATAATCATTATGAACACCATTATTCCCTTGTCTTAACCCTTCATATCAACCACAATACACTTCTTGGAATCCTGGGAAAAATAAAACATAGAAAGGGGTGAGCTCAAATGCTCAGTAAGGGTAAGGAATACGGAAGAAACTTTCAAATATAATCATAAGCATTTAAGGCAATGTATAAAACTAAAACAAAATCCTTTTAAACTTGAACTTCAGCATAATATGGGAGAAATAAAATGAAATAATTCAATTTAATTATTCTCATGGATATTCTAATAATCGAATAATCACATGAATTATCACTAAACACATTCATAATGATGGAATTCATAATGCCGAACTTTAATTTCTGTGTCGAGGCCTCGTGCCAAGACCTAAGGTATAACTGTAACCGAAACCCAACCTGGAGAGCCTCTATAACCGAACTCCTACCCTGATTGCCTCTAAAAACCGGACAACAATCCGGTGTGCCTCTAATAACCGGAAACCAACCTGGAGTGCCTCTAATAACCAGAAATCGACCCAAAGGGCTTACTTTTACAGGTCCCCAACCCGAAACATACTAGTCCAACACATTCATCTTAAAAAGAGGACGAAATATATTACAATAATTCGTATTAAAACTAGCATATGAAATTACAAAACATTAATGATAAACCATTAATGGCATAAAGATAACTCATCCATAGTCAAACATATCACAAAACCTTAAATACAATATGGAAGATTTGTATCATAATAAATCAATTTCAAACAAGTGTAAAATTTATCAAAGGATGTTGACATAGATGAAATCAAAACTATTTGAGAGAAGTATCTCTTTTTTGAAATAATTTTAAAGTCACATAAATATAGAGAAAACCTTTATTTTGAAAATATCTTTATAAGCGTGTAAAGGATGCTTCAAAGGTGTAATAACGGCAGAGAATAACCACAACTGTCGTATAAGTTAAAAAAAGACATTCTTACCTTAATTTTTTTCAAAAAGGTTAAAAAGTAACTTGTTTCGAAAACAATGGAAAGAGTCCTTTCAAAACATATAAAGTCAAATAAGGATATCAATGACTTTAAACCATTATCTATTAAATAGTAAAAATGTTTTGAAAGACATTTTTAAAATCATGGATGTGGATGATAAAGAAATCCCAGTAGATTATTACGTATAAACAACCTCGAATAATGAAGAGATTGCGAAATAAACCCTTACCAATTTGGTATCTTATGAAACATACACCCCTTGAAAGAGGTATCATACAATGAATATGTAAATACACTTAAATTAATGTATATTACACAAAGAATACAATTATGTGTAGTACATACATCACACAAAAGGTAATAGTGGCAATATGGCATGAATGTCACGAGAATAAAGGGTGAGATGAAAACCCCTTACCTTGCACTTTCCTTTAGTGGAGGGTACGTTAAACCTCCTATACGAAGATTGTAGTATGTTATTAAATTATACCAGAACCATATTAATATTTATGATGTCATGCATGATTCATTTATGACTTTATATTACCCATTTAACAATAATTTACATGTTATGTTAACATTTCGGGTAATAATCACTTTCTTTATCGTACGTGTTTTAAATTGTCACTCTTGGTTGTATCACTTAGATCATGATTTAAATACTTCCAGAATATAAAACTTGATAAATATATCATATATATTTAGAATATAAATATTTATAATAGACATATATATGAAATGGAAAACACCGTTTATGGAGACGGTAGTCCGTACGTACGCATAAACGGTATTTCTGTTTTCATATAGTATTGAACGGAAGTAAGTGAATAAGATATATGTAAGTACATAAATCCTTATATATATATATATATATATATCCAGTATCATTATTATGTCATATATTACATACTTATTATTAATATATATTTTTATAATCGTCGATGAATGGTGAACTTGGAAATGAATCTCATCGCGTCGTGGAGACGGTAATCCGTACGTACGCAGAAGCGAAAATATCATTCTTTTGATATTAAAAAAATATATAATTGGATGTTATATCATATATAAAGAATAATTATCATGTTATATTTATTATTTACATGAATTACACATCATTATTATACCCATCCAAATAATAATTTATTGAATAACAATTACAACACGATGTGGAGACAGTAAGCCGTAGGTACGCACGTATGGTGACATGTTATTCAAATGATGGATAGAATAAATAATATGGTTGTGCCATATTTATAATAAAATCACAGTATATATAAGATACAGGAGTTATTATTTTAGAATGGTAATAACAAGTAAAGAAGAATTGGAAGAAGAATAGAACTTGAAAATGGGTGGTGAAAACATTACCTCTTCTTCGGGTTCTTCCTTTTGATTCGATCAAAAGGGCTCGTAGGATGGATTTATGACTAAAGGAAGGCCTCTAGGATGAAGTGGAGGAAGTCTAGAAAGTATTTGGGCAGATTTTGGCCAAGCCAAAAGGCTTTGAAGATGTAAATTAATGAGAAGGTGGAGTTCCCTTTTATAAGAGGGGTGAGGGGCCCATTTGGAAAAGCTAGAAATATTATTTTATAATAAATTCATATTCGGTTTATAATGGATCCAAAGTGGATTATTTATAGGTTAAGGTGGGTATGAGTCTAAAACAACTCAACAAATAATATTTAGATTGGTTTGGGTCACTATATTAACCTTATCTTTAAGTATTAACTCTTAGTTAATTAGTTTCACTTTTCCAATGTCTCTTTGTATTTTTATATTATATTGTTAATAAACATACTATATACATACAAGAGACCCCAAGTGGTCCATTAATGATACAAATATCATTATATAAGTCTCTTTTCCAAACCCTATATTTTTAGGAATTTAATATCAATTAATAATATAATATTTGTTTTAAAAACTCTTTTATGTCAATTTTGACACTATTCAATAATTGATTTTTGTAAAAATCAGAATATAATGATTAATTCGAAAAAAGTTAATAAAATCATTCATAACATGTCATATTATCCTAGAAAAATATTTTAATTAATGAAAAGTCTCATATTATATTTGTTTGGGTATCTACAATATCAATCATTTTAATTTTTCACTATTATGGTAATTACTGCATCACCATTGTGTCATAAAAAAATTAAATTATTTAATGTCTAAAAATTATAACTAAAATACAATTATGTAGGTAATTGTTTTATATTTCTAATGAATAATTATAGTCGAAAATCGAAAATATAAAACCCTATGTAAAATTTTTTTTTCTGAAAGATATATGATTCTGTCATTTTTGTATCCATTTTAACTTAATTAAAATAAAGTATCCCTATCACCTACAAGTGGCTCCATGGGGTCCCAAAATCGACCCAAAGATGCCCATGTTCGGACATGTATCCACCAATAATGTTAGGACACGTTTTAGGGTAATTTAGTTTTATTATAATATTATTTGTAACCCTTATTTACCAGATTTACCCTTTAACCATGGTAAATAAAATATTTACCGAAGTAATTATTCAAAATGACTAAAAATAAAAGTATCCTATTTAAAAAATTTGGACATCCTGATTCCAAATATGGAATCCATTTTTCAAAATTCAAAACACATAAGTGGCTGAAATTAATTTTAAATTAATTTCTGCTCTCAAAACAAAAAGCGTGTTTTTAAGATATAATAACTATCAAAAGATTGATACTTGTTTATGTCCGGTTTAATTGTGAAATTTTTTACAATGACCAAAATTGTATTAAATGGTAAAAATATATTATAAATATACTTTAAAACAACTCAAATTCATAATTTATCATTAATAATTATTTTGGTTAAAAAAGTTGTCTTTAATTAAAATTTTGTAATTTTCACTATTCATCAAAATATTAAAGTTATCCAAAAAGTACCAAAATTTCACATTAGGCTAAATTCGATACTCTGAATACAAAAATGAAGTCCATTTTGATAGATAAAATATCTAAAATTTTAAAAAGTAGGTATTACTATTCATAACGGCTACTTTGATTGGTTGTGGTGTTTGTTAGAACTCGAAGTTTCGTACAACACACGCTACTATAGTATTCAAAGAGAAGCGTACCGTAGAAGTTTGGGGTGCTACATTCTCCCATCCTTCAATAAATTTCATCCTCACAATTTAAAATCGTTCTTCAAAAATAAAATGTTGAATATAGAAAATCTCCTTGTGGGAAAACCCACATCGGGAATTGGGTTAATAAAATGTAGTCTTAATAAGAGGAAAAGGGAAATGAAAGGGTCACCACCAAATTATGATCTCTATTCGGAGAACATTGGTGGAAATTAGAGACATATAATTGGAGGAAAAACATAAATATTTACAGGTAGTGATTGAGGTCATCATTCACAAACAAGTGTAAAATTGACGGCCATAAATTCAACAATCTATGATGATTTAAAATACCATCGGTTCAGCAAAACATATGGTATTAGGATAACACATTTTTTGTTTTAATATCCCTTAACTAATGTATAAGAATTAATTTCTTCATTTAATAAGAGAAGAAGAAAAATATATACTTGAAAAGTATAGTCTCATCCTTTAACTAAGTTCTACCACAAACTCATCTTTCACTCTAAAAGATAATAGAACTTAAAAATAATATTCTATTTATCTTATTCGTATAGGGTTAAAAAATGAATTTATAATTCATCTAGAAGAACCATAAAAAAAGACACTATTCAATCTAGTACATCATGTGGGTCAGTGTTAGGTAATACACCCTTGTCGCCCTTCGGTTGTTGGTTCATGTCTGGCGGCCTTGCCGGACGCGACGGGTTGCCGCCCGACCTCCGAGTTGTCCTATTATGGAAATACAAAATAATCAAAACTAGAACTATCCATAATACATCATTCCAAAATTCATAAGGAAGGTAAACACAATGAAGATCGTTTTTTCACGTAATAACATGTGAACACCTTCATCATGTATTCTTTTAAAACACTGCAACATCCTGAATTACCATAAAACCTTATTGATTACATTCATGATCCCTTATACCTTAAAGAATAATAGATATACTCCTTCAATCCAAAAATGTTATTAACCCCAACAATGATGGAATATACAAATCATTAATTAGTTTCAAGGTAGTCAATAAAATCCAATATAATTTATCCAAATAAATCATGTATTATTCTAAAATCAATACCTCGGTATCAAAACCATATTATGGTTTATCATTCTCTGAACCATATATTTTCCAAAAATTTAACCTGCTATTGAGTCACTTTTCTTTATTCCACACAATCTCAAGTCCTTAATGAAATAGTACTGTAGTAAAATCCTTATATACTCCATAATTATTTTAACAAATACATTGTTGATACAACACTCAAATGAAATAATCAACATAAGAACTCTAATCATTCCTCTGCATATGTGGTAGTATCATAACTTGATTATTATCCAATATAATCATTTTCGGCATAGTCTGATGACTGGGACATAGGTTCGCGTAGTGTCCAAACTCCTTGCAAATGTAGCATTGTACATTTGAAACCATTTTCTTACCCTTGCAGTCGCGTACTTTGTGTCCTTTTTCTCCACACTTATAAAATACTCTCATTCCCTTCAAGCATTTTCCAAGGTGATTATTTCCATAGTTATCACATATAGGAAAATCATTCTTCACCTTCTTCCTTTTATATGTCCTTCTCTCTACCATCCTTTCTTTCTCTAGCTTCCCTTCAAAGCCATAGGACTATGAGAATTCTTTACTTATCTTATCAACACATGATACTATTTCTTCATATGATGATAATACGCGGGAGACTATTTCCCTTCTAAATTTTGGATTAAGACCGTGAAAGATATGATCCTCCTTACTCTTCGGATCATGCGTATTTTTGGAGTTCCCATTCCTTCTATTGGGTTCCATTTCTATACAACGTCATAAACTAGATCAGTTTATGAATTAAAACACATAATTCCATACTTATAAAACACTTCGCATAAATTGAACTATTTATGGATATAATCCATAATCATAAAAATGTTTTCCTTGAGGAAATATGTATTCATAAACCCTTCATAATGATTTTTAAAGAAAATGAGAGTTATCCTAAGCATATCCCCCAGGATTGTCGTAACCAAGAGTGCAACAAGGCCCGTTGTCGTGCACCAGTTCCCGTTCGAGTCTAGCTCAAAGCGTTGTTTTCAGGTTTTACCCCTAGGTACATCTGTGCCAGAGCCGCCTCTACCTGCTCGTATCCAGACAGGGATATACTGCTCGGAAAACTAACAAAATCTCTACAATACCAAAATTCTAGGATGTTGTTCTATACCAATCCTCAAATTCCATATTTGGTCTATGTGCTCTAATCAGAGTTTATCTAAATCTTTCTTCCAAGGTTATTGCTAAACTTCCTCTGATACCAACTGTAATGCCCCGACCCCAGTTACCCAGAGTCGGTGCATTATTTTAATACATTGGTATGATTACAGGTAATCATGTCCCAAAGGACCGATCAGTTTAGCAGTCTTGGAAAAATAGATCACATTCATGAATGTTACATTTGCACTTTAGGACGTACAAAACAACATAAATAATATTTATTAACACCATTATTCACATGTCTTAACCCTGTATATCAACCACAATACACTTCTCGGAATCCTGGGAAAAATAAAACATTGAAAGGGGTGAGCTCAAATACTCAGTAAGGGTAAGAAATACAGCAGAATCTTTCAAAAATAAGCATAAACATTTAAGGCAATATATAAAACTAAAACAAATGCCTTTTAAACATGAACTTCAGCATTATATGGCAGAAATAAAATGAAATTATTCAATTTACTTATTCACATGGATATTATACTAATCGAATAATCACATGAAATATCACTAACCACTTTCATAATGATGGAATTCATAATGCCGAACATTAATTTCTGTGTCAAGGCCTCGTTCCAAGACCTATGGTATAACTGTAACTGGAACCCAACCTGGAGAGCCTCTATAACCGAACTCCAACCCGGAGTTCCTCTAATAACCGGACACCAACCCAGAGTGCCTCTAATAACCTTACACCAACCCGGAGTGCCTCTAATAAATGGACACCAACCCCGAGGGCTTACTTTTACCGGTCCCCAACACGAAACATACTAGCCCAACACATTCATCTTAAAAAGAGGATGAAATATAATACAAACATTCGTATTGAAACTAGCATAAGAAATGCCAAAACATTAATCATAAATAATTAATGGGATAAAGATAACTCATCCATAGTCAAACATATCACAAAACCTTAAATACAATATGGAAGATTTGTATCATAATAAATCAACATCAAACAAGTGTAAAATTTATCAAAGGATGTTGACATAGATGAAATCAAAACTATTTGAGAAAAATATATCGTTTTTGAAATCATTTTAAAGTCACATAATTATAGAGAAAAAATTTATTTTTAAAATATCATTATAAGCATTTGAAGGATGATTAAAAGGTGTAATAACAGTGGAGAATAACCACACCTGCCGTATAATTTAAAAAAATACATCCTTACCTTAATTTTTATCAAAAAGGTTAAAAACTAACTTGTTTAAAAAATGATGGAAAGAATCCTTTCAAAACATATAAAGTCAAATAAGGGTATAAATGACTTTAACCCATTGTTTATTAAATAGTAAAATTTTTTTGAAAGACATTTTTAAAAACATGGATGTGGATGATAAAGAAATCCCAGTAGATTATTAGGTATAAACAACCTCAGATAATGAAGAGATTACGAAATAAACCCTTACCAATTTGATAACATACGAAACATACACCCCTTGAAAGAAGTATCATAAAATGAATATGTAAATACACATAAATTAATATGTATTACACAAAGAATACAATTATGGCCAGTAAATACACCACAAAAAAGGTAATAGTGGCAATATGGCATGAATCTCACAAGAATAAAGGGTGAGATGAAAACCCCTTACCTTGCACTTTCCTTTAGTCGAGGGTACGTTTATACTCCTCTACAAAGATCATAGTATGTTATTAAATTATACCAGAACCATATTAATATTTATGATATCATACATGATTCATTTATGACTTTATATTACCCATTTAATAATAATTTCCATGTTAAGTTAACATTTCGGGTAATAATCACTTTCTTTATCGTGTGTGTTTTAACTTGTCACTCTTGGTTGTATCACTTAGATCATGATTTAAATAATTCCAGAATATAAAACATGATAAATATATCATATATATTTAGAATATAAATATTTATAATAGATATATATATGAAATGGAAAACACCGTTTATGGAGACGGTAGTCCGTACGTACGCATAAACGTCGTTTCTGTTTTCATATAGTAGTGAACGGAAGTAAGTGAATAGATATATGTAAGTACATAAATCCTTATATATATATATATCTCCAGTAGAATTATTATTTCATATATTACATACTTATTAGTAATATATATTTTTATAATCGTCGATGAATGGTGAACTTGGAAATGAATGTCATCGTGTCGTGGAGACGGTAATACGTACGTACGCACGAGCGAAAATATCATTCTTTTTATGTTAAAATAATATATTATTGGATTTTATATCATATATAAAGAATAATAATCATTTTTTATTTATTATTGACATTAATTACACATCATTATTATACCCATCAAAATAATAATTTATTGAATCACAACTACACCACGACGTGGTGATGGTAAGCCGTACGTACACACGTATGGTGACATGTTATTCAAAGGATGGATAGAATACTGAATATGGTTGTGCCATATTTATAATAACATAAAAATATATATAAGATACAGGAGTTATTATTTTATAAAGGTAATAACAAAGAAAGAAGAAGTGGAAGAAGAAAGGAACTTGAAAAAGGGTGGTGAAAACATTACCTCTTCTTCGGGTTCTTCCTTTTGATTTGATCAAAAGGGCTCTTATGTTGGAATTATGACTAAAGTAAGTCCTCTAGGATTAAGTGAAGGAAGTTTAGAGATTATTTGGGTAGATTGTGGCCTAGAAAAAGTCTTTGAAGGTGTTAATTAATGAGAAGGGGTAGTGCCCATTTATAAGAGGGGTGAGGGTCACCTTTGTAAATGCTAGAAATATTATTTTATAATAAATTCGTATTTGGTTTCTAATGGCTCCAAAGTGGATTATTTAAAGGTTAAGGTGGGTATGGGTCGAAAGAAACTCAACCAATAGGATTTAGATAGGTTTGGGTCACTATATTAACATTATCTTTAAGTATTAACTCTTAGTTAATTAGTTTCACTTTTATAATGTCTCTTGGTATTTTTATATTATATGGTTAATAAACATACTATATACATTCAAGATACCCTCAAGTGGTCCATTAATGATACTCATATCATGATATAAGTCTCTTGGCCGAACCTTATATTTTTAGGAATTTAATATCAATTAATAATATTATATTTGTTTTAAAAACCCTTTTATGTCAATTTTGACACTATTCAATAATTGATTTTTGTAAAAATAATAACATAATTATTACTTCTAAAACGTTAATTAAATCATTCATAACATGTCATATAAACCGATAAAATTAGTTTAACTCATAAAAAGTCTCAAATTATATTTTTTTGGGTATCTACAATATCAATCATTTTAATTTTTCACTATTATGGTAATTACTGCATCACCATTGTGTCATAAATAAATTAAATTATTTAATGTATAAAAATTATAAATAAAATACGATTATGTAGAAAATAATTTTTTATCTATAATTAATATTTATAGTCGAAAATCCAACATATATAACCCTATGTAAATTTTTTTTTTCTAAAAGATATATGCTTGTGTCATTTTTTTATTCATTTTAACTGAATTAAAATAAGGTGTCCCTATCACCTACATGTGGCTCCATGGGGTCCCAAAATCGACCCAAAGATGCCCATGGTCGGACATGTATCCACCAATAAGGTTGGGATACGTTTTAGGGTAATTTAGTATTATTATAATATTATTTTTTAACCCTTATTAACCAGATTTACCCTTTAACCATGGTAAATAAAATATTTACCAAAGTAATTATTCAAAATTTCTAAAAATAAAAGTTTACTATTTACACAATTTGGAAATCCAGATTCCAAATATGCAATCCATTTTTCCAAATTCAAGATAGAGAAGTGGCAGAAATTAATTTAAAATTAATTCCCGCAGTCAAAACAAAAAATGTGTTTTTAAGATATAATAACTATCAAAAGATTGATACTTGTTTTTGTCCGGTTTAATTGTGAAATTATGTACAATGACCAAAATTGTATTAAATGGTTAAAATATATTCAAAATATACTTTAAAACCACTCAAATTAATAATTTATCACTAATAATTATTTTGATTAAAAAAAATTTAATTAAAATTTAGTAATTTTCACTATTCATCAAAATATTAAAGTTATCCGAAAAGTACCAAAATTTCACCTTAGGCTAAATTCGATACTTGAAATCCAAAAATGAAGTCCATTTTGAGAGATAAAATTTCTAAAATTTTAAAAAGTAGGTATTACTATTCATAATGGCTACTTTGATTGGTTGTGGTGTGTGTTAGAACTCGAAGTTGCGTACAACACACGCTACTGTATTATTCAAAGAGAAGAGTACCGTAGAAGTATAGGGTGTTACATTATTATTATAGCAAGTAAATGCAGAAACAAAATTTTACATGATATTAGCATGATTAAAGGCTCATTGAACATGGATCATGAGTAAAGCCTCATCGAACTTGAATTATAATTAGAAAACCCTCAATAAACATTATGTATCATTAAACTATTCTTTACCCAATGCATTGGAGTTCTTTCAGCGTAAAACCTTCTTTATCATTTCATTTCACGCATAAGTGTGGCAGAAGGATCACATAACATGAATTCATTAAATATAAAAAAAATCCACAATAAATGAATGAGTAATTAATACATGAAACTCTATAATAAATAAGTAAATGTTCATGAAGGTGAATACACTTGATAAAGAAATGGGCATGGTATTAACAACCCAATTACATTGGCATGGAAAATAACGGATCAATTTTGACAGCATAACGACGTGACATAAGAATTAAAAAAATGATTGATGGAAGATAAAGGGGTGTATCAACATATGTACATGAAATGGAAAGTAAGTGGGTCATATAGATACATGCCCCCAAGATATTTAATGTAATTTATATTCATAATACAAAATAATTTCTTGAATGTAAATGAGAACAGAGAAATACCTTACGTAATTTTGGCATGGTAACAAGTGTACTTCGGATGCATTAATGAAAGGGAAATGGGTCTATCATCATTCAAACATAATTAGGGAAGTATGGTGTAGGTTTTACATCTTACCCCACCAAATATAATTTAAAAAAACGTGGTATAACAACATAATGAAATTTGGAAAAAAAGGGAATGAAAGAAATCCCTTACATGGAAGTGTGATGCCAAATGCTTAGGAAAGGCTTCAGAGAGGCCTCTTGGGATCTTGGGGTGACTTGGGAGGATTCTAGAGGGAGTATGGAAAGGGTTTCTCTCTCTCAAATGGCTTTTAGAGAAGAGGATGTGTTATCTTGTTTGTGTTTATATAGGAAAAGAGAGAGAAATATTTATTATTTATGTTTTGGTCATGACACATTAAGCTAATCAAACCACAAAACCTCCCACATTTTCCCCCTGATTTTTTCCAAAGTGGAGTAGAAAAAATTATTTTATAATTCCAATGGCCTAACTTATTAAAAAATAATTCTTTATTATGTGGAGGTAAGTCACACACTCAAGTAAATAATTTTAAAATGTTAAAATGTTTTATCGGTCTTGAAGGGTCCACTAAAGATTTGTAAAATAAATAATACAAACATAAAATTACATTATATTATTGATAAAACATAAATTGGCAGAAAATATCATTTATAGTTTTTTATTACATCACCATTGGGTCATTATGATGTCATAAAACACATTATATAATTAAACGATATTTAATTGTTACCCAAAAAAATCGAATGTCTCAGAAAATTCTTTAAAAATCACTGATGGATAATTTCAACGTCCTTATTCCAAAAATAAAATTAGTTTTATCTAAATAATTTTCTAAATATTTTATTTTTTAATTTTAACTAAAAACCAACATTTATCGAAAATTCATGGGTTTTGACAAAAACAGCTTTCCAATCTTAATAAAAATTGAAATTTTATTCCTAAAAATTATACAATAATTTTATTTAAAATGTAATTGGTTAATAATATTTAATTGAAATATTTTTTGAATAATAAATCAATTAATTAATCAAAATATATTTATTAATTTAAAATTAACTAAAAATACTATTTGTATTTAAAATACAATTATAATGTAAGAATAATAATATTAATATATATTCTTCATTCTATACAGAAAATAATGCACATAATCATAGTACTATGGTCTTGTTACTTAACCCTTTATAACCCTTACATAAGACCTAAAGGTAAGGTGTGCGGTCATGACATACTCATGTGGTGGCTCGGATAACATCACTCGGGTGGTAGTCTCTATCAACATACACTTCTCTCGTGGGTGGTTCCGTTTGAGCTAAATGTGTTGATGCTCGTATTGGGGTTGGTAAAGAGAGAAGCCCAATGATGCTGCCTCCATTCTAAGCTCCATCAAATGGTCTTCTTACATAGAAATTTTATTGGATGAGGCCACCACATCCTTTGATTGAGTAAATTGGATTTGTTAAAGGCTTATATTTATACTAATCATGTGATCATTGTTCAAAGACTATATTAGAAACGATAACAATTCATAAAAATATTTTGAAATACAAAATAATAAAAGAAAAGAAGATCAAATGTTATACAACCATTTTACATAATAAAACATTTCATTATATCAGGAGGAAATTTCATTAATAGAAATATTGGTCATTACAACAGGGGTACTTTAATATATCTAAATGTTGAGAACCCTTAGAATAATCCCCATTAATTTGAATGTGACCCAGATTTTATGATTCAATACATTTGATATAAGTTTCCCAATAATTGAATAACATCACAGTCTCTAAAAAACAAGATCTATTAGTTATATTACTTTATTTGTACAAAATAAAAGAGTTCCAATATGATCCAACAACATAGGTTTCCAAAAATCCTAGATACGTACATAAATTACATTTGAAATCAAAAGATAACAATATGAAAATATTGTGAGAACATTATTATCCCTTCCATAATATCCTTGAAAATGAAAAATAGTTATGTTATGGGTTTCCTATGATATATAAATCCAATAAGGGGGAGCTTAGATTTTTAATAATGAGGGGTATATATTAGAAGATTCCATAACATAATCAAGGAATAAGTGATATGAAAATAATAGATAATAGAACGATTACGTAATCCAATAAAACTGAGGGAATTATATATCAATGAATATAAACAAAAACATGGATACAAAATAATCATTGAACTCAAACTGATGGGATTTATAATTTTATACACTAAAAAATTCTATCAAGTCCTTATTCCTAGACTCTACTAACACATGGAGTGATATAAACTAATTCCAATGTTTTTTCCCCATGAAATTTGTCAATGAATCAAAAGGCTATATTATTATAGGCCCCATCAATCACCTCATTATGTCTAACACATTCCCCCTTAAAAGTAAATAGGAAATTTTTGTCCATTCCCTAAGGGACATATGGTTGAACAAAAAAATGGATATTAGTATGATAAGAAATACAGAAAAATACATACCTATTTTTTTATCAATGAGAATTTCTAGGTGAATATTCCTTAGTCAACATAGATTTTGTGGGGATATCATAAAATTTGTAGATAGTGACATTATTAAATAAATATAGTGGTGATGGTACTTTTATAGTGTTGGGTTAAACATGGAAGATAGTAATTGTATTCAATGATTTGTATTGGTATGATTCCATGGAAGTAGTTCAAAATACATTTGTAATTTTTTATATAGACTACAAAAATATTCCAAAGCATATTCATGTACATGGTCTTGAAAATGGCGTTGTCTTAGGCCCACTCATCACGCATCAGAGGGATGGTTGATTCAATGATCACAAAATACTTTTTGAGGTTATTACCCCTAGGATTTTTAGTTCCACAATTTTATCCACTTTTGAGTATCTATAGAGGGATGCATTTTCTATAAAAATTAACACACATTATGTTTACCCAAAAATAGTAGGGGTTTTCAATATTGAAAATAATGAGGTTTACAATGGTTTGGGAATCCTTAAATAGGAAAAATATGCATGAAGGATAAAAAAATAATTTTTTATACCTTCAAATTTATGAGGAATATAGTAAAAAGTTATCCATGAAAATTTATGAACCACATAGAAAGATATATGTTGTGAATATAGTTGTAATGGCCCAGACCCACCGGGTCCACTACTTTGCCAAAACACAGCTCCACCTAAATTATGGAACCGGTAATGGCCACAAACCGGTCATGGTGGCACTGTGATGGTCGAACACCAGTCACGGTGGCACGGTTCAGGGTGGTACCATGATGGTGGAACTGTGATGGTGGCACCAATGATGGTGGAATGGTGATGGTGGAACCAGTTACGGTGACCCCGTGACGGTATCACACTGGTCGCGGTGGGACCGTTCGCTGTTGCACCGGTGATGGTTGCACCGTAAGGGTGACACCGTAATGGTGGCACTGTGTCCTCACCTTCTAGTTTCCGAACATTCCACTCCTGTAACATATATTTTGACGTAAATATAATTTAATTCCCTCTTACAAGCCATTTTAAGACAATAAATAATATCTAAAATCCCCCAATAGTCGGGCAACCCATAACTTACCAAAACATGTGGCTTTTCCTCAGTGTCACGCCCTTCCCCATATGTGAATCCTTTTGATTAAAAAAACTGTTTAACACATAGCTGTTATGACCACCCCTCTGAGGAGAATTGTTAAATTATAATTAATTCCATCATGTGTAACTGCCCAACCGTGTGGGGAACCACAATCTGACTTTAAAGCCTTCAAATTTCAATATCCTATTAAAGTGGGATCTAATCCTTATATCGCATGGGAATTCCTTCTTTTTCTTCCTCTTGGATGGTCTCTTTTTCTTCCTGGTGCGTTTGGAGTTCCCCTTCAAGAGGAAAGTGGTGCACCTATGCCGGAGCCTTTCTTCTCACCCTTGGAGTCCCCGATGTTCCTCCCCTATAAGTTGCAATCCCCGGTTTTTGGTTCGTGGAGAAGAACTTTGATCCTTGATCAACCAAGTAGGGATTTTTCATTCGTCTCTCCTTACTGTGTATTATGTGGGGTGGGTAGGCTAATATTTCTGTGGGAATCTATGAAACCAAACCTTAAAAAAGATAATAAATAGACTATTAAAGAGTGATGGGGTGCGTTTGACAATTCTACTGTACTCTAATATAATTTCCATATGTTGTGAACTGTATGGGCTTATTCTCACTGAAAATCATGGTCGTTGGTGGTCTTTCCTTGTGCAGTAATGAACCCCTATTTTCTATGATGATTAAATCACTATAACATGGAAATTGGTTAATCACCTAAACTCGTTTGGTTAAATGGATAACCAGTGAACATCAATCCTTTTGTGGTCACCCCGATTAACCAACAAAAAGAAGATCCTAATAAATGATGTTCCTGAACCTAGATGTTTCCCTACACTGTTTTGGTAGTAGGTGTGTTGTTCTGTTTGATTCTTATAGTGTGATGTGGATAAGGATGGGATCCTCTATTGTGGCACAGTTGTTGGTTTTAAATCTGAAGTGGTGTGGGGTTGTATCTCGAGGCTTGGTTTGGTTCTAGTAATTTGAGGGAACTCACTGATCCCTTTGTTCTTATGGCTCACAAGAGAACATGGTGTGAATGCTTAAATTATTGTTTGGTTGTTTCTCTTTCTCTGGCTTGTGGTTATGCCCATTAGTTTCCCAATTGTGAGGAATTCCCCTAAATGGAACCACTTGAACATGAAAGAAAGAATGAGTTAAATGGGTAATTGTTTTTGGGAATGATTTTTGACTTGGTTGTGAGTGTTATGCCATTCTTTTATGAATGAATAGTAATGAGGGTGTTTGTGCTTATGTTTTCTTTGGAAACCCTAGGTTGGGATGAGTTATTGTTACTTATATGTATAATTTTAGTTCTTATGTTCCTAATTCGCACCCCACCCAAGTTGAGCACATAGTGTCGAACACCCCCATTTCATTGGAGAGGGTTTATTTCCCAACACTCTTATGTGTGGCTGGTTATTAGCTATTTTTCTGCTCCCTCTCAAGAATATCCCAAGACTATTTGGGCAGGCTGTGACGGCCTGAGGTCCATTATAGACCACGATTATTCGAGCAGGGAAGTTGTTGTGGTTGGCCCAGGTGTGTGCGGGCTGGTTGTTTCACAATAGTCTTTGGGAAGAGGCCCAGGTGTCTGTGGGTGTGGCAGTAGTTGTTATGTCCCATGTATTTATGGGTGTGGTTAAGGGTGGTTGTTGTAGACCATTTTTGGGCGGGATGCGTGGTAGTAATGTCCCAGGTGTGTACGGGAGGGGAGAGGTAGTGGGACTGCAATGAGAATGGCGGGACATTTTCGATGCATAGAGTGCCTTTAATAACCAGTGGGAAACTGGATCGGGGTACCCAAATATCGATGTGATATTACTATACATTACTTGATTTGCATTATATGGGGAGTGTGCCTTGGTGAGGCTTGGGTGGATAGTTTTCCTTGCTAGGTTCTTTGGTTATCTCCTTTCTCACTGGGCATTAGCATGCCTCCCCACTTGTGCACGAGAGTCATTGGTTTTTCTCTACTGAGTATATTTGTATGCTCACCCTAAATATATAAAAATTATTTTAGGTTTCTAGGAGGACTTAAGGGATCGTTCAGGGTCATACTAGCTCAGACGTTGGGATAGTTACTTTTGCTATTTTTTCATTATTTCATGGTAATTTACGTTTGTAGTCTCCTTGTACTTTGTGGCATTTACTTTTGTAACATGCATATGGGAGTGGTTTTTGTTGTCTTACATTTACCACCCCCAGTTTTGGTGTTGTTGGGATTTACTATCTTATCTCCCGACCCTATTAAAGAAAAAGGGTAATTCCTTCCATCTTGTGTGTGATTCTATACACTTGGTGATAGTTGCTACTTCGGGACCTATTGAAGGCAGGTCTTGGAGGTCATTATCTCTCCTTCAACTTGAAGAAGGAAGGGTCTGGCAATCTGCTGTCCATTGTCTCATCTTGGTGAAGGCGGGTCGTGACAGAATGGTATTATATGAGAGGTTGAGAGATAGGATGGAGTTCAAAGTTAGGCATATTGAGGATTTCATGGGATGGTATGGAAACTATGTTGGATAATCTTGTTGCATGAAATAGGCTAGGGAAGACCGTCTAGGACATGGGATTTTAGTGCCCCCATGATCCGATGAAAGGACTCTGGGTCTACCAAACGACCAAGTAAGGCTACACTGATTGCCAGGTAGAGACCCTAGAGAAGGTACACACATCATAATGACTTGTGTTATTGCATGACATGTGTATTTTTGGGATTTAAAATGAATAATAAGTCTATGAAAATTTAAGAACAATATTCTACAATACTCGGGCTTAGGCATTCTTTGTTTACCTCACAGCTATGGCATCTGGGAGATGACCACGATTAGTGTAGGCGATCGGGGCCTAGGAGGGTGACATGGATGATTGACAGGGGGCTGACCTAGATGAGGAGGATGATTAGTGGCAGAAGAATCTTTGTGCCTTTCAGTGACAGAACCTTGGGAAGTACAAGGGAATCACCTTGGACATGGAGACAGAAAGATGGCTAGAGGATCTGGTGATAGCTTTTAGCTTGATCTGGGCTCCAACGGAGTATTGGGTTCCTCTGGATGTAAGCTAGATGTGGGGAGTAGTGCGCCAGTGGTGGATGCTTTATCTTGGGGAGAGGAGGGAGGCTAATGTGACGTGGACTGACTTAGAGAAGGTGTTCTGTCTAGAATTCCATTCTTCCATGATGAAGGATGAGAAGAGAAAATAACTACTCTCCCACCAGTAAGGGATCATTTCAGTGAGAGAGTTGCGGATCAATTTCAAGGATCTCCTTTGCTTTTCTCCGGACCATTTTTCAGATGAGGAGTCTCGGGCGAGACATTTAGAGGTGGCACTTCGACCTTCTCATCAGTATGCTGTTACAACCTACACCATACCGACATTCGTGAGGGTCTAGAAGAAAGATGAAGTGGTGGAAAAGATGCACATTCTGGGAGGTGTATTGCAAGACGGAATCCAATTGGGCTCGTCTAAGGGGAAGGTTGTCTGTTGGAGGCCTCCATCATCATAGCCCTCTAGGTTTCAACTAGTAGGGAGCAGGCCCTAGTAGTTCCAGTTCTGATCTCCCGGTCCTTGGCTTTTACTTTTTGGCCCAGGAATGAGATACTTCATCTGTGGTAGCCACAGACACCTTTGGAATCTGTGAACGGAACGATTACAGTACAATGGGGGTGGGCCAGTGCAGCACCCGCCCCAGCCGTAGTCGTTTCTAGCCAGGCCCTTTCAGTAGCAGCAGCAAGGAAAGCGAGCTCCTGCTCCTCCAAGGGCAGACTTCGCAGGAGGACACAAACCTCAAGGCGCTCCTCAGGGACCTCGACCATGGCATGGTCGTGGAGGTGGCCGACAGCTGAGGGGCAGGGGGCTGGGCATGGGCATTTACACGCCATAGAGGCAGTAGCTCCAGCATGGATGGAATTTGTTCGTGGTACGATCAGCTTGTTTAGTACTCTTGAATGTGGCTTTTTTGATACAGGAGATTCACACTTATTTGTTATACCTAGTCTATAATGTGCTCTGGGTCTAATTGCTGAGAGAATTCCAGTGCCACTGGTGTTGAGTACACCAGTCGGAGGTCAGACGAACTTTTTTTATGACTTCCGAGGGTGTAAACTGATGATAGGGCCACATCCGTCTATTAGGGGTCTTCTACTATTACATAAACAACCATACAATGTCATCCTAGGCATTGACTGGATGTTCTCTGTATGTTTTGTCATTGAATCCTTCCGAGGAAGGATCATGTTTTTAGATTTGGGCGGCCGACGTGTAACTTTCATCGGTGAGTGGGGTTACCAGAAAAGCAGCAGGCGAGAGGAACCCATCGTTTCCTTGATAGCTGAACTATCTGTGGAGTTGGTGGATGTTGAGATGCTAGAAGTACTAGGGATCATCAGTGAGTTTATGGGAATCTTCCCTGAAGTGGTGGCAACTCTACTCCTTCGATGTGATGTTGAGTTCAGGATATACTTACAACCTGGTGCCCATCTAATTTAGATGGATCACTTCCGGATGTCACCTTATGATTTTCGGGAGTTGCAGATTCAGATTGACGATCTGATGAAGAAGGATTTTGTTCGACCAGGTGCGTCACCATGTGGTCCTCCAGTCTTGTTCGAAAAGAAGGCAGATGGTGGTCTGAGGCTGTGCATAGACTACAGGAGACTTAATCAGGTGATGGTCAGGAATCTCTTCCCTCTTCTGAGAATAGAAGATCTCTTTCACCAGCTAAGGGGAGCAGGTTGGTTCTCTAAGATTGATCTGCATTCTGGATATCACATACTGAGGGTGAAGTAGGGTGACACCTCTAAGACCTCCTTCAGGTTCAGATATGGGCACCTTGAGTTTTTAGTCGTGTCGTTCGATGTTATGAATGCACCAGCTGTGTTCATGGGACTCATGAACTCCATCTTCCAGGAATACTTTGATCGGTTCGTAGTTGTTTTTATTGACGACATTCTGATCTACTCAGGATCAGAGGAGGATCACACTATGAAATTGATAACGGTTTAGAGGTCATCCGACATCACCAAATCTATGGGATGTTTTCAAAGTAAAAGTTCTGGATAGAAAAAGTGAACTTCCTTGGGAACATGGTGTCCGAACAGGGAATAACAGTGGACCCATCGAAGGTCGAGGTGGTTGTTTCTTACGCAGCGCCCAATAACGTGGTAGAAGTTCACAGTTTCCTTAGACTGGGTGGCTACAATCGGAGGTTTCTCCCAAATTAATTTGAGTTGCAGCACCTTTGAAATCCTTGAACAAGAAGGACCAGGATTTCATGTGGAATTGGCAATGCAAGGCAGCCTTCGGCTATCTGAAGGAGAAGTTGGTAAGTTCCCCAGTGCGGAGGTTTTCAGAAGAAGTGGCGGCATATGAGGTGTTCTGTAATTCTTCAGGACAAGGCCTCAGGTGTGTTCTGATGCAACGAAAAGGGGTGATCTCTTCTAAGTCTAGATAGTTACGTCCTCATGAGTGTAATTATGCCACCCACGATCTGGAGCTTATGGATGTCATGTTCGCACTAAAGATGTGGTAGAATTACCTCATCGGGGAGTTCTTCGTGGTCTTCACAGATAACAAAAAATTGAAGTATATCTTCTTTTAGTGGGACCGAAACATACGACAATGAAGGGGGATGGAGTTCCTTCATGACAATGACTTCAATATTTCCTACACCTTAGGAAAGGGGAATGTGGTGGCCGATGCCTTGAGTAGGAAGGCACAGAAGGATGTGGTTTGAGAGATGGAAAATGATTGGAAGGTGATGGAGGAGTTGGCTACCCTGCACCTGTGTGCAAGGATGGATGGTGGTAGAGGTTGCATGTATCAGATGAAAATGCAGTCTTCTCTGTTGAGGTAAGTAGAGAAGTCTCAATGGGGAGACTTAGAAAGTGAAGTGATGCGTGACCAGGTTAACCAATGCGATGCTCCAGATGGGTGGATGGAGGATGGTCAGAATCAGATGCTTTTCCGAGGGAAGATATTTGTTCTATAGGTGACACGCGAGAGAGTTCTTGGTGAGTTCCTCAAATCACCCCTAACAGTACACCCGAGAGCTTCCAAAATGTACCGGGTCTTAAGAGGTCGGTTTTGGTGGCCCGGGGAAAATTGGCCAGTGGAAGAGTTTGTAGAAAAGTTCCTAGTGTGTCAGCAGGGGATGGATGAACACCATGTTCCTAGAGGTTTTTTGAAGCCTTCAGATGTCCTTGAGTGGTAGTGGGATGATATCTCAATGGATTTCATCATGGGACTACCCAGATTTCAAGGAGGTTGCGACGTTATCTGGGTAGTGGTGGACCGATTGACAATATCAGCTCTTTTTCTGGTGATCAAGGATTCGGGCCTAGTGGATAACATAGCACAGAGGTACATGGATGAGGTGGTGAGTTTGCATGCAGTTCTATGGTCCATTGTCTCGGATAGGGATGCATGGTTTACCTCATGAGTCTGGAGGGAATTGCAGCATGATTTTGGCCCCCAGCTACGTCTTAGCACTGCTTTCCATCCCCAGATAGATGGAAAGACAGATCGTACCATCTGGACAATGGAGGATATTCTACGACCATGTATTCTGGAATTTGGGGGATTGTGGGAATGACACTTGCCTCTGGTGGAGTTTGCCTACAACAACAGCTATCACTCTACCATTGCCATGGCTCCATTCGACGCTTTGTACGGGAGGTCGGGTCGCTTACCCGGGTGCTGGACAGAGGTCATGGAGGTAAGTGTTCATGGCCTGGAGGTGGTGCAAAGCACAACGGAGAAGGTTCAGCTTATACGGGAGAGGATGAAGGCGGCCGAGGACCAGAAAGATTCATATGCTGATAATAGGAGGAGACCCCTAGTGTTCGAGGTCAGGGACCACGTGTTCATGAAGGTCTCCCCTTTGTGTGGGAAATGGAGGTTTGGTAGGGGGACTAAGATTTCTCCCAGGTTCATTGGACCATTTGAAGTGTTGTGGAGGTTCGGTGAAGTGACTTATCAGCTAGCGCTACCACCGCCGCTACTGAGACTGCACAATGTCTTCCATGTGTCTCAACTCTGGCGATATCTACATGACAATTCACACGTCCTCGACTGGGGAAGGTGGATATCAAAGACGACGTAACTTTTTTGGAAAGACCGGTGAGGATCGAGGATCGTGAGGAGAAGGTGCTCCATGGATGGACCATTCATTTGGTTCTTATGTTGTGGAGGCATGGCATGCTCGAAGAAAGTACCTAGGAATGGGAGACATAGAAGTGCTCCTAGTACCCAGAGATGTTCTGTGTTTTGTTTGGTATGTTTTATACTTGTTTGTGATGGAATTCTTTACCTTGTTAACTATGGAACGTGCGGTTTTCCTTTTCTGTGGATGTGTGTGAAGAGTGCTGACTATGGAGAGGGGAGGACCCGATCCCTATTCTTGACGCATTAAGGTGGATGTGATTAAACCCATGTGGGAGAGTCAGTGCCACCAAAATTAGATAATATCTTGACATGGAGGAAGAAACTCCCAAACCCATATGACTGGACAGTTTGACCCTCGAGTGTTGTCGAGTTACTTGAGGAAGAGGTGTTCCTAGATGACGATGAGGTTCACTCGTCAGAGGTATTTTTCGAGGTCATTATTCGGAACCCCTCTTTTCTTCATGTATAGTTTCGATTCTCGAGGGTGATAATAGTTTGAGAGGTATCTGATGTAATGTCCTGGACCCACCTGGTCTATTACTTTTCCAAAACACGGCTCCACCAAAATGATGGCACCGATCATGGTTGCACACAAGTCACGGCGGCACCATGACAGTGGCACTAGTGATGGTGGCACC
Source organism: Viscum album (assembly GCA_963277665.1). Lineage (NCBI taxonomy): Eukaryota > Viridiplantae > Streptophyta > Magnoliopsida > Santalales > Viscaceae > Viscum > Viscum album. The sequence goes on along the minus strand of OY728119.1, from coordinate 1,643,242,816 downwards.
GTGACTATGGCACCGTGATGGTGGCACCGGTGATGGTCTCACCGTAAGGGTGACACCGTGACGATGGCACCGTGTCCTCACCTTCTAGTTTCTGACCTTTCTTCTCCCGCAACATATCTTTTGACGTAAAGATAATTCATTGCCCTCTTTCAAGTCATATAAAGACCATAACAAATATCTAAAATCCACTAAGTGTCGGGCAACCCTTAACTTACCAAAACGTGTGGTTTTTCCTAAGTGTCACACCCTTCCCTATACGTGATTCCTTATATATAAAGGGACTGTTTAATGCATAGCCATTAGACCCCCCCTCCAAGGAGAATTGTTAAATGGGATATTATTCCATCATACGTAACAGCACAACCACATGGGGAACCACGATCTGACTTTAATGACTTCAAATTTCCATATCCCATAACAACGGGACCTGATCCTTATATCATATGTTAATTCCTTCTTCTTCTTCCTCTTGGCTGGTCTCTTTTTCTTCCTGGTGTGTTTGGAGTTACCCTTCCTAAGGCAAGTGGTGCGCCTATGCCGTATCCATTCCACTCACCCTTGGATTCCCCAATGTTCCTCCCCTGCAAGTCGCGCATCCCCAGTTCTTGGCGCGTGGAGAAGAACTTCGATTCTTGATTAACCATGTAGGTATTTTTCCTTCGTCTCTTTTTACTATGTATCATGCGGGGTGGGTACAATACTGTTTCATGGGAATGGATGTAACCAAACCTTACCAAAGATAATAAACATAATGTTAAAGAGTGATGGGGTGCATTTGGAAAATCTTTTTTACTCTTTTATAATTTCTATATGTTGGGAACTCTATGGGCTTATGCTCACTAAAAATCATGGTCGTTGGTGGGCTTTCCTTGCGCACTAATGAACCACTATTTTTTGTGATGATTAAATGACTGTAACATGGAAATTGGTTAATCACCTAAACTCTGTAGGTTAAATGGATACCCAATGAACATCAATCCTTGCGTGGTCACCCCGATTAAACAACAAAAAGTATAACTTAATAAATGGTGTTCTTAAACCTGGAAGTTTCCATACTATGTTTTGGTAGTAGGTGTGTTGTTCTGTTTAATGCTTATGGGGTGATGTGGATGAGGACGAGATCTTATTTTGTGTCACGGTTGTTGGTTTGGAATCTCAAGATGTGTGGGGTTGTATCTCATGGCTTGGTTTGGTTCTAGTACATTGAGGGATCTAAATGATTCCTTTGTTCTTGGGGATTCACAAGAGAACCAGGTGTTAATGATTAAATTGCTCTTTGGATGTTTCTCTTTATTTGGCATGTGGTTATGCCCCTTAGTTTCCCAGTAGTGCAGAATTCAACTAAATGGGACCTCATAAACATGAAATCAAGAATGAGTTAAATGGGGAATTGGTTTTGGGAATGAGTTTTGACTTGGCCATGAGTTTTGTGCCTTTATTTTATGAATGAATAGTGATGAGGGTGTTTGTGCTTAGGTTGGATTTGGAAACCCAGGGTTTGGATGAGTGCTTGTTACTTATACATATAATTTTATTTCTTATGATTATTATTAGTGCCCCACCCAGGTTGAGCACTTATTGTTGAACACCCCCATTTCATGGGGGAGGGTGTTTTCCAAACACTCCTCTGAGTGGATGGTTATTAGCTTATTTTATTCTCCCTTTCCCGAATAGCCCAAGACTCTTTGGGCATGCTATGACGGCCTGAGGTCCATTATAGCCCATGATACTTAAGGTATGGTAGTTTTGGTGGTGGCCCAAGTGTGTGCGGGTAGGTTGTTTCACAAGAGTCTTCGGGATGAGGCCTAGGTGTCTATGGGAATGGCATTAGTTGTTCTGGACTAGGTGTTTTTGGGTGTGGTTACGGGTTTCAGTTGTGGCCTAGGTGTTTGCGGCGGGATGTGTGGTAGTGATGGCCAGGTGTGTGTGGCGGGGAGTGGCAGTGGGACCATATTGAGAATAACGGGAGAGGTTTGATGCGTAGGATGTCTTCAATAACCACTGGGAAAGTGGTACGGGGTACCCAAATATTGATGTGTGATTACTATACATTACTTGACTTGAGTTATTTGGGGAGTGTGCCTTGGTGAGGCTTCGATGGATAGTTTTCTAAACTCGGTGCTTTGGTTATCTCCTTTCTCACACGGCATTATCATGCCTCCCCACTTGTGAAAGAGAGTCTTTGTTTTTCCCAACCATGTATACTTGTATGCTTACCCTGCGTATATAAAACTACTTTCTGGTTTTTAGGAGGACTTCGGGGATCATGCAGGGCCGTACTAGCTCAGACATTGGGACAATTGCTTTTCCTGTTTTTTTTCTTTCTTGGTACTTTATCTTTGTAGTCTTTTTGTACTTTTTGGAATTTAATTTTGTAACATGCATATGGGAATGGTTTTCATTGACTTACTTTTTACCCCCCAGTTTTGGTGTTGTTGGGATTTACTATCTTATATCTCAATCCTTTTAAAGAAAATGGGTAATTCCTTCCATCTTGTGTGTGATTCTATACACTTGGTGCTAGTCGCCACTCTAGGACCTACTGAAGGTGGGTCTTGGGGGGCATTATCTCTCCTTCAACTTGAAGAAGGAAGGGTTTGGAAATCTGCCGTCCCTTCTCTCATTTTGGTGAAGGTAGGTCGTGACAATAGCGTGATCACCAAAGAAAGAAAATTGAGACTGGAAAACCCCCCATATGGACTGGAAAAATTAAAGAAAGAAATATTCGAAGATGAAGATTTAAATTGATCACAAAAAACACTGAATGAAATTAATTACATGATTTAACATTCAAATACATATTTCATACCAAATATAAGGCCAATTCGGTGCATAATATAAAACATGTATCAATGAGGTGAATTTGAGATGGAAACCCACTACTTCATGTATTGACTTCCACAAACGTACATCAACCTGATGTATAAAAACCAAGATATATTAATCAATTATTTTAGAACCATAAAAATATCAATTTTCTATTATACTCTATATATATATTAATTATCTATATGAGTTCTAGTCATTTTACCTATTTTTACACATCGGGTGTTTATAGAGTGAGTGTTTGTACATGTTTTAGAAAAGAGAGGTTATTCATTATTCTTATCTTAAATTTCATCACTAATATACAATATAACTATAAAAATAGATAAATCATAATGATTTATAATTCCATTATCTTATTGTATTAATTTTATTGTTAGGTTGTGTGAATTTGGAATCAACAATAGTTAATTTCAGTAATATTAGTAATTGATGATTAAATTACAATAATATAATAAATAATTAATTTAAAAATTATAAAAAATTATATAATTATAATTTTATTTATAAAATTTAGTGATATTGATATTTATGTTCACATAGTCCTTCATTAAATAGTTTTATAGCATATTCAGGTAGGTTATTTAACCGATTGTAATATGATGTTTCTAGAATTAATGGATGATTATTATTATGAAAGTTGTTTATTTTCAATTTATATCATTATTAAAGGAGAGTAATGATATTATTTAGAAAATTTTATGTTACTGATAAATATTTAAAGATGCATTAACAAATAATAATTAAACCTGGTGAAGAATGAGATATGTTACTTCGTGAAGGCGATAGAGTTCAAAACACAGAATTATCAAATTTATCTATCAAACAATGAGAGGTAATTATAAATACTGTTATTTTATATTCCAAAATTATAGTTATATTTAATTTATAATTTTCCATTATCAATACCATATTTAAAACATAAACATATAGGTGGTAAAAAATATGAAATACATTGATTTGAAGAGTTTGTAGTCCACACACATGCGCTAACAGTTATTTTTTAATGAATAGAGTGGAATAAATAATCGGTTATAAATTAATAAAATAACTTGTTTTTATAATGTTTTTATTTATACCATTATTTTGGTATAAATATTATAGTCTATAAAGAGGAATAAAATGTTTAAAATACTTAGATGATGGTAATACTTATATCATGATATTGAGTTTTCTCTTAGAAATGTACATAGAAATAGGGCCCCCACACTAAATATTTTTTTGACCAAAGTAATAAAGATGTGGGATAGGTTTAAATGAGTAATTAAATCTCAGAGTTTAAATACAAAATTAGAATTTAAACAATTGGTATTAAGTAGAGGAAATCCTTTTGTTTTATAAGTGAAGACAATTCACTTTTGTGAATACCCATTACATTTTAATGATTTCGTTACACAATTCAAAAGTACATACCTCCAAAAGTTTGATATAATGGGTTTTGGGGTATCCTTGGGTTGAAAATTACCAAAAAAAAATTTCCATATAATTTTTAAACATTATTTTAGAAATATTTAATTAGTTTTGTTTATATTTTCTCAATTTGGATTTTACCTTGGTAACATGTTTTTAACTATGTGATTTATATTAAATTATAAATATGAGGTTATACATCATACGAAATTTGGATGTTCTGAAACTATATTTAATATATATATATATATATTAAAATTTAATTTTGAAATATGAAAAAGTATCTTTTAAATTAAATCCTATAAAATATAGGATAATAGTTTTTTTATAGGTAACCAATTTTTTCAGAATTAAGCATTACTAATTATATTTAGTTTAAATTACTAACTAAAGGAGTGTAAATATAGATATTTATTGGTTTAAAAAATATTTTACAATATTAATTGAGAAATAATTGTTTTGATTTGTTTGAAAAAAATAATACAATGTTAATAAAAAAATTCCTTTTTTGAGAAAAACAATATTAACATTATCTCATTAATTAACATTAGTTTCCATTTTATTTTATTACTCAAAATAAGGAAATGGCCTTTTGATTTTATTTGGACTTGATTTATATAAAATTTTGATATCTTTTATTGATATTAAATATCTATAATTGGTAATTTAATTTTAAAATGTTAAATTTAAAATGTAAGAAAACTATATTAGTAAAAATATTTTTTAATCTTTAAAATATCAAATATAGGTTAATAATTAAACACAATTTTTTGAAATTTATAATTTAATTTATAACACAAATATTTGTGCATGATAAGGTATTTGTGAATTTTAGCTTATTCATAAATCATAGAGGTGTCATAAATGTCATGGTTTTAATAATAATGGTGAAATAATATTCACCTAAAAATAAATATTTTCCATAAAAAACCAAAACATTATATTAATATAATAAATTTGAAATTAATTTGAAACTGAAGCTTATTTTTAAAAAATAAAATTCCTAAATATATTAATTTAAAAATAATATATACTCATGAATAAAATCTATTTAGAGTGTGCATTATATAATAGTCCAGGATATATTTTTAACCTACTATAATAAGGTCTCTGGTATTACACAGAGTAGATTATGCTCCTTCATCTAAAAAGAACTATTATAAAAAAATATGTCTCCCCTTCCAAGATACTAGTTGTAAGGTGGTGGTGGTAAAGGACATTTCTTATATATTTATTCAAGACATGTGACCTCTGTAAACCCCATGGGTTTCCTTTGAGATGCGGTACAGAGTTAGCTACAAAATTATGGATTTATATAATATTTTGTATTCCATGATCCCCTAGTATGTCATATGGTATGACGTTTCATTATCAAATTTTAGATTATTGGGTCCATCCTTGAACGCTAGATATTTCATGTTATAGATCATACTAAAATTAAATTAACTTATTTTCCCTCTAGTCAGTCTGTTATAACTATGCTGTTGATATGACATTTCTTTAAAAACAATTATTTATTTTTTAGGGTTTCCTATTATTTATGTTTTTATTCAATGATTATATAACAACCCTTCTCTTTATCATACAGTTAAACATGATTTATTAAATAAACACGCACTTACAGAAACTTTGAGGATCTATAGGTCTAGTGTCTTGGAAAATTAGGAACATTACATGACAAATTAAAATAAAAAATAACAATATCTTTAGTGAAAACTTCTTTTAAAAGACCACATCATTCCTTCAAACATGGAATTTCATGGGATAAACTGAGGACATATATAAGAGAGCGTTGATCTATAAATGACATTAAGGGAGTAGAAAAGGAATTAAATTAACAATAAAATACATGTTATGAAATAGACATATCAAAGGAGAATGATAGAAACATGAACATAAAGGCATTATATAACATGATTATCATAACATGGAGATTTCGAAAAAAAACATTTAACATGATATTAGCATGATCCAAGGATAATTACACATGGATAATGAGTAAAACCTCATTGAAAATTACATATCACGATATTAATCTTTATCCAATGCATTGGAGTGCTATTTGGGAGTACCCTTCTTAATCTGTTCATTTCTTGCATAAGTGTGCCGCATGGATCATATAACATGGAATAATTAAAAAAATTAAGTTATTACATGATTAAATAATGTGAAATAAATACATTTATGTACCATTAGATAATTATATTTATATAAAGTTGAATACCCTTGATAGATAAATGGGTATGGCATACACTACACATCGATTTTGGCTAGGAAAATCGTGGTGTAAATTCAGCAGCATAATGGCATGAAATAAAAATTCCTACAAAATGTTTGATGAGAGATAAAGGGGTATCTAAAAATATTTAAATAAAATGGATATTAATGGGTTCATATATATACATGTACCAACACATGGAATCTTTATATAGAGGGTGTAACATAATAAAGAAACTTGAAGAAAGCGGAAAAATGGAATAAAGCTTACAAACTTTCGGCATGGTAAGAGGTGTACATGGGATTAATTAATGATGTAGAAAAAGGTAACTATTCACAAAAACAATTATTTAAGTATAGGGAAGGTGGAAATAATAACTCAATATTATTAATTGACAATAAAATGGGCATAACGATATAAGGAAACTTGGACATAAATAAGGATGGAAGGAAAGTGGGGATCCCTTACGTGGAAGTGTATGATATCAAGAGCTTGAGGAGGGGCTTAATGAGTGTGTGTGGAACCACGTTAGAATTAATTTTAAAGTAGGGACGTGTATAGACGTTATCAAAGGGTTTTTAGTGAATATATGTGAGATCATGGGCAGGTTTTTATAAGAAATGAGAGGGGAATTCGTTAATATTTTACAAACATTGATTTTGGAATCTATATAATGAAATATTCAAAACCAGAAACCAAATCATAGTTTTCCCATGATTTTTTCCAAATGGGAGTATATATAATTATTTTATAAGTCCAATTGGTGAACTTATTAAAATTTTAGGCTTTTTTATGTGGAGGTGAGTCTCACTCTCAAGGAATTTTGTTTAAAAATTTAATACATTTTATAAGTCTTGGAGGGTCTACTAAAGAACCATAAAATTAATAAATGAAATATAAAATCAATAATATAATGGGAAAGAACTTATATTGGCATAATATCCCTTTAATTTTATATAATTACATCCCTATTGAGTCATTATGATATCATAAAATACATTATATATTTAAAGGGTATTAAATATTTTCCCAAAAATTCGACTGTCTCAGAAAATTATGAAAATTTTACTGTTAGATAATTTTGACGTCATGAATCCAAAAATGATATTCATTTTATCTAAATAATTTTATGAATATTTTAATTTTTACATTTAAAATAAAATCTGATAAGTATTTAAAATTCATGGGTTTTGACAAAAAAACACTCAAACATTAATAAAAAACAATTGTATAAAAACAATTATGGTCAAATATATTTAATAAAAAGTTATTTTGTAATAATATTTTATTATAATAAAATTTTATTAAAAAATATATTAATATATCAAAAAATATTTTTCAATTAAACATGAAATAAAAACACTATTTATTCTTTAAATACCTTTTAAAAAGTACCAATAATAAAATGAATATATATTATTTATAAAAAATGAAAATAATCATAGTGCCGGGGTATTGTTACAGAAACCCTTATAACACCAGTATATGACCTAAAGGTAAGGTGTGCGATGGCGACATACCCTTGGAATGGCTTAGATAACATCACTCGGGTGGTAATATCTATTAAATTCAACTTCTCCAATATGAAGTTCTGTTGAAGCATAACGTATAGGAGCTCAACATGGACTTGGACAAGAGTGAAGCCCAATGATGCTAAATATTTTCTAACCTCTTACAAATGGGAATTGAATGGAACAATTCTACTAGATGAGGCCATGGATTCCTTTTTTTGAGTAGCTTGAATTTTTTAAAGCACTATATGTATAATAATCATGTGATCACTGTTCAATAGCTATATTAGCAATAGTAACAATTCTTAATAATATATTGAAATCCAAAAACATAAAACAAAGGATCTTTATATTTTTTATATAACCATTTAAGATAATAATACATTTAATAAGATGAAGATGAATTTTCATTAATAAAAGTTTGGATCGTTACAATCTTCCCCCTTATGAAATTTTACCCTTGAAATTTCCTTTTCACACACTAAACAAGATTTGGGTAACTCCACCTCATCACTTCCTCTGGTTACCACATTACTTCTTCAAACTTTTGGTTTCTCCCTACACCATTTCTAAGGGAATTTTCTTATTTGGTAAAAAAATTTCTCTATGATCTAAGATATTCACCAGTTTCTCTTAATAGGAGAGGTCATTATCAAATGGTACCACCTCTGTATTATGTATATGTGATGGTTATTGTATATAATACCTCAAGAGTGATTCTTTAAATACATCGTGTACTTGAGAACAGTTCAGTGGGAGTGATAGTCGATAGGCCTTTTCTCCAATGCGATAATGGATCTCAAAAAGGACTAGGTACCCTGGACTAAGCATTTATGTATTCCCAAATATTATAACCCTATTCCCTAGTTATTTGCGAAGTAATACAATGTCTCCAACATATTACTCTAGGTCTCATCGATGATTATTTGCATAGATTTTTTGTCGACTCATAGCATCTTTACTGTTTTTCTAGATGGTCTTGACATTCTTCACCATTTCATTGACCATTTATGGACCTAGGAGTTTTAGCTCCCCAACATTCATCCCAACATGCCAGTGTTCTGTACTACTTACCCTAAAGGGATTAAAAAGGATCCATTTGGATTCTTTAGTGGAAAGTGCTATTGTAATAGAACTCAACTAGAGGATGATTTTGATATCATCATCTTTTTAATTCCATTGAATATTCTCTCAACATTTCCTCAAGAGTTGGGATAGTCCTCTTGGATTGGAAATCATTTTGGGGATAATAATCCATAATGAAGTTCAGAACAATATTTAGAGCATGTTGGAGACTCTTCTGGAACATAGAGGTGAATCTGGGATCTTGATCTGATAAAATAGATAGTGGTATTCCATAAATACTTAAAACTTCTCTGTTGTATATATGTTCCAATTTATCCAATTAGATATCCTCCCAAATTTAAATGAAGTGTACAGTCTTTATAAGATGATCCACAACAACCCAGCTATCATTTTTTCCTTTGGAAGTCTTCCAAATTCTGGTGAAAAAGTTCATGGTGATGTTCATTCATATATATGATAGTTTGGGTAATGATTTCATCATCCACATAGAATTATACCTCCCATCATTCAATTTATGTCATTCAAGGAACTTTTATGTATACTTAGTAATCTCTTTGTTAATGTTATCCACCCCTAATACTCTTGGACATCTCGATACATCTTTGTGTTTCTGGGGTGAATAGGGAAATTCAAACAATGTGCATTATAAAAAATTATTTCTTTTACACAGGATTTGATTGAATAGATAGTATTGTTTGAAATCCCATAATTAATTATTCACTAACATTAAACTCTGAGGATTTCCATTTTCTGATAGTTTCCACTTTATTCTGAATTACCACATCATACTTTTGAGAATCTTTTAACCTTTCCAATTGATATGGTTGAACAATCATATGTTAACGGATTTTTGATGTTCCCTTATTTATGATTTTTGTGTCTATCTTTATGAATCTAATTAGATTGGATACTTTTCCATTCTCACCAATGATATAATCATTGGGTCCTTTCTTCATAGATCATCCACCACCTTGTTAATTTTTCAAGGTTGTATTGTATTGAGAAGTCATAGTCTTTGATCAGATCTAACCATCTTCATTGGCATGTGTTGAACTCTATCCGTGCGAATAAATATTTGAGGCTTTTAGGATCTGTGTATAATTCAAACATCTCATGAAATTGGTAATTTATTTAAAATTTTAAAGTAATGATTTCTATAGCCAACTCTAGATCATGTTCTTGACATTTTTTTCTCATGAACATTCAATTTCCTTGAAGCACAGGCAATGACTTTCATTTTTCACAGAAACATAGCCCAAGCCCTTCTTTGAAGCATTACTAAGTACCAAAAAAAGGTTTCCACTTCTGGGTAATGATAGAACGTTCATAGTGGTAAGACTCCTTTAAAACTCCTTGAAGTTTTCATCACATTCATCACTCCAAGAAAACTTTTCTCCCTTCCGAGTTAGCTTGGTAAGAAGGATAGAAAATCTTGAGAAATTTCTCACGAATCGGTGATAATATCCAGCTAACCCATGGAAGTTACATATATCCATCATAGATGATGGCCTCAACCGACCCTCATTTTCATTTGTCCTAGGGGGATCAATATATATCTTATTGATTGTGATGACATGCCCCAAGAATGAGACCTCCTTCAACAAGAACCCACACTGGTTATACATTGCATCGAGATTTTCATTTCGCAAGGTCTCTAGTATAGTTCGTAGATGATCCTTATGATAATCATTGGTTTTGGAGTGTATTAGAATATATTCTATAAATACTTCCAAAAAATTGTCAAGGTAATCTTTAGAGACACTATTCCTGAAGATTTTGATTATTTCTAGAGCATTAATCAGTCTGAAAGGCATTAATATGAATTCATAGTTCTCGTGCCTTATACAAAAAAGAATTTTTGGGTATATCATATTTCTTCACCCTTACATGGTAACATCCTGACCAAAGATCCACCTTGGAGAAGTATTTTTCTCTACATATCTGATTAACTAAGTCATCAATTCATGGAAGAGGAAACATTTTATTTATCATGATTTTTGTGAGATCACAACAATCAATCAAAATGGGTATTTACCCATCACTATTCTTGATGATGATGACTAGTCCACCCCATGGTGAGGCACTTGGGCGTATAACCCCTTTATCCAGAATCTCCTATTTTTCTTTCCTTATCTCCTCAAACCCCACAACATCCATTCTACACCAATTTGTGGATATTTTATATAACCGAGCTATAAGATCAATCGAAAACTCAACATCTCTTCTTGGAAGAAGACATAGAAATTTCTTCGGAAACACTTCAATGAATTCCCTCAAAATAGGCATGTCTTAACAGATGTTTTCTTCATTAAAATCAATCATCTATAAATGATACATGTGCTCGTAGTCCAGTAATATCCACGCTTGAGATGATGGTGTTAAAGAAGATTCATCCTCCTCCTTTAACTTGTATATAATTGGGGGTCAATTCACCCTAGGGAAAGTGATTTACCTCTCACTGTAATTAATTCTGGCTCTATATAAGGAAATCCAATCAATGTCATTAATTGTATCAAATTCTAGCGAAGGGTATATGAAGAGGTTAAAATGAATTTTTAATCCACCAATTATGTTAGGAGAGGATTTATATTCATGGGATACAATGATTTCCCCATTTTCTATTCTCACAGTCATCTCTACTTCAATGATTTGTGGTGGTGTTGGGATTGTTGTACTAAACATTCATGATATAAAAGAATGTGTAGAACAATAATAAAAAATTATGTTCCATATTCATGAATGAATAACTAGAATAAATGTCACCACATCATTGTCATGTTTCTCATTAGTGGTAGTGATGGAAGCAGGTCTCCCTTACTAACTTGGTGGCTGTTGGTTGTCTCTAAAAACACTTGTCTTAGGGAACATGTTTTAAAAGTGTCTTAGTTATTTATTGTTGAAGAAATGAACAATGTGTTGAAGGTCGAGTGGCGTGTTGTCTCATCTTCCATAATAGAGAGTTATTCTCTTCATCAATTAATGGTCAGATGCCCTTACGTTCCACACCTGAAGCATTTCCTCATCCCCTTCAGAAACTTTCCAAGGTGCTTCTTTACTCACCTTTGGAAAGTTGGGTGCTGAAATTTTACAGCACTATTAGATTTATCCATCAGACCACCAGAATTAAAGTCCACTTTATACTTCTTAACCCTATGATACCCCTGATATTATCCAATCTACATTTCTACTTTGAGGTAATATCAAAAAATTTCTTCATTACTATCGAAGTCACATATCACTAGGGATTTTCATAGATTTTATTATGTCCCACCAAATAATTCTACAACCTTGTTTTCAGGGGTAACAACAAAGACATAGGCGCATCATGAAATCATTATGGAGTTTTCCCCACACACTATGATGGATTCATTATTTTTTCATGGGGGGCACGAAAGTTCCTTTCCATCTTAAGATGAAGGGTGCAAAGAAAACATTTATAGAAAAACATTTTCTATAAATCCTTCCATTACAACACCTAGATATATTCCTCAGGATTCAAATTTTTGATCAATGTACACCATTGATAAGTTTCACTCTCCATAAAATACGTTGCTAGAATAATGTTCTCTTGTTCAGAACATTAAAGGATTGAGAATATCTCTTCGATGGAGTTGATCCATTGTTCGACAATTGAGGGATCAGATGATCCACTGAATTTAGGAGGCCTTTGTATCATGAATCTCATGACTATGGCTTGGGAATTCATGGGGGTGGGGTGAGGGGTTGAACGTTCTTCTTTACCTAGGTTTATATTCAAAACTTGAGTTAACTGCGAGAGTATTGTGACAAAGTATGTGATTCCTTCTTTTGTTAGATTAAACATCTTATTTGAACAGGGATTAAATTGATCATCTAATCGATTGTTTTCTTGATTCCACCTATTACCATCCATTGGATAGAATAAGAGGAACATTAGGGTTAATAAATAAAGGGTAATCCAAAGATAAAAAGGGATAACTTATAAATAACATTTATTTCCTTACCTTATAAATTTATAGGATTCAATCTATGTTATCTATGATCTACTTCCTAACATATATTCGTCAGGGCATTTCTTATTCCCTTAATAATGGTTCATACTATGATTATGAATTTACCAATGAATATCTCTCAGGACTGTTGAACAAAGAGTGTAGCAAGGCCCATTATTGTGCACTAGTTCCCGTTCGAGTCTTGCACAAAGTGATGTTTTCGGGTTTTACCCCTAGATACATCTATTCCATAACCACCTCCACTAGTTTATATCTAGAAAGGGATATATTTTTTTTGATAAACCACTTACTATACAGTCAAAAAAATATTTATGCTTTTCTTATATTTATTCTTATCCCTAAGGCATTTACTAGCATGTTCTAATTCTAATCCCAAAAATAACTAATCCTATTATCTGATAACAACTGTTACAACCTTGCTCTTTGTTACATAGTTAAACATGATTGTTTACATATGAATACACTTAATAAAACTATGGGGATTGAATGGTATAGATTATTTTGAAATTATGAACATTACATGACAACTTAAAACATAAAATACAACATCTTTATTGAAAACATCTTTTCATGACCATAACATTCCTTCCTACTGAGCATTGCATGGGATAACCTGAGGACATATACAAGAAAATAGTGAGCTATAAAGCCTAGTAAGGGAGTAAAATAGGAATATCCTGAATAATACAATACATGTTAATAAATATGCATAAAAATGGACCATAAGAGAAACATGAACATAAAGGCATGATATAACATGATTATGATAATATGGAGATGTGGAAACAACATTTAACATGATATTAGCATAAAAAGAATCTAATTACACATGGAACATGAGTAAACAATAATTTCAACTGGTTTTTCATGATTAAGACCTCATTTTCCATGATTTATCATGATACTAATCGTTACCCAATCCATTAGATTTCTATCAGGGCACACCCATCTGAATCCTTTCATTTCATGCATAAGTGTGCCACAGGATCATATAACATAGAATCACTGAAAATAATAAGATATTCCACAATTAAAAAATGTGGAATAAATACTTTTTAGTACCATTCAATAAGTATATGTGAATAATGTTGAATACATTTGATACAAAAAATGGGTATGGTATTCACTGCACATTGATTTTGTCTTGGAAAATCACCGTGCAATTTCGGAAACATAACATGGTGACATAAAAATTCATGAAAAATGGTTAATGAGAGATAAAGGGTTATATAATCATATGTACATGAAATTTAAAATAATTTTTCATATATATACATGTCCAAACACAAATAATTTGGAAACCGAGGGTGTAAAATAATAAAGAAAGTTGAAGAAAGAGGATGAATGGGATAACTCTTACGAAATTTTGGCATGGTAACATGTGTACCTTGGAGAAATTAATGAGAGATAAATGGGTATATCAAATTTTAAACATAAACATGAACGTATAGGGGAGGTGAAAATCATACCACAATATTTTTAATTGAATATAAAAGGGGAATAAAAATATAAGGAAACATGGATATAAATAAGGAAGGAAGGAAAGTGAAGATCCTTTTCTTGGAAGTGTGTGACATCAAGATCTTGAAGGGGGAATTCTTGAGAGTTTTGGGGAGCCTTGGAAGAATTATAGATAGAGGAGGTCTTAATAGGGACATGCTATGAGGGTTTTTAGTGAAGAGAAGTGGGAGCTTGGTTGGTTTTATATAGGAAAAGAGTGGGGAATTCAATAATATTCCAGAAATGTTTTTTTTGTAATCTATATATTTAAGTATTCAAAACCACAAACCATCCCATGGTTTTTTCCCTGGTTTTTTCAATGGGGAGTGGAAAAAAATTTATAATCTAAATTTACAAACTTATTAAATTATTAGGTTCTTTATGTAGAGGTGAGTCACACTCTAAAATAAATCATTATAAAATGTGAAAATATTTTGTACGTTTTGGAGGGTCTAGTAAAGCAACATAAAATTGATAAAACAAATTTAAAATGACTATAATTTAAATTTAAAAAATATATTTCCCAAATATAATTTTTATAGTATTTTATGACATCACTATTAGTTCATTATGATATCATAAAATGCATTATATATTCAAACGATACATAATTTTTACCATAAAATTACACTATCTTACAAAATTATAGAAAAATAAACATTAGATAATTTTGACATCTTAAATCAAAAAATAATATTCATTTTATCTAAATATATTTCTAAATATTTTTATTTTTACTTTTAAAATAATAACTGCTATTTTTCGAAAATTTATGGGGTTTGATAAAAAACTACTTTCAATCATTAATAAAAATTACAATTGTAAAAAAATTGTACGATAATTTATATTTAATAAAATTTTATTTAGTAATAATATTTTATTAAAAAAAATTTAATTCAAAAATACATTAATTCAACAAAATATATTTCTTAATTGAACATTAACAAAAAATATTATTTGTGCTTTAAAAACAATTTTCAAAGTAATAATAATAAAATGAATGTATATGATTTATAGAAAAAATGAACATAGTCATAGTGATATGGTCTTGTTATATAATCCCTTATAACACCTGTATAATAAATCAGGGTAAGGTGTGCGATGGTGAACGACTCTTGGGGAAGCTCAAGAAAACATTGCTCGGGTGGTAATCTCTATTAACTTCCACTTCTCCCATAGGTAGTTCTGTTCAAGATTAATGTGTTGAAGCTCGTCATTGTCTTGGTAAAGAGTGACACCCTGTGATACTACCTCCTTTCTGATCACTGCAAAATGGGATTTTATGTAGAAATTTTACTAGATGAGGCCTTCACATCCTTTGTCTGAGTAAATTGGATTTGTTAAAGACCTATATTTATAATAACCACGTGATCACAATTCAACGACTATATTTTAAATAGTAAAAAATCTAAATGGTATTTTAGAATCCAAAAACATAAAACCACAGAAGTGAATATGTTATATGTAACCATTTTACATAAAAATACATTTAATTAGATCAAGAGGAATTTTCAGTAATAATAGTTTGGTTCATTACAGATTATTTGGATTTTTTACCACACATGTTCTATTTAAGTAGCTGCTTCACAAATCAAAGAATGTCTTAGTCGACATAGAGTTTGGTTTTTTATTTGATATGATTATTAGAGATCTATAGAGATTACTGGTGGAGTATAATCGGTTGTAATGGTGGAAGTTACTATTGAAACTAGAAATCTGTATAGGAGAATACAAAGTTAGAAGTAGCTTCCCAATGTCTTTCTTGTAGGAGATTTGGAGTCTTTTTGTTGAAAATTTTATTTTATTTTTCTATTTATGTAGTATAATTATTTTTTATGTCTCTTTATTTTATTTTATGTAGTTTTTTAATTCAAATATAAATATGTAAATTTATATATTTCTACTTGTCATTATTAATTAGTTATACATATCTATTGAAGGTCAATATAGGCTAAGGATTCCCATGTTATATGATATGCCTAATAGATGCTATTTAATAAACCATTTATTATTAGAGGTATGCATGGGGTGGAACATTAGAGTTACTACAGGCCCATGAAGTGACTATGTGGGTGGGTTGATGTCATAATAAATGGGATATTTGATAAAAATATTTTTTTATTTATAATTTGGAACAAAGTTAGTTGATGATAAAGTAGAAGAACATTACTGGGTGCCTTGGTCAATGATTATGAAATGATTGGTATGGATTTTATTTTATATAAATAAATAATGATAATGTATATTAATGAAGATAAATTATGGTTTAAATTAGTCCCTTTAGTAATGATTCTAATGTTCTATGAAATCATTGATTATGTCAATCCTCTGGAGTTAGTGTTTGGCTTCAAGCCCTATACATGAGCCATTAGAGGGGTTATAAGGATGGATAGTTTATCTATTTACATTTTTTAGTAATTGGGAGTCAATATATTAAATATTATTAGGTTTTTATGTTTATTAATCTTCTATTTTTAGTTTTTATGTGTTTTTAGCTATGTAATTCCAATGTTGGGTAAGTCTACTCATTCCACTATATATCTCAAAAGTTATTTTCATTACTAATCTAAAATAATCTTAAAAAAATAGGGGTGTGAATTGAATTTAATGAAGATAAATTTATTAAATTTTTAAAAAATTTGTACGAATTACTATAAATGTTATTTGAGGTATTTTTTCAAGAATGTTAATTGATTTAAAATGGCTTAAGTCTCATTTGAAATGAATGATTATTCTGAAGTGAATTCAATTAATGAAAAGGATTAATTTTCAAGAGAACAATTTTGATTCCAGATGGTTGATATTACGTTCCATTTTTGTGTAATATTTTATTTAATGAACGGTTTCTATTTTGATAGGTTTATCTAGTGGTTGTGTGGTATCTAGAATATTCATTATTATAAGTGAGTAAGAGTTAAATCCCAACAATATCCTAAATAGTGGTTGTAGTTAATTCATTTTGTATTAGTTTTATATCCCATTTGATGTTATTCTTAGTGATTTACTATTACATGGATTGGTTTGGATTCTATAGGAATAGATTTATCTGAGTTGTCTTCAAGGAGATGTATTGGGTTTAATTATCCTTTATTTGAGTTGGATCCTCCATTTTATGTTTTATTTTTATCCTCAGTGATGGGAATTTTTTGAGTTTTATTTAATGTAAGGTAAAAAAAAATTATTTACCACACATTTTTAAATTTTCATGTGTTTTAGGCATTGAAGAATGTTATAGAAGTAGTTCTATTTATAGAGATGAGATTTTAATTTTAAGGGAATCAATATAGTTTGGAAATAAATAAAACATCATGTAGGGTATGTTGGAAGATGGTATATTTTTCGTCTTTTTTATTGTTACTTCACATGTTTTTTTTAGAAAATACAACATTTAGTCATATGTGACCAGCCCTTATGTATCACTTTATATCTTGGAGAAACCATTTTTTATGTAACTGTTACATGTCAACCATATTTTAGAGTAAACCATAAATATAATTCTTTAAAGGGAGTAACCATTATACATTTGAGGGTTTATATGCATAATGTTTACATTGTTAGAGAAACCCTTACACATACCCACATGTTAGAGACATAACATTTCCAAAAAATTGACAATCCATATTTTTTGAAGGAATCATATGTTATTCGTGATATGAGTAATATATTTTTTAGGATTCAATTGACAATTGTGAATACACTTATGTTTAAAATGGAAAAACAAGTAAACACTTATGTATCATAACAACCACTTAAACAAGAATATAATATAGAATGGTTAATAATTTTTTAACCATTTCACATCATCTCTTGACCCGTATGAATTTTACTTTCATATTAGATAATTTATCAATTTTTCACATCACTCTCTCAATAATCCCAAGATTGATCAATGCTTTGTGGAATGAATCTCCAATTATTGATTTCTACGGAAGTCATTTCATTGTGGTCATGGGGGGTGTATATTGATCCAACATGAAATTATTTTCCATGTTATGAATCTATTTGTTCTCATAGATGAAATAATCATTGACCATAAGAAACTTTTTAGGTGTGTAGGTAAATTTCATCCTGATCCTCAGATATGGTATTATTATAGTGTCTTGAATCCTTGTCATTAGATAGTTAAGTGATTTAAATATTTAGTTATAAATATGTGGTTCCACATGCATTTATCTTCATCTTCATTATATCTCTCAAAATCTAAGAAACATACTATATTTATTTTGAAATCCGAGACTCATTTCAAGGTTCTCGATTCCCTATATAGAATATTTTTTCTTGTTCTATGCATGGTTCCCTTCTCTTTTGTATTATTATTTATTTCTTATCCCATTCGGAAATATGGTTAAAGAAATAACTATTTTTTGGATTGGTGGATTTTCAAATATTGTTTGATCTCAATAATGCTTTTGGAAACGTCTCTTGGATTCATTAGTTATTGATTTTATTTCTCATTACATGTAATTACTTAGATCCACTATTATAGGGGATTTAATTCCTTGGTTAAATGTTGTTGAATAATATATTTGGATGGAATATTGTGAAGTCATATATATTACACAATTTTATACTCATGAATTTAAATTAAAATCCCTTTTAAATCTTATGACTGAAACAATTTTTATTACATTTAAAATTTCTTTTATAATCATTCCCGTAAATTGGATCTATTCAATTGAATTTCTTATGTTGGTACTCATTTATTGAACCATCCATTCATTTTTTAGGAACCTATTTATTTAATTTCTAAAATTCATATCAGATATTGTAAGTTTCTACTCTTATATAAAACATGGTACATATTTCAGGGATCATAGAATTGGGTTATTTTTTTCACTGTTTTTTTCTATGTAATACTCCATCAACCCAGTTTTAGGGTTACAGGTTTTTCATGTAGATAATGGGAAATTTTATGTTATTTTATTCATTTAATTTCTTTAATTTTTTGTTTTATAAATTCTTTCTTTTCATAGTTCTTATATAGCTCATTGGGTTAGAATTTAAACTTTCGTTGAGTAGATCTAATGTCTTATGAATGTTTATTATCATGATATATATTTATGGGTTGGTCAGAAAAACCAACATAAATATTCATATATTTATATTCTTATCATAAAAGTGATATTACGTCTCATTAAAAAAACCAAATCCATTGAAAAAAAGGATTGGAGTCTTTGGGGAATCTCTCAAATAATTCTCTCTTAAATATGAAAAATAAATGAAAGTATGAGATCAAATTCTTAGTAATAGAAAACATGAACAAGGGGAGGTTTTATTATTAGAAATTACCAAAAATCATACAAGATAATCACAAGTAATGAATGAATATCCGAGATCATGGAATGAAATCATTTGAACATAAAATGACTATATTAAATGAATAATTCCTTTATCATGTATTTGAATTATGAAGTTATAATCATAACCATGGAATCAAAAAAATATTTAATATAACAAAATTTTCTATATTAACAAGTATTTATAATCAAGGTATGATTAGAAAGACCAAGGATGAGAAACAATATGTTGTGAACAAACCCAAAAATGTCTTTCTATAATGATGTGATCAAACCAAATTATTACCATGCACCGAAATCATTAAATATTGAGAGATAAAACATCAAAAAATGAATTAAAGGTTGATATAGAACCCCACCCTTCAAATAATAATAATCCATAAATATGTCTACCACAAGAAATCAATCATTCATAATGTTATATAAAACCAATGTAATGAAAATTGGTTTCATTACATTTCTAAATGGAATTACATGAAATGAAATCAAGATTTAGATAATTTGATACCAAAAATTAAATCAACCAAAAGGATTATTTCCTACGATTATTTAAAGGTTTCTTGAATAAAAATTATTCTATAATATATATATAAGTTGGTGATAAGGAAGACAATTTAATAAAAATAATAAATAATATATCATTGAAAATTTCCAAATCATCATAAAATGAATAATTTTGGAGTCAACTTCAAAGAATATTTTAATTTTTTAATATGGTATAATATTTCAATAATTAGTTTGAATAAAATACCAATAGTGGATACTTGAAAAAAATTATGTATAAGTCAAAATATGGGTATTGAAAGATCAAATACATTCACATGAAATGAAAATCCTTTTTAATATTTAAAATTACCCTTAATGATACCCACATCCAAAAATTGGATAATAAAAATAAATTTTGAATTATGGTAAAGGTAAATATGAAGATCGCATGAGCTAATAAATAATAGAATTTAAAAATAAATAGAAAAATATTTTTAGAATGAATAAACATATAGATGGTGTGAAATGAATTTTTAGATATTTTTGAAATTATTTTTAATTAAAATAGTATTACTAATGAATGAAATAAATAAATGATGAAGGTTTTTTAATGAGAAGTTATTTTACTCATAAAAAAATTGAACTTAAATTTTTTAATAATGAAATAAATTAATATAAGAAACTTAAAAGAATTTATTTACCTGATAAAAACTACAAATCAATGAAAAAATTTAGTAAATTTTCAAATCCCTTATAATCACAAAATGTTTTTATATAAAAATAATTTGGAAACAGTTATTTTAGAATTAACAATACGTCCATATAATAAATATTTGAAATAAAATTTAATTCAATTATAGGATAAAATGAATAAAACATAGAACAATGATTTTTAAAAAGAATATATATAGCTCAATGAAAAGAAATTTAGTTATGAAAATATCTTATGGCACTGTTAACCACTTTCTAAAAACTCATTGAAACATAAAAATTGAGATAGAGCCTTAATTAACATGAATAAAAATATTTTTCTTGTTAAATATGTCAAAATGGCAGTATATACATCCTATAAATTAAAATGGATGCGTAATACGTAACCTTTCATAGAGATGATAATTCAAGTGTGAAACCTACTACAACTTTAATAATATTTATATTTTAATACTTTGACGTAATGAACATAATATGGAAATATAAAAAAAAATAATTTAATATAGGGTATGATAAAATATATTTGTGGATTATTATATACTCTACATAATGTAACAAGGTTCTAAATATATAACATATCTCAGTGAATGATAGTATATTTGAAAAAACCTGTACATTAGATACCTACTTAGTAGGATATACTCCAACCTTATGTGTAATCAATTTATTTTTATTAAAAAATTTATACACCACATTTTTCTCATATATTTAGTTTTTTTATGTCAATTTATTATCATATGTCATTAATTTATTTTTTATTTTTTTATTATAGGGGAACTTGGTTTTGACCAATAAATTTCTGTTAAATTGTTTTGGTACATTGACCATATTCAAAAGAGCTATAAACATGTTTTATAATCTATAATATTATTTATTTTAATGTAATTTATATTTTATATTGATTTATTAAATTATTGGTTAATTTAATTAGTGTTTTAGGTAAGGTTATTGAAGGAAAAACCTGTAAAGAGCTTGTTTTGGTATGTTATAACGAATATAAGGTAATGTTATAATAAAGAGTTAAATATTAATAATTTCATTATAGAACTTTTTTGACATATTAATGTCATATTTATTCTTTAAAACTATTTTTATAAGATCCCATGTAAGGTGGTGAAAAAAATGAATTATTTTGTTCGTAGAGGTGGTTGTCTGTGAATTACACATGCAACATTTTAATTTTCCAAATTGATGGAAGGAAGCTAGAAAATTGTTATTAAAAAATAAAATAAAGTGGTTAGTATATTAATGATAATTTTTTTTATATGGGGAATTTTTTTTTTGGTTTAATTGGAGTAGTAACTAAAACAGTAGAAATAATAAATGGGTGATCTTATGTTCTCAAATTACTCTTCATGGCAACTATTTAAACTTTCATAGATTTCCATTTTTTACAAAAAAATACCTTTATAATTTGAGAATGATATTTGGTATTTTTTTAGTGTTTTTAGTTAAGTTTCTTTAGCTATAAGGATAATTTAAGTGATTAAATGATCCTTAATTGATTGAAATGGGTGGAAATTGTTTTCTATCAATCATCCTCACACATGGGCCATTCTAATCATCTATTTTTCATTCCAATTATATCAGATTTCTCTAAAGGGATGGGCAGTTTTTTAAATACTCAATACTTTATATTAATGGTATGTAATATTAAAAGTAATGGGAATCTAAATCAGTAAATAATGAATTTTGGTAAGGGCTTCATGTTTCAAACTCAGATCCCCGAAAATAAGGGTTATGATTTGAAATATATTATGTATTTCTCCTAAATTTTAACTTTTTCCACAGTTTAATTTCACAACGACAACTCAATTTTTTACCTTGACACCATACGTTTGTGCATCAAAAGGAAATATCCCTTAATAAAAATTCAGAATATACTAATTTAAAATAGAAAAACTATTTTATAATATATAATTTTATATATAGGTAAAAAATTATTTCAAAATAATAATTGTGGAACACATAAAGAAAATATCTTCGAAAAATACCACACAGGTTAAAATATGATAACCATTAGTGTCTATGTCAAACATAATACTTTTTAAAGAATATTTTTACTTATTAAATACATCCCAATTTATTGAATTTATTTAATAAAACAATAAGAAACATTAATAATAGGATTATTACAGAACAATTACGGTATTTGTAAAAACTATTTTTTTTGCAATTCACCCAAAAACATCCATTTTAAAAAAATCTAAAAAAATTATCCCAAACACAGTTTTTAAAAGACTATTTCATCAATGATGATATATTTTTAAATTTAATGTACTAAAATTCATTAAAAATAATTTCAATATAAGAATATAAAATGTTATTTTTTTAATTGTTGTATTTTTAAGCATAAAATGAATTTATTCATATTTATTGACATATATAAATATATTGATAAATGTGAATTAATTTTTATATATATTATCAATAAATTTAATATAAAATAATTCTTTATTCAATTTTATTTTAACTAAGGGAATGATACTCAACTATATAAATAATGTCATTTACAAAATATCACTTTTTAATAATCCTCACGAACCACTACCAAATGTAATTATTTATTTTCTGTCCATTTATTTTTATGATTCCTTTATCATTAATTATTTTTAAAATTTTATCAATATATCTTATAATAATTTATTAATAATAATATTTAATGTAATAAAATTATGAATAAATATTTTAATTATTATATTTTTATTTGTTTTATGAATGATATAATTTTAATATTTCTAGTGATAATTAAAAAACACCAATATACCTCTTAGATACATTTATATATAATGAACACATTTATATTGATTATAGATTTTTTTATAATAGATATATAATGGTTATATAATCCATATTACATCATATAAATTAATTCCACTCTAACTTCAAAAATCATACATCCCATATCCATAGATTTCCTTTAGGATTTAGCATAATTATTTTTCCTTTTTGTGATTTTCGTTCTCATTTAATGATTAGTTATACATGGGGTGATTTTCAATGGAGAATATTACCATTATGAATTTATAGTTTAAATGATATTATTTTTTTCATTTCTTTTACCCGTTTACATTAGCCAATTATCATAGTTGTAATAATTTTGGATATGTAATAATCAAACTTATAAAATACATGGTTTATTGGACTTTATTTGAAAATTTCAACTATGATTGAATATAGTTTTGTTTGTTTTATTCATATGTTGTACTACTTATTTCTTAATCAATTTTAAATATGTTTAAATAATATAAAAAAACAATAGAATTATTGAAAAATTATTTACGTATATAAGATGATTCCAAAAATAAATAGGGTTTCTTTATATCCCCTTAAATTAATTTAGTCCTCAGAACTTCAATTTCTCTCACCGATGAAAATGTATTTGGGTATTCATAACATATTCATGACTTGATAAATAATTTATTTTGAGAAGTATACATTACAATTTTATATAAGACTATTGAAATCAACATTTAACTATGAATGGTTATATGATTATAGTTTCATTTATCAAAACCATTTGTGAAAAATATGAGTTCGTAGATATCTATAAGTCTTAAATTCCTCTAGAGACATACATTTCACAACATAATTTTTATTATTTAGTTTGTATCAAAATTCTAAAATAAAAAGAGCTTTGATAATATTTGAAAAATTAGAGTTAATGTTCATATGAATATGAATACTCAATACAAATATGTCTTCCAATATATATAATTCATTTTAACAAATGATAATTTTGGTTCAACATTGATATAATTGGATATACCTATAACCCTGTTAGTTTAACCTAGTTATCTATGGTAACATTAAAATTAGGATCTCTAAACTAACTTCTTATAAATTAATTCGTCAAATTATATTTAAATCCTTCATAATGTGTTTTAAAAGATTTAGGGATTTATCTTAGGAGTTTCCTCCATGAGAGTGAAAATAGGTGTGTAGTTAAGAAAATTTATTATGCACCTATTAATGATGGAGTTAATACCAAAAATTCCTTTTTATGTTTATTAACCTTTGTAGTATTTGAAACAATTTCTATATCTTCTTGTTCGTATCTATATATGTATTTTAATTATTATAAACCTACAATATATACTATACCAAAATTTTATGGTTTCTTTACAATATTTCGGATTATACCTAGGGTTTTTAGTAATTTTCCCTATTCTAAATCCCTAAAAGTTACTAATACTCATTTTGATTCCAACAGAGATGTCCCAAGATAAAAAAAATTTATATTTCACAACCCTTTAATAATTTAGACACTATATAGAATAAGTAAACTAAAAATCCCCTAAAATAATATTTTAATATTTTTGGGGACTATTAGTATAAACATATTACTACATGTTGTTACTTATCCATCTCACTAAAAAATTATTAAATATGACTTCCTTCTACACATAATCCTCTAAACATCCCAAGGAAATAAGAATAAAATGGTGAGATAAAATTCCCAATAAATGAAAACACGATTAACGATAAATACATAGTTAAAAAGTATATATAATCACAATAGTTAATCATAAGAGATGATATAAGACAATAGATCATAAAATGAGATCATAGTATCATAAAAAGACCTTCTTGTATCCATAATTCGTTTTCTATTTACTGGATTGATTATAATCATAATAATTTATTCATAACATAGAAGTATTTCATAACATAAAAATGTCGCAAAATAAAAATAATCGACATTTAGAATATTGTGAGAAGACCTGGTGAATCTCACCGATTGAATTTGGAACAAACATACTCATTTCCACACATTTTGATGCGACAAAACACAATTTTTACAACTCATGAACATCATTATATCATGAGACAAAAAATATTAAAAAATTAATAAGAGGGTGATATAATACCCCACTTATCACATAATAATCATCTATGAATATGGTTTCCCAAAGAAATTTGTAATTCATCATTTCATAATGAAATAATATAATGAAAATGTATCTCATAACATTTCCAAATTGTATCTAATCAAATGGCCTTAATAATTAGATTAATAATTTAAAAAATAAATCACCTAAAAAGAAAATAATATAAGGTAATTTTGATATTGTTTTGTGATAGATAATTATAAAAGATAAATAACTCTTTCATATATATATTAATATAGAAGATAAATCATAAAATATATTTTATAATATATTTTAATATCACCATTAAAAAATAAATTCATGAGAAACATTCAAAATATATTTTCAATAAGGTGATTGAAATAATTTTTTAAATTTTTTTAGTAATATGTCTCTATAATGGGACATTGAAAATAAATAATAAATAATATATTAAATATGGAGTGGATGAAAAAAACATATTAATGTAAAAGTAAATGATATTTCAATATATTAAAATGTCTTTACCGAATTAAAAATATAAAAAAGGATAATAAAAAATCCTTTTGAAAAATGATAAATGTAAATATGATGATGACATGAGATAAGGATTATTTATATTTTAATATAATAAATTAAATCATTTTTTATTTAATGAATATTTACATGGGTGAAAATACATTTTACATGGGCTGAAAATTATTCTTAAAAATAGCATTTCTTATTAAAGAAATAATTAATTAAAAAAGAGTTATATGATAGGAAATTGTAAATTAAAAAGATATAAATATAAAATACCATACTATATAAAAAATTTAAGTATATAAATATATTATAATATATTTTTCAAGGGAGAAGAACTATAACTCAATGAAAAGGATGTTATATAGAAAACAAAAACATTTTAACATTATAAATTTTGATGTAAAAATATATTAGAAATATTATTACAAATTGTATATTTAAATGAACATAAAATAATTATTAACTATAATTTAACATATTAATATGATTTAATGATGAAAATGTAGAGTAACGATGTTCTAAAAAAAATATATAACCGAAGGAAGAGAAATTGAGTTAACAAAATCCCTTACGAATTTTCTAACCATTAAATCAACAATATTTGAAAGATAAAACAAGAAATATAAATTTAATTTCCATGAATAAATAAATATTTATGGTAATTTTTTAAAATGGGATGTATACACACTTTATAAACGAAAATGTACTCATAATGAAAAACATGTCTCAAATAAGGTAATTTGATACCAAAACTCTTACAACTTTGGTAGCATTTATATTAGAAGACATGAATCGAAATGAAAAAATATTTCCTTATAAATCAAATGAATTACATTAATGATATTTTAAAATACATTATTGGTCTGATATATACACCAATAAATCATAAGGTGGTAGATATAGAGCATATATCAATGAATGAAAAATGTGGTGAGAAAACCCTTACCTTGGATTCTGGTGTAGTCGGAGGAACCTGAACCACCTATTTATTAAAATAAAAAATATAAAAATATATTATTTAAAAACTTTTTAATTTATATTTTATTTGTAAATTTATAATCATTATCAAACATAATTCATTTCCTTCATTGTTTTTTACTAACCTAGACCAATTGGTATTTTTTTCAGCCAATTTATCCAAAATATGTTAAGTAATGTAATTATGGTCAATGGAGTTATAAATATGTTTAATAATCACTAGTATTGTCTAATTGAAAAAAATATAATTTCTATAATGTTCTATTAAAATTTCATATTTATCCCATTAGAGTTTTAAGTATGGTTCTCAAAAATGAATCATATAATAGGAATGCTCCAGTAATTTTTAAGAGACAAAATGTGGTATCTTAATAATATGTTAAATATTAATATTACCATTCCAGACCAAAATATTAACTTATTTACAAATTTATAACATAACTAATCATTAAATAATTTTTTATTATCAACCATTTAATGTGGGGATGAAATTTAAATTACGTTGTTTATAGAAATGGTAGTCGGTACATAACACAGGTGACATTTTAATTTTATGAATTGATAAGTGGATGGTATAAAATATATAATCCATATATAAAATAAAATCATTGATAATAATCATACCTATATATTTATATTATAATTTTTAGAATAAATTTGGAGGAGGATCATAAAGTATGAAAGCCATAGAAATAAAAAGGATTGATTAGATATTCTTACCTTACCCGGTTAGATAATAACACAAAACTTCATAGATTGTTTTTTGGGTTTGATTATAACCTATATAACATTTAAAGTTGTTTTATTGAGGTTTTTAAGAACAATTTAATCTAGATAAGTTGATTATATTTATGGAGAATTATAGTTATGAAGGGACCTTTTTATTAGTTGGAGAGGTGGAATTTTAGAGATACACATTATATTCTATTTATGGTAGGTCAAATTCCAAGTAAAAAGGATAGATATTAGAAAATCATACATAGGAGATAAGATTTATATTCATCCACACAAATTAATGATAATTATTGAGATATTTTTAGCCTTTACCCATAAAAATTAATTTTTTACCATAATATTCTTTTACCATAGAAACTCATATTCTTAAAACATTAACTTATATGTGTGCCAAAAATTTAAATTGAAATTATTATATATTTTTGATATTTTTATTCCAGATATTAAAACCATTTTATAATTATAAATTTCCCAACGTGAAAAATTTTTATTATGAAATTATAAATGTATAATGAAAAAGATAATTTTTCATGGAAATATAAATTAGGATGAAAAATGTAAAATTGTTATTTATAAATTCAAAATAAATGTTTTGAATTTATAATTTTATATATTATATAAATATTTTATATTTATAAATATATGATAATATTTTTCAATCTCTTTTTTATCACGATTATGTCATCAAATTTCGTGTATTTATAAAAAAATTACTTTTTAATTCTCATAAAAATAAAACATTAATTGAAAATACCAAAACCTCATCCTAATATAATTTTATATTATTGGTCAAAAATGATTTTTTTTATAAGAATAAGATTTTATAAGTGATAAAAATTAATTTTAACACAATCATGAAAAATAAAAAAAAACAAATTTTCGGAAAATGTATTTCTAAGAATAACATGAATTTCATTTAATTCATTGAAAAATAAAAAATATATAAAATTAATTCAATTATATATATATATATATATTAACAAAAAATTTCATTGAAACTTATTCTTTACTAGAAAATATTTTTATTAATGTAAACATACTCAGATATGAAAACACTATTTAAAAGCTATTACATTTTAATAATAATCATCATACAAAATGAAAATTAATTTTTTATATCCTAATTGTTTTAATTAATCAATCCTTTGAAATATGAAATTTTCATTAATTATATAAATTCATCATAAAATACCTTAATCATATTAATTATTTTCAAAATATATATATAAATTATTATTTCAATTATTATATTTTTTATTATTTTTGAATAATATTATTTTATATTTTATACTATATACTATGAATCTCAGGTATAAATATTTGATAAATATATATCTAATGAACATATTTTCAATTTCAATATTTCCTTTTGTAAAACCTATACAATAGTTATATTACCCAATTTAAATCTTGTAAATCAATTCCATTCAGACATCAAAAACAACACATCTCATTACCATAGTTTTCCTATGGAATTTCGATTAATTTTATTTGTCATATAATGATGTTCTTTCTCATTTTGTGACTCTTTACTCAAATGAATATTCTCAAAGGAGAAAATAATAAATGGGATTTTCTAGTTTTAGAGATACTGTTATTTTATTATATTATCTCATTTAAATTTAAGAATTTTTTATATTTGTTAACAATAATGATGTTTAATAATCCATTGTATATAATACATGGTATTGTGCACATTGTTTAATGATACAATATAATTTAATAATGTTTTTTTATTTAATTTATAATTTTTATTCCTTGTTTAGTAATAAATTTATATTCTTTTTATTGAATCGAAAAATATTCTCTATAATTATTAACATATATGTAATGAAAATGGCTTATAAAACTGATGGTGATATAGTTCGTTTATTATTAGGGCACTGTTTATTTCCTTCTATTTCATCAAGTTTAGTTTATCTTGGGATTGTCAAAATATTAATGTGTAATAGATAGTCGTTTTATCAGTATTTTGATTATATTATCTATAATAAATGTATCTTTTCTTCCCAAGAATTATGACTTTTGGTTTTGGATTAGAATGTGATAAGATATAGGTTAAACGTAGTGTCAATTGTTTCTTCCTATAGTGATTCTATTAGTTGTGAATTTGGTAGGTGATGTGTAATGTTATAATATTATGTCGATGTTATAATATAGTTTTTTGAAATTTATGGTATTTGTTAAATAAATAAGATAATTAAATTAAATACAGTAATAAAATATTTGTAGGTGAAGTTAAATATTTTAATAGTGCAATTATAAATACTGGGAGGAATCCTATATGAATTACACCTATTGTTTTAATTATGTTGTAATGTTCCCATATTTTTTCTTAGATGAATATTGTTATATTGTAATTTGGTTTTTTATTAATTGCATCTGTTATAATTTCATGGGATAATTAAATTATTATGATTTACAATGAGTTATGTGATTGAATTTATAGTTATACTAATATGATAGTGAGTTACATATAAATAATTTTCCTTGAAATATATAAAAATATGAATTATAGAGGTAATAATAAATGGGAATGAAAATAAAATATAAGATTTAACCTAATGTCATGATAATAGTTGGTGCTATAATGTCTTAAGGTTATCACTTATTCATAAATTATATGATCTATTGTCATATATTTTTATATTTATATTTATATATATGGGATATAATGAATTAAAATTTTGTCTATGTATACATATATATCAGTTATAATTGATCAATTGTTTAAATTGTACACATATCCTTATGCTTTAATTTCTAATGGTTTTGTATTCAATCTTGTATATGATGGATCTCAATTATAGCTTAAGATGATGAGATGTTGGTGTGGTGCTGATTGTGTTGTGGTTATGGTTGTTGTGATGTAGTGGTAATTTTTATGTGGTCATGGTTGGGATCATTTTTAGTTTATTATGTGATTGTTCTTGGTTTAAAATTTGGTTGATCAATTCTAATTATTGATATATTTGTGAGATATTTATAGACAATAACATTATAAATATTTTATTTGAAAAGTATGATATAACCATCCTTAGATTATACTACTGTATTGTTCATGTAATTTGATGGTGACTGGTAATGTAGTTGAAAATGATGATTATATTGAATTTCATCTATGATATATTACCACACCCTTCTCATGGTATCTAATTTATCCTTTTCCTAGTTGATCCCACTCATTCCTATCCCAGTATATTTATTTCACATGTATACTATGTTTTTGTCAAATATAAACCCACAGATCACTCCCATGTTCTTACCAATGATATTTTATTGATTTTTTTCAAGACAGTTTGATAGATATTAGGGATGATGTTGTCGAGACAATTATAGAGGTGTATATGAGAATCGTTATATATTTTTCATTTTTAATTATATTAAATGGCATGTATTTATCTTTTTGGTGTTTAAAATTTTATATTTGTAATTTATATATGCTCTTAAATGGTAAGTTTTCTTTATTAACCTATGAAATTTGATTTCAATGGCTCTTATATTTTTTGTTGATACACTCAGTGGTAGTCATAAACCGAAGGACTATTAGATTTGGGCATCAAGGTCAATCTTTTCTTCAATTAAAACCAATATATGGGTTTAATAATTATAAAAACCATGTAAAATATGTTTTAAAAATGGGTAAACAACTTTAAATAATATAGGATTGACCGAAATATTATCTTAAGTGTACAATAATGGTTCATTACTTACCCTATAATCATTTTTAATTAATATATAATCATATAAAATTCAAAACAAATGACCCTTATTAAAAACATAAAATAAATCTAAAACACATTTTTAGTAATTTCATTATATTGAAATTCATTCTTAATAAAATGAAAAAAATAATAAATTGATATTAAAACAATCCACTAACTTTATTATTTCTATTTAGAAAAAAATTACATCTTATTTACATAATTTTTATAACTAAAATTAGTGAAATGATAGTTTTTATTCTCTGAAAATATAATGCACAAAAAATCATAATCACACATAAGGTTAAATAATTTTATTTTATTTTATTTAATACCACTATTTTTCTTATATTAATATCATAAAACTAACATTGAAAAAATATTTCATTCATTCTTTTATATATTTCAGGATTTATGAATTATCATGTAACATGAATCATAATAATCATGTAATCAAATAACTATACTAAAAACATATATTCCATAATAATTAATATCATATTATATAAACTTTATAAATTAAACAACAAAATGTATTCCAAATCCCTAGGTGTTCTTTCTATAATTTATGTCCCTGAATTACAGATCCTCATACATGAATAACAACAATGAAAAAATTCAATAGAAAAATGTATTTCTATAAAAAAATTTCATATAAAAATGAGAATATAATGATATAAACTTATATTTAATTAATATTACTCTCATCATATTATAAAAACATACATGTTGTTAAATTTCTCCACTCTAAACACATGATGTTAATCGAATAAAGAGTTATATTTAAAAAATAAAACTCCATAATTTTACATTTTTTCCATAAAATATATCTAATATCCCAATATTAATTTAGATAGCAAGTTGAATTCCAAAATATTATACTATAAATTTTTACAAATGCGCACTCCCACAGGAATCATCACTTGGAAAATGCTGATATTAATGTTTAGAAATATAAAATTTTTAGTCCCCAAATCATGACTAAAAATTTTCATTATAGTCCAGATTACATGTTATATCAACTTGGAATATTCTATCTAGATAGCTCGAGCTATAAAAAATCATAACATTTCTATCCAACAATTTTTTGGAATTAAAATTTTGAAATTAAAAACTATGAATAAACTTTTTTCATTTTTCATATAGAAAATAAAATAGAAAATTAAATTTGATTGTTGTTATTTCTTATAATATGATTTAATTTTATTAATAATGGAATTTATTTGATTTATTTATGATCCTATTGTAGTATATATCAATTAAATAAATTTTAGTTAATACCAACCTAATCCTCAAATTATTTATTGCCAAAAGATTACATTATAATTAAATTTCATTAAATACAACATTATAATAAAAAAATAATCAAATATACGTTTATAACTAAATTAAAACTATACAGTATAGATTTCAATTCCATCAACTATTTTCAAAAAGAATGAATTTGGAATAACAAAACTAAAATATTCTCAATAAATTATAAAATCAAACACAATTCATCCTCTAGAAAAATCAGTCTTCAATATATAGAAATCATATTACTATTAATTTATAACATCATAAAAATTATAATCACTAATGAATAATAAAAAAATCATCAATAATAAATCCAAATCATAGGATCAAACAATACGAATGAACAACATAAAAAGTAAGTTGAATACTCAAATGAATTTGAAAAATTATATCATCAAATAATTTAAATATAAATTATCCACAACAATTTTCATGAAATGAAATAAATTATTAGAAATTGGAT
This sequence comes from Viscum album, assembly GCA_963277665.1. NCBI lineage: Eukaryota > Viridiplantae > Streptophyta > Magnoliopsida > Santalales > Viscaceae > Viscum > Viscum album. The sequence goes on along the minus strand of OY728119.1, from coordinate 1,643,209,228 downwards.
AGTATTAATAGTATCAAATGAAATTTTCTATGTAAAAAAACTAAAACACGTATATTTCGTATGAAATCTTATTCTAATTATACTCACAACACATAAAAAATGAATACCCAAATACAATCCTATATTTCCTAGATAACACTTTAATTGTATATTAATTAAAATTCTGTGTCCTATCATAATATAGAATAATATAATGTTTTTATATTTAATTAGTGTGTCAACAAATATCTATGATCAAATCTCTACCAATCATAATACAATTATCTATGATTTTTAACCTTCATTTGAATTTCAAAATGTCATATACGTATGGTTATATATTTGTGACATATTGAATGATGGTATGAAAAAAATAGTTATACTCTTTCCATTCTTCCAACCAAGTTGGGGTGTGACTTGTGTTATCATATATTCCATTTTCACAATATAGAAAGCCTACAACATGACATGTTATTATCTTGACTCAATTTGTAATTATTTAAAATCAATAATAATAGGAATAAATTCATTGTAATTTTTATCTGAGGTTAAATTGTTTTCATGTTAATGATGTGAAAGTCAAAGAAAATATTTACAGAGTTTTTTTAACTCTAAAAGTCAAAACATGATATACAATTCCTTATAAAAATAAAATATTTACCAAAAATACCATTTTCATGTGAAAACACTTATTTAAAATGTTTCTGAATTTTTTTTAAATCATTTGGTCATAGGTTAATTGATAAAAAATATTTCATGTTTCCCTCTATTCGTCGTATATTCCTATATTTATTTCTTTCTATAGATTATAATTAATATATAATAAATAGTAAATTTTGAACCTATTTCCTATGACCAGATTGGACTCCTTCACATTCTTCCCTTTTTGAAATGTTCATCCCAATCAAAATCAAGAATCCATTTAATTATCCTAAAGTTAATCATTAAGAATCCTATAAAATAAAAATTTTAATAGATGATTGGAAAATACTTTTATAATTTTGGTGATATTAATATAATATTTTTAGTCTTTATAAGATTCAACAGAGGATAAATATAATTAATGTATCAAGAGGATTAGGGGTGAAATAATAATAAAATAGACTATATAATAGTACTTTGAGATGAGTTGTATAGTTTAAAAATTAATTAAATAATTTTATAGTATACAATATGTATCATGTTTAATTCAAGAAAAAATATTTGAATGAAATTGATTTTTAGTTTTAAAATACCTCTTGATAATGTTATTTAAAAATATTTATCACTCCATTAATAGAATTAATAATAATTATAAGTCAAAGAAATGAATATTTTGAGGATATATTCTAAAAATAGATGTCATGTTAGAGATAATTTTAAACATAGCTCGTAACATTGTGGAGAATGAGGCTCTAAATATTTTCTATATATATATATATATATATCTTAAAAATTTATAATTTTGATCTATAAATATCTTCCAACATTGTATAATATATCATTTATATGATGATGTATAAAAGATAAAAATGGGTAAAAATTCATGTCAGTATATAGATCATTCACCCACACATGAGTTATGAATTATTATTAATTATTAACCAATATAGAAGAGAATATATTTATATATTCTTAAAATTTTAATTTAATTAAAATATTTGATAAAAGTTTAAATTATTCATTAAGATGAACCAATTGGATTTTGTTGTCTCACAATAGGTGGGTGAATTACTCCAGACATGTTCTGTAAAATTCATTTATCATTATTTTTTACATTATTTTTTATTTGAACCACTTCACCTATTAGAATTATTAGATCTAATACATTCACAAAACATTTACACCATATTCATAATAAAATGAAAATAGATTGCAGCAGAAATAATTTAACAAGGTTTCTTCCCAATGTAAGGACCATGTCCCTTCTCTATGTTGGGTCTAGTCTGAAATAAATATTATCTACAACTATCAGTAATGATTAAAAGGTATCAAAGAAAACCCAAAAGTCTATATTCTAAAATCCCTTAGAATATCTTAATAGGTTTATTATATGTTGAGTTTTTACATTATACATGCTCTAATAGGTTTAATATAAATTCCAAAGCATAAAAGTTGATATGTTTATCTTTTTTATTCTTTTATAATTTATAGGTTATATTCATGTACCTGAACTAAATCAACTATCATGGGATGGAGTTATATATGACGTTATATGTTCCACCCAATATGAATGAGGCTTCTAACTAGTAGAGAGTGTCTAAATAGATGAGTGGGGAGTCCATACCCTTATTAAATAAACCCATACATTTGAATCATTTAAAAAACAAATAACAAAAAAAGGAATAAGGTAAATAAATACTAAAAATTCTCAAATAGATGACATTATAACTGCCTTAGAGTTATATGTTTTAATAGACCAAGGACCAAAAATGTGGAGGTTCAAACTAGTGTATATGAAATTAAATTTGAAAATAAATAAAGACACTCTAGAATCACATTGGATTACATATTTGTATTTCCACCAAACATCAAGATACACCTCCTTAGTTCTCTATCATTGACACCTTGAAAATTCCCACATCCTAGATCATGAATTCTACAGGAACATCGACATTTCTATGTAATGTGTGAGTATTTCCCAATATGACACCAACAAATCATCCATAGTATAAATGTGCATTTATAATATGTTTATTTAATGAAAATAAATACATATGCAAGAAAGTGAAAAATAATCATGTTTCATGCATTTATGGACTAAAAAAGATACAAAAAACACTAACCATACATGATTCATCTCCATGCGAGAAGAAATTAAATAATAAAATCGATGATCATGGTTCTCCCATAAGGTCACCATACATCTCTGAATAGCCACGTGGCCAATAATCCTCAGGTCATATCACAAGGTCAAATCGTCCTGTCTCTCTCATGTATAAATCCTCAATTCCATCATACCCATCATCATCATTGGTCGTGCTATAAGACAATAAAACTCAGTATTTTCCTTGGGTCTGGACTCAATTCAATCATACCCCTACCTGGTGTCTTATTACATAATTTTCATTATCAAATATCAAATATTCACCCACTATAAGGTCTAACTAAGACATAATGGTCCACCTTTCACTTTATACCAAGAAGAATACTCTATTGACAATAAATTAAAAATAATAGGTTATAACGAAAAAATTGTACAATATTACATATCAAGCATGAGTATCGGATTCCACACACACAAGATGTGATCATTATGATGCATAAGTCTCTCTATAAATATAGAAACACACCTAAAATCATTGTCTAGAAAATTATCATATACAATGGATCTACATGGTAATGAACATGCTACCTCATGTGTGTTAGTCCAAAAGCCAATATCATTAATTGATGATACTGAAAATATTCTTGTGTTCAAGGTAGATCAAAATTTAATGCCATGGATCACTTAGTCGGTGCCTAAAAAACTATAGTCTGAAGCCAAGGTGAAGAGTGTATATAGAAACCCTCTATTTTCATACATTAACATGACATAACATTTGTGTAATAAATAAAACATTATAAAACTACACTCTTAATGAACATATCCGTTTAGTGACTTCGGACACTTGGAAACATAAACGATGGTACATAATTGAACTACATTATCTCCCACTAGGGTCTACATGACTAGCACCCTTATTAGAAAGATAATACATAATATATATCATTATAATCATGGAAGGGAAGCATAAAAATGGTTGATCTCAGATTGTCGATAAGGTTAAAGAAGGGAGAAATTTAAGCATAAAAGTACTCATAGGGGTATAAAAATTTGATCATAACATTAAATGTTTATATTGTGCATTCAAAAGATCACAATCATGAATCATGGATTGGAGAATGGTAGTTTATAGGATATGAATCGTATGAAAATAAAGAATATCATCCAATAAATCATAACATAAGAATAAAACATGGAATTATTGATGACATGTAAGAATATAATACGATATATAATGTAGATAAAGAATTGACATTATAGCTATCTTAGTAGTCAAGGTTCACTCTTCATACTATCTTGGTAGTCATTGTTCACTCCCATGGCTATATTAATTGCATGAGTTCACTCCTCATTAAATATTAGTAGTAATGGTTCACTCCCATGGACATATTAGTAGTCATGTTTACTCCCACGACTATATCAGTCTATGTCATGAGTTATAAATATTTACCCAATGCATTAGAGGGAGATATATGTCCCACCCACCTCAGAGTTAAATCATGAAAACATGTTCCACAATATCATAATTAATCATATCATAAACTAAGAAATTAAATGGGCGTCATGACCATGTAATCATATCACAAACTGTGTAAAAATATAGAATTCATAATCATTTTATAATAAACATAACCCATGAAAATAAAAAGGTTACAAAAGTATATTACTCGTGGAAGATAAAAGAATACCATAATCATCATTCCATCAAAAAAGAAATAATTCTTGAAATAATATGAATAGATCATTTGAATCATTTCGTAAAAAGTAATGTGTAACAACAATAGAAGTCATTTTAGATGGAAAATAACATGTAAATATATTATGAAAAGAATTCTAGATGAACATGTCTTTTATTCCATGAAAAAAATATCTTTAATATAAAAAATCTTTTAAGAAACCTTTTTCTGGAAAATAATCATGAAATACTATAAATAAATATTTGAAAACATTTTGGAAATTATTTTCTTCAAAATAAGAAATAAATATTAGAAATATTTCTTTGAAAAACTTTTTTTAACCATTTTATTGATAATAAAAAATAATAATTATAAATAAATCTTTGAAAACCATTTGGAAATCCTTTTTATTTGAAAACATTTAATGAGATCGTGAAAACATTTTGAAAACCATTTTCCTTTAAACATATAAAAGAAGCTTGAAATCATTTTCAAAACCATTTATTTTAAAAAACTATATAAATGAGGATTTAAATCATTTTTTTACCATTTCATTAAAAACTTATAAAAGATTATTGAAAAATCATGGAAAATAATTTTTCATGATATCTTATGAATGAATCTTAAAAACAAATTTAAAAATATGTTCCATGAAAATAATTTGAAAACATGTAAAGAAATAATGAAAATATTTTGAAAACCATTTCTTGGAATTTTTTTAAAAAAAATACTAAATATTAATAGTTCAAACATGTAAAGGAAGATTCAATGAAATGATGGTGTGTAAATCCGTATATTCCATGTGAGGTAAGAAGAACATTCCATTTTCACGGTGAATGTTTTAAAAGATGAATTGTTCAGAAAGAGACCATAAAATTTCTTTGAAAATATTGTTAAAAGGAAAAATGGGGGAAAGGTATTTTAAATATTATTTTTGTAAAGACCCAGAAATTCCATGTATTTTTTTTAAATTATATGGGAATATTACAAGTCTACAAAAATTGACAGTGAATTATTCTGAGGCTTGTATTTCCTAGAATAACTTTCGGAACTTTTTTGAGGTACGTTCAGTAAATATGCGAGCCTGTTTTTGTAACTTTCGAACTGGTGCCTGGAATTGAAATATGAGGGTACTGTTTAACTCATAGCGATGATATTTTCTTAAGTAGACCTTCATCTTGACCACAGTAGGGCGAAGGAGGAACTTATTTTTCTTATTTTACGTCGATAAAGAAAAAATAAAATAATTAACATCTTTTTCTTTTTGAAACCTCTATTTTTGAGTTTTGGATTTCGGGACCACCCGAGCTAGAAAACTATACATTTTGAATTCATGGTGGTGGGGACCACCCGAACCCCTCTTAATTTGGGAAATCCTTTCATCTCTCCATGGTTAATTGTTCCAACTTTAATTAATTGTTAGACAATTTTTAATAAGTTATATCTTCATTTTTGTTCGGTTGGAGGATTTCTTTGGCAAAGGATATTGGGAGAATTGTTGAGAAATGTTTTCTCCAATGAAGAACTCTGTCGAAGGATCCATAACGAAGAACAAGGAACCAACCCCAAGCCCGACTTCGGATGTGTGTAGCGGGAGCGAAGAACGTCGGTGCCCCCATCATCGGCTTTATCTTCTACCTCTCGACACCTCCAACAAACTACAAGGTAGCGGTGTGTTTTTTATTATTCATCATTAATTTCATTTATGTTGAATCTTTTATCATGAACCAAGTGCTTCCAATCTAATGTGGACGGTACATTCCAAACAAACATGGCCTGATCCCTCTGCATCATTTTGTTGATGTGTTCTTCGTGATGGTGGATGATGGCGACCGGTGTCAGAGACTAATGCTGGTAGGGATTAATAGTGGTGGTCGACACTCAGGTCGGCCGCAAAGATGGCGGTGTTGCAACCTCACTGCCGGAGTTATACTGTGGCCTGTGGGCTGCAGCGGAGTAGGGGCTGCGCTGACGCATGGCCGGCAACATGAAGGGGGGTGGTGGCGTACGTCCAAGTCACCCTGCATATAGGGGCCATGACACAAGGCTGTAGTGGCGAAGGTGGGTTTCCGGATCGCCACTGGCTGCCGGTGGGGGCGCGGCACGTGACCATGCCGTGCAGGAGGGATAGTTCTCCAAACATCCGGGGAGTTAAGCGGGACCTAGGGTCCTTCTTTCCAACTGTCAGTGCCATGTAGCACCGGCCGGTTGGCCACCCAACCCGAAAGACCCAACAGTTCGGGTACCCATGGGGCGCCTCCCCCTTGGGTGGTAGCTAGGGAGGACCCCACCGTGGGGCTACCCAGCTATGGGACAACAGGCCACCCAACGGGCTGCTCATCATGGGTCGGGTCGTGCCAGAGGGTGAGGCCAAACCCAAAAGGCCGGGTTGGGCCTAGGGCCAGACTTGGGTCAGGCCGGGTCGGACCGGACCCAGACCAACATCGGCTCTTTTTTCTCTTTAGGTCATAACATGAGCTTCAGGCATCCGCTTGACGAACCATCTATGATACTAGAAAACATGTATCGAGAAGTTCCTTTTGGTATACCACACCTATGTTTTGGATAATGTTGGGGTACGACCGGGTTGGATCGAACACAAATCCAATCGGGCCCTTGGGACTAAAAGGCCAATAACTTACAGACCGGGCGTCCGATTGACCCACTGTCTATTGCTTTGATACCCCTATCACGTTCCATTCCTTTGAGATACTTCTTCATGGGAATTTGTGGAAGATGGATTATTTAACTGTGGATTGACGAGCGAACCCTCCTGGAATCAAGAGAGCTTAGTGTGGGAACCCTGTGGCTGTAACAAGATAAAGGGATCCTATGTGGGTCTGTGCTTTGGTATAATACGTGGGTCTATGTTCAAGAGTCCCACTTGGAAAGCTCCAGTAAATCCACATGGTACTACTCTAGGATCCTACGTGGGTCTACTTTACTAGGATCCTACATGGGTCTGATGATTTATGATCCTACGTGGGTTTGCCTCTTAACAAATTAATATGATTCAGTAGTTACAAATAATAATCTTTACTTCCATACCTAAGTTATACCTGATGTGTGATGAGTCTTTACCTATGTGGTATTCATCTTCATGGAATTCCTTTGTGATTCATACCTTCGTGGTGATACCATTGTGGTATTCTTATGTGTGGTGTTACCTTTTTGGTATTTACCTTCGTGGTGATACCTTTGTGGTATTTTTCTGTGTAGCATTACCTTTGTGGTACTTACCTTCGTGGTGTTACCTTCATGGTATTCATTCCTTCGTGGGATAGTTCAGCTTTGGGATTTTGAGTTGGGACTTTTCTTTCCTCATGATTGAGATGGGTTTACTCGATAATATAGGTATATGTAGGGGCATATAACTAAGTAGGGTTATTACTTGTTTTCTTGCTATGTGGTTTATCATTTGTGGATTTTGTCAGACCTTCGAGGGTCTTGGGGTCCAAATTGAGTATTGTTGTACTCACCCCTACACGGGTTATGCCCACACCTTGTTGTGTTTGGTGTAGAAGAAATATAACATTGATTGAGGCTGAGGGTGCCAGAACTTGACGTAGCTTGAAGGTGGACATTAAAAGAGGTATACTATAGTGACAACCATTTGAGATCTATTCCTACCCTTCAGGTAGAAGCCTTGGTGTGTTTTCATAGGAGATGTTCTAGTTTACTTGTACTTCACAGTTTTTTGTACTTTCCAAATGGTCTTGTATTCTGGCCCCCTTTACATTATGTACACACCCTGTTTACTACATAGTTTACTTCCAGCTTGTATCTTGATTTGTTCTTTTTTTGGGTGAGTTTAAAGTTTATAAATGCAACACCTTCCCATTTTAGGGAATATGCCTTTCGTTGCTTATCAACAGCCCCAATCCTATGGATGGAAGGCTTGGGGTAGTCCAGGCATGGGCCCCAGGTGGGATGGGTCGTAACAATGTGGTATTAGAGGAGTTCAGTTCTACTGAAGAACTATGACTCAGATCTTTTCTATGATGTAATATTGTTAATTGTTATGCGTTTGGTCTTCTGTTTGGGGAGTCCAATTTTGGTGTGGTGGCCAATGTATCCATACAACAAGACCCAGACTCCAGATTTCTGACTCATTACACGGAAACACCGATTGCGTGTATGTTATGATAAAACTTCTATCTGATTTCTTGAGTTAGTGCACCTGGTATAACATATTGACCATGGAACACCTGTTTATTTTCAGGATGCCTCCATGAAAATAGCCATCTAGGGTTTCAGGAAGAGTATGTAATTACATCCCACCAAGTGAAGAGGCCTTAGTGCAACTCCATTTATTAGTAGAGGCACCAATGGAGGAACCAGCGGTACCATTACCCATTGGGCCACCGATTCCAATAGCCCCAGCAGCAGAGAGTGCATGCCGCATGAGCATGTTGCATGAGTTCTAGTGCCAGATACCACCTAGGTTCAAGGGTGAGATGGACCCATAGACAGCTGATGATTGGCTGGAGGCTGTGGTGAGAGTCTTTCAACATACAGGGACACCAAATGATCTCATTGTGATCCTTGTCTCCAGTCTTCTACAAGAAATAGCTGGGATAAGGTGGATCATGATGCTCCAGGTACACGATGAGGTGAATTTTTTCTGGGCATACATTGAGAGCCTATTTAGGGTAGAGTTTTTTCCAGAGACCCTTCGTGTAGTGTGCATACAAGATATTCTTCATCTATAGTAGGGTACAATGATTGTGGATCAGTAATCAGTGAGGATCATCGACCTCTCATGCTACTCTAGTGATATGGTGTGGTACTCATTCTTTAGGGCCCATACCTTATTGCAGTGAATCAGGTGGGAGATCAATGGATCGATGATTTCCCTCAGCATACCGATGCAGGCAGGGGTGTTATAGCGAGACCTCTTAGTGAAGAGTTTTCTTGATAATCAGTCACCAGTAGTGAGACCCACCACAAAGCGTCACATAGAGGATTCCTCTACAGCTAGAAGTAGATATATGTGACAATAGTCCAAGAGTAATAGACCTATTGGTGTATGATCGCAGGATTCAGGGCCGTTTGTGTAGGGCACCCGAGATAGAGCCAGTCATGCGAGGAGCAAGAAGAGCTATGCATGTGGCGTGCAGAGCCACATGCCTCGTGACTACCTGACCCGCCGTATAGATGATCAACAGATGGTCGAAGGGCTGCCCAGGCAGAGACTGAGGTTCGACAGAGGAGGTCCGTAGGGAGTAGGCGGACGTGGTAGAGGAGCTGGCCATGCACCTGGTGGTGGACAAAGATTCGAGAAGTTACCCCACCACCACTAGGTGGTCCACCCCGACCATACGGAGCATGTGGACATGGGCGATCTCAGCTCTAGGAAGCTGAGTCCTATGACCACAACGCTCCAGATATGATATGTGGTATGGCATTTGTCTACTCAACCTTACCTACATTACTTATAGACATAGGTTCTAGTCATTATTTTATTTCCACTATCCTCATTCAGAGCTCGTAGATTCTGGTAGTTCAGTTGGCTTGATCTTTAAGGCAAGAGACTCATACTGGATAGGATTTTACAATTACACATTGGTTTCGGTAGTGTGATCTTACTCCAGGAGGTGAGATCTTCAGCTGGGATCTCATATTAGCTCCGTCGAGGCCTTACGACAACATATTGGGTATGGATTGATTATCTACAGTCCATGCCCAAATCGACTATATTAGATGAAAAGTTCAGTGTGTCTGTAATGATGGGGCTAGTTTTACCTTCACTGGTGAAAAGGGAGCCTTTGCAGCACAAGATGGACATACCCATAGAAGAGTGCAGCCGATCACTCATCAGTTGGCTAGACTTACCCTCAAGTGATTAATGTGGAGAGTCTGAGCTATCCTATTGTGGTGGACCAATATGTGGATGTCTTGACTGATGATGTTCTAGTTCTACCTTCTCATAGAGAGGAAAACTTTTACATTGACATGTACCCCGGGACGACACAGATATCTACACGAGTGTATCGGATGGCTCCCATATAGCATTGTGGGATGTGAGTATAGCTAGAGGACATACAGGGGAAGGGGTTCATTCAGCCTAGTGATTCACCTTGGGGAGCCCTGATTTTGTTCGCCAAGAAGTCGGATGGGAGCTAGAGAGTTTGTGTTGACTATCAGCACTAATACTAGGTGACTGTGAAGAACAGTTACCCACTCTTGAGGATTGGTGACCTCTGTGATCAGCAGAATGGTGAAAAATTGTTCTCGAAGATAGATCTCAGTTCAGGCTATCACCATCTTAGAGTACGAGATGGTGTTATGTAGAAGACGTCATTCATATGTCAGTATGGCCACTATGTGTTCATGGTTAAGCCATTCGGCATGAAAAATGGTCCAGCAGTGTTCATGGGACTCATGAACTAGATCTTTCATCCATACCTTCATCTCTTTGTAGTAGTATTCATCGACGACATTCTGATCTACTCAGATACTGAGGAGGAGCATGACTATCATTTTTAATAGTTATGGACACACTCTGAGAGCACCAGATATATGGTATGATCTAAAAGCTCCAATTCTGAATCTGAGAAGTTCAATTTCTGAGACATGTCATCTCAGATACTAGGGTTGTGGTAGATACAATGAAGATTGAGGCAGTACTTTCTTGGGAGCCAGCCAAGAGTGTGAAGGAGGTACGAAGTTTCCTGGATTTGGCTAGATACTATTGGAGATTTGTGAAAAATTTCTCCAAAATTTCAGTACCTTTATCAGCGTTGAAGAGGAAGGGTAAACCCTTCGTGTGGTATGAGAAATGCCAGTGGAGTTTTTATGATCTGAGGCAGAGGCTGACTAGTGCCCCCATCTTGAGGCTTCCAGAGGTGGGTGTTGGGTACGTAGTCTACTATGATGCATCAGGGACCGGGCTTGGATGTGTCCTGATGTAGGAGCTAGAAGTTATCACATATGGTTCACGATAGATGATACAACATGAGAAGAACTACATTACCCATGATCTTGAGTTAGCAGCAGTGGTCTTCAGTTTGAAGATGTGGTGACACTATCTGATGGGAATGCATTTTACAGTGTAATATGATCACTAGAGTCACAGATATATCTTCTATCTAGAGGACCTGAACCTGAGACATTAGTGTTGGCTTGATTTCCTCCAGTAATATTTCTTCGAGATAGTATATACTCCTAAGAAGGGGAACGTTGTAGTAGATGTACTTAGTAGGAGATCTGGTATACCACATCTAGGTGAGGGGACGGAGTAGCTTGCTTCTTTATAGATATCCGTTTGGATCAAAATGGAGTAGTTTTTCTTCAGTCTATTACAGTCACTCCCCCACTTCTTCAGTGAGTTAAGGGACGCGCATTGTGCACACACTGACTACAAGGCACGATGTGTTCACATATCAACAAGGCAGGCACCTGATGGATTTTCTAATGGTGGGGAGAACGTCTTCATCTTTCGAGGACGTACCATGGTATCAATGTTGTTTTAGGTTGAAGTGATGAGGGATTTCCACACATCCCCTCTACCGGTACATCCAGGATTGGAAAATATGTACCATGACCTCTGACGAAATCACTCAGGAATGAAGAAAGCTGAAGCAGAGTTTGTCTCTCGATGCCTCACTTTTCAGCAAGTGAAGTCATAACATCTGGTACCAGCAGTCTTATGTAAGCCTTTAGAGGTCCCAGAGTGGATGTGGGATGGGATATCCATGGACTTCATGATAGGACTTCCACATACATCCAGGGGTCACTATTTTATCTGGGTGATCATTGACCGACTCACCAAGTCGGCCCACTTCCTATCGATCAGAGATCATGGTTCAGTATAGATCATGGGACGCCTCTATGTGTAGGATATTGTGAAACTACGTGGTGTACCCTCGAATATTGTCTCAGATCGTGATTCACATTTCACTTCCCAGCTTTGTAAGGGGTTTTAGGAGGCTTTCGGGACACAGCTTTATCTGAACACCACCATCTATTCTCAGACGGATGGCCAGACTGAATGGACTATTCAAACCCTCAAAGACATGTTGCGTTCCAACGTCTTCAACTTCTGTCACAGTTGGGAGGATCACCCTCCCTTGTTGGAGTTTTTATATAACGACTGCTATCACTCCACTATTGGGATGGAACCATTGGAGGCTTTTTATTGCCAACCTTGAAGATCGATGTTGTGTTGGACTGAGCAATGGGAGTCAGTGCTCATGGGACCAGATATGGTACGTGCTACCATGGAGATGTTAAAGATTATCTAGGAGCAGTTGAAGACTACAGAGAGTAGGAAAAAGTCTTATGTCGATAGAATATGGAGACCTCTGGAGTTCGAGGATGGTGACCACGTCATTCTACGTGTCTCACCCCGAAGTGGTTTGTGGAGATTTGGTCAGGGCATCAAGTTATCTCTGATGTTCATCGGACCCTTTCAGGCCCTCAATAGAGTTTTGCGAGGTGGCTTACCAATTAGCACTTCCCCCTCAGTTTCACTGAGTGCATGAAATTTTTCATGTATCCTAGCTGAGGAGATACATACATGATCATTTAGACATCATTGACTAGGGAGAGCTGGACATCGATGATGGGGTGAATTTTTCAGAGGTTCCAATTAAGATTGAGGATTGAAAAGAAAGAGTCATTCATGGGTGATCGACACCTTTGGTGTGTGTGCATTGGTATCATGAGAACCTCTAGGAGAGCACATTAGAGAGGGAGGCTCAGATTCATGATTAGTACCCCCAATTGTTTTTCTAGTTTTTGTGATGTGACTTTTGGGGATTCAAAGCCCGGAGTTGGGAGGAATGTAAAGTCCCATAAATCCCATGTATTTTTTTTTTAAATTTTATTGTAATATTACGAGTTCGGGAAAATTGATGGTGCGTGATTTCAAGGCCCGAAGTTCTCGAAATGATTTTCTACAATTTTCTTAGGTATGTTCAGTAAATGTGTGAGTGGGGTTTTATATCTTTTGAACCGGTGCTCATAATTGAAATCTGAGGGCACTATTGAACTCAAAACACTGATATTCTCTTAAGGAGACCTTCACCTCAACTATAGTTGGTCGAAGGAGGATGTTAGTTTTTCTGTTTTCCATGGAAGAAGAAAAAATAAAATAATTAACATTTTATTTTTCTTTTTGAAACCTATCTTTTTTTGTTAGGGAGGTGGGGACCAACCGATCTAGAAGACCTCCCAATTTTAATTCATGGTGGCGGGGACCACTCGAACCCCTCTTAATGTGGGAAATATTTTCAACCCTGTATGGATAATTATGCCTACTTCCATTAATTAATTGTGCCAACTTTAATTAATTGTTATATTTTTTTATAATATGTTTCTCCTTCATTTTTGTTTCTTTGGAGGATTTCTTTTGTAAATGATCCTGGGAAAATTGTGGATAAACGTTTTCTCCAATGAAGAACTACGTCTAAGGATCCCCAATGAAGAACAAGGAACCGACCGCGAACCTGACTTTGGAAGCCTTTAGCAGGAGCGAAGAACGCTACATCCCCCATCATCGACTTCATCTTATACCTCTCAACACCTACAATGAACGACAAGGAAGGGTTGTGTTTTTTATTATTCAAAGTTAATTTATTTTACGTTGAATCTTTTCCCATGAGCCGAGTGCTACCAATATAAGACAGATGGTACAGGATAAACATAAATGGCCTGATCCCTCAGCATCATCCTTGTTGATGCATTCTTTTCCATGGAGGAGAATGGTGACTGGTGCTGGTGACAGGAACCGGTAAGTCTTAGGAGCGGCGGCCGGCACTCTGGCCGGCCGTGGAGACGTCGGCGACGCAACCGCGCCACAGTTAGAGGGCCGCGGCCCATCGTCCATGCTCGGCGCACGACCAACTATGTGAAGGGGGGCAGTGGCATGCATTTGCGCTGCCTGGTGTGCAACGGACATGGAACAAGGCCACAACGATGAAGGAGGGTGGCCATCGTGCTGCTGGCTGCCGGTGGAGGCACAGCGCGGGAATGTGCTGCGCGGGTGGGCTGGTCGTCCGGCCAGCCAGTTAGCCGAGCAGGACCTGGGGTCCTACGTGCCAACTATCGATGCCACATGGCACCGGCTGGTCAGCCACCCAGCCCGAACGGCCCAGCCATTCGGGTACCCAAGGGGTGCCTCCCCATTGGGCGTCGGCTAGGGTGGATCCCAGTGTGGGGCCACCCAGAAGGGGGCCAATAGGCTGCCCATCGCGCCGCCCATCACGGGCCGGGCCACGCCAGCATTCCGGGCTAGACTCAGTGGGCCGAGTTGGAACTAGGGCCAAACCAGAGTCGGGCAGGGTCAGTCTGACCATGTAGGACCAGACCTGAACCAACTTTGACCTTTTTCTCTCTTTTTGCCATAACATGTGCTACAGGTGTCCGTTTGACAAACTGTCTGCGGTGCCAGAAACCTTGGATCAAGATGGTCCATTTTGTACACCCCTATTGAGTTTTGGAGAAATTTTTGTTACGGCTGGGTGGGATCGAACAAAAAATACAGCTGGGACCTCGAGACTAAATGGCCAATAACTTACCATCCGAACGTCCGATTGACAAACCGTCTATTGCGTTGAAACCCATTACATGTGGAGGTCCATTGGGATAATTCTTCATAGGACATAGTTGATGTTGGAATATAGACATGTGGATTGAGGAGAGGACCCTTCCGGAATCAAGTGAGGATAGTGCAGGAACCTTGTGGTTGGCTGTAACATGATAAAGGGTTCCTATGTGGCTCTGTGCTATGGGATCCTACATGGGTCTATGTTCAAGATTCCCACTTTGAATACTCCAAGAAATCCACATGGGACAACTCTAGGATCCTATGTGGGTCTTCTATACTTGGATCCTACATGGGTCTGATGATTTAGGATCCTACGTGGGTCTACCTTTTAACAGAGTAAGATAAATCAGTAGTTCCATCTAATCATCTTTAGTTTTGTACCTAAGTAATAACTGATGTGAGATGAGTCTTTACCATTGTGGTAATAATCTATGTGGCATACCTTTTATATTAATACATTCGTGGTGATACATTTGTGGTATTTTTCTGTGTGGCGTTACCTTTGTGGTACTTACCTTCGTGGTGATACCTTTGTGGTATTCCCCTCTATGGCATTACCTTTGTGGTACTTCCCTTCGTGGTGTTACCTTCGCGGTATTCTTTATTTTTTGGGAATGTTGAGCTTTGGGATTTTGATTTGGGCCTTGTGTTTCCTCATGAATGAGATGGGTTTACTCGACAACTTAGGTATACGTAGGGTAATATACCTAAGTAGGGTTTTCATTTGTTTTCATGCTTTGTGGTTTATCCTTTGTGGATTTTGTGAGACCTTCGAGGGTCTTGGGGTCCCAACTGAGAATCATTATATTCACCCCTGTATTGGATACAACCACACCTTATTGTGTTTGGTGAATACGATGGATAACATTGATCGAGGATGAGGGTACCAGGACTGGAGGTAGCTCAGAGGTGGATAGTAGATGAGGTGTACCATAGTGACGACTATTCGAGAGCTGTACCTAACTTTCATGTAGGATCCTTGGCGAGTGTTTACTAGAGTTGTTCTAGTTTACTTGTACATCCCATTTTTCTTTTAATTTCCAGTTGGGCTTGTATTATGACCCCCTTTACTTTCAATAAAATCCATGGTTACTATATAGATTACTTTCTTCTTATATATTGTTGTGTGCTTGGTTTTTGTGAGTTTACAGTTTATAAAGGAAATGCCTTTCCATTTTAGGGAATATGCCTTTCGGTGCTTGTTGCCCACCCCTAGACTATGGAAAGCAGGATTGGGGTAGTCACGGCACGGGCCCCGGGGGCGACCGGTCCTGGAAATTGGAGAATAGTAGAATATTCTTGGAAACCTATTTTATAAATAATGGTTTTGATGGAACTAAAATTTATAAACAAAGAGAGGGTAAAGTCAGTCTTTCTTAAAAGAATTTTATTAACCATTATTATGTAAAAAATAGTATAAATGGTATGAGTACATGATTACATTATTAATAATAATATGATAATAATTATTTTTAATGTTATTGAAAGATGTATCATAATATTTTATCAAACAAAGCATAAACATGATCAATCTCAAAAAGTGATAAAACTGTTTGAGTAAACTCTTATACTCGGTAACATTGATCCGAACTACCCATATAGGAAAATGAAAATACATGAATATTTAAATTCCATGAAAGGAGTTTTATTATTTATATGACATTGAAAATGTAGTATATACACCTCATGGAATAATGTAATGGAATAACATGACATGTGTCTCAAAGAATAGATATTGAGACAAAATTAATTATGTAATTTGGTAACATATGAAACCTAAATCCCATGATCGAATTATCATAAAATTTATATGTAAACACTCATGATTTTAGGAAAAGTAATCATAAAATACATCTATGGTTACCATTAACACCACATAAAAGGAATGGGTGGTGAATAAATCATGTATCTCACTAAAATAAAACATGAGATGAAATTATCTTACCTTGTGTCTTGAATCTCATCATAATCGTTGAAAACTCATGTATAATAAATATAAATTGATTATACATATTTGACCAAACCATATTATTTTATCCAATACCATATATTGTTTTATTATTCATTTATATTACCTACTTGTTAAGAATCCTATGTTAGGGTTTCACTTTGGTCGGTATTCGCTTTGTTATTCTCACGTGTCTTAATTTGTTATATTTTGGGTCCTTATAATTATATCCAGATTTCCATAATATAAAACATGATATAAATATCACATATATTCCATATATTTGTATTATAATAATCCAATTAATATAGGTGTATGAAATACAATACACTATTCTTAGAGATGGAAAGTCATACGTATGCATGAATAGTATTTCTATTTATTTTTTGTATTTAAAGAGAGAAATTAAAAGAAATATATCTATATATATGTATATATATAATTATTTAAATATTTTTTACATCATATATATCTTATATATTCACTAAACCTATCCTTAATATATTCCATACAGTGCATGAATGAATCACAGAGCTTTGAGGGGGAGGTAGTGTACACTTATTCAAATGAAGTTATCATAATTACAAAAAATATAAAGTATAATGATATGTGTTATAAAAGGATTAAATAATATTGAACATAAAATAAATATAATATATAAAATTTATAAATATATTTTTCATGATTATTTTCTCCATGATATGTGATAAGGAAAAATGATCAATCATCATTTTGTGAGGCGGTAGTCCATCATACACATAAACAGTATGTTCATTACCAATTAGATGGAGGTACGTGTAGGATTAGGTAAAACAATTAGAATAAAAAAATCCTACAATATTTATGATAATTTTGTTTTTATACAAGCATTGAATAAATGGAGTGAATGGGGATGGATAAATAAAATAAAATAATTAAGCTTGAGAGAAGTCGTTACCTCTTAATCAGGTAAATCATTTTGTTTTTCACTAAAGGGATTCCTTAAAATGATTTATGGAAAACAAATATGGTTCTAGGATGAGGGAAGGGATATTTATAAGATATTTAGTATGTTCTCTACTAAGACAAAGTGTCTTGAGAGGTGTAAGATAGTGGGAGGAGAGGGGGCTTTTTATAGGGGAGGAAAGGGACATACTTTCTATTTTTGAAGAGAATTGTGTGTTCCACAAGTATTAATTATTCCCAACGTTTCAGATGGACTATTATGGAACCAGAGATGTTTATTTTCCAGAATATGTCCATAAAATATGTATTGGACAAGGGAATACGTTATTTTGGCACTTAAAATAAAGGATTGGTCTCTTGTTAAGCTTAATTTCACCTTAGTCATTGTAATTGATTTTGATTACCTTCACTAATAATTTTATAAAAACATAATATATAATTATTAGAAATTATAAATTATTATAATTTAAAATAATTAATTCATTTTTTGAAATTATAATAATAGAATTTGAATAAATTAATTTAAATTTAGTCCCGTAGATGGGGAGACAATGCAGGGTTCTTAATGTAAATTGTCCAAAAGATTGATATTTTTTATGTGAAATTTAAATGGGAAATTGATTCCAATGAACTAAGATGAAACAATTTACAAAATCAGTTTTTTATTAAAATTTACAACTAATTTTAAATATAATTTAATGTTATAAATAAACTATATGGAAAAGAAGATTTGAATTATAATATAATATTTTTAACAATTAAATAAAAAATGAAACATGATAGAAAAATGCCAAAAATTTTCCATAAAATAATT
This sequence comes from Viscum album, assembly GCA_963277665.1. Classification (NCBI taxonomy): domain Eukaryota; kingdom Viridiplantae; phylum Streptophyta; class Magnoliopsida; order Santalales; family Viscaceae; genus Viscum; species Viscum album. The sequence continues at coordinate 1,643,190,568 of OY728119.1, read as the reverse complement.
TTTATGCTTCTATTTAAAATATGAATTTTATTTTTACATATTGATCCAATAAAGGTTCCAAAAATTTGATTTAAAATGGGTTATCCATTAAAAGGTAGAAAAACTACCATTATAAAAATATAGGGTTTTAAGCATAAAAATAGGTTTATTATTATCTTATATCTATCAAATCTATTAGATTATTGTCCAAAATATTTATTTGAATATATACCATATAGATTTAATAAATTTCATTCATTATTAGTAATTAATTTAAATTATTAATATAAATCATCATTTTCACATAAAAAGAGACATTTAATAAAATTAGTCCCTTTATATTCATTTGGTTTATGTATTCCATTTTAATTAATAGGTAACCAATGAATTAAACTATATATATTCATTAGTTAGTTAATCATATAATATTCAATTTAGTGCCCATGTCATATCCTATTAAATAAAAATATTTTAATAATTAATTATAGTTTGGTAACACTCAATCATGAATTTTAGGAAACCTTTGACTGAAGTCAGTCCTCTATGTAATTTGAGCTAAATTTGGTGTTATGTGTAGAGAAAGATAAAATTTATGTTGCATTTAGTGCATGATTGGATTGTTATTCTATTTAATACAAGACAAATATAGTTCTCTAATATAAAATAAACTATTTTTAGTGTTGTGAGAAATTAATATTATAAAAAATATTAAATTAATTTGAAAAAAACATTTTAAAAAAATATTTTGGTGTTACATTATACACCTATTATTAAGAATTTCTCCCTTGAAATTTGTCTGGGTTATCAATGGTTTAATATTTGAGAGTTCCTTTCATTGATACCCAAATCATAAAAATGAATACTAAAACTTCTTCTAAAAAATTTATGTTGTATCCATAATGGTTACCCCATGTAACTCATAACTATATTCACACATAGGAGAACATAGTTTATAAGTCAAAACAACGGAAAGGAAGAGAAATATAACTGTCAAGTTATTGTGGAGAGTGATAGAGAAATTTTTCTGGAGAAAGTTAACTATTAGAAATACTTAAATTATTTATTATCTAATGTACCATTTGATACATCAGAAAATATTTTACTAGGATAACATTTTAGTTATAGATCATTTTCATAAATCAAATGAATTTTCATGAAAATATGTACATTCATGATTTCCTGAAAATCTCACCCTTGGTTGTTACCTGATCAACTTCACCTCTCTCTCCAAAAATGGAGTTGAATTTTTCATTCCTGAATCTCTAATAGATTATGAGTTCCATGATAAGTCATCCCATCTATCTTCAGTTACCATAAAAAAAATTGTTATAGCAGGTTATCCAATGTGCAGGAATCCTCATATGGGGAGACAATACTTTAATCTCACAAAACACAATTGATGTTTAACATAAGAATACAATAAATGGTAAACCATAGAATCCTTTTTAATTATGAAAATAAAAAAATAGAAATAAATTCATGAAATCCACTTAACATTGATCCTATATGTCATAGAGTAGCTCTTGGTTGTCCCATTACAAACATGTGAATTCCACCATAACATATTTTCTTGAAACATAGTAATAATATGAATTATAAAAAATACTTCCTGAAAACGTGTATTGTTCCTTATTCCAAAGGTTACTGGATATATAATTTAAATCCAATAATTTCTAAACATCATCCTTGATGATATAGAATAGTTTTTCAATAATCAGTTCTAGGGTAATCTGCACCGTCCAATTTACTTTTTCATATCCATCATATCTTTACAAAAACATCATTATTTGAACATCATTTTTAACTAAGGGTAACATTACCTTAATAATAATATCACCATTACATGAAATAGTTTTTCTATTTAAACATCACCATTCAATGTGTCCTTTTAAATCCTTATTGAACACTTTTATTAAAAATAATTAAATATTTCATGCATCATATAACATAATCTATGAATTCCAAATCATAAATGCATCATTCATCCATCATTATTAATAAATAATTACCTAGGATTCATAAAATTATACATTAATACATGTTTCCTAGAATATGAAATATGAATTATGTATTAATGTTTCTTAATTTCAATCTAATCATCCTTCTTATGATTAATGTAAATAATAATGAAAAAACATTAGATACCTTTCACATGTATTTTGAGATCACTTTAACATCAGAAGTATAACCAACACTAATACCACCTTTTTATTACCTTTTTGATATTTCCACATTGGGAGTTTATTTTCATAATTCCCATATTTTCAACATATGAAACATTGAATGGTAACCATGTTTCTTCTAGTTCTCTCCATTGACTAAAACCAGAATGCATGGGTTGAGAAACACAAATCACAGAATAAGACAACATAATAAGGAAAAGTTACATATAGTATGTCTAAATCATGGAACCTAAATTTTAATCGATTAAAACATATGTTTATCCAAGGTTACTCACAGTCATATTTTATTCAAATTATTCATAATGGTTCATGAAGAGTTTGTGAATTTCTAATGTATACCCATAGGGAGTGTCAAACCATGTGTGCAACCAGACCCATTTTAATGTACTAGATTACCATGAGGTAGGCCCAAAACATCGTGAAAAATTTGTTAAACCTAGGTACATTACTTCAAAAAACAAATCCAATTGTAGTATAAATAAAGGGATGTATTACTAGGAAACCACTCAATCTATTCTTCACCAAAATTCCATGACATATTCTTATACATTTCCTTATCCTTAAACTTATTTGTAAACATGTCCTTAGGTTTCTCTCTAAGATTTTATCATCATATATTCCAAATTTTAATGAAACCTTTGCTCTAATACCAACTATTATTACCCGGTATTAACATATATATACATTACATAACTATTGTGTAACACTTAAACCCTTATACAGACAGACTCCCAAAGACAGTATTAGTCTAGTGACTTTGGAAACATAGAAGCACAAGCACTGGTACATATGTGAACTACATAATCTCCAATTAGTTTCTTCTTGAATAAAACCCTTTTTTGAAACATCATAATTATACATATCATCAAAGCATGGAAAATGAAACATAAAAAGGGGTTACCTCAGATGCTCATTAAGGGTAAAAAAGGGAGATATGTAAGCATAAACATCATCATAGGGGTATGAAAACATGTTCATAACATTAAATGATCAAACAATTCATAGAAAAGATCACAATAATAAATCATAGCATGAATCCCGGTAGTTTATAAGATATGAATCATAAGAAATAAAAAAACATAATCCAAAAATCATAACATAGGAATAAAATGTGGAAGTTGGTGAGATACCTAAGCATATAATATGATTTACAAAGTAGCCAAGGAGTCACTATAGAGACCATCTTAGTTGTATGGGTTCACTTTCATACCATCTTTGTTGGAATGGTTCAATCTCATGTCTGTATTTGTAGCTCGATTTTCTTTTTCATACCATCTTGGTCATCATGGTTCACTCCCATTTCCATCTTAGCAGTCAACGTTTACTCCCAAGATCATTTTAGTCTATCTCTTGAGATATAAATCTTTATCCAAGGCATTGGAAAGTGATATATGTACCACTTATCACATAGTGAAATCAGTCTTGAATGTTTCACAAGATCATAAATAATCTTACCATAACCCATAAAATGAAATGGTCTTTATAAACCTGTAATCAAATACAAAACTATGTCAAAATATAGGTTTCATAATCAATTCATCAAAAACACAACCCGTAAAAAGAAGAAGGATTCAAATGAATAAAAACCATTTAAGATAAACTAGTGTAATAATCTTCATTCCATAAAAACATAAACCATTCATGAAAGAACATGAATGGGTTCTTTGGATCATTTACTAGAAGGGTATGAGTAACATAAATAGATTTAATCTTAGATAGAAAATAACATGGAATGATTTTTTGAAAACAATTCACGAGGAAAATATACATTCTTCCTTGAATAAAATTTCATTAAACATAAAAACCTTTTGGAAATGAATTACATGAAAATAAACTAGTAATATTATAAATATATCATTGAAAATTATTAGAAACCATTTTATTGAAAATAAAATTGAATGATTATAAATAAAGCTTTGAAAACCATTGAGATAAAATTTGCATGAATGTAAACATGAAATCATATAAATAATGCATTGAAAAACTTTTGAAAATGGGGTTTATTTTAAAACATTTAACAAGATCTTTAATACATTTCCAAAAACATTTTCCTTGAAAACAAATAAAAGTATCTTGAAAATATTTAGTAAACTATATCATAAAAAATAATTTTAAAACATATAAATAGGGATTGAAATCATTTTTAAAATCATTTTCAATGAAATATTTTAAAATAATCTTGAAAAAAATTCAAAAATGATTCCTTTAAAACATATAAAATTAAATTAAAAACATTTTGAAATAAATTTCCAATGAAAATTTATGAATTAATGTTAAAAAAACATTTGCACAACTCTTTCCTTGAAAATACACTTAAATATTATAAATAATTAATGACACTGTTTTGAAAACAATTTCTTTCAAAATTAACTTGAAAAAAATTCTAAAAAATTATACACTGAACCGTGCAATAGAATCTTTATTGAACTGATTGTGGGTAAATCCGTAAATGTCGTATGAGGTAAGAAGAACATTCCTTTTTCACGGTGAAAGGTTATAAAATTTTTTTTCTAAAAAGAGACAAAAATATTCTTTTGAAAAAATTTGTAAATGAAAAGGGGGGAAATATATTTTAATGAATATATAATAATTGTATAATATTCTTTGAAACCAATTTTAGATGACACGGTTTTGAAGGAACACAGATTTCTTATCGAGCCGAGGGTGATGTCAGGCGTCCTAAAAAACATATGATCAACTATATTATGTACCAATGTGTATAAAAATGTACCAATAAATAATTATATTATGAATAACCATAGGATAAGTAAACTCAAGAATTCTATTGATATATAGATGATAATATTTAATCAAAGTAAGTATCAAAATAAAAATATCGAAATGCGATGAGATTACGTAAATAATCTCTTTCCACTTGGTAACTATGAATTATACTTACCCTGTAATAAAATGAAACTAAATAATAAAAAATATATCATGAAAATATGGATATACATGATATCACATTTCAAAGTTATTATATATACCTCGTGAAATATTATTGGTGTATAGCATGGCCAGTGTTTCAAAGAATGCAAATTGAGACAAATTTTATTTACTGATTTGGTAACTTTTTGAAACATAAATCCCCTGATAGAAGTAAAATAAAATCTATATTCAAATAAAAATAAGTTAGAATACATCCATGGTTAGTATACACACCACAAAAAAATAATTGGTGGTGAATAAAGCATGTATCTCACAGAAATAAAAAGTGAGATGAAATTATGTTACCTTATGTCTGGAATATCATTGTACTCATTTAAACAACATTTATAATATATATAAATTTATTATATATCATTTATGAAACCATATATTATTTCTAATACCATATATGGTTTTATTATGACAATATATTACCCTCTTATTTACAATCCTATGTTAGGGTTTCACTTCGGGTAGTATTTTCTTTGTTCGTTGCATGTGTCTTAATTTTTTAAATCATTTTTCCCTATAAATATATATTTATTTAAAAATGTTACAACATGATATACATTTCATTTATATTTATTATATTTGTATTATAATAATCCATATAATATAGAATTGTGAAACAAAATACCCCATTCATGGAGACGGTAGGCAATACTTATACATGAACTCTATTTCTATTTAAATTTCATGTTGATTGAAAGAATGAAAATGTAATATATGTATATATGTATATAAAATTATAATATTAGTTTTATTATATCATATATATTCACTAAACCCATCCTTAATTTACTCCATATAGTGTATGAATTAATCGCATCACTTTGAGGGTGTGGTGGTCCAAACATCCTCAAACGAAATTATCATATTAACACAAAATAGAAAGCATAAAGATATGTTTTATTAAAGGATTAAAAAAGATTAAATACTTAATAAATATAATATACATAATTCATTCATGTAGTTTCAATCATATTTTCTACCATGAGAGTCGGTAAGGAAGAATGAACAAGAATCGATTTGTGACGTGGTAGTTCTCCATTCAAATAAACAGTATGTCTGTTACCCATTAGGTAGTGGTGTGTGTAAGTGTAGATAGAAAAAACTAGAATAAAAATTACTAGTATATTTAATATACTATTGTTTTTAAAGAATAATGGAATAAATATAGTGTATGGTGTGGAGAGAGAAAATAAAAGAAATGTTCTTGAGAGAGGTCGTTACCTCTTAATCAGGTAACTCCTTCTAGTTTTCACCAAAGGTCTACCATGGAAGGATTTATGAAAATATTGAGGCCTTTAGGATGGTAATTGGGATATTTAGGATATATTTTATTTGATATTGGTCGATCCAATGTTTCATGAGATGTGTAAGGAAGTGGGAGGGGAGAAGGACTTTTTATGTTGGAGGAAAAGGACACAATTCATATTTTTTTTAAACAATTTTCTTTCCAATGAATTATTATTCCCCAATTTTTAGAAGCACAGTTATTGGATATTATCGGTGTATTTTTATAAATATGGAAATAATATAGTTTTTAGTCATGTTTATTTGTCATTTTTTTCCTTCAGATTAATGTGTAATCCCTTGTTAAGATTAATTTCACTTTAATCATTGTAATTAATTATAATTATCATCACTAAAATTTTTAATTCAAAAACTAAGTTGACCTTATTTTAAATTATACATTATCTTGATTCAAAATATGGATTTCATTTTTTTAATTCCAATCACAGAAGTGGCAGAAATTAATTGAAATTTAACCCCAATGACATGATGATAACGTAGGGTTTTTAATGTAAAAATGACCAAAAGGTTGTCGTGTTTTTTTAGTGAATTTAAAAGATAAATTGATTCCAAAAACATAAATTATATTAATTTAAAAAATTATTTTCACATTAAAATTTACAAAAAAAATTAAATATAATTTTAACATATAAATTACTGAGATGAAAAAGTTGTTTGAAATTAAAATTTAGTATTTTTAATAATTCCTTAAAAAGGAAACTCCATTGAAAAATACGAAAAATTTACCCTAACCTAATTTTAATGATACACTATAAAAGATGATGTTTATTTGAAAATATTAAGTCTTAAAATGTTTGAAAATTTGAATTTAAAATGGTTTCTCTATTAAATGGCTGTAAAAAACCTTTATAAAAATATTTGTTTCAAGGAATAAAATGAAGTATGTTCTTGTCTAAATACAAAAAAATATATTGGATGATTATGAAAAATATTTTTTGAATATATAATGTAAAAAATTTAATGAATATAATTTACTATTAGTAATTAATTTAACTTATTAATAGAAATAATATTTTTTACATAAAAATAGAAATTTATATAATGAGTTACCTTAAATTAATTTGGTTTTTATATTATTTTATAATTAATAAATAACCAATTAATTTAACTATATATATTCAACAATTATTTAATCCTATAATATTAAATTTTATATCCATGTTATATCCATTTAAATAATAATTTTTTAATAATAATTTTTTGTTCAGAAACACTTGGTCTTGCAAGTTACGAAAGCTATCGAGGGAAGTTAGAATTGTGTTTGATGTAATCTAACCTTGGTGTTCCATATCGAGAAAGCTAAAATTTGTCTTGTTTTTAGGTCATTATATTGTTTTATCGTATAACGCAATCAAAACATTGTTCTTTAATATAAAATATATTATTTTCTGTGCTTCTAGAAAGAAATAATATCAAAAAGATTATATTAATTCAACAAAAAATGTTTCACAAAATATCAGGGGATTATAGTGGACACCTTCAAGTCAAGAACCACACAAAAGAAAGATCAATAACCTAGAATCATCAAGGATAAATAGTTATTTTTTAGGGTTAAAATCCAATGGAATGGGATTTAAATACCTCTTTAGGACGAACATAGGATTCCCAAAAAGAAATTTTTTATGTTGAATAATGATTGTCTTCAGGGGGGTTATATGTTTTTAATTATTTTGGAAGACATAACATCACCAATTAAATACATAATCCATAACAAAATGGGACTGGTGTAGGAAACAAATAATGGCATATGTAAAGGAAACATTCCATAATGACATAAGTTGAGACCACATCCTTGGAATATGACATGGTTTAATGTGAGATTTTATAAACATGGGAAAGATACCACACAAAAAGGGAACCACCATGTCCTATAATTAAAATTCTAATGAAATATTTCACACATTAGACTATATCTATAAATAATATACAATAAAATAAAAAAATCACTAAAGAAAACCTCTACAATAATCCATTCTACAGCCAAACCTGTCACTAAAGTGATATAAAATCATTGAGAACCACCAAATACTCTCCTATTAAGCCTTCATACCGAATGCCTTCATTGATATTGAATCCTCATCTATATATTTAACTATATAAAATTTCACATTACTATAAACAATAATATTACCCTATGCGGAGAAGCATAACCATCAAAAAAATAATTTCACTTTACAACTAAAATTTCTTATAAAATCCTCTCCATCTTCCTTTAAAACTTCTACTAAAACATCCAAAACATGAAACTCAAAATTTAATTCACCAGAGAAGTCTAGGTAATTACATAATTCTTGAACAAGTAGATGATTTAATTTATTACATGTGAATAATACCTTAGTAAAGCGAAATGATCAATCTAGGATTTCAATGCCAATGTGATGGGAATGAGTAGTTCTAGTTATCCAAACTAGACATCCAAGGGTCATTTTTAATGACTTGGGGTAGAACATATGTTGTAATTAGAAATACTTGTTAGAGTGAAATTATATATACATCATTGCTTACTGGGTTGTATAGGCACCACCAATTAGCATGTTTCACACCAGAATCTATATTTTACTACCTATGTATTAAATATTCTTTGTTATAGATTCCCTCTCCCTGAACACCAATAACATCTAAAAAATAGGGTATGAAGAAACAGAAATTAAAATAAATTTTAAATGAGGGGTGGTAAAAATATTCTTCTCAAATTACGTCCCATCCTTTATAGGTTTCTATAGAGGTTTATATTGATCATATCGTGTTATTGATCATGGATTTTAAACTCGGACACTTATATCTCCTCTTGGGTCTTCCCATTATTCAATAAGACACAAACTTGTTGTTCCTTATTCCCTATAAAACCCTTTTTTTCTCCTATATATAATTGACATCACGTCCTACCCAATTAATTAATATTTCTCAAAATCAACTTCTACATACATGATCATATATTCAGGATTACACACATTCCACTAAAAATATGAGACATGGAATTTTCTATGAATACCTCAATATGATAGAGAGTGGCGTAGTTGGTAAGCTATTTATTTGATACACTTGGTAATAAAAAAATTTCCCATAATCTATGGTTCTAGTTTCCCTTAAATCCATAAACAATAATGCACTAACTGTAGTGAAATCAACCAAAAAACCTAGTAACCCACAATGAATTCAAGTTGTTATATCCTCATATTTGAATAAGTTCACTATCATTCAAGGGTGGTAACCAAATATTTATTGAATTAATAATCCTTATAATATTTCACTTACACCATTATTAGTTTGATATATACCTCTCCTACCTTATGAAAAATGTAGTCTTTCACTACACAGTCTACCAGAAAGAGCATCAAATAGCACCATCTGAATCAAATCCTAGAATCTTTTTTTGTAAATTAACTCTATAACAGCCATACGATCATCATATTCTCCACTAAAGTATAGGATTCATGGTAAAACCATATCCTATATGATTTGAACTACCATATTAGAAATTAAATCAGTTTATGGATGATATTCTATAATAGTTTTAATTGTAACCTCAAGGCCTTCTACCATCTTTTCAATAATAAAAACAAAAAACATGAAACACTATCTGATATGATACTGGATGAAACTCAATGTTATAAAATATCAAAGATAAAAATATTTCTCAACTCTCCTATAGATTTAGACTCTTATAATGTTAAGAAATGTGACAAATTCATTGGCCAATCAACTGTCATCCAAATAACATCTCAATCTATCAGAGTCATGGGAAACCATATCTCAAAGACCATCATAACCTCACCCCACTTAAACAAAGGCATGTGAAGTTGTTTAGGTAAACCGATTTTTCACTAATACTCTATATTGATCCTCATATAGGTCATACAATGTGGTAAGAATCCAATGATGTCTCTTTTCATTCCTGGCCACCAAAATCATCTTTTGATATCACCATAAATATTCATCAAACCATGGTGAACTGCACACTAATATATATGGTAATACCTCATCAACTCTTCCTACATGGTAATTAGAACATCTAGTCTCCCATGGAAAAAATATGATCTCACCATTATCAATTAGATGACCTGGAACTAGGTCACTTCCTTCCAGTCATTCCTACTCCACAAAGAATTCATGATCAGAATCATATAAATCTATTATGTAGTTAACCAACATAGATGTTATAACCATATGATAACATTTAATCACTTCTCAGTCCTCGTATTCTTATACCGACTTTTCATATTAAATTATCAACAAAAATCATTCATCCTCTAAACGTTTCTCTCCATGCTATTGTGTTTTCATACTGAGAGAACCTATAAAAACAATACCTTTTCATGGAATGTAATACATATCATTGTCGAAGGTTCATTAAAATCCACCCACTTACTCTATAATATATTCAAATCATGATTAGTAATGATTCAACACCAGATATTATGGAAAATTTATATGAAAATTTCTCACTGAAGAGATATTAGATCCAACACATTAGACTCTGAACCAGAACTACAAACTCAAAGTCATGCATGGGGTAGTTCTTCTCATGGGTTTATAAATAGTAGATCCATAATATACTACCCAATACCTATACATAATCAAAACCCCTAAACCAACTATCTAATAATTTCATTAAACTACATATCACATCATATGCTATGGAAGTATTTGGATCAGGGCTTTCAACAACCTCCTCTTTTAATATAAGAAGGCCTATTATAACTTATATGTCCACTCAAACATTTAACACTTTTATAATTATATTTATACTATCTACCAAATGAGGGAACTCCAAATTGAATTATTCATAATACCCAACTAAAAAAATGAAGATCCTTATCCCAAACATGTTTCGGGGAATTACAAAGACATAATAAGATATATTTTCTCTAGGTTAATAGAAATTCACAAATTAATTATTACATGGACAATAAAAAATACCTCCAATATCCAAAAGTGATCCTTAATGATATTTTCATACATCTATGGAGCTCTAATTTTATTCATCACAATCTGTAGGTGTCTAGCATGGATATATGTGGTCAGCGTGTATGTGGGGATATCATCAACAAACACCACAATTAATGAGACATGATATAGATAAAATATACATTCTTTGAGAAACATGAACACTACTAGTTAATTTATTAAAATTAAATGCATTACAATTTACTTATACAAATATTATGCAATCTTAAACAATGTATTTGTGATTCACATTCATATTTACCCAAGAGATCAAGGTAGAACAGTCCTTGTAGTTTTGCATGTGTTGTCGAATCCTCAGAGACCTAAGAAGTAACCTATGGACACGTAAATTATATGGACTATTTTTGGCTATGAAGTGGAAATATTGGTTTGAATTAAGAAGGTTTTAAACTAAATCTATGAGAATTAAGTGAATTCAATTAAAAAGAGTGAGTTGATCATAGGTTATCACTTGGGGTGGATTGGACGTATTTCCTTTTCAATGATCTCAATTTCTTATATTTTAGATGGGTTCATTTGAGAAGATAAAACAACATCATCACTTACTGGTTTAATATCTACGCCATTTTAATACTAATCACCTATAAACATGATGGGTAAATGTTTTGAGAAGATCACAGTAAAGATTCATATTAGCACTTGAAGTGTGGGGGCTTAAATTCAACAAGGATTATGGAGTTTAAAAATCATCAAATAAAAATCTCAACTAAATAAGTGATTAGAAATTAATGGGGTGATAAATAACATCCAATAAATCCCCTTGATACTCACTTGGATAAACCCATAAGTGGGTTACCCTCCATTGATGTTATGGTTTCAATGGAAGTGGGAAGTGGACTCATGTGGGAGGAATTGAAGAAGTAAAGAAAAAAATAAAAAGGAAATGATCACTACACCGTTGTGTGAATAATTTCACAAGGTTTCGCATGAATAAATTCATGCCTTGAAAAAAGGTATCAATGTGATAGAAAGAACAATAGAATATTAGGAAAATAAGATCTTTTATTAAGAAACTAAAGTGAATTGAACAACTTGCTTGTGAAAGACAAACTTGAGACATCAAAATTGTAGCCTAACATTACAATTGAACAAAGATATAAAGATGATAAAATACTCCACCACCACTGCCTTAAATAGTCATTTTTGGAGCCTTTGGTCGATCCTCCAATAGTACAAATCATCCCACTTGATAATGGTAGGCCTAGGGTGGTGGAAAGCTTGTGGAACATGGACTTTTCCACACTTGACCCGAGGTGGAAGCCATCTTTAATCCACCGAACATATGCGCTTGTAAGACCTTCTATATGGCCGAATTAGAGTGGAACATTGCAGAATAAAATGGATCCACAGATGTCTTCTAACCGTCTGTTAAATTTGGGTCCATTTGGAGTTGTGGATTCTAACATATGATCATATTGGTAGGATTTATTTCTAGGCCGCATAATCTGGCCCAGAATTTTATCACCACATTGGGACACCTTAATAACCACCATAAAGGCCGGATTAGCACTGTCACCTCAAGAATTATTTGTTCCTCTCAATTTCTTCTATAATTAAACAAAATTAGGGATTCATTGGGTGTGTACTGTGGGTCCCACATTCACATCAGCGGGCTCGTGTTAAATCTGCCTTCTCTAGAATTGCTTCCTTTCATCATAAAATATCCACATATTCTTCCATGAATTATCCATTGATCCCTGAATGAAACATGTTCATATTTAAGTGTAGATAAATTTACCAAAATATAAAATTAAAATATAGATAATTAAATTCCTTAAAATCATATGAATCATTGGGTACTTTAAATGATGTTAAGGAATGTACCACATAATATTGCATTTTAAGAAGGAATTACAATCATATTGTGAAATTATATTCAATGTGTAAAATGCACTAAAATTGTGTTTATGAATAATAAATCACATTAATATTATATATATTAATAACGAATATTAGCCTCATTTAGTGTCTAATCACACCCCCAACTTGAGTTTTTCTAGTCCCGAGAAAAATATATCTCAACAATATGAAATTCAAATTTCCTTTTCCAAAAACATTTTAATAGACAATGATAACCAAAAAATATTATACAAAACTATCTTGAAACCCATAAATATATTTTAAACCTTGATAGTTTCATAATTAGATCCCAATCCCAAGCTCATTCCTTTGTTCAAATTCATTGCCATATTTCATCCAATATCAATTAAGTATGATGATGTGTTTTGCATCACAATAGACATGGGGATTTATCATTATTCAAGGGGGAAATGATGGAAGATCTAGGTGGAATCACATTTCAATATTAAGATGAATATTCAATTTTTTCTGTATTATATTTTTTGTTTTGTTCTGTTTTTTTAAGTTTTTCCATGGTAAATGAAATTGCACTCAAAAGAGTCAACCCCTATAGTGAGACTTTGCCGATGACTCCCAGGCTCAAATACCTTCGGGCACCAAGTGAATCCCACATACTCAGGCATCATCTTGAGTTAACTCTGTCAAAAAAAATTCAAATTACAAAAAATAGATATAAAATTACTAACTCTGGGCCAGATAACTATGGAGTAACGATCCCCAACTGCCGAAAACCACGCATTAGATCATTTCATTGCTCTACATGAAAATTTATTGTTTTTTTATTTTTTTTATTTAATACTAGTATTAAAACTCAACTGATCACCAAACACATGCTATTTATTTTGCGGACCCCAATGAACTCAAACTAATACCCCACTATCCAAAGGACGTGCATTGTGATCTTTTTTTTATTTGGATGAAAATATAAATGATGTAATATCACATTGGACAACCACACTTTCCGAAATCTATTCTCATGAAATTATACAAGGATTATAATCAGAATCAGGTCATGCTAAATTATTTGATATTTAGTTTCAATGTGTGCAATGTTTATTACCATGTTCAAATTAAAGGAATTTTTACTTCTATTTACACACATTTTTTTCAAATCATTCAATTTTTTTGACACAAAATTTTTTTTTATTTTTATCTCCCCCCAAAATAAAATAACATTGTCCCCAGTGTTTGAAGATATAAAAATTTAGAAGGAGTATAGGCAGGTAAGGGAATTTCAAAAAGGAAATTGAAATATGAGGATCATGTAATGAAGTCACCTAGTGGTTGAAGTTGAAGTTTTTTGCTGCTCCAATTTAGCCATTTGATATCGATGTCACTCTAAGAATTCCATTGTGAATATATATATATATATATATATAATAAATAAAGTAAAATATAAGTATATATAATAAAATTATAGAATAAGGAAGCACAAAAAGCCATAGGTTAGTGGTAAGCGTGTGCCCCTGTCTCCCTTCTGTCCCGAGTTTGAGTCCCCACGGCTTCGCCGGTTGTGACGGGGTTTTCCCCACGACCTACAATGTGGCCTTTTTATTATTATTATTATATTATTGTTATTTTTTGTATTTTTATTTTAACCTTAAAACATATAAAAATAAAATGAACTTATGATACATTGTCATCTTTTTAAATTTCTGGGTATGGTATTACTCAAGGATCACACCACGTGACACAGATGAATATGGTGCTCCCCTTTGATACCCATCCATACTCATAATAGAAGAACATGTCAAAAATCTATTTTTTTATTTTTAAATATTAAAATTACTAATTAATCCAAATTTAAAAATAAAGAAGACATAAAAACCACAGGTTGCCTCCCGTGCAACGCTTTTGTTTAATGACATTAGCCCAACATGGATCCTAAATCTATAAATTTATTTCCTAGTTCATAGGTTGGCTCAGTTAAATCAACCTCTATTTCAGGTTTATTGAATGATTCAATGAATGTTTTTAACCATTGACCATTTTCCATGAAAATATAACCATTTGTGGGATATCGAATCTCTACTTCCACATGGGGGTACACATGATGCACTATAAAAGGACCTGACCATCTAGACCTCAATTTTCTCAGGTGTAAATGATGTTTTGAACTATAAAAGAGCACAAATTTTCCCAGTTCAAAATGTTTGACTTTGATATTCCTAGATTGGTAGGCTTGAACTCTTGCTTTATTGATCCTTTAATTTTCATAAGCCTCCATATTTAGGTCCTCAAGTTCATTGAGGTCTAATTTCCTTTTTGTTCCATCCAATGATAGGTCATAATTTATTTTCTTAATTTCCCAAAAAACCATATGCTCAATTTCAATAGGTAAATGGAATTCTTTTCCATAAACTAACCTATATGGTGACATTCCTAGGATGTTTTTGTATGTTGTACGATATGCCCAAAGAGAATCTATGAGTTTCTCGGACCAATCTTTCCTAGAAGGATTGATAGTTTTTTCACGAATATTCATAATCTCCCTATTTTCTAACTCAGCTTTCCATTGTTCTGTTGGTGGTAAGCAGTGGACACTTTGTGAGAAAGTCCATACTTTTCCATGAGTGATGAGAAAGTATGATTGCAAAAATGAGTACCATGATCACTAATGATAGCCCTAGGAATTCCAAATTTAGAGAAGATGTTTTCCTTGAGAAATGTAATCATAGTTTGATGATCATTGGATTTTTTAAGAATGGCCTCAACCCATTTTGAGACATAATCAACAGCTAAGAGAATGTATAGGTATCCCCTAGAGTTTGGGAAAGTACCCATAAAATCGATTCCCTAACAGTCAAATATTTCGATCACTAAGATGGGAGTGAGTGGCATTTGATTTCTTTTTGTGACGGACCCTACTTGTTGACACCTAGGATAGCTTCAAAAAAATGTATAGGAGTCCCTTTAGAGGGTTTTCCAGAAGAGACCACACAGAATAATATTAGCATAAGTTTTCTTAGAGGACAAGTGACCTCCACATGCCTCACTATGACAGAATTTAAGGATGGACTCTTGTTCCGATTCTGGGACACATCTGTTAATGACATGGTGAGGGAAGAACTTATAGTGGTATGGATCATCAAACACCTTGTGTCTAACATTAGAAATAAATTTCCTTCGATCTTGAGTCCCTAAAAATTTTGGGATGACTCCTGTAACTAATAAATTGGCTATGTCAGCATACCATGGGTAGTCACTCATAGAGTATAGGTGTTCATCAGGGAATGATTTAGTCTTAGAAAGGTGTTTTGATTTGTCTTTGAATTCCATCCTAGAATGGTGATCAGTAACAACATTTTCAACAACCTTTTTATCCTTGAATGTGAGGTCAAATTTTGGTAGGATAAGGACCCACCTAATCACTCTAGCCTTAGCATATTGTTTTTGGAAGAGGTATTTTAGTGCAGAATGTTCAATGAACAGAGTTATGGGGGATCCTAAGAGGTAGGAACTGAACTTCTCTAAGGAAAACACAATAGAAAGTAACTCATTTTTAATGGTGGTGTGGTGGATTTGGGAATCATTTAATGATTTGCTTTCATAAGAAATGACATAATGAGTTTTATTACAACGTTGTCCTGACATAGCTCCAACAGCAAAGTCACTGGCATCACACATAAGTTCAAAAAGAAGGATCCAATTTGGAGATTTCATAATGGGAGGAGAGGTTATAGAGGATTTGAGGGTTGATAATGAACCCTCACAACTTTCTGTCCAAACAAATGGAGCATCCTTTACTAGTAGAGCACAAACGGGATGTGAGATTGAAATAATTTCCTTGATGAATCTTCTATAGAAACAAACATGTCCTAAGAAAGACCTTACTTCCTTGACTGTTTTGAGTGATGGAAGGTGACTAATGATGTCAACCTTGGCTTGATCAACTTCAATACGCCTATCTGAGACCATATGGCCTAGAACTAGTCCCTCTTTAACCATGAAATGGCATTTTTACCAGTTTAGGACCAGATTCTTCTCTTCAAACATTGACAAGACTCTCTCCACATTCCTCGTACATCCCTCAAATGTATCCCCAAACACATAGAAGTCATCTATGAAGACCTCAAGAAAATCCCCTACCATGTTTGAGAATATTCTCATCATGCACAACTAGATGTTTCCAGGGGAATTTCATAAACCGAAGGGCATGCGTTTCAAGGAAAAGGTTCCAAATGTACAAGTGAATGTAGTATTACCTTGATCCCTTAGGGAGACCTCAATTTGATTATACCCTAAGTACCCATCTACGAAACATTACAAGGCATGACCGGCCACTCTCTCAAGGACTTGGTCAATGAATGGTAAGGGGAAATGGTCTTTCTTGGTGAATGAGTTTAGCTTCCTATAGTCAATGCAGAACCACCATCCACTACTCACCCTAGTTGGAAGAATCTCTCCATTATTATTGCTAATCACTGTGATTCCTGCCTTCTTGGTAACCACTTGGATTAGGCTGACCCACTCACTCTCAGCTATGGGATATATGATACCAGCTTTTTACAATTTCAGAAGATCCATTCCTACTACCTCCTTGTGATTAGGATTGTGTCGTCGTTGAGGTTGATGACATGGCTTTGAATCAGATTCTAAAACAATCCTATATGTCCCGATAAGTGGACAAATCCCAGTTATATGAGACAGGGTCCAACCTATGGATTTCTTATGTTTCATAAGGACATCTAGAAGTATCCGTTCAAGAATTTTTTCAAGAGAAGAAGAAATTAAAATAGGATGTGTTTGATTGTCCCCTATGAAGGCATACATGAGTGCAGCGGGAAGCTCCTTCAATTCAAGATCAGGTTGGTTCAGAATTTCTGCAGAATATTGGGACATTGGATCAATATCAATTTATTTTTTTAGTGTTTTAGATAGGATTGATTCCCCACATATATAATTTTCCTCTACAAGATTATATTGATGAGATTTAGGGAAGTATGTTTTATTAGTATCCATGAAAATGGTTTCTTGAAAGGTTTTACTGATTGTTGGACCTAAGATTTCATTATAAGAGTAATTTGAAAATGATTCATTCCAAGGAGATAAACATCCTTCATGTGAAAAAAGGAAATTAATCTCACCATGACTTAAACATCCAACAAATATTCCTTGATGTTCTATGGAATCATTATCAATGCTTCCTATCATGTTTACTTCACGAATGTCCTCATAATCCCCTATTTGCGAGCTTTCATTATAGATGTTCAAATCTAGACTCATGTTTCCAAAGGTGATGGTCATGTTCCCATTTTGAACTCAGATAACAGAGTTGATTGTTGTAAGGAAAGGACGACCAAGGATGATTGGGGTTTGTTTCTTTTTTCCTAAGCTTGGATGGTTCTCAAGGAAAATGAAGTTTGCAGGGTAGATGAAGTTTTCAACCTTTACCAGAACATCCTTTAAAATCCAATTGGGAACCTTAATTCTATGATCAGCAAGTTGAAGTGTGAAGGATGTGGGATGGAGTACTTCTAGGCCTAACTGGCAGTACACAGTATAGGGAATTAGATTGACACTAGCACCTAGATCACACAAGGCCTTGACAACTTTTCTATCTCCTAGTTCAAAATTGATGTAAGGGAAACCCAGGCCTTTCAACATAGTTGGAATGGTCCCTTGAATAGTGGTACTCACATTAACAACCAGAAGGACTTGGTTTTTATGTGAAAATTTTATTTTAAAAGTGCACAAGTCCTTAAGGTACTTTGAGTAGGATGTTTTTGTTTGGATGGCATCGAGAAGTGGAATGTTCAACTTGACTTCTGATAATATTTCCCCCAATGTATAACTTAATTCAGACTTGGTTTTCCCCCTCATGCATTGAAGAAATACTGTAGGTTGTGGGGTTTTTTGTTGAAGAGTTGTTTCTTTGACAATGTTATCATGTTTTTCAATTTGATAATTTTGTTCATTTATATTTTCATCCATGTTTGAATCTATAGGTATGTTCTAAATTATTTTTTCATGTTTTTCAATTGATTTCCCACTTCTTAAAATAGTCACAGCCTTAAGTCGTTCATGAGTTGTTTGAGTAAAACTTGAATCTCCCCTTGAAGTTGAGGATTGAACCGCCTGATTAGGCATGGGTACCTTTACAGTTTGGATGGTTTGAAGTTCTTATTTAAGGGAAGAGACTTTCGAGTTCATCCTTTCCATTTGTCATCACAGTTGTTCTAGTAGGCTTTGTGGACCAGTTTGGGTTGGTGATTGAGAAGATTGGTTTATCCTGGGGGGATATTTTGGAGGTGGGATGGTTGGTTGAAAATGGACCAGTGGTTGTTGGCATTTGGTAGGTTGGGTTTAGAACTAGTTATGGGTTTGTTAGTTCTGATGGGGGTAAGGATTTTGTCCCTGTGGTTGTAAAGGTTGTTGGTTATCTTTCCAGCGGAAGCCTGGGTGGTCATTATACCTTGGGATGAAGTTGGTTTTGTATTGAGGCTTTTGAAAGTTCAAGGAATTTCTTTCCACTGGAGGTCCTCCTAAAATAACATCCTTTATGGATGGAATGGTTGTGCATTTGTCTTTCTTATGGTCACGTTTGTCACAAATTGTTCAAATAGGGTCTACAGTTTGGATTTCATGGACTTTCCTAAGGTCTATCACTTCAACCTTCCTAGAGATTGCTGCAAGTTTAAACCTAAGGCTTTCCTTTTCTCTAAGTGTATGAATTCTAGTATTTATTTGGGGCTTCTCAGAATAAGGTGAAGGTCCCCAATTTTGGTTTTGTTCCGAAAGGATTTCTAGATACTCGTAAGCATCATTAAGGGCTTTGTTTTTAAAGGTTCCATTACAATCATGTCATTGAATTGTTTGTTCCCCAGACCCAACCCTTCATAGTAAATTCTCACATTTTTAGGAATAGAAAAACCAGGGTGTGGATCCATGTTTTGAGTGTCTTTGAACCTCTCACATGTTTCATAGAATTACTCTCTCTCTTTTTCAAAAAAAATTGGATACTCTTTTTAAGTGCAATTGTTTTGTGGTGGGGAAAGTATTTTTTGTAGATTTATCTTTGTAGATGTTCCAATGAGTTGGTGGATGATGATATCATATTTTTTAGCCAATTTTTAGCTTGATAATTTAAATAAAAATGAAATATCCTCATCTTAGAAGATTATAGTTGACTTGGGGGACACATGGTTTCTACAATGTCATTGAACTCCTTAATGTGAAGGTAGGGAATCTCAGACTCAATTCCATGGAATGTGGGAAAGTGGTTTAGGACATGTGGTTTAAAGATGTAGTTGTCATCTCCTAGGAAATTATGTCTAATGAATGATGGGAAACTGGTCCAGGAAGGTGTGAGATAGTCATTCATGGTCTGATCAACTACATTCCCCAAGTTTGGGGCGACCACATTTGGGTTTCCATTTTGGTTTCCACCCAGGTTTATGAGTTGGTTTTATTGAATACCTTCCATTTAAGTGAGATCAATTTTGGACTCTAATATATTAGGAATAATAGGATCTAATTAAAAGAGTTCCCTTTGTTTACTTGACTCCCCAACCCCAGGACTATCCACCCTAACTAGACAGTTTGATTGATCGTGGGTGTAGGCAGACATGTGCCAAAAGAAAAAAACGAGAGAGGGACAAGATAAGAGAATTTGGATGAGAAAAGAGAAATGGGGGAGAATATAATGGGTGTTTATATTACATACTTGGGTCCCCATCAACAACACCAAAATTATACTGACGCTCAAATTTACCCAAGATATTACGGTAGAACGGTCCTTGTTGTCTAGCTTGGGTTGTCGAATCCTTAGAGACCTATAATGTAACTTATGGAAATGTACATTATATGGACTATTTTTGGCTATGAAGTGGCCAAAATGGGTTGATTTATGATGGTTTTAAATGAACTCTAAGATACTTGAGTGAATTCAATTTAAAAGAATGAGTTGATCCTATGTTATCACATGGGGTGGATTGGATGTATTTCCTTTTCAATGAATTCAATTTCATAAATTTTAGATGTGTTCATTTAAGAAGATAAAAAAACATCATCACTTAATGGTTTAATACCGAAACTATTTTAATACAAATCACCTATACAATTTATGTATCAATGATTTGAGAAATTCAAGGTATATATTTTTATTATCACTTGAAGTGTGTGGCCTTAAATTCAACATAGATGATGGAGTTTAAAAATCATCAAATAAAAATCTAAATTAAAGAAGTTATTAGACATTAATGGGTTGATAAATAACATCCAATCCAGCCCTTTTCTAATCCCCTGGATCAACCCATAAGTAGGTTAGCCTCCCATTTATTATATGGTTTCAATGGAAGCGGGAAGTAGACTAATGAGGGAGGAATTGAAGAAGTAAAGAAAACAATAAAAAGAAAATGATCACTCCACCATTGTGTGAATAATTTCACAAGGTTTGGTGTGAATAAATTCACATCCTAAGCCAAAAGTACCAAAGTG
The DNA here is from genome assembly GCA_963277665.1 of Viscum album. NCBI lineage: Eukaryota > Viridiplantae > Streptophyta > Magnoliopsida > Santalales > Viscaceae > Viscum > Viscum album. The sequence continues at coordinate 1,643,168,894 of OY728119.1, read as the reverse complement.
ATATGATAAACAACATAATAAGAGGAAAATAAGATCTATTATTAAGATAGTAAAGTTAATTGAACAACTTACATGTGAAAGACAAACTTGAGGCAACAAAATTGTAGTATAACATTACAATTGAACAATGCACCAAAGATGATCAACTCCTCCACCACCACTGCCTTAAATATAAATTTTGGGAGTCTTGGGTCGAGCCTCCAATAGTAGAAAGCATCTCACTTGATTATGGTCGGCCTAGGGTGGTGGAAAGCTTTTGGAACATGGACTTTTACACACTTGACCCGTGGTGACAGTCAACTTTCATCCATCAAACAGACGTGCTTGGAAGACCTTCTAGATGACAGAATCATAGTGGGATATATAAGAAGAAAATGGAGCCCCAGATGTATTATAACGGTATGTAAATTTTGGGACCATTTGAAGTTGTGGATTCCGAGATAATATTATATTGGTAGGATTTGTTTCTGGGCCGCAGAATCTGGCGCAGAATTTTATCACTAAATTGGGACGCTTTAATGGCCACCATGGAGGCCGAATTTTCATAGTCTCCTGAAGAATGATTTGTTCCTATATATGTCTTATAGAAGGCCACAAAATTTGGGATTTGTTGGGTTTGTAATGTGGGTCCCACATTCCCATCAGTGGGATGGTGTCCAATATGTCTTATCTAGAATTGCATCTTTTCATCATAAAATATCCCCATCAACTTCCATGAATTCTCCGTTGATCCCTGAATGAAACATGTTCATATTGAAGTGTAGATAAATTTCCCAAAATATAAAATAAAAATATGGATAATTATATTCCTTAAAATCAGATGAATCATTGGGTACTTTAAATGATGTTAAAAAATGTACCACACAATAGTGTATTTTAAGATGGAATTACAATCATAATGTGAAATGATGTTCAAAGTATAAAATGCACTGAAATGGTGTTTATAAATAATAAATCACATTAATATTATATATATTAACAATGAATATTACCCTCATATAGGGTCTAATCATTGTGTAATATCCTCTTCTCTAACAAAATGTTGGTGGTTTCATTAATGTTGGTCAATCTTATAGAACAATCACTACGGGAATAGCGGTTTTTTTTGCGATGGGTCAATTGCGACAGGAATATATACTGTCGCAAAAGGTCCGACGAACTACGTATTTGCGACGTGAGTATTTTACCGTCACAAATAGTAGTTCAATTGGGATGGTAATAGGTGGCCAGTCGCAATAGGTTTAGCGTGGTTTGCACGCCAAAATGCGGGAAGGGTATTTGCAATGGGGAGACATCTCCGTTAGAATAGCCTGGACACGGTAAATGAAATTTGCGATGGGAAAAGCCGCCAGTCGCAAATGGTATTTACCGTTGGTGGTATTTTGCGAAGGGCCCCACGGAAAATACCCTTTTAACCGCTGACTGTAATTAAATCGGGTGAGGGTATTTGCGACGGGCCCATCACAAATGCCCAGAGGAGGTAAATACTATTTGCTATGGTCAATGCCGCCCGTCGCAAATAGTATGTCGGCCGGTGCATATTTGGGATGGCTCCCGTCAGAAATATCCGTTAAACCGCCGACTGTAATTAATGCGGTAAAGGGTATTTTCGAAAGGGCCCTTCAAAAATACCACCCTTTGCGACGGGTATGTTATCGCAACTAACCCAATCGCAACTAATCTAACATATATATACCCTCATCCGTTTTTTTCCAGTTACTTATATCTTCCTCTCCCTTTCTCTTGGTTCTTTAGTTTTAAGGAAAAAGTTTCTGTTAGTTAATTTTTTTTATATGATAGCAATTGGAAGGCATCAACAACTTCAGAAAATCAATGTTTAAGGTATTTATATTATAATTTTTTTAATTTTTTAATTTTTTTTATTAATTTTAATTGTTGTTTATTAGTTGTAATTAAATTAGATTTAAATTGATTTTTGTTTATGTTTATTTTTAGTAAGAAAATGATATTGTTAGTGATAATTATAAATAATTTGTGTTAATTTGCAATAATTAGAGATTATTATAGAAAATTAGCAGAATTTAGTCATAATTAGATATAATTAGGGGCAATTAGATATAATTAGGGTTAATTAGTAATAATAAGATACAATTTGTAATAATTAGATAAAATTAGTAATAATTAGACATAATTAGTGATAATTATCTATAATTAGAAATAATTAGATATAATTGGTAATAATTATTGGTAATTAGTAATAATTAGGGGTAATTAGTAATAATTAGGTATAATTAGGTATAATTAGAAATAATTAGAGATAATTAGTAATAATTAGGGGTAATTAGTAATAATTAGACATATTTGGTAATTATTAGGGGCAATTAGTAATAACTAGGGGTAATTAGTAATAATTAGGGGTAATTAGTAATAATTAGTAATAATTAGTAATAATTAGATATAATTAGTAATAATTAGGGGTAATTAGTAATAATTAGTGGTAATTAGGAATAATTAACCATAATTAGCCATAATTAGATATAATTAGTAATAATAAGTTGTAATTAGTAATAATTATGTTTATCTAGTAAAAATTAGTTATAATTACTAATAATTAGATATAATTAGTAATAAATAGATATAATTAGTAATAATTAGATATAATTAGTAATAATTAGATATAATTAGATATAATTAGATATAATTAGTAATAGTTATATATAATTAGTAATAATTAGGGATAATTACTAATAATTAGATCTAATTAGTAATAATTAGGGGTAATTAGTAATACATAGGGGTAATTAGTTATAATTAGGTAAAATTAGTAATAATTAGTTATAATAAGTAATAATCAGAGGTAATTAGTTATAATTAGGGGTAATTAGTAATAATTAGGTATAATTAGTAATAATTAGGGGTAATTTGTAATAATTAGGGGTAAATAGTAATAAATATGGGTAATTAGTAATAATTATGGGTAATTAGTAATAATTAGCGGTAATTAGTAATAATTAGGGGTAATTAGTAATAATTAGGGGTAATTAGTAATAATTAAGTAAATTTAGTAATAATTAGGTATAATTAGTAATAATTGGGTCTAATTAGTAATAATTAGGTATAATTTGTAATAAATAGGTATAATTAGAAATAATTAGGTATAATTAGTAATAAATAGATATAATTAGTAATAATTAGGTATAATTAGTAATAATTAGGTATAATTTGGAATAATTTGGTATAATTAGAAATAATTAGGTATAATTAGCAATAATTACGTTTAATTAGCAATAATTAGGTATAATTATGAATAATTAGGTATAATTAGTAATAATTAGGTATAATTAGTAATAATTAGGTCTAATTAGTAATAATTAGGTCTAACTAGTAATAATAAGGTATAATTATGAATAATTAGGAATAATTAGCAATAATTAGGAATAATTAGCTATAAATACCAATAAATATGAATAATTAGTAAAAATTATCAATTAATTCCAATAAATACGAATAATTAGTAATAATTACCAATAAATACCAATAAATACAAATAATTATTAATAATTACCAATAAATACAAATATATACGAATAATTAGCAATAATTTTGAATAATTAGGAATAAATAGGAATAATTATGAAAAATTAGAACTAATTAGAAATATTAAGAAATAATTAGGAATAATTACGAATAATTAGAACTAATTAAAAATAATTTAGAATAAATAAGAATAATTAGAAATAAATTGGAATAAATTGTAATAATTAGTAATAATTAGTAATAATTAATAATAATTAGTTATAAATAGTAATAAATAGTAATAAATAGTTATGATAAGTAATAATTAGTAATAATTAGTAAATATAATTATATCTAATTATTACTAATAAAAAATTATTTTATCAATATTTATGGTAAAACAGCATTAATATTATTTAAATAACAAACATTTATAAAATATTAAAATTATCACTATTCGCAACAGTCTTTGCCCTATTCTTAAAATGTTCAAATCTCAAAGGGTCGCCACTTGTCAGGTAATTCTCAATAAAAAGATTTTGTCAGCCATGTCTAATGTAAACACTATAATTTTCCTTGCTTGGTTGATCACCTTACTAGTAGCGTCACAGTAGGACAAACCAAGTCATGCCCTTCTCATCTATAAGAATGATCTCACATTACCCTTTACATAGACACTTCTTCCATGAAAATTTAATGGAAAGATACTGATGTCCAATCAATTTTTTTAAGGAAGAATGATCTATGTAAATGGACCGAGATGATTCATAGAGACGAGAACGACATTACTTTGGTCGTCCAATGGCAACACTACTTGCGAGGTGATCAAACATGCAAGGACAATTATAGAGTTTACATTGGACATGCAAAAATTTAAGAAAAAAGTACGTAACAAAGCATCAGTTCAAGGCTCAATTGCTGAAACATATTTTCATGAGTAAAATTATTTTTTCTTCTCTAATTAATTTTAATCTCAATATCCCTCAAAACACAATTTCATGGGAAGACATGAGGGGAATGTTAATGAAGAAATGGAAAATCAATTAATAGTTTTTAATCAGCCAAATCTTGGTTTTGGTGGAGTTCATGAACGATGGATTTCAGATGATGAACATCATACAACTCATACATATGTTCTACTCAACTGTGAAGAAATGACATCATTTGTCCTATGAGTGCTTCTATTACTTATTCTATAATTTATATTACAGTATTTAAACATATTTTATTTGTAGGTTATATGATAATCATATCAAGAAACAACTTCCAAAAATTATAGCAACTTCTCTTAATGAACACAGACAAGAAAAATTCTCAATGGTTTCAAAAACTGGTAATAGAAATTATTGATGGTTTAATATCAATTTCGTTTATTATTTATTATATTTATAATCGTTTTATAAATTTTTAGGTGTCTTAATATGCTAATAAAATTGATAAGTGGCTTTGTATATTGAGTAACCCACCATCCAAAATGTTTAAATCTTATAATGCATATGTGGTGAATGGTTTTCGATTTCATACACATGCATACGGGGAATCAAAAAAAAAATGAACAGTGGCATTTTCTTGAGAGGATCACATCATAGAGAAACTGAAGTGGATTATTTATGGAATTTTGGATGAAATTATTGAGATGTGTTATCTAGGAAATAATTACATAACAATGTTTAAATGTCAGTGGTTTGATACTAAGAGAGGCTTACATGTTCATCCGAGTCATGGAATCATCGATATTAAATATAAAATTATTCTTGCAGTAAATGAAACATTTTTAATGGCTCAACAGGCATATAAAATTTATTATACAAAGTACTGTGCCACTTCAAAAGCATGAGTGATTTGTGGAGCATAATAAAAATTAAATCTTGGTAAAATCAGTTTACTCAAACTGAATGTGGTTCCGCTGAAGTGGAAGGAATTGAAATTTTTCATGAGACTGCTCAAAATCCATCTGATTCACAAAGAGACATGAATATCGATGATGACACCCCATAATTAATGAACGATGTTGATGAAGATGTTAATATTGTTACAAATGAATTTGAAATAACAAGAGATGTTGAAACTGAAACTCATATGGATATTGATGATGATGAGGGGGAAGATGAAGACATTAACATTGATAGTTATGGAGAAGAGGATGAAGAAGAACATTGAAACAGTTAAATGCTGTTTATAATCATAAATAATATATATCTATATTAAGTAGTTATTTCCAACTATCTGCAAAAAATAATCATGTTGTGTTTTAGATGGACTCTGATATATTTCATGTGTCGCTGGAGGCTGACCTACCATTGGATGTGGTAGATTTTGGATCATCTGACCCTCATCCTACTGGCGGTTCCGGGGGTACGCGGAGGGGGCGCAGTCTTGCATGACTAAGGATTCCTGACCCTACCCCCAAGTGACGTCCACATCTTGGTTTCGATCCACACACATAGAGGTATGGTAACCTGTATATTTTAGTTATCTTTCAATAATATATATATATATATACTAATTGTTTCATTATTTATTCATTTTTTCATAGTTTTGCGCATGTAGCTATTGGATAGGGGAGCGCTATCATGCACAAATATTTTTCTCATCCATGGATCACATGGAAACAGATTCCTATTGATGTTCGACGTGACATGTTCTATCATTGGCTGGTACGTAAATAAATAATATTTGTTTTTAAATTTATTTTATTAATAACTTGATATTATAAATTATTTTTATGGTTTATGGTATCTTATCGATGATATCAAGCATGACACTATCCATGCGGCATGACATGTTTCTATGTGCGACCATTTCCGTCAGTTTTTGCACAATTTGAGAAGGACATCCATTAAGAAAGCAGGAGTGATAAAATTTGACGAGTTGTGTAGAGGTCACCGAACATAGTACATTTCATCTCGCGTTTGGGATAGATTTTGTTTACACTGGTTGGGTGGTGGATTTCAGAGGAGATCTTCACTGGGACGAAAGAACAGAGGGAGACAGGAGGTGACGCATCGAGCTAGTATCTATACATTTAATTAGCATAGAGATCATCTAGTAAGTATATTTTTTAAATATTTTATATAGGATTAAATATAAATAGTTTATTTTATATTTATGTAGGCAGTCGGGCATCCCGATATTATGGATTATCGAAGGATGTACAGTGATCCACCCACAAGAGAGATTTTAGGTGATCGCCAACGTCAAATTGTGGTTAATATAATTTTATCAGTTGGACAATTAACTTCATATAATATTTTCACAATTTTAATTTTAAATTGGAATTGAAGGAGTCATATGAGGCTGTGACCTCTCAGACATCGGCTGAGGGTCAGGAAAAGACCACTGAGCAGACCGGTGCTCACCATTTTGATGAGGCGATATGGATGCATGAGACTCAGTATGGCTTTGAGAAGGGACGGGTAGTTGGTATCGGCTCTCATTTGACTGGTGGTACTTATTATGGTACTGTTGCGATGTTATCATCCAGCTTGAAGGAGATCGTGGAGAGACATCATCATCTGGATCACAGTATCAAGAGCAGTTACAAACTCAAACTGACCTTATAGAGACTTTTCAAAAGCAAAATGAAGAGATGTGTCAGTGGTGGCAGCAGTAGGAGCAGCATCATGAGGAGGAGCTGCGTCGATTGGAGCAGTGGCGACAACATGAGTATCACGAGCAGATTGAGTACTTGCGATGTCAAACTCATAGAGTAGGGATGGAGTTCCCTCAACCTCTTCCACACGACCCCCAGTGTTTTTTTTTATGTTAAAAATATTTTAATTCAAGTTTTGTAATAATATGAAATATTTACGGTTTCTGTGCTTTATATTGGTGCAAATATTGCATAATTTAATTTTTTTTAATATTTTAATATTTATGATTAGTATTTTTTTTAATATTTGTTTATTTTACTAATAATAGTAATAATATTTTATGATTATTTTATATTTTTTTTGAAAATTTTGAAAATTTTATTAATTTCTTATTATTCTATTAATTTAATAATATTAATATTAATTTTTTATTAATCATAAGTTTATTAAATATATTTTTTTAGTATTATATTGTTTAATGTTTGTTTATTTTACTAATAATAATAATAATTTTTATTTTATTATTATTATTATAATAATAATATAATTATTTCATTAATCATAATTTTATTATAATTTTTAATTAATTTTAATATTTGAGAGGGGGTCTTTTGTGATGGGGCCCCGTCGCAAATAAGTGAAATTTATTTTTTTAGGATTAGTATTTGCGATGGGCCAACGGGCCCGTCACAATTAGTATTTGAGACGGGATCGTCGCACAATGTTTATGGTTATATAATGTATATAATCGGAATTCTATTTGCGACGAGGAACTTACCCGTCACAAATACTAATTGCAACTGGCCCTTCGGAAAAGATTTTTGGGAATATAATGTATATAATCAGGAGGTTTTTTGTGACTGGTAAAATTCCTTCACAACAGATATAATTTTCAATGTTCCCATCTCAAAAAATATCTATTGCAACGCAGGTTTTTACAACGGGTTATCTGTGATGGGGGCCCGTCACAAATATCTATTTGTAACGGAATCCCGTCCCAAATAGCCCATTTCAAAAAAAGGTAATTCCAGTAGTGCATGGAGATCCCCCAAAAATCAGAAAGTTTATTGATCCTAGGAATTGGGTATTAATTCTTAATGGTCACCTGTTTCAGCTTCCATATAGCCCACACACAAACAACGACTACCATCCATATTTTTTCAAAAACACTTCTGAAAACTATGGAGATGTTCATGTTCAAAAAAAACATTCACCTAAAAATCATCAAGATGATATTTATGTTACTTAAAATTTGTTGCAACCATAAAATATGGAGGAATTGATATTGGTTAAAATATTGGAATAATTTTTATGGGAATTTAAATCAAACTATCTGAAGAAAATTTAGATAAATCATCTAGAAAGGAATACTGATATAGGTCTACATTTGTTTGAAAATAATAGGGAGATAATTCTTAGTCCACATCATGAACTACACCTACAACACTAACTGTAATAACCCTAGTATAATTTATGTCCAATACTGATCCTCCTAATCCAAAATCCAATTCACTAATAAAAATAAAATTCACTTTAGTGGGTTTATTAAATCATACTAATCTCCAATTTTAGTCGATGTGTGTCTGGTAAATAGTCATCCAATGCCTATGGAAAATCACATTGAATCTTTTCAAATCATTAATTAAGAAATCAAAATGCATTCCACACCATATAGAAATTTTAGGACATTATATACAACTCTAGAGATGATCCACTTTCTTCCCTAAAGGTGTTTCAAGAGATGATAAATCTGATGATAACTTGATAAGAAAATGAAGCACACCAACATCTTGGATAGATATAAGAAAATAGGACGTTCCTATATCCAATAAAGAAGATGGAAATATATATATATGATCAAGAACATACCTTATATAGTCTATGGACCATATACACTGTTATTTGGGACCCAATATACTGTATAAATGTTTCCTACCTCACCAACAAGACCCTTACCTTGAGTTCCATATGTCACTTGGGTCACTGAATTATATGGGAAGATTATTCTATTAAGGATCCTTATTGGATACGTAGTTCATAATCCACATATTCCCTAAACATTCAAAATAATATTTCAATATCATTTTTGACTAGAACTATTAAAGATTCACCATATTTAAACACTAATTGAATATTCTATGATGTCATTGGAAAAATATTCATTAACACCTAAAATGTCCACAGTTTAAACAATGTGAATATCCTCCTATCATAGTGGGTTCTAAATAAAGTATACTTTTTGAATGAGTATCAATACCCTATTATATATCCTGAACATTCATTTTAATTCTACTAAAAAGAATCTCCCACTACAGTACTAGAAGGTCAAAAAATTGATCCACTAGGAGCTCTAAGAAGACCTTAAAATTTCATCTCCTCCTGATCTTTCATAATCAACAAGTACACGTGAATAACATTTGGATATATCATTAGGTAAATGTTCTCGACATGATAATTTATATCTAGTTTGTGGTCGGTCAATAAATTTTAGGCCTTCAACACCTCATTATTATCCATAATAGGAGAAAAACAATTTACTCATAAAAATGATTATATATATAAGTTACTAATATCATCCTATACAAAATATCCCTAAACTATAGAGCATGATCCAAATTCTACGTATCTAGAATGAAATACATGAAAATGAGATACTTTAATGTCATCCATGTGACAGAATAAAATCATTTCCCATGCTTTATAACACCGCACAATAACTTGAAACGTCCCAAAAGCTTGAACAGTGACAACTCTACCCATTCATTATCCAAGTCAACTATAATATTAATGATCCCCAAGAAGAAATCCATACATTCTTTTCATCCTATGGATCTATTGTGCCGTATAATTCTAGGGGAAACCGAAGCTATATTTCATTGGATTAGTTGAACATTTTCATTGGAACTCTTCCTTGAGTTACCATTATATTAAATACACTATGATAGAGTATTCCCTCCACCAGAACCGCTTGTGCCAAAACATAGCCAAGCTCTGCTCATCCCCTATGAATCTAGTGGTGTGACAGGAACAACCTATCTTGTTATATTATTTGGACCATCTTCCACTGATGGTCATAAAATATTTATTCTAGCCAGACATTTCTATAATGATATGTGGAGGATTAGAAACCCTATAATATTTCACTAATGATAAAAATCTAAATAATTTAGTGATATGCTCCGAAGATTTCTATAAGAGTCATATCTTTGGAAGATACCCACAATTAGAAGGCATAACCCAACTAGGAATACCCAAGGCTCAATAATAATTCATCGTACCTATATCTTAGTTTGATATATATATATATATATATATACGTTAGAAAAAATATGTCTATGTTCAACTAATTAAAATGATAGAACTATTAATTACAGAAGAATAAATAATTGTTTATAGTATATAATTAAATGTACAACCATACACATCAAATAACAAATATATATATGACATGTGATCCTACATGCCTTGTTATTATGCTTGAACTTTTCCAAATATCACAAAATTTAATAACACAACAAGATCAAGATCCACCAAAAATGTATAGATATAACTATAACATTAGTCCCATCCTCTTTAACTCAGTGGTCTACCACATAAGAGATGGATATTAACATAAATGGATCCAATGCCTTTGTTCAGCACAACCAATATCATTTCTACCATACCTCAATCATAGTAAGGAATATGGATAATATTTCTTCATAACCTTATGAGTGCATCCCTATGTAGAAGAGGATTTCAAATTTTAGTGAGGGTATGAATAGTGTATTTGGGATACTATACCCCCAGTATTAAATCCATATGACAAAAACATTTCATAAAAACAATAATAACAAATAGGGAAGGAAAAACTAAATATAAATAATTTTATAAAAGATGAGTTGTCCAATATCTAAGAGTGATATGATGTAATAAACCAATAAACCACAATATAAAAATTCAAACTAGAGTATAAGAAAAAAATTAATATAGATAATACATTGTAGAATCACATTAGAGTACACCCTAGTACCCCATCTTATTACCCGGAATTGAATCCTCAACTCCCAATTGCATGGATATTTCCCTTTCTCAGGTCATAGATCATGAATTATATGCATGCATTGACTTACCGTGTAGGTTGAGAGTATATCCCAGTAGAATCCCACCAATTAATCCTTAACATATAATCACATGAATAAGAAGTGTATTGTTTGACAATAAAAAATACACATGCAAGTAACATTTAATAATTTGCAGAGATGTCATGCACAAAAAAAGACTCTATGAACCCCAACCATACATACTTCATATCTATTATAGAATAAATGTCATAATTATATTAAAAAAATGGAGAATACATGAGGCCACCATCTATTTTGGAGAATTCACATGGCTAACAATCATTTTGTTGGACCATAAGACCTTCAATCCCCGTCTCCTTCATGAGTATAGGCACAAGACCATCATACCTTGTATATATAATGGGTTAGAATATAAGTCTATCAAACCATGTCTCTAACTTAGGATGGGACTTAATTTTATATAACCCATTTTCTGAGTCTTGATCCATAAATGTCATCATCAATGTTTGACATACTATTTTCTTATGGGTTATCTAAGCCTCAACAATATACCTTTAACCTACAACCGTATGAACACTTCCACATGCCGTAAATCTACCCAAAATAGTTGATAACAAAATATTTTAAAATATATAATATCAAGAATGAAACTCATGATCCACAAACACACACATTAACACATGTTACAATTTCCATGGTTGGGTCTCTAAGGCCACATACAAAAATATATATATATTTTTAAATTAAAGTAAATAACCATATTCAAGGTTTCTACATGGTATTAAATACCCTACCTCAATTTTGTGATGAAAATAGACAAAATTGGAAATTTCTAGTGCCTAAATCATGTTCACACACCAAACAAATCAATCAAACATTCTATGAATCCCTCAAATCGTTCTTCACAAACATTATCACAAAGAAAAAATGAAGAGCGGAAACCTACAAGTCTAGAACCACAAAAAAATTCTTATAAAAAACTAGAATAACTATGGATCAATCTACGAGGTCCAGGTTTGAAATCTAACAAATGGAGGGTATAATACTTCATATTTTGAATCCTAGGACACCAAATAATTGAGAGTGAATGGTGAATAATGATTATATTCGATGGGTTTTTAATTTATAGGAAACCTAAAAATAATCATGTTAAAAATATATACACAAAATTACAAAGGTTGTGGGTTGGGAAAATACACAAGAAAATGGATGGAACTAAACCAAATTTTCAGTAGTCAAAATATCATCTTATAGACATGATGTTTTCCATAGTGATATAATATAAACCTGGAAAGGATTCCAAATTTTACGGGAGTCACCATTCATTATATTTATAAATATAAAAAATAAGGAAAAATTATAGCATATCCCAATGACATAGTGACATTGAAATTAACATTACACCAATACACACCTATCCAAGGCACCACATCATAGTCTACCCCCCCCCACATTTCAGTGATGCCAAACGAAAAAGAACTATGAAATCATATCCTCCTGATCCTTCACACATTAGTTATTAATTTAATTTTTAGAATAAAATTTTATTTGTGAAACATGAGGTATCACAAACCTATACAAAATAATACTACCCTATACAACAAAACACAATTCTGCTCACCCAAATTCTTCTTGGAAGCTGATATTTCAGTTCAAATACCCTCTCTTCTACTCTGAGCATTCCCTCGACACCTCCAAAACCAAAAACATTAAAAATAATTGGATATAGTTGCTTAAGACATTAAATAATTCGTTAATATGGTCATGATAATGTTTATAATAGAATAATAATTCTTTATAGAATCAAATAGATAAATTAAGTCACTATGTTATTGAGAGGGGATATATAGAGAACTAAATTTTATAAAAGGGAGATATACATATCATTATAGTCTGGGGAGGGTTTTTCATAGAGATGATAATATTTAAATTAAGTTTTATAGTGATATTATGAATACTCCCTTAATAATATTTCTATATGGTGTCCATCGACAAGCTAATCGATCACCAATAGCTCAATGCTATTACTTAGTTCCTCTATCTTATTCAACTCCAATTATTGACCGCCAAAAAATTATGTTATGTATAATAAATCTATTATGGTAAGATAAATATTAAATTAAAATAGCTTGTAAATTTAATGTTATTACATTATCTTTATCTGATCTTAAAAAAAATCCCAATTCAGTTCATTCCCCCTTTCTTCAAGATCATTAACTTCTGAAACATAGTAAAAATATGCATTGTTTCCCTTTTATCCATCGTATGATACCCCTCCCTCCACTGATTCTCTATTGAGTCACCAATAAAGATAAAGATGAAACTTGAGGATTGACTCCAATAGTACATGGTTTTGGGACTAGTATAAACTGTATAAATCATATAAATTAGTGGGAATTGATGATTTCTCAAGGGTTATCATATGAAAATGGAAGTATAAGGTCAACCAATCACAAATGTATCTATATTGATAGAGTTAAAAATAATGAAAAATAAAGAAAAATTAAAATTTTTATCAAAACATTAGCGACCTATATAGGGGTGACACCAATGAATACTATCTCCAAGGGGGTGACACCATACTATGAATCATAGTTCATAACCTGTGGATTCAAACATTGTAGAAAGGTGTTCTTGCACTATTATAATAACATGATAAATGAGTAACATAAGATGATATGATCATTAATTTTTATTCATGTGGTATATGATAACATCACCATAAAAACCATATATAATAATATTTGGGATTATATATATTTTATTTTATTCCTCGATGTATTTGGTGAATAAATATTTCATTGACAACATGATGTGTCATCAAAATGACACCCTAGATTTATGCATTCTTTATGATTTCATTGAATTCATTCACTAATCATATGAAGATATTTTCATCCAATAAAAATGGATTAATAACATATCGAAACCTCAAAAGAGGATTTATCTAAAAATATTTACCTAGCCTACATTACATTGGTTGCAATGTAAAATAATGTAGCATTTCATGCCCCTAGGTTATGATAGAATCAATATAGCCTCAGGATCACGACTAAGGGTAGGTCAGAGCCTAATTAACATAGTTTTATAGGCATAAAATTTTTATAGTTTTATTACACTTCCATCAACGCCCATGTTGTACTAATATCCCTATGTATTGCATGAAAAACTTCCCAACTATTTTTAAATGAATGTAATACACATTTTGGATAGGATTTTATCTTGATAATTTCATTTTATAACCAACACCTTTTCCAACACATAATCCTAATTAAAATTCTTATATTTGTGACCTTTTAAACCATAAATTTTTTTGAAGACAAATATAAAATCTGTATTTTATAGATGATAGAGAAGATATTCCTCTAGAAATGAATTAATTATATATAACATACTAATAGTTTTAGTGTGATATCTATAGAAAATAACCATACCTATATTTTAATATTTCCACCACATGATATATTATATACATCATATGTACACCAATATTAATCCTTTTTACTTGAAATCAATTTACCAGTTATAATGGAACATTTCAATATAGCATTGGATAACAAATATCTTTATAAATCTATAAAATAGATGGACCATATTTATGAATACATAAAATACCATTAATTTTTTAGATGAGAACATCCCATGTCTTTCATATAAGTGACTAAAAACATAAAATGTGACCTAAATGTGAATGTACATTATTTTCCTTAGACAAGTTTACTCAAATTCTATATCGGTTTACCTATTATATAAGTAAAAAAATCATATTTTTGGCACTAAAACTAATGGGATGATAAAAAACCTACCTAACCATCCCCGGATTAGCTATGTCAAATTAGAATTATATAATTAAGGTATCAAAGTATGATAAATATCACCCTATCAATCAATCTAATGATAGGTAATGATGATTGATAATAATCATACGATACTAATTATATTAATTAATCTATGATATTAAATGATATATAATTTTTTTCATTCAATATAAGTAATTATTCTCTAATTATTTCCTTATGAATATATCCTTCAAATCTCATCTGAAACATTTAATAATGTGTAATAGAATATATTCATGAAAACTATAACACAATGAATAAGGAAAATTCAATTTCATGAATTTTAATTATTCATGTAATGTAATATTCAACACACATGAATAAATTATTAGCATTTCTTTACATTATTATAAAATTATGATATATTTACAACCATTACAACCACTAACTATTTTTTAACACATATAGATTATAAATTACTCTCATGTTGTTGTTTCAAAATTAATTAATTAATATATATAATATATTCTCTTTTGTATCAACCCATTATATCTTTATATTCCCTTTTCAATGATCTCTATATTTATATGCATTTAATAAAGATGTTTCCAGTTTATTTCTGAGATCAGGGTTCCTTTTAATGAGAGACTACTCTATAATTTTTAATATTATTCTAGACCAGTCCTTAAATGATAGGACTTTCCCCAAATTGAAATATGATCGTATTGATAAAAAAACATTCCATGAATATTATCTAATTAAAAATTGTACTCTATATATATTTTATAGTCTTCATTTGTTTCCTATTTTGGGGAATTCTATGAAATATCTCTACATTTTAGGAAAAACAAGAATCACCATTGAGATGTCATGTAATCATAATCAGTTTGGAAACATTATTTAGTGTAACCTTTTCCACATATATAATGATATCTTCCAAATAACAAGATCATATCCTTAGTCCATCAAAAGTAATTAAGGATTTTATTCATAGTAATCAAATGGCATTGACGAGGGTTAAAATGTCATCTAATGGTTATGGTGAAAGAATAAAATACATCAGTTCAATTATAAAATATAGAATATGTGATATATCGTATGGTGGATACATAATGTATCACATATATTCTTTTGGACTATATAGAAGTATATTGAATCATTATATAATTTATTCTAAGCAATGCTGGTAAATAATCAATAATGGAGTTCGCCATGATAAATGATGTTTTCACTTTATGAATATATATAATTTGATTATGTCTAACAAACCATTGAGATCTATTTTTATAAATTGCCATAAATTATATGTACACAACATCATAAATTTATATAATAATAAATTTCCCAGACACATCTTCGTAGAGTGATGTATCCTGATGTCATTTATGATAAATAGGTTTTGATCCAAAAATAATATAAAACAATATTACAATTCTTCCACTATTATACTTACATACACTATAAATATCCATGTTTTTGATAAAAACAAAACACATTGATTTCTTCATCAAACTTGGTAGTCTAACATTGATAATTTGTATTCAATCCAAAAATAAATCATTGGAATTTTCTTAAAATAACTCTATTATTTATAATTTCAAAACATTATTTCCAAATCTTATATCAATCCTTGAATTTATTATTGTTATTTCATGTGGGTTTTAAATCCATTTGATGCATCTCATAATCATGATAATATTTTATGGAATGTAACATATGAATGAACCCTATCACTACAACATATGAAAATGATTCTTCATAGTCAACACCAAAATTTTATTTGTAATCTCTCCCCTAAATCTCTCTTTATATATTATCACTCTACTCATAGTGTTAGTTTTCTTGTGAAAACAATACTCATATCCTATGGTTGTTAACCCTTCAAGAGAATTCATGAAGTCTAAAATCATGGTTAGTATACATAAATTACATTTTTGATTCCTTGTATTATAGTGATTACACATAATCAAAACCCCTAAAACAATAAATGTGAGATTCCTTCTCAAGTACAATTTTTCATTATATGTTATATTACATTTATTATTTGAGGGGGTTTAAAAATTAAATGTGCCACAAATTTAATAAATCATATTAAAATTAAATTAACAACTTTTACAACTAATTGAATCATAATTTAATCATGTTTTAATCTTATATATATATATATATATATATTATTCTACTGATTTGGTTTTGGAATCCCTATTCCTTCAACAAAATTAATGATATTACATGAATTTAATGTGTAACTCAATACACAACCAACTATTATATTTTACTGACCCAAAACAAATCCATGAATATATATATATATATATATCTCGATGTGTTTGTGTGTGTGTGTGTCTGCCCAAATTAAACTCTTATATAAGGTATATAGACTTTAAATTTATAGGAATCTGGGTATATGAAATTAATAATCTAAATATGAGTAAGAACAAAATCATAATAAAAATCCCTAATTTTTCTAAAATAATTAAAATCCACAATTCTAGTGGAAATTCTAACCCAATTTCATTCTATCCAAGGATACATTTCTCTTGAGAGAAATAAATTTATAATATCTCTAACAAATCATATTCAAAAATATATATTCAATAATTATTATAAAGCACATTATTCTAAATAATAAACTATGGGAAAATTATATAAAAATAATAATATAGAGTAATACCATGATTTAAGTGAAAGTATCCATTTCATAAAATCAACGTACTATATAAATTTAAGCATACACAATATTCAAATTTTATAAAAAAATTTCATACATGAATAATATAAATAATAACCAAAATTTTTTTATTATTTAATATGGGAATTAAATATTAAAAAATTATAGAAAATTAATTAATTAAAAATGAAATTTTATAATTCATAATATTTGTTTGGTTTATCTCTTGTTGAATATATATTCGTAAACAACTAAAAAATTTATTTTCTTAAATGTCAGACTTTACTATCTTGACACACAATATAGTGTCATATTGTAACTGGGCCATTGTGGTGACAAATTTGACGAATTATTATATAGGGGTTCATGTTAGAGAGATTCAATATGGGGAGGTACAATGGGAATTGAAACTCTATAGTATTTTATAATATATTTAAAATATAACGTGTTCGATAGTATGATTCACATGCAACACTGAACTAAAATAAACATAAGAACAATATATAACCATTGATATATTTATAGAAAATTTGTGGATTAAAATAAGGGTAACTATATTATGATAATTATGTAAAAATAAAAAACTATTTATTTTTATAATACTAATTAATTAATAAAATTCAATTAATGTAGTTAAAGAACTCAACAAATTATTTAATATGAGATTTGTTTTTCAAAATGATGTTTTTATAAAAATTATAATATTTAATATATTATATATATAATATATTATTTATATTAATAATATAATAACACTAATCTAATTAAATAATTTACAACAAACTAGAATAAATACAATTATAATTTTTGGAATATATTTTCCAATGAAGAAAAATTTCATTATATTTTTATGATTTTTAATTTTGAATTCAAAATTCTTAAAATTTAAATTTGAAAATGTTAACATCATTTTTAATTTTTCAATTTAATTTTATCATAGGGTTATTTTTTATATTTTTCTAAATTTTATGATTTTATGTGAATAGTTAAAAATACAGTTTTTTATTAGTGTCATATCGTTTTTAACGATATCATAATATAATCATGATAAAAAAATTATAAAAAAATAATTTTGAATACTCTATTTATGAAATAAAAGTATTCATTTAAAAATATGATGTTAAATTTATAAAACTCATGTTTATCATTTTGGAACTTAAGTAATTATTCCTTCTAATAAAACCTGATATTCACCTTTATCTTTAATTATGACATCACATGGTATACTTATATTTTATGTGGATTTATAATTCAAAAAATATTTTTTCACTAATAAACTTATTAATTTCATGAAAATCAATAACCTTTATAATTTTATCCAAACATTATTTTTTACGTAAAAAATAAAAAATTTCTACATGTAGTTTTACCCACTTATGCATTTATTTTAAAATTAATTCTTATAACCAATGTAAATAGTTATGGAAAAAAATAGATTTTATATTTTTAATTATAATGTCCTAATAATGTAATAAGGAATATTGTATTTTTATGTATGGTTGATTTATTACATTGGTAAATGTTAGATATCATGATAAATGTAAATTAAGTTAATAAGGGATTAATCATTTGTAAAAAATCAAAAAAATGTTTAAAATATATATTAAATTTTTTTTGGAGAGATATCAAAACCTTACCCTTTTTAAAAACCAATTTTTCCATTAGTAGATCCTTTGGACTATTGAATAATTACTTTCCATTTATGTTAATATGAAAATGGTACTCCTCTCACTTATAAATACTACCCTTCACCAAAACATTTATCCACCAAATATAAAGATTTAACTCAAACAAAATCTTTAAAATTATCTCATTAAGCCTCTACCCATATTCTAGAAGCCGTATTATTAATGAAATGCTGAGGTAATTAGGCTTAAGGTTTTATGAATTGGAAAACATCTAAAGGGAGTGGTAATTTTCCCAACCGAGCTCTCATAATTCATTTCTTCTTACACCCTAAAATATTTTTTATCCATGAATGTATTATAACATTAGTATTAATAATATTACTATATTATATGATACTAATTGAATATATCTTTTTTACCTACCTCCAAAACAATTGAAAAACTTAAGATGTCATTCTGTGTACGTGTGGACTACCGCCTTCATGAACAACATAATCCATTTTTAAAAACTAATTTACATGGATATTACAAAAAAGTAATTTGATGAAAATATATTATATTTATATATTATTAACATTATAAAATTAAGATGATTTTATTTTAATACCCCTATCAATCTAAGAGAAATTAAAATATCATTAGTGTGTACACTCTGACTTCCACCTCCGCAAAATGATATACATCATTCTCAATTACTAAAAAACATAGATGAATTTAAAAATGTATTTAATTAATAATAATTATATTTATGAAACTATTAATATTACTAATTAGTAATATTGTACATTATACAACTTATGTTAAAAATAAAGAGTTATTGTAAGCTTAATCTCAAAATAAATTATAATATCATGGAACCATTCTTAATTTGAGTACATTTTCTAAAATATAAGAAAAAAAAAATTTCTTCTATGGAATAATAAAATTAGTACACCAAGAATATTATAGATATTATTGATCTATTTTAAACACACTTCACAACTTTTAATATATGGTGAAGTTTTTATAAAAATTGATCTAACCATATCAAGTAATCGACAAAGAAAAATTAATAATTGAAAAAGATGAGAATAAATATACATTATTAAATAAATTATAGATGAAAAATGTTCTATATAAATTATTTAATAACATTTATTTGATTATTTATATTTTTAGTATCTTTCATTGAGTAAATCAGGTCATAAATCAAGGGTTTCCATATATCAATTTTCCATTATTAATATATAAATTGTTTTCATCACATTCTACATTCATGTGATGTAAATATATCCCTTATATTTTTATTATCATAATTTTATATTGATTCAGTGGAATTAAAAATCTATATCATCTTTTCTTTCCAGTGGTTTTCGATCCATATGATTCTATAATTGTATGTGATTTTGTAAATTTAAATGTCCTTTTTATGTTATAATGTTTCATCTTGAACATATTACTTATATACTTTCCTTCCTCCACAATAATATTTTATATTAAAATTTTTATTTTTAACTTTGGTTAATACCATTTTTTAAACAAAATACATCTCAACAAATAATCTATTACTCAATAATATTTAACATTGTTTAGAATAATTCTCATTCTTCCTCTGTAAGCTCTTTGTCTTCTATATCCATGTTTTCATTCCCTCTAATGTTGTTATTTATATTTATAAACCCAATTATGTGATATATCCAATGAAATTATCATTTACCATTTCCACTATTCAAAAGGAATTTACAAAATCTCTTTTTATGATGTAGGGTTCCGTAAAGGTATTTTATAAAGAAATAATAAAAATTAATTTACCTTAAAAATTGTATGTGTTGTCTTTTGAACCTCATTGCAAATTTGGTGGTACATGTTATATTTTTTAAAATATATTCTATATTCTTATTATTAAAATAAACTATATTTTACATATTTGTTCATTAAATATGTACCTAGTTTACTTTACCTTTATTTATTAGTGGATAATATATATTTTATGTTCCCATTACGATTCAAAAAATTAAGTAAATAAATAATAATGTAACATTCAAATTTCAAATTTCATGTCATTTACCACATCCTTAAAAAATTTTATAAAAATTAATCATTTTTTCTAAGAATCATTATTTTAGGGAAAACCCAACATGCCTAATTATAGTCTAATGGAAAAAAATAAGCTCCTTTGTTCTTTAAAAGATAAATCAAAATTTCATAAAGTATTTCTTAAGATTCAAAATTTTATTCTTAATTTTTATTTTTTTAGAATTTTTTTATCTACATTAGAACACAATTATCATGAAATAATTTAAATTAAAACATATTTAAATCCAAAAAAACATAATTCCATATTCACTTTGGATTCCTTAATGATATAACATTCAGTAATTCCTTGAGAAAATATTTTGAATCCCACTAACTTCCCATGGGATTTATCATGATTATGACTTATGTATTGTTTCTTTTACTCTTATAGAACATATATAAATATTCATGTTATGATTTTGAAGGGTGTTCCCTGATAGTGCTCTATTTAAATGAGTAATGTTTTTCTTTCATGTGATAAAATGTATGAAGCAAAGGTGGTTAACCTAATCACGCTAGAATATTGTATTTGTGGTGTTAATAGACATTTTATTGTGATGATACAATTTATGTTTTTTTATATACTATGTATTCCATGGAAATTTGATACCATTACATTAAGAAATGTTTCAATTATTATCTTGTATTCTAATTACATGGTATATTTTTTCATTTAAGATTTTATGTTCCATTTTCATGACATATAGATAACCCTTTTTATAATATGTTATTTTCATAAATATATTTATTTCATAGACATGTTTTCTCATATTATTATGATATAAACCATCATGAAACTTGATGTGTTTTTCAGTACTGAGATTTTTATCTCAACCCTTTATTGTGTTTTTATTTCCTAGGTTACCAAGATGAGTATAACATAGGAGATCACTATAAGGGTGTCAAATGTTACTCAATTATAGTAAAATGTTTAAAAATGTTATGAAATAACTTTAATTTTTAGTTAATAAATAAATAATATCAACCATTATTTTTTTGGATTCTGTGATTATTATGAGACATATTGTTTAATTTATAAAAATGATGTGAAATATATGTATTTTTATCTTGGGCTAAAAAAATTTATACCTAATATGATATGTAATTATTTTTTTGCACTAAACATTGGAGTGTGGGATTTAGGCACTATATATGGGGCTATAAAGCTGGGTTACTTCATGGTAATTATTCGAGATACCTAAATCATATCTAAGGTAATAAATAATAATGTCACCAAGTATATTATCAATGTGAGACTTTTTTGTAGATTTAATGTACATCATTTAACATTTTCTCGATATTCCATGATTGAATATTCATTTTCATAAACCCCAATTTAAATTATACAACTAACATTATAATGACCATTAATAAAAAAATCAGTTAGAAAAAAAACAATGTTTTTTAAGTTACTATGTAAAATTCACTAACTACATAATGTTTACTATGTTTTCACCAAATATTACATTAATAGATTTAAATAATTACATGTCAATCTCCAAAAATTAGTTTATCATATAATATGTTTTAATCTTTAAAAAATTAGTTGGGATTTCAAAACCATATTCTTAAAAACTAATGAATTAAATAGTAAGATCAGATGAAGAATGTATATTTGATAACACAAAAGGGTTTTGTGGGTATAATAGATGAAAATTGAAAAAAAGAAAATTAAAACCCAAATAGATCTATCTCTCCAGAATCAGAGAACACAAAAAAGTATAACAATGGAAATGTCCTCAATCTCACTTATCTAGGGGGGATTATTGATAATGATGATAAAAGATCAGTTGAATAATGAATAATTCCGTTGATAAGGTGAAAATGTTGATGGGGCTTATTTTTAAACAAAATTATTCCTATAATTCATTAATGGGTGAAATAAACAACACTCTAAATGGGTTTAAATATATTTAAAATTTAATATTAACTAATGGGAACCACTTGTGGGGATCGAATTAAATTTATCCATTGAAAATTTAAAATTTTGGGCAAAATGGATTCTGGTCTTTCATCAAATGAAACATGGTTATTTTGGTATTAATAAAATATTATGCTCATTCTTTGGAATATTTTTGTGCCAATTTATTTTTAATCTATATTCATTATATTAATATAGTTTTACTGCTCCTTTAACAGAAGTAATATTATAAATTGAACAGAAGGAAAGATATATTACCCCCAATAAACTCTATAATATAAATAATATATAAACCATCCCCATAAATGAATGGAATGTCAAAAAATATTAAAAATAAAACTCTCAAGAATAACATGATGGAAGAATCCAATAACTCCAACTTCTCCCAACCAACCCCATGAGCTAGAAATTCTTAGCTAAATTACCTACCAAACCTTATGGTATTGTAAAATATTATATATATACATATATATATGATGAATATATTAATATAATAAGTATTATCATCCTTTGTTTCTCATGTGAAAATATTAAATAAACATATCACATCATAGTGAATACCTAGAGGAAACTAACTCATTACCTAAGTAGTTAAAACTATATCCAATCCAAACCAATGCTCTCTCAAAAAGTAACATATCGAATAATGTTATTCAAAATTAAAATAATATACATAACTAAAGTACCATGAATCCACTTCTTTAATGGTATGTATATATCATTGTTGTATACCAAATGTCTTTGGATTCAATCCCTTATAGACATCATCATTCATACAGAAAGAACCATATAATATCCAAATATTAATCTCATACTACACCTCATGTATATAGATATCCACACCGTATCTCATAACATCTATAACCGCATGAAACATAAAAAATAAATCATAATCCATGTATTTATAATTACACATCAAGCCATCAGGATCCATTCAAGTGAACCGATGGTAACCCGAATCACTATAGTCGAGATAAATGTATATGATATATTATCAACCCAATTTATTATACACTCACATGTATGGTAAAAATTAGACCCATCACAAATAATATCATGACAAAACCATTACTAAAATCCATCACAACTTGGATATTCATACAAAAAATGATACATATAATTGGAGACTGGGGATGAAAGTGTTACCAGCTATATTTACCCTTCCCAACATAGATTATATAAAAAACACACATTACCCCAAATATTTTGGCATTGGATTCTTGATTCGAATGATTAGTGCATCATATGTATTCATATAATATGATAAAAATTTATATCACATACAACAAAACTATAAAAAATACCATATCCTTAAAATTGAACGGTACCTATTGTCTCACATTGAACCAAGTTTCCACCACTAGGTTTTATAAATATAGATCTATTATAGGGATATTATCATTAATTACCAACAATAATTTATTTACATTTTATTTTAATATATTAAATCCATTTATTTATATCTTCATAACTTGTAGTCTAAAAATTATTTATCATCCAATTTAAATTGATTTTATAATTCATAAGAATTTTAGATTTTATGTCATTATTACAGAGCACAATTATAACAAAATAAAATTTTTTATATAATATATCATTTCCGCAATTAACACTAAATCCATTTAGATTATTTAAAATTAATTTTCCCTTTAATAGTCTGATTATGTTTGGACATTATGTGAAAAAATTCAAGGACAATTCACTAGTAGTGTATAATAAATCTTCATAAACTAGTTGGAAATAAAAAAATTCATTCCAAAAAAAAACCATTCACCATGTATAAACCAAATGAAAAACATAATTAATCATATCTCAAATTATCAAAACAATCAAAATACACAACACATCCATTTTCCAATAGATAATACCAAATGTCAACTTGTGACACTATTTATAGCACTATCCATATTAAACCATTGTGAAAACAAATGAAATATCCCTATCTTTCACCTAAAATTGAAACCATGTCACATATGATAATAATAAATAGACATATATTTACAACCCTATGCTATAAAAATGGTATAAAAAATAATTTTAGTTTCATTAAATTCGGTGTCCATTAAGGCTGTAACACTAATGAAAATATACCATGAAATAAAAGGTGGATTCCTAGCTTCCCCAAATGCGAAAATTTTTTACATAATTTTTACACATTATCATCATGTATTAATTTATTTTTGTGATCTTTTTTTATAAAAAACATCTTAATATTCATTAAATTACAACAACTACAAATAATCCTTGTGAATGTTTAATGGAACACTTTCATGCATAGCATGTTCAAAGAATAATAGTCATTCAATTCATAAACTAATTCACCATTCAATTCATCATGATGGATATAAATCTTTTCAATTATTTTATCATGTAAAAAAGATATAAATGATTAACAATCATAGAGATTTTAATTTACATTATCTTGAAAACATCATGACACATCCAACATGGAAAAATCATAAACACATGAAAATTTCACCACCCATAGAATTCTTCAAAATTATTAATTTTATGAAATATTATCTTGATTAGGATAAATTAAGACATACAAACATTTTTTATAAATCTTCACAGTGCAACACTTTCATATAATAAGAGAATTTTCATGAATATCATTCCTTGAATTGAATAATTAACCACTCTCTAAGAAAGAATGGAAATATAAATACATATCTCTAATTTTCTAATCCATGAGGAACTAAAAACGCTAGTGATTTTATTCCAAATAGAACCATACATCAATTATTATCAAAAAAAATGTAAGGAAATAATCTATATTGTCTAGCGAGAGAACATGAGAGAAATAGAACTAATGGGGATAAAAGAAACTCACCTTAGATCTCCCATAGATTGATCTAAATATTTCTAGGGATCATGAAAAGTAATGGGGAACATGAGTTCCAAAATTAGAACTTATTACCAACCGTGGTTTAAATAAATTTGGTTGAAATAAATGTATTTCAAATGTAATTCAATATATATATTGGTTCAATTTTGATAATACTGTAGTGCATTATCCAATGACCTTCCAAAATGGTTAGCCTTTTCACATTAACCAAGGGGTAGAATCGGTGTCTTTTACATAATAGGTCTTATTCTAACCATCCTCTAGAAATCATGTAAAAAATATTTTATATACCCCCTTTCTAAAAAATTCTCAAACCCGCTATCATATTAACATGGGGTTAGAGTGTGACGCATCCTAAGAACAACAAAATTTTGTTTCCCAAATAAATATAGATGGGGAACCAAATAATACAGACTCGACTACACAACCTATGGAACCACATTTTAGGGACCCTTTTAAATGTAGAGACAAGGTTCATACCTTTTAGTCACTATGATTAATCCATATTTACTACAACGTAGCGTCCCAAAAATGATATATCCATTAAAATAGCTACCCAAGGTAACATGGTGTAGGTTACATTGCCATAATACAAGGGATATGTAACCATGAATACACCCCACCATGTTCTAACATACCATGAAAATACACTCATCATATGGATTAAATTCCATCGCTAGTTGTTCATATACTATTCATTTCATTTATCAACATCTCTTATCACCTAAAAACACATATGAAGTTATCCAGAAAAACTAGGAACTTATAATTCTTAGCACCCAAAAATTTATCATCATTTAGAATGTAAACCAAAACCTGAGAAGGAATGGGAATGGGGGATAGATAATTACCTCGTGAACGTGGTTTATAAGTATAAAAAATCACCCATCATCTAAAAAGTAAAGATGTCTTATATAACATCTCGGAAAATAAAATATAAAACTATTGAAGATATTGAGAATCAATATATGATTCTTGTTCCAATGTACTCTCTTCCAAGATAGCATATCGCCACTTGATATAATTCAACGAAACTGTTAACCCCTACAACACGTTATCATAATGGTCGTAGATTTCAATATTATAATCCAAAAAGGTCACATAATCTTTAACATCATCCTATCACCAATCAATGACATCATAATACAAATGATGATATTAGATAATAATTGATTTTTGAATTATTTCCAAGATATAGTTCATATGTAGGGGTAGTTTTAACTGATACATAATAGCTTTAACATTCAATAATAGCTTAAAAACTCTATCAAATTAGGGAGAAATATTATTTCCATGAATGGACCTTCATTACCCACATTGTGGAGAACCATCAAGTAGAAATGATATGAAATTTAAAAATCTAAAGTCCTCCACCTATGATCAACATTGAAAATTAAACAACACTGAGTTTACATCATCTAGTCATGAATATTTTATATCCTATCTATCATGTTCTACATAAAATCGGATTTGGGAATAACTGACAATCAAGCATCGTCCCACCAAAATGATGAACTTTAAGTGTGACTATAAAGTTCTTCAAGTGGGTTAATACCAATGGTTGGATAATATTATAAGTGTACTCCACCAATGGAAAGTTCTTCAACCATGAGCCTCCAAAATTTTGATAACATAAAAAAAATACGTATTCTGAAATTTTGATAGTCTACTGTTTCTGGCCATCCATCAATAGAGGAATAGTTGTCCTATGGAATAATTGAGTGACATAATCTTGTGTTATAAATCCCCATACCCTGTAGGTAAATGGGTATGAAATTTAGAGATTATTTTTTAGGGAATTACATGAAGGCTCGTGATATACGATAGGTACTTCCATGTGAAAACAAAAACCATCCTTGACACATTGATCAATAATAAGTGATATTAGTTCATCATACGATCTAAAGTCAAAAAAATAAAATTTTATCCTCCTTGATCTTAGGGTAGAATAGGGATAAAATCCATCAAAAATTCCACACACATCCAATAGGGAATGATGAGTGGAATCTGAAGACCCGGAACAAATTTTATAGCCATTACCCCATGAAAAAACAAACATCAAGAGAAAAACATAATGATCAACCACTTTATACTCAACTACAAAAACTAGTTTATCAAGGCATATTATATCTTATCCTAATCATGATTAACATCCAAGGGAGAACTATCAAACTTATAGATACCAACTTTATTCATCCCCAATGTATTGAAAATTCTCACATATATTAAAAAAATTATCCTCAAACCATCCCTAAAGAGAAACAAAACAAATAAATCTATCTTCAAAGACCACCACATCAGACTCCCCACGTCAGGATTCCTCCACCAGAAACACCAATGTCGAATATACTATTATCTAATAATTAAATCCTCTACCGTCAGCTTCTCTTATATCATGTTTTGTAATCAATAGATCCTCGATCATTATTCAAAAATCCATAGACTCATACACAACATCTCTACATGACTTTTTTCTCAAAGAATACTCCCCAAAATTCACTTTACGTAGTGTATAGTAAAAAATAATTCACATTACTATAATAATTATATTAAAAATATATTATATGATTTTAGATTTCAAGTTGACTAGATATAAATCATCCCCTCATGATCCACAGTGTCTATAAAGAACTCACCCATGTGGTAATTTGATAACATATTTAGAGAAACAACAACCCCAACATGATCACAGTAATGGGAAACATTGTTATATTCATGAGGTCATAAATATCGAGACCCGAAGGAGATAAAAAATGATTTTTCATCATATGAAATCAGGTTACATGATGTGAGGAATCATAATTATCCACAAACATAACTCTCTCCTTTAAAAAATAATGAACCAGAGCACTAAAAAACATATCATTAAAATACTCAAATGGAACCTGAAAATATTTATTCCAAGAAAAAGCATAATATATTTGGGTCAAAGATTTATATTGAGTAATAATACGGGAAACATTTGGGATGATCCCACCCAAAGGCTGGCCACTAGGTCAGATGGCTCCCCCACCAGTTCGGACTGAAACTCAAATTTGATGGATCCTCCTCCTCGAACGACATGAAAGGTGGCAGTGTAGTTCGGGATCCTAGAGGGAATGTCATCCTTGATTCATCTACTCGTTTTTGTAGTGGTCATTCCCTCCTGGATGAGGCCATGGCCATGATCATTGGTCTACATCTCTACATGCATCGGGAAATCAGTTTGGGTGTGATTGAGACCGAATCTCTCATCCTCCATGATTGCATGACCCACAAGCGCATCACCCCCTGGTCGGTTACCTATATTCTGAGGAGATACAGGAATATCATCAACAGTGACTCTGTCTTTTTGCACATGTGGCAGGAGGGTAACAAGGTTTCAGATTATCTATCCTCGATGGCGGTGCAAGGTCCTAGTGCATTTTCTTCTGCGGAGGTGTTTTCTTTTCCTCGTGTAGGGAGGAACCTGGTCAGAGGGGATGCTCTAGAACTACATTACTTTAGTCCCCCATAACTCCCTTCTTTCCTTGTTGGTTTCTCTTTGGCCCCATTTTTCCTGTACCCTTCATGTGATCAATAAATGAATACGATGATATGGATCAAAAAAATAAGAAACCATAGAGACTCCATACTAATACATTATATGTCATATTGTATGAAAATCATGGGCCGATAATTCACACTTATTTTTTTAAAAAAAACTAATGACACTGAATGGATCCTAGAACTTCACAAATATGCTCTATATGGTCCCCCTCAAAATCAAAATAAAAAAAATTCAATGAAGGGAACAAGGAATTAATCTAAAAATTCATGAAACTAATTATTCATTGGTCCCATGAATAAATATGCAGAATTTTGGGAATTAAATGTCATTAATATGAACTTGTAATTATTATAAAGACTTAGGATAATAGTATTTAGAATATGTTTATTTTTTACCTTTAGATGATGAAACCCAAAATCCAAATTGATCTTTAAGAACTATCTAGAAACCTTTATCTAATGGAATAAAAAATCAATATATTTGAAGGATTAAAGGTTATTCACTCTCCCTCAGTTCATGTGATGATAATAAATAACTTAAACTCTAATATAATATACCTTTTTTAAAATATAATCAGTGTTCCCCAAGGTGAAAAAATAGTCTAAATGGAAAAACTATATAGAATATCATCAATATAAATCTATAGATCTTATAAAATAGAATGAATTATCATATAATAAAAATTTTATTTTGAAGAATTAACTGACTCTATCTGTATGATAAACTATATCACTATTCAAGGCTGTAACATTAAAAAGTCATCAAAAATGACATAAATGTACTCTTCTACAACACTGGGAAGTCCACCATATAATTATTCCCTAAAATAAACAACACCCCAACCATCATGTAAGATAATTACATTACATGCATCTTACCAACTAGAGCATCTCATATTCCAACAAACACAACATTCTACCCATTAAATTCATAGAATATAATTCACATATTAAAGTAATTAAAAATACACTAGTAAATAGAACTAGTCCTTTCTAAGGATGATGTCATAGGGATATATCCAAAAACCTAGTAGTCATCCTCAAGAGGGATACAACCCTAACCTCAACTCACATTATATACATACATCATATTAGTTAACTCAACCAACAAATGGACCTATCAATACCAAGGGAACTAGATTTCAATACACCTAAAGTCATAAAACACCAACTAGAAAGGATGAAATGAAAGAGTTTATATATCTGGAATCAAATAATAAACATAGGTAAAATATTAGAATATAATACTTACATGATGTTTGGTTTTTTAGGAACTGGAAATATTAAATAATTTATATAACCACATTGGATTTATTATATTTTTAGACCTATTAGAGACCACCAATATGTATACATTATGATTTATATCCTTGAGGATGATAGTGATTATTGGGTCGGTCCCAACCCACCCATTCACCTCAATACTAATCATGTTCTAGATCACCATGCTGCTGATGTTACCGTGGAGGATACTATTGTATTATTTGAGCCTAAATAGGACCTCAATCTCCACACCAATTACCTTAAAGGCCAAGAACTAATTATTTTGATGGCCACGTTCTCTACATGAAAATTAAAACCATGTTTTATTCAATGGAATGGGTTTTTGAACTACCAAATTTAGAGAAATGGGATGATAAACGATATATATGACACCCCATTATTAGATGCATTAACTAATAAAAAATTTTCGAGCCATAATTAATAGATATACACCTCAAATTGTTTTAAAGTAACATATCCCATGGTGATCCAATCCTTGATAGAATCCTGTGGTTGATCTATGAGTTCATCAACACCTCATGATTATAAATAATGTGAACAAGGTATCTTGGAAATAAATTTATAGATGAATATACTATTTCTAGTTCCTTACACTAGCCTCCTCATCTAAAAAATGTTATAATGTATAACACAATAAGTTATTATAAAGCTAATAATCAATCACAAAACATACTTTCCATGGAGGTGTATTATGATCTAATGTGGACAATCTACCTTATCATTTGATGAATGAAACTCATATAAAAACTGATCAAAAATCTTCTGGCACGTAAAGGATAATTATTCATGATCAGTGTGGATCAAAAACCACTATAGTTAAGTATCCCTGTGAAATGTATATACAACCAATATAACCCAGAACTCCTTCCAATTATTTATATAATTGAAGGAAATATTAACCTACTCCAAAAAAATCCATGATATATTGATTTCAAACATAACACTTATAATTTAGAATACATTTCTAATAAAACTCTCAAAAATACTTCCTTAATTTTCCTTGAGCATTAATATCAACACTACAATGATGTTCTGGCATATCCTGGTGGACATTATCAGCAAAAAACTGAGGGAAATATCAACCTAGAGCCACACCTTCGAAATAATGAATCATAGGGACTAGAAAAACATAGTATATTTAATATTATATTTTAATTGACTAATATTAAAATTTTCACACACTTTATATTACAATCGATCACAAGAACAAAAAATAATTATATTGATCATCACATAGGTCACTAACCTAATATAAATACATAAATTCACAATGTAAATGTAATAAATGTAATTTACTTAAATTAGAACACATGGGGACCTAATATTTTATGTCCTAGTTGATCTCTCCTGATTATATCACATGATAATTGTCGATAATAATTTCACCCTCATATCCCCTATAATATTCACTAATATTTTACACCATGAGCCATGATATTTCATATCCATCAGCTCTAATACCACTTTATCAAAACACCCCTACACTAGTGCCACTCATGAGTCATAACTATAGAGGGGGGAGAACCCTAAATATAGACTTCAGTAATCCTTGAGTTTATGCATGAAACAGAGGGTTTCAATTAATTTTTGGAAGGAACTACCCTTAATAAATTATTTGTGAATGATGTATGATCCACCGATAAACTCTATCTTATAAATAATATATATAACATCTCAATACAAGAATGTAAATTCATATTGTATAAATAAATAAATAAATAAATACCAATACCTAGTTAGAGAAAAATAACTCTAAAATATCCTGAATAACTACTCATTCTTGTAATTAATTTCTCGATAACTAAAAATCCCATATAGTTTTGAAAAAAATATAATTTTTGTGATATTATAGGTATACTACCTATAATTATCACTGAAACCTCTCATAAAAATGATATAGAATCATATTGAATAAATAGAGGAAAATACGTCATTACCTGAGAATGTAAAACTATATCCTATCCTCAATAAGAAATTCTTACCAAGTGTAATGTCCTCATCCTGTTAGCCACTATAATAGATGCCCCGATCTATGGTACCACATGACCTTAGGCGTGCCACCCAATACACTAAAGGCTACTGAATAACATCATGGGTCTTTAAGTATACTGTTGGGATACTATAACAGCTTATCACAGAAAATACACAATAAAAGTAACATAATTAAGTAAAATAACCATAAATAATAATAATTTGAGAACATAAGCCATGTGCTAATAAGTGACCAAGTTTCATATGCTATAACAATATGATGAATACAATATATGTGAGATAGTAAAAAAAATTCTAAAAGCAAAACTACCGACTTACCTCGAACCTAGAACCGGACCCCAACATGGTTCTGACCTCCCATGCTCCAACCCGTCAACCCATGAACAAACAAAACACCAGGTCCATTTCCAAAACATGCACTAGAAAAAAAGTAGGATCTCCTCTAGTACCCAAGGGCCATGAACTTTTGAGTAGGGTGTGTGTACAACTCTGTTGGCCACTGCCAACATTTTCAAAAATAATAACATGTCTATATCATAGAGTATACAATAAATAAATTTATAATAAATAAAAAGTAGATAAAAAACATGTATCACATTTTTTACAACTATTAATGAAAACTTTTAATCCATTAAGTTAAATGTGTCAGTAAAACACAACAACTATATATAATCATGTTGAGAGCCTAGGACATATCAAATGGGGTCACACTATTTTATGTACCAAGGGGTGTTCCCTAATTAATCAACTCTTCAACATGCCCCATAGTCTCAATATGACAATCACGCCATGTCTAAAAATTAGTAGTACAGATCCTTAGTCTAGTATCCTAACCAATTAAGTACATGGTGGGGCCTAGAGCATAAATCTAATCCATCCAATACAATGAGTTTCAGTCTCTACATTAGGATCATAGAGCCTCAGTCTGACATCAAAAACTGATTAAAACGAGTATGGGACCTAGAGCCTCATTCAAGTCAGACCTGTGGGAGTAGATCCTCAGTTTTATTCTACATACATACTAATTATTCAAATTTTATTTCTTCAAAAACAATTTATCACAATTTCCCACATTATCATTTCATTAACCACGATCTCATCAGACCTATAAATCAAATAAATTATAAATACATTTAAACAATTAGCCATTTAAAATAATCATGAATACACCCTTTAAAAATTTGGTCTTTCTCATTGATAAAATAAAATTTTATCAATGGATTTGATTTACATTTCTATCAATTTCTTATAATCATTATCACATTTTATAAAAAAGAGACAATTAATTCCTTTGAAATAATCATTTAAATCCACTTAGAGAACCCATTTTTAATAACATTGAGGTTCAAATCTCCTCTAAAAACATTTACTACTTTCTAACATCATTTTCATCAATTAAAAAATAGTTGAATCAAAATCTAAAAAAAATCATTTGTACCATTTTAAAATCCTCTTTGGAATTTAATAATAGTGGCATAATGTTTTTTAGTTTCCCCCTTTTATCCATTTCTATATCAAATTTTACCCTAAAAAATTATAAATTTTCAAAATTCCCATATCTCAATTATTAACCATTCAACATATGATTTATAAGGGTTTGGCATACCCCATGGGTAGCTTTAAGTAACCTATCAAGTTATAAATGGAAATATGGGCTCTGTAACGGGTTTCACACCTCACACTATGTCCAAAATCAATTTTTTTTTTCAATGACACTAAAACATAGAAAAATAGTACATATCACAAACACATACATAGATAACACATTTAAATTATCTGAAAATATTTTTGACCACCTGCCTCATGACGATAGACAACCGCTCATCCAAATCTAAATGTTGATTCCAAATAAAATGGATAAAAACACAATCATTATGTATACCCTTGAAACTAATGGATTGGAGATTTAGAATGACATGAAACGACACACCCAACCTCTTCCAAAAAATTGAAGGAAATAGAGTTGAAAACTCACCCGAAGCTTCGATTCACAATAAATGTCACTCCAACTACCTAATAATTTAACAATCACTAATTGAAGAGGATGAATATGTTGTTTCATGACCCAATGTTGAGTGGATTGAATGGGGTAGAAATTTGGGGGGAAATAATTTAATCTTAAGAGGTAAATTTATAAAATTACCAATTTTATGTGCTATATAGTTGGACAGACTATGCACCAACATTGTGGCTCCCTCATTCATATAGAGTCTAGGAAACCTTGTATTTTGAAGGTAGATGTACTATTTTAATAAAAATGTGGTTCTTGTAAACCAGCCTTAATACGAGAAGTGTCATGGCCACATGATTTACTGGGGGTACCCACATGGTTTTGAAAATCATGCAGTGCTTTTTAGGACAACCTTTGTCCGAGGGGAGGCCTGACCACATGGTTCTGCAAGCCATGATAAATTTTTTTACTAAGCATGTTCCAACTATATATTGTACACTATTTGGACTCTTTTTTCTCATTTCATGTCTTATAACCATAGGAAACCCCTGATGAACCACCTATTCTTAATAACCACTACATTGACAAAAAGGGAGTGTTAAACCAAAAATTAAAAAACTATGTGCCTCCATGAAAGGTCAGGATATTAGAACCTCCCCACCCTATAATGGATCATCCCAAAGTTAGAAACACTATGCATCACCAATCCTTCAAGACAAATGGTTAGACAACAAGGAACACCTATTAACCATCAACTCCAAATTTCTCCTCTGAAAATGGCTATGTCATCAGCACACTCAGACCAATAAACATTCAAGAACTAAATGCCACCATGATCCACTATGAAGAAATAGATGCTCCTCAATGATGAATAAACCTAAACTAATCATTAACATCATTATACATGAGACTAATTTCTGTGTAACATCTCTAAACCACCACACAAAATGGTAATAAAAAATAACTATAGTACTCCGAGAGATACCATTGGATGACCTTTGTTCTGATACTCTCTACAAATCATAGCCCAAATTACATGGCACCATCTAACCAGGTTTCCAAAATCACAAACAGTGACCCAATCACATCATGAACTGAAGTAACACATAATATCTAGCCAAATTTCTCAACCCACATTAGTCTGTAACTCAAGGGTAAACTTCCTCAACCAACCATTTTACCAATATGGTTCTCCCCATAATATACTTTAACCCCCCACCTACATCTTCCAGTTTTTGGTACCTCCACCATAATAAAGGACCACATGAACCTCAACTCAAACATCTATATCATACCTGGTACATTTCCCAACATACCATTACCAAACATCCATAATAAAACCATCCCACATTTGCTTCCAAACATTCCATTAAAATCACCTGGAATGGAAACACATACACCATCCATACTTTGTGAATTTCTCCACTAACCAACATCTCATCCCATCTTCTATGAAGTCGTGGCCAAATATTCCCCTTGGCACTATTGTCATTTCCCCTTCATGTTCTGCCAGCATGACCATGGCGATTCACATCAAAAACAAAATGATCAGTCACACCAGTCAAAACCCTAATGGTTTATCGCATAACCATAGTTCCCATGTTGGTTTCATTGGAAATGATTGATACTTATATATATCCACCTATTAACATATACTAATGGCATCATGCCTTCCCATCAGCTACACATATATGGAACTCATCAGATCCCTTGAGGTATAACACTTTCCAATGACCACAAACTAAACTCGACTCTCGTTCACAAGAGTCTTACATAACAATATCTAATTCCAACACCAATTAAAACAAATAATCATGCATCCTGGACCATTCACCTCATTTTACTTGAGTTATTTTTAATGTTTTCTTCTAGCAACCCAAAATTTATCATAAAATTTCCAAACACATGACCACCACTTATGTTGGGTTTATCGTCCATATCAAAATCATCAATCCATGCATTGGTCACCTTTTTATTTCCCTATAAAACTTAAAACAATACTATAATTAAATGATATCATCTCCACCAGGTCAGGATCCGTAACTATCCTTCCTTTTAAAAGTCAACCTTAAAACCAACCCAACGAACTTAGATAGGTCTCTATGAATACAACCATTAAATAACCATTCACCTTCATAGAATTTGATGGCACTGATAGTGCCTCGATTCCACATTTTAGGAAATCACCCATGCACAACATTCCATGTTACTTTCCTCATTAAGGTAGCTTCCCTTGAGTCTCCCCTCAGATTCCAAAACCATCAACACATAACCACAATTCATCTTACATATCCAAACCATTAAATTTCTTACTTTGACTTCTTGATATACCTTGACAAGTAAAAAAACTATGTGTGCCACTTCCATGGTCTACAATTTCTCCCTATTTCTTTTTCACACAAAGGAACTAGAAAACCCATCCGAACCCTCTCATAGGTCACCAAAAAAGTTAAATGATGAAAATTCCCTACACAGGATTGACACTAAGGAAAGCCCACTAGACCTCCTTGAATGACATACTCACAAAACCTCATGAAATTCAAATGTCATGGGTAGACCTCTATCCCCCATTTTGAAACACACCACATATACCACATCAATGAATCCATATAATATTAGTTCCACAAAAAGGATTCCCACTCACATTTGTCAACACTATGAGAAAACAACCACTCTAGGGTTCAAAACACAACTTGTAAGGAATCAACAAACAAGTTTCACCAAAACCACATAACCAAAAACATATTATATCCCAAATTACACATCCTTATCAATGGTAAAACAAGGAAGAACCCTTGAACCACACATCAAAATCCAAAAAAGCCTCAAAATCCCTAACAAATGTCTCAAACTAAGGAACACACACATTCCAAACTATCCGTACACTGGGCCAGAACACAATACTTGGTATACCCACTCCTGTATCCTTATGAGTCCCATAATGTTAACATTTCATTTTCTAATTAAATTGTACCATTTTAATACCATATAATTCACATTTCAAAAAATTACATTAGAAATACTCATAGATTTAAACGTTCCAAAACCTTTTTCTCAACCAAAATTTCAAAAGAACAAAAAATTATTCAAAATTCCTATTTTATAAAATTTTACTTAAGATAAAATTCAATGATGATCAATAGAAATGATCCATTGGAATAAAATTACACGACCAACATATGTAGCCCAAGATACTATCAATTACATGCACCATACGATTAACCTATCAATCCCATGTGCCTAGCATGATGGATATACCAACGTGCCCTGTTTTTCTACACCAAGTGAAGATGTAAAACCTCATAAAACAATAAAATCACATCTATGTGCAGTACTTTTTGTGGAAGTATCATCCAACTATAAAATAAAAAAATATAACATTTATTCCCTACCCCTACCAGTTTCGGTCCCCCCCACCTTAGTTTGCCTGTAGGAAACCAAACATGATCTCATTTACAATCCCTGAAATGATTATTGTCATCTGTATAACATGAAACAAACATTATTTCAAAATACACCCTTTGATACCACTTTGTAACATCCCCATCCAAGTAGAAACCACAATTGGTTCCCAATGTCATGCCACAATACGAACTCAGTCATGCCTCATCACATGCCAAAGGCTACCAAATAGAATTATGTGTCAATAAGGATACAAGGGGTAGACTATAACCACTTATCAAAGTAAATACATAATATAATGAATATTTTAAGTTAAAATAACCAAAAAGAACTATAAATCGATAACATATGACATGTACTAATAAGTTGCCAATTCTAATATTTTTTAAAAAATTGATATATGATCTAAATGGAAGCTAGTCATACAAATATGGTCTAAACCTAAAACTTCCAAAAGAACCTTAACATAGAAATGATACACAACCAAGTCTTGAAATCTTATTCTCCAACCCAACATCCAATGTAAAAACTAAAAACTAGTTTCCTATACTAAACCTATAATATAAAAAAGTAGTATCTTCTCAATTACCCAAGTTCCAAGGAAGCCTGAGAATGGTGTGAGTACAACATAGTTGGACACTTCTAGTGGTTTCTAATGAATTAAATTTACTTACAGATATTTTATAAATGTAATCAAGGAGAAATAAATAAACATGGTATAAAAATAAGCAATTTCCCGTTTTAAACTATTATTATCTAACCATTTTTTTATTAAGTTCTAAGAGTCAACCTGAAAAGAAATCAACTATCTCAAATCATGTAAGGATCATAGGCTACATCATAAGTGTCCAAACACATCTATGTACTAAGAGGAACTCACTAATTAAATAATTTATCAACACACCTGAAAGCCTCGGTCTAAAAATAGAGAAATTTCTAATAGTTATGATCATAGAGCCTTTGTATGGAATCTTAAGAAAATGAATACATTAGTTGGGCCTAGAAAACTAGTTCATCCCAACCTAAAAAAAGATCCTCAATCTATCAGCCAGAAGTATAAATCCTCAGTCCAACATCATATCATGAGTAACAAAATCATGGGACTTATAACTTTAGTCTAGCCCAACATGTGGGGTTAAATCCTTAGTCGGATACCCCAAACATACCACTTATTCACATGTACATGATTTATAAACAATTCAGAACACTTTTAAACATTATAAATTCATTCAAAAAGGTCACAAAAGAACATTAAAGTCATATCTATGCATAAATCACAAAAATAATTACTCATTTAAAATCATATTGAATCCACTCTTTAAAACACATGTCATCCTCTATGAAAAAATAAACACTACCCCAATGCATTCATTTTGGAATGTATACATTTCTAATAATCATTAATGAATTTTCACAAAAAGGGACCACACCCTATTTTCAAATCACTATTGAAATCCACAATGGATACCATTTTTTAATTAAACTGAGTTTTACACATCCTCTTAAAATATTTACCACATTTAAACATCATATTCTTCATTTAAAACAACAACTGGATCAAAAACTAAAAACATCATTTATAAAATTTCAATAGCCTCTTAGGTATATCAAAAAAGTAACATATAATCATTTAAATATTCCATTTCTAATAATTAACATATCCAATTATACCAGAAAAAGTAATTAAATTTCAAAATTTACATATCTAAATGTTTACCCATTTATCTCACCTTTTCTAAGGGCTTATCATAACTCATGGGTAGCCTTATATCCCATTTAAAATCATCAACAAACCCAATGGGGTTTATAAAGGGGGTTTCACCTCACACTAAGGCCCAAATCACATTATATAGATAAAAAAAAGTTCATTGGGACAATCTTATAAATTTATAAAAAATCAAGACTATGGGGAAAAACATTACACACCATTAATCTTATAGAAAATGGATGAAAAATATATTTGAAGGCATACCCATAGATTCAATTGTCACTGAATGACACTCCAAAAGCCTAATACTAGAAGATGAATCAACCCTTTTAGATAAGGGGGATACTCATTGATAACCCAAGATAGAGGGGGTCAAATGGGGGAGGATATGAGGGATAATCCCTTATAAAAGAGTGGGAAATTTTATAAATTCACACTTTTTATGGATGAAATTGTTGGCTAAACCTTACACCAACAGTGTGGCTCCCTATATCAAAGAGGGGATAGGTCAAAATTTATTCTAATATAACCCATGTGGTTTGGAAAAACATATGTTTATAATACAATATATTGTATTTGATTGGACGTTTTGTTATAGGATCTGCTGGGGGAACCCATGTATTTCGGAAAAACCTATGGTCCTCATGTACCAACTTCTATTCGAGATGAGGCATGGACACAATATTTCCCTAAGAAGGTATATAGATTGTAACAACATTGAACCAAAAATTCTCTTCACAATTTTTGGACTATTATCTTCTCATTTTGTGTCTCGAAGCCTTGGGACACCTTTATGGAACCTCATATTCTTAGATACAATTTTGTTAACCAAAACTAATGGAGTTAAAAAAATATTAAAGTACATGACTCCATGAATGGTTGAAATCCTACCCCAATGTAAAACATAAAGTAAATCCATTATATACCAAATCCTAAGGAAAATTTTGGAACTTGACATCAACTTCAACAATAAGTTTTATCCTAATTCAAAAATTCTAAATGTTTTAGGCTTCAGTAACTTTAATAAGTCATCCTAACTACTTGGGAATACATATAAACGACATATTTTTATCTCACACCACACCCTATCTATACATATATTTTACACATCTCATCATACACCTAAAAAAGTAACAATATTGAATGATATCAGGACACATACATTATGTATTATACCTCAAGTCATCATAACCTATGAAAGTACATATGTGGTAATTGTATTAAATTTTTTTTTGGAAACTTTCATAAGATATATCAATAACATACTAGAACTATCACTAGCATATCTGGGAGAAATAAAATTCATGAATCCCATATGAGAAAGGAAAATATTCCTAAATCCATTATATCTAGAATATTTCTACATACGATGATGCATCTGAGGGGAATGTAGGGAATATGGATTAATCATCTATTTGTTCCCTCAGTAAACATGATGTTGGGGAAATGTTTTAAATCCCAATTCATCTACCCCTTAATCCGGTAGTGGAGTGAATGAAATTATAAAATATTTTGAAAATATGTATTTCACATGACCAAACCAAGGGAACCTTCCTCGCCTAATAATGGAAATGTAGATATTGTAACTAATGAAACCTAACTGGAACTTATTTTTAAATATTGATAGATACCTTAGAATAATACATGTGTTATAGTCCATCTTAAAAAATAAATTTGGGAATTTGGGAAATTAAAAATCTATTATTTATCCATTCATAAATTATAATTTAATCATTCAATATAATCCAATAGATATTTATTTTATAACAGATATTTCAATTTTAAATTTTTTTCATACTTATAGAGAATTATTTCAAATCCAATCTTGGTTTTCTATTTCATATATCATTATCACCATTAATAACCATTTTAGTGAGTACCATTATTATTCATTTATTAACCCGTGTTTTGGGAATTTTAGGACATGAACTAATGTAATTAAAATAATGTATACTCATCGGTTATCTGAAACCATCCCCATGATGATGTAAATTAAAAAAATTAACCTTCCAGAAAACCTGACACAATTTAACTAAAAAGAAAATTGGACTGTCCCAACTCCCAATAAATACCATCCAACAAATAAACATCCTCACCACAACCATATAAGAATTAGAAAATACCAACTCTCATCTTATTTAATGTACCCCAATATGTTACATTGTGACCCACTTCTAAATACGTGGAAACTATACTACCCATCACTAAATACCCTAATATTAAATTCTCATTCAAAAAAACACAACAATTGATGTACCACATTATTTAATTAACATAATACTGTCAACGATTTTCAAAAAAATTTAATAAGGTAGAAATTGTGGCCATAAAAGCAAGGAAAATAAAATATTTAAAAAAATGATGATCATTGCAAACCAATAATACATTAATTTTATAAATAATCATTACCCATTACTTTCTACGGATTTACCATTTGTTATTAAAAGTATTCATAAATAATTAACCAAATATTCAACATGTATGAATAACTAAAATTCAACCATGTTATTACATCAATAAACACGTAAATTCTTAAAATATTATAAAATAAACATAATAAAACTCTCATACCACATTCCTTATTCAATTAGTCTAATTATATTTACATTGTTTCTCCAATTCCAACATGTCAAATAATCATTAATATATTATAATTCATAAATATTCTAAATCAATTTATATATAAATTATCTTGATCCATCCAACATGGGTAAACATAAACTTATATGATTATTTTTACACATTTAATTCATCAAAATTCAGAATTTTATTTGTTATTATCTTTATTACTTTATGTTTTTATATATAAACCTTGATGATAACT
This sequence comes from Viscum album, assembly GCA_963277665.1. Classification (NCBI taxonomy): domain Eukaryota; kingdom Viridiplantae; phylum Streptophyta; class Magnoliopsida; order Santalales; family Viscaceae; genus Viscum; species Viscum album. The sequence goes on along the minus strand of OY728119.1, from coordinate 1,643,126,169 downwards.
CATGTTTATATCATAGTTTCATATAAAATATAATGGTGATTAATCCCATATCTGAATATGAAAATTTCAATATTCTCATAGTAAGAATAGAAGGATAAACATAAATATGAAATCAAATCATCCATTTGGAACTCATATTTCCTAATGATATCGTCCCACAAATAATTATCCATTAATAATCGATAAGAAATCGCAAGAACCAATGGAAAAAAGAAACCCTAACATATAAATAGATATCAAGAATGAATGGATACTAATTGGGAAGAAGGAAACATGCCTCACATGACCCATAAATTGATCATAAGAGTTCATGAGATAATGATAAGAAAGAGGGTTGAAGTATATTTTAAATATCTCATTTAGTCTCTCAAAATTCTGATATGGAAGGAGGAAATTAGAAAATTTTGTACATATTTATAAATTTTTATAGAATTTTTTTTTCATAAGACCATAGTGAATCATACATGACCATGTTGAAATGATTATGTGTTTTACAAAAACAATTATTGATACACTAGTGTGCACATTTAAATTTTTTAGATTCTAACTATCCATTTTAAATCAAATAAAAAATACACCATATTTAGCACTTTACAAAATAGTAATTAAATATCTAAATATTGTGTGACCAAGGTTTTGTTGGGAAAAAACCAAGAAATCATACAATAGATGTCACCAAAACAATAAATACAAAGATAATGACCATAGAGATCAAATTAATCATGTGTTAGGGGTACCTAAAATGATAAATCTCCATAATAAACATATAGGGCTCCATAGTGATGGTCCATTTCAATTCCATTAGGACCACCTATCCAATATTACACCACAAAATAGATGCATTGACCACACGACATCTCTTCTCCTCTATATGAAATTCCATCCTTAGAACAACTTTTAATATTACCAAAAATTCATGAAGTATTCAATCACCCAAAAACAAAAAGAAATAGATAAATATTATCGAGGCCATTACACTTATTTTAGGTGTCTTAAATTTGACTAAGACAATGGATGAATTTTTAATTAAATTAGAAGCATTAGGTTTCTCATAATCATGTATCTTCTTAAATTTATATATTTTAATATTAGGTTTTGGTTCCAAAAATTCTAATACCTAAATAAATTGTGAAACTTATTGGTAAGATTCTCATATTCACACCATTATAGCTTAACAAAAGATAAATTTGTGAAAGTGGTTTTCATTTATGTCACCTAAAGAAATTGGTTGTTTCATAAATTTATTTATGTGAGGAAGAATGTTGAGTAATTATTACATGATAATAGAGAACTAATAACTCATACAAAACATCAACAATATCTCTATAAAAAATGATATCATTAAGAACTATTTATATTCAGAACTGATCCATTCTTTCTACCCTTCTCAATTTTAGAAAATACTCATCATTCTATTTGTGAATGTCACTAGGTCAACATAAAAGGACTTCTGTGACTATATGACTTGCATATGATTTGACCTAACTCTGTGAGAGTCCTTTAATAAAATTTTAAAGGTTTTATTTCTCCAAAATATTCTAATAGTTTTTATATAACGTTATTAATCATTAAAATCTCATAGATATGGAATCTATGCTTATAGAATTATTATTCTATATCTCCAACACACTACTCAAACATCGGGATTGGCATCTCATGAAACATCCAAACAACAGAACTTTTCCTTTTATAGTTATCTCAACATAAAAAATTTCCAAAATACATCATAACCATATATCCTCAATAATTTAACATCTATAATTGGAAAAATTAATATCCTGGATTTTTTCATTGATTAATTCAATACATTCTTCTGCAACAATATATTATCTATACTTATTATTTAAATTATGTGAATATTTTAGACATTAATTCTTCTCACATAAAACATAATAATCAAAATAATTCATTCACACATGAGTTCCAAATTTTGTTCTTTATATCAAGTAAATATATTTTCATTATTAACTACTACTGCTTAAGGAAAACCTTCTTTAGAACAAGCTACTACATCCATTTCTACGTTTACTTCCATAAAATAATTCTATACATGTTCCTCAAAGATAATGCACAATTATATTAATTTATATTCTAAATTAAAATTTCATCTCATTAATAATACATCTTTTATAATCCACTTAAATCCTAGTTTTCAATCAACTATGATTTCTGTTACATCAAAATATCATTATAACCCCATTTTAGTGTACTTCAAGATTATCCTTTTTTAATATCTCCAAAAATATCTCATTTTTTATAAATGTTAATCCTTATATTAATAATAATGATTATTACATACCATTTTTTGAGCTCTATAACTCTTATATATCAATCATGCTAAATTTTAGGTATTATATAAGTTTTTTTTCATTTTACTCATTGTAGTGTGATCGTTAACATTTCTCATTAGTACACTTTAATAATATCATATGTTACACTATTTGATATTTACTTTATGATTTTAGAGATTCAAATAATCCTATATTTTATTTATTCACACCGTCTCTAAATCTAAAACATAAATTTTGGAAGTGTATACGTTCGCACTTCTTAATTTTTCCAAATATACATATTACGATATCTAAAAAATTCTAGATTCACATTATATAAACATAAAAAAAGCATTACCTTACTTGAAATTTAAAAATATGTTGTCTTAATATTATACCAGTTTTAGAAATATTTAATCAATTATTTATCACCAGATATATCAATATACATAGGAATCTTATATGAATATGGAATATGGATGTAATATCTGGAATCACTTTTCCTTAAAATTAATGTCATAGTAGATACATAGTGTTCAAGGTGTATTATTTGATAACAAAACATATCATTGATTCAAATTTATATACAAATTAATAATCATTATACTTTAAATTTTCTCTATTTGTTTTCTGTATTTATACAAAAAAATATAATAAATCTATTTCACCCAAAAAAAACACCATATTCTATCATCAAAATTAATCTTAAGGACTAACAATATCATTATCTATTAATTTACAAAAGTAAAGACAATACTTATCTATATCCACAGTGATAACTTCTGAAAATCCAAATATACCTTTAATTTAACATGTATCCTGAATGTTAACATCTAAAAGAACATATTTCCAAACACTTGTCCTATAAATCACCTATTTTAAGTTTAACATAACTAATCATCTTCAACCAAGTGATAATTCCAATACCTTAATTACTATTCATGATAATTGTTATTGGTATTAACTTCATTCTTCTAAAATTAATCTTTTCCTGTAGAAAATATTAACATTTATTTTTATTAAAATTTCATTAAAGTGATTGAAAATAAATTAGTAATTATAAATATAAAGTTGGGTTCCCCACCATATTTAGGTTGGATTTTGTACATTTACCATTCATCTGAGTATGAATTTAGTTTTCCTAGAAATTAATTTTTTATCATTGAGGATTTTGTTGAAATATTTCATTTATATTTTTTTGACATCTAAATTTTTTTAATGAATTTTATTTAAATAATATATACTAAAATTATAATATATTTTAAATTTCTAGAGTATATGAGTATTATTAGATATATCTCATCATATGTGTAAAACATTTAAATGAAAATAAGCTTAAAAAGAAAAAAAATCATGTGATGTACCCCAACCCCAACTTCTTGATATAGTGATAAATATATATTTTTTAAACATAACATGAAATACATCCATCTCTCAAAAAAAATTATTTTCTGTTATTCCAATTTTACATCATTAACCTAAATAATTTAATATAACAATGTATAAAAATCTGGTTATAAATTGATCCCAATTTCATTAACAATAATGATCCTATGGGGAAATGATAATACATTAGTAATGAGTGATCTAAAACACTTGTTACGTGTTTAAAGATAATAAATGATGTATATATTAGTTATCAATTGATGAAAATTGGATAGATACATGATCGTACAATAAATAAAACAATTATCAAAATATGATCATGAAATTAAAAGATAAAATCAGGATGAATAGGTGAATATGAATATATCATTACATAAAATTTATAAAATAACTTTACTAAAACAATTTCATATACAGCTGTGTGAAATTCATGGGAAGCTATACCTATTTGTAAATAATCTTATGGCCTCCCTTAATAGAAATTATTTCCTCATGACATATTAATATAAAGAATACATATGAAGAGAAATTGAAAACATATTTCATGGATTTATTCTAAGTACATCATAATAAAATTGATTGGGTTTACTCCCCAGTATTATAAACATTATGGAATTGATTTTATCCATTGTATAAAAATAATTATTATTATCCCATAATATGTTAATATTTACATATGGTATTATAGGACTATATATTTTTTAACCCACCAATCATTATATTTATATATCTACACATTAATATAAAATAAAGAATAAATATATGAAAAATAATATCTTGATCAAAAAATTAAATATGAACATACATCCAAAAAAATAAAATTAACAATTACAGTAACTACACTGCAAAATATTTAATAATTTTTTAGATATTCAAACTATGTTTATCTAAGGGTATAAAGTTAAGTTAAAAATTTAAGTATTTAGTCAAATTTATTATAATATTTATGAAACCCTTTATATTATAATTATAAAAATATTGTTCACAAAGGAAATGCATCCGTATAATTATTATTTTTAGTATACATAAATAAAATTAATGATAAATATGATGATGGATAACTCCTTTGATAAATAATTCATTTCCACCATTTCATTTATAAATATTATCATTAATAATTAATTCATGGATATATTTGACATAAGATACATTTATGAAAAATATAACCTTTTAGGGAAAAAACCAAACAAAATTAGAGTGGAATATAAGAGAGTAGTGAAATATATAAAAATGATTTCGATATAGATTAGAAAATAAATAGGTTTGAGCAAAAAATTACTTAGTATTTATATAAAAATTAAATAAACATGGTATATATCATTTTTATAAGGATATAAATATAATAAAAAAGTTTTTTTATATTAATAATGATTAAAACATCCAATGAAAATAATTTCATTAAAAACTAGCCTGTTTAAATACATAGTCAAAAATAAAAGAGAATTAGAGCGATGATATTTTAAAACATATAGAGACAATGTCATTTGTGAAGAGAAATTTTTCACAATCAAAAATAATTTTTAAAAATTGAGAACAAATATTTTAAAATTTTATTTTTCCAAAAAAACGTCTTAATAGTAAATCATTTAAAATAATTACATTTAATGTCGAACAATCTCATGGAGGATGATAGTAAATAGTGAAGATTATTGTGTAATCTAAAATGAGTTTGGAACAACGAAATAATATGACGGGGAATATAATAACATATATAACTTTAAAAAATAGAAGTAAATGGGTTATAATTTGAATAAAGAAAAAATATTTCAAATAGGTAAATATTAAATGGGATGGATAGAGAGTGATAGAGGACATAACCGCAATAATGAAAAATAGAGGAAAATAACCTTTATAAGCAACATAGGGTTTAAAAATTTCATACATAAAATAGGTAAGGAGAGAAATAATACAAAAAAAAGAATTATAAAATAATTACTTATAATTTCCACACAAAAAAATTTGATAATATATAAATGATAATATATAAAAAGAGAAATAATACCTTAATATAAAGAGGATTTGGAATAGAAAACTCCTTACTTTGAGTACTAAAAATCGTTGTATGACCTAAAATTTTACAAAATTTAAATTATATTGATTGATTACATGATATATAAAATCATTCATGTTTATCAAAACAATTTTATTAAATTTTATTCATTTATTAGAATCAATTATTTATTTATTATAATCATTCTTATATATCAATATGTGGTCGTTCTGTACATGACTCCAAATTAGCTTTCATTTAATGGTTACAGTATATGGTTCCTATACAATCATGTCACAAAATATAGAATTTTTTAGGCAAATATTTAATGTAATTAAAAAATTATAGGAGTTAAATAGTATGAAATATTCAATAAAAGGGTTCGAAATAAATATTTTTTATTTTTAAGATTCATTTCAACAATTAAAATGTCACATATTTCTTAATTTTAAACTAATAATTATCATGACTATATTATCATTCGAATATTAAAAAAATGATATTATATTATTATTAATTTCTTATTAAACAATAAAAATATATTTAAATAATATACATAAAAGGTAAATGTTAGAATATAACATCATTTTTCATTTAGTGAGTGTATAATTATTATGAAAATTTTTGTCTATTAAAAAGAGTTTTATAAAAGGGAGAAGTAACAAAGATAAGTGTTTTGTAATAAAATTCAATAATTAAAATTATTATTTTAAAATAACTTTAATGATTAAATATATTATGTACGGTTTAAGAGGGTAATTTTCTTGAGAACGAAAGAGTTTTCAATCCTATATTTTGATATAGTAATAAATTATAAAAGTAAAGGGCATGAGATGTAATGGGAAATATGTCATGAAAAATGTGAAAAGGATCTTAATAACATGTAATTTAAATCATTTAATAAAAATAGTTGGATGCTTGAATGTGTTTTATGACTAAACAATCTCAAATTAGAATGGAAAGTGATAATTATGATCCCTTACCATTCATTTTATTGAATATTCCTTTTCATTGAGAAAATAACATCAATGGTGGGTCATTTGTATAGAACCAAGAATCGTGAATGTTTATGGGGAATCTTATATAGGGTTTTAGAATTATATTTTATCAATTTAAATTTTCTGAATGTGAGTTGAAAAGCTGGAAAATGGTTTTTTATAAGAAAAATGGAGTTGTATTTTAGAAAAAAAAGGATTGTTTATTTTATTATTTATGATGAAAATAGTGATATTATTTTTTATTATGAATTTGGATAGGTTGTGATTAAAATATAATGGTTTATTTTAATTGTTAAAACATTAAAAATATAAATCCTATATATAAAAATTTTATTCAATGGAAATTAAAAAATACTTTTATTTTTGAATAAAATATAACATAGGTTTTGAAAAGAGAAAGCCATGTAAATTATTTATATTATTTTTTAAAGAATTATTTTACTCATTAAATAAATATAAATTTTGTTGAATGGTTTTGTAAATATTTAACAAATAATTATATTATTATTTTTTGATAAAACTTATCATTTTCCTGGAATCTATATTTTTCATAATTCATTGGGGAATAGACTATTTTAGGAAAATAAAAAAATTAACCTCATCTAAAGTTGATGTGATGACTCTAAAAAAGAATTTATTTCTATCAAATTAAAATTTTTAAAATATTTTAAATATAAATTTTAAATAAATCACATAATACATAGTAAAACAGTTTTATATTAAATATATTATATTTCTTCATTATGGGTGATTACAATTATATTTTTAATGAATTTTTTTTTATTTTAATATAGATAATTAATTATTTATACATTTAAAAAATTATTTTATAAATAATATCATCCATTTACATAAAATTGGTGTTTTTTATCGCCTCCTTATTTTAATTACCCTAAAAACATGTTTACTAGTTTTCTAATGAATTTAATATTTTAGGATATTATTTTTTAGTATAATTAAAAAAAATGAAATTTTATATAAACGTTTGGATAATTCATATTTAGTTAAAAATGGATCACCACAACGCATGAGTAGCTACACGTATAAATCTATCATCACTAGATGATCTTTCACCAGAGATGACTCACCATTATTTCAAATTAGTCACCACAATACATAAATCACCATTAGATAAAATGATTCACCACAAGTTGAGCTTCCATCTGACATGAGTGACCCCCAGACTATGTGACCGCCCAAACAAATTATAGACTGACTTTATCACTAATAGAGTTTCCATGCCATTAAAATGACTCACCAAAATGATTATTCACCCATAAGAGTCTTGGTGCGTAAAAATATTTCATAAATTTTCTGAATGGATTAAATTAAATAATCCCAATGGATATATTTGAGAGATAATGGAAAGTAAAATTTAATGATTACTTTATTAAATTTTTCTAGGATTCATTAATGTCATTGTAATAGCCTAGTAAAATGATGCATAAGATCTGGATTATTATTCTACACTGAGTGAATGAAATGATTTATATTCTTATAAGACTCTCTTATGCACTTGTGTAAATAGTTAGAAAAAATGATCAGGCGTTTTACTTTTTAAATTCCAAGAGAGGATAATATCTCGATAGAAAACATGTTTTATTACTACTTAAATTTTTCTATAGAATATTGACACTAATTGAACATCAATAAAATTTCCTATAAAATGAAAATGGAATTTTTGTGATGCTCTATTATACTTCTACATTCCAAGAAATAGACCAAGAACCTCACTAAGTTCTAACGACACTCAAGAATCTCATGTATCAAAAAACCCTGAAATTCTACCTCTTGTATATCTTATTGCTAAAACATTCTATTGTTTTCTTTTACTTTTGTGATGTGTGTTTTTTCTCTATTTATAAATACCCACTAGATCATGTACTAGTACTAGATAATAAAAGATATTATCTTATTTTTCTTCATTATCTTTCCCACAGTGTTTATAGAATTGGTCCTTGTGTGGTAAAATTTCTTTTCTTTCCATTATTATTGTAGATGAGGTTTTTAAATTTTTTAGAAAACATGAAATCTATTGCGTGTATACCTGATCCATGTTTTTGATTATATTATTTACATATTCTTCTTTACAAAAAGATATCTCCACGTCAAGGGGATTTGGTCCTTGCTTGAGACTGAACCCCATTTTTTATTCCTCTATGTGATTTAGTTTTATTTCATTATTTTTAAAGTGTCATAGTATATTTGTTTTTAATATGAAAAACATTTACATTGATAGAAAATCCAAAATAGTGTTTGTATAAGTATTTTATATATTTAATTAACTAAAAAAGATAATTTAATTTTAATATAGTTTCAATTGACCAGTAATCTTGCAATGGAGTGGCATTCAAAATATGAAATTTATATTAAACTATAAATTTGATAAAATGAATTTATTTTGTTTGGGGTAAATTATTTAATCATTTTTAATAGATTTATTTTTATTGAAACTCAATTAACCCCCTCTTGTGTGATTGAATCCAACTAACATTTGTAAAAAAATTAATTTCGAAAAGATTTCATCTAGGAATTTTTTATAATGCTCTCATATTTTTATTAGTTATAAATTTAGTTTCTGAATTGATAATAAAAAAGAATGTTCCAGTACAAATAAGCCACCTTATTTAAATGAAAATGAATTTGATCAGTATAAAATAATAATGATAAATGAACTTGAAAGAATATGGTTTGTTATATGGAAAGTAAAAGAAGATCAATATTAATTTAATCAATCTTCTAGAGTTTCCAGGAGTGAAACTACTACTGCAGGTTCTTATAAAACTTATAATGATATGAATATAATTTATTTATTCTATGTGTGATCAAGAATTAAATAAAATATATTATTGTAAAATAAATTATAGAATTTGAGACATGTTATATATTTCTCTTGATGGAAGAAGAAATGAAAGAAAATTAAGTTGATTACCTGTAATATTAAGTATAAGAACATTAAATGAAACATGATGATATTATTTTTTTCATTTATCACTGGTAAAATGAGATATTAGAGTAATGAAATATTTAGGGAATCTATTTTTTGATAAATATCATTTCAAAAGTCTATTGAGGTGTCTTCCAGAAAGATGGAGAGGATCCATAATCTCAATTAGGTAATTTCTTTTTTAATTAAGATACATATCAAGGAGCAGTTTGGAAATTATATAATATATGATGAATATCTTATTTCTAAATGAGAAAATGATAATAATAAATAGAGAAATTCTATATAATTCAAATCCAATGCCTTAAAAGAAAAAGAGAAAGGAAAGAAAAAAGTTCTTGTGATGAAGAATAAACTTTTTATAGTAATAACTAGTTATCCCATCTAGCTAAAACCTTTAAAATGTTTAAAAGAAAAAGAAATTATTTAGGAAACTAAGAAACAAAGTCAGAAATAACAATAGATATAAATTTTAAGAATCATTGGAGGAAAGATGACACTTCTAATGAGATTATCTATAATGAATGTAATATAAAAGGGAATGTCAAAGATGAATGTCCTAAGATGATGTATAAAAATAAATTTGATGAAAATGATAAGAAATATATAAAAGAAATGAAAGTGACTTGGAATAAATCTAATTATATGTCAAGTGAATCCGACACTACCCACTAGGAAAAACATGACAAAGGTAACATGTTTTTTATGATAAACACATCAAAGTTATCAAAAGACATTCCAAAATCTCTAGAACACATTTTAAATCATTATAATGAGGAAAGTATTGATTAAAATATATCAAATGATGCGATTTTATAATATAGAATCAAGTTTTCTGATAATTTCAATAAACATAAGGATAAATATAAAATTATGAAGAATCAACATGCTTTCACAAATAATATTAAATCTAATATTTTTGTGAAAAATGAAAAATATTATCAACTTTTAATAGAAAATAATGAATTTAAAATTTAATAATGTGAAATTGTAAAAAGAGTTAGATATATTCACTAATGAGAAAAATAATAGCACTCAAATACTAGGAAAACATATCACACCTATGTGCATAATTATCTTAGGTTATCAACCTAGATATAAGAGAATTATCAAGAAAATATTTGTTCCTAAATCTAGTTCCAGATATATTACTAGTAATTTTTATCCTAAAAGGACTAAAAAAGACTATATTTCAAAATTATTAAAAATTTCTTATAGTAATCCAATTAAAAAAATTATGGTTTCTAAAATCCCTACTAACTAACAATTCAAGAAACAGTATTATTTGGGTACCAAAATATTTTTTGGAGTAAAACATGTTTTGTAGGTACCCTATTTGACGAGCTCTAGTATGAACCTATGGTACCTAGACAATGACTATATTACACACATGGATATGGATCACTCATGCTTGAAAAATTTGGTAAATTCTGATGATGCAAATAAAATCTTTGGTGACAATACCATAGGAAAAATAATTTTCTATATCCAATTTTTTATTTATAAATATGTTTTAATTTCTACTTTATTATTTATAGATGGAAAATTTTACAATGTTTATATTATCTCATAGTAATGGGATGAATATTTTATTGTGAAATTTGAAAAAAATCATTCAATTATTATTATTCTAAAAATGAATTACTATTTACTTCTTTGATATGTGACAATATTTAGGCTTATAATTTAGACTATTTATTTTCATAAATAATTTCTTTTGTATGCTTCTTTAATAAGGTATATTAGAATTATAATTGGATAATATTCCATAAAAATAATCACACTCTAATAAAAATCTCTAGAAGAGGGCTAGTCAATGATCTACCTAAACATGAATCCGTACAGGTCAAAGTTAGTTTCCACATTCAAAAATAGAAACAACACAATTAATCATTTAAATCAATGAAATAATTTTGAACTTTTTAAACACTATAATTGGTTCAAATAGATTTTTTAGACCATATATTGTTTCTTTTTTAAATGGGAATCACTATGTTTATGTCCTTGTAGATTAATTTCCTAGGTATACATGGTTATTATTTTTAGATTACTAAAATTAATCCTATTAATAATTTACTAAGTATATTAAATATATATAAAATCCTTATAAACATAGGATTAATACATTGACACGTGATAATGTTTTTGAATATGAAAATCAAGACTTTCAATCACTTGTCTCACAAACCGCCTATAATCATAAATTTTCTACTCAAAAGACCCCACATTAAAATGGTGTTTTATAAAGAAGAAAATATCAATAAATTTTTCATACTATGCTTAATAAATACGAGCTTCCAATTTATTATTTTGATGAAGATCTAAATACAATATTCAATATAATTATTGTAGTTTTAATTAGTCTTCTATTAAAGAAAACCTATTATTAATTTCGTACTAATTTGAAGGATAAGGTTAAATACATTTTGGATTTTGGTTTCAAAGTCATTATTCATAATACTAAGGATAATATTGAATTCATTCAAGGGTGATGAATAAATTTTCTCTGGTTATTCAAAATATATAAAATAATAGAGTGTTTAATAAAAGGATAAAAATTATGGATGAATATTTGCATGTCAATTCTTATGAGACAGTAAACCATGAGACTACAACCCCTCTAAAGAACCTTGAGGAATTTTTTCTAACTCATTATAATAATTCCATATTTTTGAACACTTATTTGAAATAAGTAAAAAAACATTATTCTTTTGATGATCTTTCTCTACTTGAACCGAAATATATATAAGATTATGAGATGATGGGCCCTTCTTTTCAATGAACATTTAGGACTCTTAAAAACAGTCCACTAGATTCTGTAGTTGGAACCAATATAGAGGTACACAGAGAAAACTGGATGAACATCAAGAATTCTTGTCACAACTAGAACCTATGAACATCAATGATGTAACAAATGATGAAGTATGGGTAATTATAATATAATAGGAGATCAATAAATTTGAAAGTAATAATTTTGTTAACATTTAGTTATACATAAATAATATCTCGCTATAAGAACTAAATGTTTGTTTAGAAATAATGTTGATGAATCTATCATAATAGTAAGAAACAACTCTATGTTATAGGAATAATAATATAGTCAAGAAGAGGTTATTGACTATAAGAAAATATTTTCAATAGTGTCTAGACATGAATCCATTACAATACTAAAAAACTATATAGAGCATTAGTATTTTAAAATATATCAAATTGGTGAAAAAAGTGAATTATGGAATCCTTATATCATTTAGGATAATTGTACAGTGGAGTACAATCTTTTAAAATAGTATGTTTTTTGGATTATGAATTTGGTGGTTCCATTATAGAATGAAAAATCATCTCTAGATCATATCATATATTGGGAATGTATATAGTTTCATATTGTTGTAAGAAAAAAAATTAAGTTTCATTGTATACTTCCAAAGCTGAATAAATATTTTTATTAAGATTCTATGGTCAAATTTTGTAGATAACGAACACTCTGTGAGAGTTTAGATATCAACTTCAACATTTACCTATTATCAATTACAATAAATGTCCTATAAATATATCTAAAAATACCATGTAACATCCTTGATCAAAACATATTGATTTATGAAATCACATTTTGAGGGATTGTTATCAAAAGGGTGACATAACTCTTGAATTAATAGGAACTAAACATAATATTGCCGATATATTCACACAAGAATTAAATTATTATATATGGAACTAAATAAAACATGAATTATTTATGATTAAGTTTTTTTAGATTATAAGTGTTAATATATCCACTGTTGGTGAGTCACTGTTGGCGATTCACCATTGGTGAGTCAGCGTTGGTGAGTAACTGTTGGGTGAGTCAATTGTCTCTATTTTAAGATCTAATGCCATTGATAATTTTTAGGGTCATATTCATATTCATTTTTATTCTGTTATTTTACTATATTATATTATTCCAAATCCATGAATTATATATCAATTATTTATGTTTGAATTTGTGTCACTCTCACTTTTACGCCTTCTCTCGAACCGTGGCACATTCCTTCACTCCCAACCTTCATACATCAAGCACCCTTTTATCTCATTTGTTCAAAAAAAGTGGATCATGTTAATAAATTTAGATTTAAGTATCTAAAATAATTATTGATGGTGATCAAATTGAATGGAAAACCAATTTAACCTTCTATCAAACTGAGGATCCCAAGCTTGCGAATCGTGTAGTGGTTTTCAAAATGCAAGTACATGTTTAACGGTTTCTTTATAATAGATCATATGTTCTAAAGATGTTCCGGACCAAGATGGGGTAGATTGGTTTTCCTATAATTATTGAACTATCAATACTAGGTTGTATAAATAGTTCTATTAGTATTCCAAGATCGTCTTTAGGAAAAAAAGATCTAATTCTTTGTATAACTGATGTAAACGATTACTTATTCTTTTTAATGGAATGGTCTAGGTGTTTAGAAGTAACTCATCATGGTGCTTTAAAGGATTATCAAAGTATGATACTCAGAGTTAGTGAATTCTTCTGAGATTAATATTCTATTCATGATCTTATTTTGGATAGGGGTCCAAGGATGCCTACATCTACTGAGATGGATAGGGAATGTCAGATTCTATTTATGTTTATTCATAATATGTTGTTCCATAGTAAAGGGGACTCGAAAACCCTGATATATCAATATGTTCACCTTTAGTAATTTATGAAAAGTGGTAAAGTTCAATCTATCCATATTCCTTATGACACACATGTTTTATATTTGTATGGGGTCCTAAAATTTTCAAAAAATGATGAAAATACTCCCGCAATCACCTTGAATAAGTAATAAAGTATTCATAAAAGTACAATAAGGGGATCATACTCAAATTGAGCTAAAATATTAAGAATAAATTTATTGTAATTCATGTTTTCATAATATTTAATGTAGCCTATACACCATCACTGGTGAGGGTTCGCATACTGCCTGGACTACGAAACTACTGGTACATGGAGCGATCTATAAGGTGCTGGCCGTTGGAGCGATGGATAGCAAAACACGTGGACTGCGAGCCACGTCGCTGAAGGGCTCATTCACACGAAGGGCATCTGATTATCATCTCGTGGACTAAGTTGTTTATAGAAGAAGAAAACCAGCATGTTTCCACAAAACAAGTTTGAAAACCAAAGTCTTCACAAGCCTCAGTTGACTGAGACTTCCACGAGTAAGGATATCTATTCATGGGACTCTAAAAATTGTGCCTCATACCCATAGATAATATTTCCCCAATGCTCTGTAAAAAGAGAACAAAAGGAACTGAGAATGTTTGGATGCAGAAATCTTTATGGGGACCACAAATGCTGGAAGAAGGAATTTGGTGAATATTCTAGCTTCAGTCTTGAATCATTGGTGAAGTCTGAATTAAGAACCATGTCTTCCTCATGTATAACCAGCTACAAACCAAAAAAAGAATGAATTACATAATAATAAATGAACCATGAACCTAATTGGTGGAATTGAAAACTATATATTACTCTCAGATGAAAATACCTTGAATTGTAGTTCCCATGAGCCTCCATAAATATGGTGTTTCTCATTGTGTATTGCTACACAGATTCAACTCGGTGTTTCCTACTGTGTCAGTATACGGAGGTTACCCAAGGCGGCATGAAGGACCAAATCTAGGATCACATACCACTGTAGAGCATTGTTGTCCATACCCAATCCTAAGTACTATATCAGTATATAGATTAAACCTCTTCCCACATAAAACTATGGTATGCAGTGCATCCCCCATCTCACATGAGAAACCAGTATGTGTAATGGGGTTTCTTCGAGTATTCATTCCTCCAGTTCTAATCTTTCCACCTCATTACCATCCATTCCACTATAATCCCTCCACGAACCAGTCGTTCTACATCAAGACAATGCTTTCTCCAGAGCATTTGAACCCATATTATTAGACCATCAAGTGAAATAGTATTCCCCTTTGAGTCTAATTACCCATGGTATGCGGAGTCAAGAAGGGTATCCCTGTGATGGTTTAGGCTCTGGGGATGTCATTGTGTCTATATTCCCATGGTAACCTGGAGTCAAACCTTGGGATGCTAACATGAATTTTCTTATTATAGGGATTATTGTTGATCACCTAATTTTCCTTTCAATGAGAAATGTTGATCAATCGAAGGGGTTGTGTTCACTTCTCATTTTGATGAGAAAGAAACTCTTCTTAGTCATAGAACGTGTTCTGAGGAACTCCCATTGATGTAGGTTCCCAATATTCTAAATTTTGAGCGGCATGACCATTAATGTCATCTCACATTAAAGGGATCATTTATCCAAGCCCTCGCCCATAGTTTCCCCTTCATTGTCCATCGTAGGCCCGCCCTCTTCTATTAGGAGAATATAAGACATGTGGTTGGTCAGATCTGTCACACATCCCTGTTTCTCACACCAAACTAGAATAATGTGGTTTTATAGATTTATGACAATTACAACATCCATGCAATTTTGAACAATGGAAACTCTAATTCCTGATCAAACCAGGATATGTAGTATGACTATATGAAGGCCTGAGCTCATTAGGGTGCCCATTAAAAAGGGATCACATAATCATGTCTTCTTAAATGGGAATATTCTATGCCTAAGCCCCAAAAATTCTGAACTACGAAAACTTTTATTCCTAATCAATACAGGATACGTAGGATGCCTAACTATAGGACTGAGCTCAAAAGGGTTCCCATTTGAAAGGTCTCACCAAACTATATACCACCAAATGGGAAGCTTCCATACGTAAGCCCCATCTCATCCGAGTTACATGGGTTATGATTCCAATCCCGAGGGTACATAGGAAACCCATATCATGGTTTTGATCTTGAAATCAAGTCACCTTCAATCCTCCCTAGAATAAAAATAACTCTAGAGTTCCTTTTTGTATGGATCAAATATGTATTACCTATGTAGCATCAAATCCATGTATTTCTATGATGATACTGCAAACTAAGGGTATCATGTGGAAAATATCTCTTGGGGTGAAGCAAGGATTCCGAAATATATGAACACGACTTAAATATATAAGAGAGTCCCTGAATAGTCAATAATCCCCCCCAAGGGTGCAGTGAGCCCAGATTCCCATCCTCTCAACTAATAGAGTCCTTTACTATCATTGGCCAATCCATTGTCCAATAAGTGCCAACCTTTGGAATGCTGGTCCATGAATCATGAATACCAGGGCTGGTGGATGCTTCTGGCTCCATGAATAAACACATCGGACACCATCTGATTAAGTTATATCCTAGGAGGACAAATTACACATGTACTTGACCCCATGCAATCGCCCGTTGGGACCAGCTGACTCTGGAATCTCCATCAAAATATGAAAGGGGTATATTACTCAATCCATGTGGGGTTAATCTGACCTTATTTTAAATTATAATGATGTAAAATGGGTCAAAATAACCAAAATGGTGAATTTGACAAGAAACTATCCCTAGAAAAAGGGACAGGTGACAGCTCTCATTGAACCATTTCATAATCACCAAAATGTGCCACCATGGAGGTGAAACCAAAATGGTGAACGTGATGTGAATCCTTAACCTTGGTGGTTTTTTACCCCACTCAAACCCCTTCACCTAAAAACAAAAAAGGGTTCGGGAGGACAAATTTAATAATAAAATATGAGTATGTTCTAAAGAATTATACTTTTATGGGGGTTTGTGGTCTCTCTGTCATATATGTGTTTTGTTGGTTGCTGTAGAGCTACAATTGATCCAAATCACATCCTGAGACCGATAAATAATCACGAATCAGTGATCCCATATGTGGCCAGGGGCCAAACGAAGAACTGGCCCTCCTCGCCTACCCAATGTCTTCAACGCTGGTTATCTGAAATGCCGACCAAAGAGTACCACTGAAACGGTACTCTCCCCACAATGGAGGATGCGAGACAATCCCTCTTTTCTGCGAAGGATTTTGAGTTTCCTCTTCAGCTGTAGTAAGCACTCCAAAAGATGGTGACCCTATTGGTTGTTTCAAATCATTTTAGAAGCCTATCCCAAAGTGTAACAATGATTACTTCCCCTTATCTTAGGGAGGTAGATTCTGTCGATAATGAAAACTTGATCTCAACTCTACAGGGGTCCTACTAAAGGGTCCCCTCTAGAGAGTGTCACCACCGACACTGGATGACCATGCCTTTTCAAGATGAGGATGACCTTATATAGAGGGTACCTGCGAAATACCAGGAGACTAGGGCCCTCAGGTGGCTACCCAAGGACAAAAAATATATACTCAGGAACATGCCATCTCTCTAGTTCCTATGGAGAAACTCTGTCGTACTAAAACGAAAACATTCAACGGGTAGACATAATACTCTGCCCCTCCACTAAATCCCACCACCGAGATTGGGTGGAACAATATGAGAACGTGCATGTTCATGCTAGTGATCTCTGGTCCCACCGTGAAGACAGAACAATAAACTACAGGAAGGCACAAACACATGCCAATGCATATCTAGCCTACCACCCAAATATGGCGGCAAAAAAATATGAGTAGAGTAAAATTCATGTTGATGCAAAAAAATACCATGTGACAAACATAAAGGAAAGTGAAAATATGAATATCCCCGCTCATGAATATGAAGTCCATCAGTCCAATACGGTGGCAAAAAGAGAAGAAAACTGATGGCAGGATCGTTCCTCTGTTTGGGCACAGGAGGACTTCCAGTATCTACTAGCAACTCGTGGATGAGCGGATCATGCATAGTCTCTTTCTTGGATATTGTAATGGACCTTCATACCAATTCCAACCAAAGATGCATCTAATCACATCCTGGAAATGATGGAAGAGCATAAGTTAATCCCAAAGCATATCATCCAAACTTTCCAACACATTATTGCATCCGTGGAAAAGGCATGAAACCAGACCCATGAACTGGTTTCCTCAAACAGAATGACATACTTGCAAAATTGTTCAGTCACTCTGGAGTAGTCAAAGATCCCTTCTCTAGTCCATTAGGGTCTACAACATCATCTCGTGATACGAGGACAAACAGATCAGGAAAAAATACCTTTTCGAGCTGAGGTATGTCGAACCAATGTGGTGGGTGCTCTCGGGTAGGCACATATCCCAAAGAAAACTCAAGATTCATATTGGTATATCCCAGTGACATCATGGGCCCCAACAAGATAGGGACCAATATATGAAGGTCATTACCAACAGCAGGTGGCCCTGGTAACCTGAAAGAGAGTGCTCAAAAATAAAATTCGCCAATGGAAACTGGAAAATGAAGAGCTCATACATGATCCTTCATTACTAAAAGCTAGGGTTCTCGATTCCCTCTAATATAAATCAATAAAATATCAATACCATGTCAGTCCATTACCATATTGTGTAAGTGGATGTAACAGTTGTGAAGGCACTCCCTTTAATGTTGCTACCAGCATCTCTGAAGGTCATCCCTAGATCTCCCACAGGGGCACACTCCATGGGCCAATAATGATCGATCATGAGATCCTATATTCTATTTCATTTCGGGGTATCCCTCCCCTTGACCGAACGATCAGGTAGTAAGAAGGTACTCCCCGTGATGTCGTGCACCTTGATAGTTCTCCCTTTCCTATATTCTGCCGATATTCTTCTCCCTATAGTCTGATATGAAGTCATAATGGTAGTCCATTCCATGATGATAGTCATTGTGAAGACCCTCCCCACAATGGTAGACATTTTTTTGGTGCTCCACATAGTAACATCATGAAACGAGAAGGTCCTCCCCTCATTTTCATATACCCTGAAGGCCCAATCCAAGATGTCTAGACAACAAATTCTCCCTGCAGCTAAGTGTCAAGCTTTGATAGTAGTCCATTCCATCATAGAAATCATTGAAATGGTCATCCCCTCAATGACATCAAGGTGAAAGAAAGTCATCTCCTAACTATAGCCCGCCCTAAAGATCCTCCCTATGTTATACTCCGTAAATACATTTTCTATGGTCAAGCATCCAGTTTCAATATTTTACCTCGCCATTGTAGAACCTATTTCAAATGTACTCTCCCAAAAAAGGCATACTAGAAAGAAGGTCCCCCCCTTTCCATTTTTTTAGAATTACCTCTAATGCTGTGGTACATAAAAAGATATAGTCATACATATCAGGTACTCTATCGATAACGAGTGATATCCTTTCTCAATCAGAGGATGACATGGGGCTCCGCTCATCCTCTGAGCCACCCCCACGCCATTCACATGTGAATGAGGCTTCCACCAGAACTGTTTCTTGAAAATAAATTATTAAGAAGTAGTCGACCTGGGAATATCAAGTAGTGGATCCTCTAGAAGAACAAAAAAAATAAGTTGTTTATGAGAAGACAACTAGCTAAGGATAATGTACCTATGATGTATTGGACTATGAACACATCTCAATTTGACATACTAGAGGTGTTTTATGGGGAATGTGTACATGGAATTCGACTCAATATATGGATGACTATTCGTAAGTTGAAATAAATGATCCTGCCCTACCAAAGGTATTCAGACCATGTCAGCATTTTAAGGTATCTTTTCCATCAAATCAACCTCAAAGACCTCTCATCCATACGACATCCATGATATGAAAGGCGAAAAAAATCCTTCAATTGGATTGACTTCATGCACTGCACAAGTTACATAGCCTCATAGGAAACATCCTGACTGGAGTTCATATTCATGGATGGAGAGAAGATGGATCTCTGCACATCACCCCACATCCTATCTAGAAAACCTCTGTGGAAATTACATCCTACAACATCATTAACCAAATCAAGTAATCACATGAGACCCTTTCTTAGTAAATATGGGATACTCAACAAAAATTAGCCTGATGTATATCTCAAAAGCATCAGAACAAAATAGATCAAGACACCAAAAATCTTTTGAGTTAGGAAACCAAGAACATTTAGTAGGCGTCCCTCCTAAGATAATCCAACCAAAAAGTGGTTCTCATTTCATCAAAATACCATAGACTCCATATAGGCCCAAATATTTACTCATATCTCACCTATGAAGGAGTTTGTGAAATAAAAAATATTGAAATTGAGGCTACTACCATCATGATGTGGGAAAAACCCCAACCCACAAGGCTGGGGGAATTTTTAAATAAAAATTTCCCTGTAATAAAATCGAATCCATGGCATAGCGCATCAATGGAAGAATGTGAACAATCCCATCCCACAAAGATGGTGGGATTTTTTCCTCAATTCCCCGCAAAATGGACGTCTGTATTCTCTCATCTAGGAAAAATTATGGGAAGAGAAGGCACTTGTTCGACCCCTTATCATGGTTTTAGACCTCTGAGAAAAATACACATTAATAGGTCGGATCGAGGCTCCCTTTGAGTCAATGTTCACCAATAAACCTAAATAATATACGGAATGTAAGGGGAGAATCCAACTAAGGGCATTGAAAGCCTTCCTACCATTCAAACCATGGTGCACCACCCCCAATGCGGTATGCATCAGTGAAGGTGGTAAACGTGAACACCAAGTATGTCACAGGAAATGACACAGTGGTAGAGGGTGCAATAGAAGATGGTTCCCTCTTAGAGGCATCCCACACCGAGCGTAATAGGGTGAATACTTGGAACCAAAGAGTGGTACAAAATTTGGGATCCTTCTAGTTAATCTGTCACTACCTCCTTCGCGAAACCCCAAAAAAAGAGATGAATGGTTCCATGGTCTTCAATGACCCTCATACTCCTCCCCCTGAGAATGTGTCCATCACTCTTGAGGAAATGTTTTCCTACCAAGCAGAAGAAATGACTGAACTTAGGAAAATTAATGCTGAGTTGTGTCAAGGGAACTACTTCACTGGATGTGTTCCCCCATTGGAACATCAGTAGGTGTTCCCATAAGAGGTTCCATTTCCACAAGAACTCATCCCAGTGAATGAATCCAAGCTCAGATGCCCATCCAATATGGTATCGGGACCAAAAAACTACTTTAATCCATCCCTGGGAAGACATAAAGAATTCCTGCACTTGGAATGAATCCTGATAATATTTAGTTAAATCCAAAAAGGATACCCCTGACTTGATATCCACCCCAAATTCTTGCAATGTAGGCACGCCCAACATTGGCCAATAACACACAAGCCAATGATCAAGCCCAAACAGAAATGAATCAAGGGATATTGAACACTATATTGAAACTAAAAACTCGACTAGAAACCATGGAGTGGTGACGCCATTGAATATAACTATAGTGAAAATCCTACCCTGATTGGTAGAGTACTGTCCCACCACCACCAAAGTTTGGAAACCCTGTATTCCTGGAGTTCAATTGTCCGGGGGACCCGAAACAACATTTAATGCACTATTACTGTTAATGTGACCCAATGATGAGAACTCTGGAGTAGAAAAAAGTAGTAAATGTCATGTGACTCGTGAAAAAACTGCATGTCTTTTCTTTCGTATGGTAGACTATCATTCTAGCCATTCAATCACAGGTTGTGAGAACCTCCGATGACAGTTTATCTTCTACTCCAGTTCAATGATTCCTAAGAAAATGGTGAGTTATCTCATGAACTGAAAGCAGTGAGAGAATTATAGAGTATTTGAACTAATTTTCAGATGGAAAATAATTACTTATTTCCTAAACTGGCCACTCCCCCAGATGAAATGCACACTATTTTCATCGATAACCTTCTTGATGAATTGAAAACACAACTCATCCCAGTGAAGTACACTAGTTGGTTCCTATATTTCTCTAATAATAGAAAAATCATATAATACTCCTTGAAATGAACCAATATCATGTCCTGGATGGCCCCATCTTCCCTATGGAAAAGAGCGGGAAAATCTGAAGTGGCTTCTGTCAGGCTTAAGCCACCCTCGACACCAGTACCAGTTGTGAGCGCCCCTACAAATCATTCAAGACCCTCCAGATGACAAAAACCACCCCCACCTCAACATAATGAGTGATTGGTTTTTAAGATAAATCAGTTCTATGAATGAATAAATAAATTATACTTATTCTGAGATGACTAGGTCCACGACTATTTCATAGCCTCCATGAATTTTAACTTGCTCCAGCTACCAGATCCAAAGCGAGCAGATGGAGTGGGTCTCGAATACCGTCTAATTTATTGTCCATGTCACCAGATAATGGGACAAAACATTCAAGAATGATTCATATTTATGGATCTCCTACAAAATATGGTGGATTATAGGAAAGTTAAGTTAAACCCGCTGCCAGCACAAGTGGCATATGTTTCAACCTAAAACTCAATAGAGAAAAAAGAATGGAAAACATTCACCAATAAAGACCAAAAATTTGATAAATGGATGGCCGTGAAAATAGTCAACTGAGTTCATGAAATCCTCCTAATGCAGTTGAAGCAACCAACCCTGCCCCCGAAAGTTCCTAATACCACACAGTCTTCCTACTCAGCCCCCAAGTCCTCTAAGTGCTAGAAGGGAAGAGAGTATGATCAAGAAGATGAGATGAAAATTAAGATAAATCTAGTGTTGACACTTTAAGATTTCATACCAATAGACATGGTACAATGGTAACCGCCCATCCAGATAGTTCAATGGTCACCACTATACCAAATTGTATAATGGACATTTCCCTATCAAGCAGAACCATCATTAAGAGACAGTCACACAGAAACAATGTCTGATCAAGAAATTTTCTTCAGATCTATTAATGTCATTCCCTTAATGAACCCCTTTTCTAGTGGAAACTATGAACAAAAATCCAAATTCCATGTGCCCAACTAGAAAGCCAGAGGAAGAGGCCACAGAGGCTTGTGGTTTCTCCAAAGGAACGATCATGGAAGTAGTCATATTCCTGGCCACACCATAACTCAAGCTATTAATGTCACAAAAAACTCACAAAACGACCATTCAATAGACACAATGAGACCTGTGAAGTTATTCCACCTTCACTGGATGAAATCAAATCCTATTTATCTTGGATTAATAGTTAATGAAATAAAAATACCAAATATATTAAGGAATGCATGCGGACCAGTTCATCCAACCCCAAAAAGGATCGCAACACCACCAGATCTTGTCATAGAGGCCAACCATTTGTGTCTAAATCCCAAGCCTCTAAAGTGTCTATGAAAGAGAAACCCCTAGATTGGATGTTCTGACCTTTATAGTAAAAATATAATATTATAAAGCATCCAGATTCTGTACCAACAAAGTTTTCATTCTGGGACGCATTATGTATGTCCACATATCTTAGGGATGCACTAATCAAGGCCTTACTAAGTCCCCAAGAATTTGAGGCCGAAGTATTAGCAGAAGAATTACAGCAGACGAAGATCAATCACAAAGAATGTCACACCTTTATATTCTTCATGGACAGGGATGAATATTTCATCAAGAAAGAAAACATCAAAACCTTATTTGTGTCAGAGAAGATAAATGGTATTAATTTAAGAAGGAATTTCAACAACAACGGCTCTGAAGCCAATCTCCTCCCACTACGAACGCTTCATCGGTTGGGCTACGATGAAGAAATCATGACACGATTCATCAAAACTATGCTGGGATATTAAAAAAGAGAACAAAAACTATTGGTAAGAATAATGATTAAAACATACCTTAGAGACCCCATGATAGATTCAGATTTCTTGGTAGTGAGGAAAAGTGCATCCTTCAATATCCTAGTAGGGAGGCCTTTCTTGCATTAGCACATTAAAATTCCTTCATCAAAACATCAGTGCACCAAATATTTCACTAATGAAAAAAGGACATTGTGCACTAATAAATCCCTATTTGAGTTCTATTAGTTTCATTATATGGATGCAGGGTTCTATAAATTAGAAGAAGAAAAATCCTTCAGATGATGACAAAGATTGGATTCTATCCCCGAATGCATTGGAAATGGCTCCTGATAACCCCCTACAACATCTTGCGGAAGAGTATGTATTACTCATCAACCTAGTTTAATGAATAAGTGAAAGTTAATATGTAGAATAAATTGTTTCCATGATCTCCATTATGACCACCAAGTCCAAATACAAGGAAGAGCAGGATGACACCCATGAGGTCAGAAAAATCCCTAATAAAGATGCTCTTGACTTGTCCTTGGGACCTCAAACCTCCCTCACCTTCTCACTAAGGTGAAAGATGATTTCCCTCACAAAATTGAAGTATACTACTCAAGGATCATCTCTCGATAAAAATATTGAGATGAGAAAGATGATGAAGATGATGATTAAGAAAATAAGAAAATTGTGAAGATTCCCCTCCTGTATTCGAAGAAGGTGTGTCCACAACAATTGATGAACTTAAGTAGATAAACCCGGCCCCAAAGATGACATGCAGCCCACTTTGATTAGTGTACCTATTCATGTTGATTAGAAGGATACATATACCTCCTTCCTAATGAAAAATTGTGAATTTTTTCATTGAACTACACAGATATTCCAGGCCTTGATTATGAGGTCTCCATTAATCATATGGTCTTACCAGAAGATCGCCAAAGCTATAATCATGCTGACAGAAGGACCCACCAATTGCATGCTACCAAAATAGAGGCTGAATTTGACAATTTAATCAGATCTAACTTCATATGAGAAGTCTAGCATCCGATTTTTCTAGCAAACATATTTCTTATAAATAAGAATAACATATATATTTTAATCTACATTGATATTAGGGACCTCGATCGACATTACCCAAAAGACAGTTTCCCGATACCAATCCTATAATTTTTGAACGATGCAACTATTAGATATGAGGCTCTCTCTTTAATGTATGGCTATTAAGGTGACAACCAGATCCAGATGGCCTAAGGTGAAGAAGAAGCTACCACTTTTAAGGCCCCTCATGGATTTTTCTATAATAAGAAGACGACCTTTGGTCTAAAAATTATGGATACATATACCAGCCCTCCATGCGCCACATATTCAATCCCTTCATGGGAAAATTCATCAAGTGTTATGTCAAAAATCAGGTGGTTAAAATACGAAAGTGCTCAAACCACCTATTTTATCATGGAATTGACTTCAACAAACTACAATAGAATAGTTTAAAGATTAATCCCCTAATGTGTTCCTATAACATTACCTCTAGAAAATTACTAAGATTCTTCGGATTCCATCACAACATAGAAGTCAACCCAGAGAAGACAAAATCCATCCTTGTAATGTCCCCACCACACAACCTCACTGAGTTGAGTTGTCTTCAGGAAAATCTTTCCAACATTCGGTGCATTATAGCCATCCTAGCAGGTAAATGTTTACCTATAACTAGGTTAATGAAGAAAGGTGTTGTGTATGAGTGGGACAATCATTTCCAAGAAGTGTTTGAAAATATAAAAAAATATATCCTGATCCAACTAGTGCTGATGCTGTCAGTTGACAGGTACAACTGATTTTATACATAACCACCCTAGAACAGACATTAGGCACCTTCCTCATGCAGAATAATGACACTGGAATCAAGAAAAACCTCTATTACCTTAACCACAAAATGATTGATGATGGAACTCAATAATCAAAAATTGAAATGAACTACCCTTCCCTAATCTTCATAGTTCAGAAACTCATGCATTACTTGTAGTACCATGAGGTCCACCTGGCTTCCCACAAAAACCTTCTCAAACATATCATCAATCATACTATGATAAATGGATGAATATCACGATGGGAGGTCATCTTAAAAGAGTTTGACATATGGTACGTACCTTAGAAGGCCATAAAAGGAATGGTGTTAGCAGAATTTCTGGCAGAGCACCCCTTGAATGAATCAACATCATTGGATGTTGAACATGAAAATGAAGAAGAGTTATCTGTCCAAGAGGACCCCCAAGCATGGGAAATGTACTTCGATGGTGCTTCTAGAATCTTGAGATGGAAAATAATGGAGGATCTGAATTCCAAAAAGTAGGACTGGGAGTTATACTTGAATCACCCTAAAAGGCCATCTAGCCTTACTACTTCTTGTTTTTCAGAAGGGTGTACAAATAATGAAGCAAAGTATCAAGCCCTCATTATGGGCATAGAACTAGCACATCATGTACAAGACAAAAAAATAAAGATAAAAGGTGATTCAGATCTTGTCATCAAATAGGTCAATGGTGACTATGACATTAAGAAAGAAGTAGTGGCCCCCTTGATTAACCATGGTTGAGATCTGATGGCAGAATTCCCATCAGCTTCAGCAATGACCTATGTCCCCTAGTCTAAAAATGCTCAAGCCAATGCTTTGGAAAATACAGCCATGACCTTGGAAGATCTATTCTGGTGTAAAACAGTCATTAGAATTTCCCACCACCAGAGTGTCCTTCCATTTATCCAGAACAATATGGAGGCAATTGATGAAATTAGACCCATTTTTTAGCCTTATGGTCACACCATCTTCTAGATGATACACATTGAAAATTACCATTGGAAGGGGTAACTCCCAAAATAGAGGGATGAAAGGGAACATTTCAGAAGATGAGTAGTCAAATATTCCTTGTACAATAAGGTAAACCAAGAAAAGGTTCTCTATAAAAGAGGCCTTGAGGAAATTCTTCTTAGGTGCATTGATGGATAAGAGACTGCTACCATTAAGGAGGAAGTGCATTCTGAAGATTGTGTGGTGCACCAATTAGCAACCAAGCTCCCTCATCAAATTTAATTCTTGGGTATTACTTGCCTACTATGACACATGATTATGCCCTATTCACCAAAAAGTGCCACTCCTACCAAGTTCATAGCAATTTTATTCACCGACCCTTGAAGTTACATCATACATATAAGTACTTATAGCCAATCACCACATGGGGGGAAGGATGTTGTGGGACCATATGCCCCCCACCATAGCAAGATAAATCAAGTTCATTCTCATTTCAACCGACTTCTTTTACAAATGGGCCAAATCCATACCCCATAAAAAATCAATGCAAAAAACATCATTATATTATTTAAGGCCAACATCATTACTAGATTTGGTGTCCATCATACAATACTGATAGACAACCACACATAATTATACAATACTGAGATGGAAAAGTTATAACATGAGTATAGAATTAAATCCAACCATTCATCCTGCTACCATGCAGCGGCCAATGGGAAGATATAGGATTTCAAAAAGACTCTTTCAAACCCACTCAAAATGATGGTAAGTAATTGTATGAAATTTTTGACAAACAAGATCATTCATGCTTTTTGATCCTACCAAACCATAACCCGCACTGCCATCACGGAAACCCCATACTCACTAGTATATAGGTAGAGGAAGTTTTTCCTATCGAAATCCAAGTGATTTCATTTCGTG
Source organism: Viscum album (assembly GCA_963277665.1). Lineage (NCBI taxonomy): Eukaryota > Viridiplantae > Streptophyta > Magnoliopsida > Santalales > Viscaceae > Viscum > Viscum album. Next base: position 1,643,098,365 of record OY728119.1, on the reverse strand, counting down.
TTTCCATTTGAGATAAACAATCCATAGACGAGAATTCCCATATACGGTTTGATGAGTTAGAGAATCTAGATGAGAAAAGGCTGCACACTTTACACCATTTTTAAATATTCCAAAATCAAATCGTATGAGACTCTTACAAAAGTTTCACTTTCGATCTTTCTTCAAAGGATAAATGGTTTTACTCCACAAAAACTCGATGATAATTCGGAAGTAGCCCCCAAAGTTTAAACAGAATTGAAAGGACCATATTTCATATATAGGGTCTATTTTAATAGAGAATATTCCTTGATATCAAAGGAATAACAACGCATCATGGCTATGAAAAATGAAATTTTTTTGAAGAAGTGTTTCATGTAATAGAAACATCCAATATTGATCCAAACTCGATGACTGTAAACTATGAGTTTTAGTGTTATAATTTTATTTTCTAAACACTATGACCATGAAAAATGATTAATTTCCTTATCCACACGACATTACGATGTAAAGAACTCACCCCTAAATCATGACAATAAATTGTGACTTGTGTCCTCATTGAAAGACGTTAAAAGGCATATCACAAAGCACCCTAATCACAAGACGATAAACTGTATGATCTCTTTGATAACTACATATGGATTGATTCCGGCCCTTATAAGATAGTAGATATTCCTTGATCCTCTATATTATCACATCAACCAAAAAAAATGCTTCTATCATATCCTCTTTCTCCTCACACTGGTGTAGGAAACCCTTATCACTCATTGTTTCTCATATCGAGTATAACTCACATGTGATTTGGTTCAGTGGTAAGGATTCCCTTACACAAACAAATTATAGATAATTATGATAAACTAAGCACTCATAGCGAATGAAACAAAAATGTTCCTACACCTATGCACTAGAAAGATATTTATATTGAACATTGAGAACTACGTGCAGCTTCATTCTTGCTCTTGTAGGATATGTAATGACTCCCAAATTTTCTATCATGACCCATCCATTGATGAAAAAATTCCCTTACATGTCCCTACGCATGGGAAAAATATTTGTAGGTAATGTTCAAGAATACGTACAGCTTGATTCCTTCCTTTACATGATACGTAGTGTTTGTTGGATCTAGAATCGTTTCCTGATCACCATTAAAAAAATTCCCCCTTCCCCCATGCGTAAAGATAGACTTGTGTGGGGAGTCCATGGAAGGTCCTGAACTCACGACAGTAAACTACAAGATAATTCAAGAGTCACATATGGACCAATTCTCAATGATACGATATCCTTCACATCTCCCCCACTCATAATAGGTCAAAAGATCTTTCTTCCCCAAATATATATGATCCATATCTATATAGAAGCTCCCACAATTCATGATTAATCACGGTCGGGGTATTTCCTCCATTCCAAGACAAAAAAATTCTCGTTTGTCAAAATCCATGCCCAAGGAAAACTTGGATCCCCTTAATCATTCATGGACATCTTATATGGAATGCCAGTGTCCTGTAAACACCTTTTTTGGGCTATGCACATCATGCACCGGTGGCTCGGCATATGTTTCCTACAAAAGTGCCGCTCGTCAAAGCAGAATTCTTCCCCTAGAGAGTCCTCTCCTATCTCGGTACGCCTGATGGATTCTAAGCCCCATTTCATCCCTCCTTATTAAAATTGTACATGGGACTATAGTTTACACCTTCTATAATCTCTCAGGTCTATGAAACGCCAGAACATCATGATTGATATTAACTCAAATATATTAATGACCTTTAAGACAACGTAATCATCCTCACTACATGACTGAGAACTAGACAACATCATGTACTCACCTCACGACATTCAACTACAAGCCCAAAATCATCCTTGATATATGAAGATAAAATTCCTAACATTTCCTTATGTCTAGAGTGTTCTCAGATGCTAATTATACAATTCTGAGGTGGTGACCTGAAATCCTTGTAATCCCTTATCTCTCACATAGAGAATAGATCAAATGATCTTAGGGATCTTATCGAGAGATCCCCTATAGAATTATGGTAATATAGTTCAAATAGTTCGCCCTGGAAACACAACCCAAAAATGATTTCCATGGTTTCTTTCCCAGTAAGGAACCCCATGTTCTTTCCATAAAACGTTTAGTGATAGTGTAACCCAATGCGGGGATAAAGGACTCACCCCACTAATGAGTTAGATCTATGTAAGGGCTACCTATTTCGATGCATAAATACCAAAAAATATTTCTTTAATATATCTGGATACACTCCTTACATACCTAAAATTCTATGCTCTGATCGATCTTGAATCGCCATAATCATACATGGCCATATGAGAAGGAAGGCCATTGTCCTGCGGACACCTTTATTTGTCTATGCTTTTCATGACCCGGTGGCTCTACATATGTCACATACAAAACGATAGTCAATTAAAGGAAAATTCATCCTCAGGATAGTCCTCTCATATCTTAGTACGCCAAATGGATCACATTCCCCATAACAACCCTCTTGATTCAAGGGCCCTCAATGTCATGGGTTACATTCTCTTTCCTACGAACATCCTGGATATGTTAGAACATGTGGGCCCAATTCATCTCTGGTATATTTTTGAGGTTTTGGTAAAATAAAGATACCCCATATACATGTGTGAAGTTTATCAACATAAAATGAAGAATTCCCCCACTAATTTCTAGGTTTCATGGAGAAGTTCAGTTAAAATTCCATGTTTCGTAATCAGGTTCACCCCTTGTCAAAGGTCATACATAGTGTTCCGAAAGTTCCGAATCACCATAATACTTCATATATATCAGAAATGGAAGGCCAGCGTCTTGTAGACACATTTTATTAATATTCACATCATGCCCGAGAGGCTCTGTTTATACCTCCTACAAAACAACAGTCAATCAAAGGAAAATTAATTCTCACGAGAGTCCTTTCTAGTTTCCATACGCTCAGATGACATTAATTTCCTATCACACCCATATATTTGGAAAATATATGGATAAAGACATAAATACCTTCCCCTTTCCAATTACCTTGACAAAAAAATGATTTTAAACTACAATTACCATTCATCAGCTCCCCCTTACGTAAGTAAAAATCATGTTGGAATAGTTTCCCAATCAAAGCTGATATGAATTTCCCTAATATTTTTAGACACGATTACTCAGAACATCCACCAACCTCGCCCCCAACAAAAAAATAAATTCAAAGTGTGGAAAATCCTACCATTCCATCAGAGATTGAAAGACAGTGTCCTACAGATAGTTTTTTTACTATTCACATCATGCCTTGATGGATCTACATATGTCTCCTATAAAAACTCCATTAATCAAAGGAAAATTCATCCCCATGAGAGTCCTCTCTTTCCTTTGTACACCTAAAATGTCTCCTTATCCTCATACATGTCCAAAATTCAAAATTTTATGGTCAATAAAAACCCATAATCCATGTATAAAAGATATTAGAACATTCTTGGCTGACGAATCCCAAATTAGGGCCCCTGCTCTGTTATGTTTGGTAAAATATGTTCAACCTAAAACGTCCAAAATAATTTTGATTTATTGGAATATGAAATAATAGATAAAATGACACCATACTTGAAAGAGATAAAATCTGCAAAAGGAGCCTCTAGATAAAAGTTGATTATCAGTTTGTTTAACCTATACCTTGTATGGTGTAGTAAAAAAAATTGAGTCATCAAAAGAGATGTAAATATTTTTAGGTTGATAACATGAAAATGGCAGCTTAAAAAAGCAAGTTATGCCTGATAATCCCTTGTCAAACAGGATAAGGAAAATATTAGTTTAATAATGAAAAAGACACAAAATTTAGTGAGGTTTTCTGTAAATCCTCTACAATAGTTGAACTATGCACGTTGAGTCCAGCAGCTCATGAAAAATTTAGAGCTCAATTCGATTACATCAATTTATTGATTTCGAATCATGGATTAAAATTAATACCTGATTGAGATGATATTTACATGATTGATTATGATCAATTGATATGGCCTTAAAAGGCAAAGAATAAGCACTTGAAGGAAAATTGGGTCCATCATATTTCATAAAAATATGTGTTGGGAAAGCACAACCTATATCCTCTCCTTATTAGAATGACATGATCTTTACAAGATACGTTCCACGCTCACCCACAGTACCTCTGCATCCTGCATGGCTTGGAGGTCAGCCTATTCTCCTTCTTCCATTTGCAATCGACCCTCCTCAACAGCGACTGTGGCCCAAGCCCATTATTGATTGATTCTCTCTAGTTTCTAGCTCGGTTGCTCCACTTATTGTTCAATATATTAAATCAAGTAATATTGCTTCATGAGTTCATTTTTCATCCTTGAACCCACTCCATCATGATTGGAGTCTTCATCAATGATAATTTTCCATGTAGTAGAATGATAATTCTTCGACTCTGCCAATGAATGATTAGATTGAAGAATACTAGTTGCTTCTCGATCAGTGACCACTAGCCTTAATATATCATGAATACCATGATAGTTTAATACACCAAATCATAGGTCCACAATCTTGTGGTGTAACATGGGAAATTTCACTGGAATCTCAGACAATGGGGTCAAAGAAATTATTCTCCAAATGTTCCTCCCTATCTTTTGTCAAATAGGATGATGATCAGCGAAGCTTTCATTATAAATCATCGAGTCTCTTCCTGGTGATGAAATATAGTTAGAAATGAATGTCACGAGAGAGGAAATTGATTCAGTGGATATAGCGTGGCTTGACCCTGAAAAGACCTCATCTTTGGTAATTGCAATGGAGGATATAATGGGGTCATCTACCTCTATTGTTAAGTCTTTTGGTTTCAATTTTGATAATATGGAGGAGATGGCTTCAGTACAACCCACCCCTGCTGTAATACCACTATCTAAAACATGCGGCTCTATATCATCAATCATCAGTTGCAATCCATGGTTAGCCGAGATTATTGAAGACCTAGGGCCATGATTGGATGAAACAGTATACCTCAAGGTGGGACTCAAAAGGTTGTTGATTAATATAATGTATGTAGGGATAGTCGGTCCAGATAAGGGTAATCATCTCAAGATCCAACGGGTAGAAAAAATAAATCCTATCAGAACTAAAAAAAGGTCATGATAGCCCCTTCAAAATTTTCGGGGTTCAAAAACATTAGTCTCCACGATTGGGAATTCCTCAGATCCAGCTTGAGCATGTGGAATATCATTCTCTGAGTTGACTCCCTCAATAGGTGAAGTGTCCATTTGATTGAGATTGACTGACTCCTCAACATTTGAATCCCCTCAAAAATATATTAGGGCTTGGGGCACACCATTAGACTTGTCCCTTGCTATAAAAACCACTATCTCTCTCTCCATGAGAGTCGTCCAAGACAGTCATGTGAACCCCAAAATTCTGGATTTACTTCTATTATTGGGGTAGATATTGTTCATATCGGATAAAGGACACATGAGGGGTCAATAGTAACTCGTTCTCTTTAGATGCCCATATTTCCCTATTTCAGTAAGCCACAAAAGATGGTGACCTTTCCTCTACCCCAAAGAGAATAGGAGCTGTAGATTCCTGGGAAATTTTCATCTAGTTACCGATAGTTCCTTAGTAAAAATACATACGTGTACAAGTGAGTCACTAAAATAAGGTTACCTGGTTCAATCACTAGGTGACCAGATGATTACTTGTGATTCCCCTTCGAATGTGCTTCGATTATTGGGAGGCATACTTGTGTTTATTTGGTTTTTGGGGGAAGTTCTTAAATAAGAGAACTAGGAGAATATAGAGGTAGAAATTCCATGAATGTGTCTGAAATAATCACTTCCATGTGTTCTTGGCCTCTAGGGGATCCTTATGTAGTACCCCTACAAGTGATAGGGTGCACTCCTTAGCTGTAGTACCTCCAAGAGAATAAATCAGGGAAAGAGACATTTTCTAAGACCTTGTAGGCCCCTGCATATTTAAAAGGGGAGAGGGGATCTTTATTGCCTCTGCATTAAAAAAATATATGGTGAGAGGATGAAGATAAACCCTATCCCTTCAGTCACAGGAGTACAACAATCAATTCCATGTGCTCTGACTATAAATTACTATCTACATGATCATGGAGACCCTTTTCCATTTCAGTCAAGTTGGAATCCACCTCCTTAGACTCGTCATCGGCCGAAATACCGGTAGAAACAATGGATACCCTAAAACAGAGAAGGTCAAATCCCCCCCCTAATGAAGCCTCAATATGTCTTCATTGGAAGCGTTCCTGCTCCGTTCATCCCAGAACCTCTAGGAATCTAGAAATGCCGCCAAACTGGGATAGATAGCACTGGATGGTTGGTGCAGGGGAGAAGAGGAGGTTTCGACAATTGAAAATGTTTCTCAGGTGTCTCCGAAAACTCAATACCTTGATAATATGAATGTTTATCTGATGTTGGAACCAAGTAAGAATATTTTTCCATGGAATCCACAATAGGTACAATGAAATATTGTCATCCTCATCAATGGTCTCTAGTCACTACATCGAATATACCTAATGCATGTACATGAAGCGACCACATCAAGAATGGATGAGGGTCTCAAGGTCATTAAGGTAACAACCCGTCCTCTCATGATACTTATCAAAATAAATTTTAGTGGGTGTTGAAAATTATCCAATACCAGTAAGACCAGTGTACCTTGTTCAGAGGATCTTCCATTAGTCATGAGGGGAATAGTTGGGAGTATAATGGTGGCCTTTCAAAAGGACACATTGTCACTAGGCTATATGATAATCAGCCTTGTGTGTAATGGATGATGGACTCCTGGCAGCAGCATTAACAGCTCATTTGGCCGCCCGTGAGGTCACAACCCCATTTTTCACAATTTTCCTTGGGGGAGAGAAGATTCCTTTGAAGGAATTATATTGGCCGATAATGTTCAAGAAATTACCTTTTATTCACCTTTCACTTTTCCCGAGATTCTTTGGAAGTTATCACGATAGGAACCAGGTTTGATAATTGGCCATTGGGATATGATTGGACCCTGGCATCAATATAGTGTTTTTAAAGGGAGGGAACATAATCCCTAGGATCCAAATTTCTAGCCTGGCATTGGGTGTCCCCCCGGGTGAACATTATCCATACTTGAGGGGCTGTCATCAGATGATTCTCTTGATAAGCACTATTGAGAGTAGAAGGACACAACTTCTGAACACAATTAAATTGGTGGCTAAATATGTGGGGCGTGTACCCCTCGCAAATAACCTCCCCCATGATATGGGCAACCAGGACTCCTTTCCTCAGAAAAATAAGTATCCTCAGTTGAAAAAGTATTCAGATGAATTATTTATAATAATACCATTATGGGAATCATAAGGGTGATAGGAGAAATGTTCATAAACATTGACATCATCCATTAAGTCCTTCCCATTCTTTTTCATTTTCTGCTCTTACTCATCCTGTGAAATCCAAGCCATATACATGACACCACTGGTGCTCAGAAGGTATCATAAGAGGGTGGAATTTGGAATTGGTGAAGATTTGATTTAGGAATAACCTCTTATGTGGGATATCATCTAGTCCCATAGAATTTGGAAGGGACTAGTCATCCGGTAAGGTCCCCCAATCTAATTTGACCCAATATGCAGTAAATCATGGCCATAACCGGGATAGTTAAATTGATACATCTTCTAGTGGCCAACTGAGTAGCTATGATAAAAGTTAAGGCTCTTACACCACCATATTCCTGAACTGGTAAGACCATCCACTTAGAGACATGGACAAGAAATCCTCTAGTCAAAATAATTGATCGACAATAACAAGATCCCCCATACCCACTAATGAAAATTCCCCTCTTCCAGGATGGGATAGTAAGCACCCACTCGCCTACTGGTAGTTTTTTGTATGTCACACCCTGGGTCTGCATGGTTCAGGCTCTTGACCAGTATGCTTAACAAAAGTGACAAACCAGTCATCAAAATGAACATCCTCCTTTAGAAAATGATCGATTTTCGTCAAAAGTGTCTCCACTTGAATGATGAGACTCATAGAAAAAGGATGGTTTATTTCCTCATCACCCCAAAAAGAGGAGTAAAGTAAGAATTCCTCTAACATGTCCCCAGTGATAGGGAATCCCGATATTAGATATTTGTCCCAAAGACTGATTCTGACCTCATCATGGGATAAATGGAAGGTATTGGTGTCTTGGATCCTCCTGCTTAGGAGTTGTGAGATAAGGGTGATGGGATGGTGATTGTATGTTTGAGAAACCCAAGCATCCTTGTATAGTCCCATGGTCTACAACTCAGTTCGAATTTCTTCGTGGCACTAAAAAACCCAATGATTCCACCATTAATCTAATCAAAATGAGCCCACAGAGAGGAGATCCCACTAAGACGAACACCCATTATACTCATTCACTGTATAATTCTACGCAATGATCTTGTAGAAGTTAGTCCTCTGGTAAGGCTTCCACCATAATTCCTCTAATGTTTGAGGTGTGTAGTATAGCATGGTCCCAAATGAAATATCTCTCTTAAGGTATTTCCCCTTGGAAGTAATAAATGCTTTCATGATAGTGGTGTTAATTATCCGCGAAGTAGGATGATCAGTCAGATTTGGTGCGGGGATCACTGTATCAGACAAAAGAGAAAAATCATAAGAAGGAACCCTTTTTGAATTCAAGTATTACCTATGACTCACCATAAGTAGGTTCACCAGAGATTGGTGGAATTCAATGAGCAGAAGTTTTTTGTTGGCCAAAGATGCCGTGATCTTTGATAGTTTGTCAGCAGACAAAAGAGGGGCAGTAGTAGTAGCCTCAGAAGAAGCTGCAACGTTAGTCCCATCCTATGAAAGAACCATTGTAGCCTGCATAGAAAAATACAAAAGCCGATAAAAATTGAGTACAATAAATGTTGTTGGATAAAGACTAATGGAAGAATGGATAAAAGACATAAAAATATTTCCTCATAGGGCTCTGAGTACTGTTCCTAGAAATTGTACGTGGTATGCATATCCCATATACTGCATCATGTGGAGAAGAAACCTCCACATACTACTATGGTATGAATAAGAGTTACACTCCATACAACCATGGTATGTGAAGCATCCATTAGGCGATGGCCCACAGAGCATTGGAAAATGAATAGAAGGGTTCATGGAAGGTGGAAACAATGAACCAAGGTGTCATCATGTTCATTTTCAATGATTTCAAATTAAATTTTTATGTTAAGATTATTATGTATTAATGTTTGGTTCACCAGTTCAAGATCAATTTGTGGACACACATGTAGTGAAGAATTCTCCTTCACAGCATTTGGATTTTAGTTCTAAAAATCAAAAATGAAATTGGAGAAATTCAAATTTTGGTTCGAGGACAGATTAATGGAGAAAATTTCAGTTCGTGGCTCATAGAGAGTAGTTCTCAAACAGAATTTTTCCCAGAGGAAGGGTATGAAAATTCAGAGGAATATGGGGGACTTGAGCTCACTTTTTGACATGAGAAATAGTAATAAAAAAATTATATGGGACCCAATATATAAGTGTGGTACCCCCTACCAAGTAAATTTGTTCTTCAACATACCACATTAGTTCTGAACTGCTTCTAAATTAGAATAGTCCTCTTTTCATTCCGAACAGACTCCATTCCGATGGGGGCATTTGTAGGGTCCTGCAAATTTTAAAAAAAGAAGGAAATTATCTCGTTGTCACATTTCAGATGGAAGTATGTATTCCTACAAGTCTAACCAGGTGAATAGTCTCAAATTGTGCTACAATATTCCTATAAAACATGGTGTATTTCATATTTTTAAAAGATTTTAAGTGGCCCACGTACCATTATCATAATGTTTTGGTGGACCAGCTAGACTGTGAACCATCATTATGTGGAAAAATCTGTATTGTGCTGGACCATAGAGTGATGGTCGGCAAATCTATTCTACTGTGATCTGCATTGATGAAGGACCCATGTGAGTGAATTCCATTTTTGTACTATCTCACAAACTCAATATTTTGTGGATGATGAAAACCAGAAGGGTTCCATTAACCATGAGCATGAATTGTAGCCTCTGTAAGCCTCAGTTGAATGAGTCTTATATGGGTTATGATATATCATCATGGGACTCCGCAAATAGGGTTGCATTCCCATGGATATGATTTCACCAATTATATATAAAAGGATCAAAGAATTATTTGAGAAATGACAAAGGAAGAAAGATGAATGGGAACCCCAATGGTTGGAAGAAATAATTCAGGGAAGATTCTAGCTTCGTCTTGAATCACTAGTGAATCCCGAATTGAGATCCCCGTCTTCCTCAGGTATAACTATCCAAAAACCAAAAAAACGATGGAATTAAATTATAATAAAATAACCACGAACCTTATTGGTGGAATCCTGAACCATATATTCTCCAGAGGTGAACGTCCCACAAATGATAGTTCCCAGAAATCTCTTTCAATATGTTGTTTCATGCGGCGTATTGCTATGGGGATTGAACTCAGCATCGAGTACTGCATCAGTATGCTGAGGGAACCCAAAGTGGCATAAGGAACTACATCTAGGACCGCGTACCACTGGGGTTCACAATGTTCCATACCCATGCATGCGTTCCACATCAGTATGCGAATGAAACCTCTTCCCACATACCAATACAATATGCAGAGCTTTCCATATCCCACATATGAAACTAGTCTGTGGAATGGGTTGTTTTAGGGTATTCCTTCTTCCAGATCCAATCTCACCCCTTCATTTCCTTCTTGACCTGCATAATCCCTCTACAAACTAGTCCTCTAGAATTAGGACAAATCTTCCTCCAAATCCACTAGACCTGTGTGATGAGACCATTGGGTGCATCAATGCACCCCTTAGATTCTTCATACCCATGGTATGCGAAGTCACAAAGGCTCTCCCCTGAGCGGTTTAGGCTATGGGGATGTCTATGGGTCTACAATCCCATGGTAACCAAAAGTCCAACTTGGGACACTAATGTGAACTTCCTCATTCTAGGGATTGAGGGTGATCACATACTTCTCTATTCAGTGATGTATGGTGTTCAATACAAGGGGTTATGTTCTCTTCCATTCATTGACGAAGTCATTGAGAGTGTTGATGTTAATACCTTCTAAGGTTCCTTAGTTGGGTACAATCAGATTGAGGTCACCCAAAAGGATCATGGGAATACTATATTTACTGATCCATTTGGATACTTTTCCTTCGAACACATTCTCGTCAGGTTATGAAATTCCCCTATAACCTTCAAGCATTGCATGATGGGAATCTTCTCGGACATGGTAGGGGATTTTCTAGAGGTCTTCATGGATGTCTTTTCTGTGTTTGTGGTTACGTTTGAGGGATGTCTAAGGAATGTGGAGAGGGTTTTGTAAGGATGTGAATAAAATAATATGGTCCTAAACTGGGAATAATGTCAATTTATGGTTGAAGAGGGACTATTCCTTGGCCATCTAGTCTCAGGTCGGGGGATTGAAGTTGATAAAGACAAGGATAACATTATTCATCACCTTTTATCACCTAAAACTATCATGGATGTGAGGTATTAAATAGGACATGATTTTTTTAATATTATATTCATTAGGAACTTTAGTTCAATCGCTCGTCCCATTTTTGGTCTTCTAGTAAAGGATGCTCTATTTGTTTGGACATAAAGTTATAAGGGTTCATTCTCATCCCTAAAATCATTTCTAACCTCACCTCCCATCATGAACTCATCAAATTAGAACTTCCTTTATAACTCATGTGTGATTCCAGTGACATTTCTTTAGGATCTATGTAAGATCAATGTTGTGATAAAACCACTTATGAAAATTTTTTATCTAGGAAAATCCTTAAATGATTCCCAAATCAACTACACCACCACTTAGAAGGAATTACTTGTTATTTTTTTTCTTAAGAAATGATTAGGTCTTACCTCTTTGGATCCACCATCACTATGTTAACTGAAAATTCTGTACTGAAATTCCTCTTTGAGAAACAAGATGCTAAATTTTAACTGATTAGGTGCGTCCTTCTCTTACATGAACTTGGCCTCACAATGAAAGAAAAAAATAGTGTTGAAAATTTTGTATATGATCATCTCTCAAGGATATTATTTAATGAATACTTATCTCACCTTTATGTGTTTGATTCATTCCCTGATGAACACCTATACTTTGGGAGTGACTGCCATTGGTATGTTGACATAACCAACTTCTTAGTTATACAAGTCATTCCAAAATTCTTAGCGACTCAAGCTAGAAGGAAATTCATTTCTGATGTCAAGAACTATCTATTTGATGGTCTATACCTCTATAAGTTCTACCCTAACCAATTAATTAAGTGGTGTAACCTACAATCTGAAAAAGAGTCAATCCGTAAATTCTATCATAGTGAGGTGTGTGTAGATCACTTTTCCTCTAAAAAAACATCAGATAAGGTTCTTCGGTGTGGTGTCTTTTGAACCACACTATCAAGGGAAACCTATACATTTTTTTCAAAGCTTTATTAGGTTTCAATAAGATGGGTCCATCAAAAAAAGAATTAAAATTCCACTTACTCACATCTTAGTGATTTTTATCTTTGATTGTAGGGGAATCCATTTCATGGGTCCCTTCGCAAACTCTAAGGGGTATTTGTCAAATCTGTTATCTTTCAATTATGTCCCAAAACAGGTTGATACGATTATTACATAATACATTGATCATCAAATTTTTGTTAGATTTATCAATGAAAACTTCCTCTCTACATTTGAAATATCTAGGGCTATCATTAGTGATCGTGGAGCTCATTTTTTCAATCATCCATTATTAGCACTCATGGACAAGTATTGAATTTCCCAGAATGTGTCTATAGCTTACCAACCATAGAAATATGGTCAAAATGAGCTAGAGAATCATGAAATGGAACAAATTCTTGAGAAAAATATTAATTCATATAGGAATGATTAGTCGAGAAAACTCTTAGATTCTCTTTGGGAATATCGAACCACATTTAAAACCAATTTAGAAATGTCCTCATATAGGTTGGTTTATAGTGAAGCATGCCATTAGTGAGAGGAGATTGAAAATAAGGCCTTTTGGAAATTAAGAAATTGAATTATTACATCTTATTGGTGAAAAAATAGAAATTAGATCTTAATGAACATAGGATGGAGGATAAATAAAATTCAAGGATGAATAAAGATAAAGTACATACCTACCAATCTTGAAATACTAAAAAAAACACATTGTATCGGTTAAACATATTATTTTATATAGTTATAAACATCATTTACACCTAGGAATCTTGAGATCAAGATGGTCAGGTCCATACGTAGTGTGTAAGGTGTACTGCCATGAGGCTATAGAAATTTATGATCCCACCAATGGTCTAACCTTTAATGTTAATGGTCATAGAGTCAAACCATTCATTTCACCATTCCAAAAAACCTGAAGCTTATGAAAAATTGTGTGAAACAACCATATATGTGTAAAATATATAAACAATTAAGGGTACAAGTTGATCTAGTGATGCTAAACAAAAGCACATCATTTGAGGTAACCCGTGGATTTCATGTTTTCAAACATTGTGAATCGTCTTTATTTTTCAATGAGTATTTATGAGTTATATTGAGATTTAAAAAAATACTTAATAGATAAACTATGAATATGATAATACTTTATATTGTTGAAATTTTCTTCTCTTTTGATTATGGATGGGTATGAATGGGTAGTGTTGTATTTATCAGGGTCACGTTGTGTGATCCATGAGTAATAACTTAACCATAAATTTAAAAAGAAGACAATGTATCATCAGTTTATTTTATTTTATTTCTATATGTTTTTAGGTTAAAAAAATTAAATGAAATAATTTTAAAAAAAATAACAAAAATGAAACAATGTCGGTTTTGGGGAAGACCCCTTCACAACCAACTGTCAAGTCAAAAAGGTTATCTTATGACTTCTCTATTACTTATGGTTTTATGTTTTGAAAACGACAAACACTTTTTTCTTAAGATCTGTTTTTTCTTAAGTTATGATTTTTTCATTCAGTTATTTTTACAAAATCTGTCATTCTGAATTTGCCAATTAGTTATTTTTACCTGATCTGTCATTATGATTTTTTTCATTCAGTTATTCTTACATATCTTTCATTTAATTTTTTTTTAATTTAGTTATTCTAATAGATCTATCATTCAGTTTTTTTTATTCAGTTATTCTTACAGATCTGTCATTCTAATTTCTCATTCAGTTTTATGATTCCAAATCTAGTGTATATGTGATTCAGTTTTATGATTTTAGATCCGGTGTATATGTGATTCAGTTTTATGATTCCGAATCCACTGTATATGTGATTCAGTTTTATGATTCCGAATCCGGTGTATATGTGATTCAGTTTTATGTTTCTGATTACGGTGTATATGTGATTCCAACTTTATGATTCTATTTTCTTGATAATATTATTTCTAAGAATCTATTTTCCTAATTTCATAAGATTAAGTTTTCTTGATAATGTTAGAGTCGTTTAAATGTATCATTCCAAGGATATTAGACTCTATTTTTTCTTATACATAACATCATTTCTGTTACTTGAAATAATGGCATACAATCTATTATAATATAACGGTTTTATGTTTTCCATTTATCCAGGTCCCTCAGAAATTTATGGAAAATATATTCGTTGGAGAGGAGCTGACCATTGAATAGTTTTTTCTAGAAATACGAGCTCATTTGAATGAGCGAAGTACAACGACTTCATCTTCGACAATTGACATAACAGAGAACAAGCTTGTGAGGTGATTTCTAGAGAGAGAGGCTCTTTCAACTCTCAGTACGTTGTGTGGATGTTGTGAACTACTTTTTAAGGTGTGAACAAATTGTTAAGAACTTCTTAGTGCAGACTCCAATCGTGCAGGTTGTGGGATTCTGGGATTGGAAGACAGAAGTCCCGATTTCTTTCTAAATTGTGGGCTTGTGGGGATAAAAAGACATATATCAATCTTCAGATTGAGGGATTAACTGGGTTTGGTTAAGACCGACTTTCTTGAAAGTATAAATCAAGGGAAATTTTTTCAAGGTTGTTGGATACCCTTCTCTTTGGGTTAAAATAATCTCATTAGTACTCGATTTCTATTTCAATTTGTTTTTTTCTATTGATTTTGTAACTTTGATAAAGTTATAAAGTATAGAATTATTATACTTTTTAATTCTATTACACTGATTATATTAAAGATTCTATTTTCTTTAAGGTAGATTTTTTTTTATGAAATCAGAAAAGGTTTCTTTAAGAGGTCATGTGAATGTTTGTTTAACCTTGGTAAACATAACATTAACGGTTCCAATGGAATTTTTAAAGTATAAAATTCACCCCTACCACTCTTTTATATTGAGAATCTAAATTCTTATTTCAATCCTACACCAACGAAGCTGCAGGGACACGAACCCGAGATTGAAGGGAGATAGGGGCATGCACATTCCACTGACCTATGGTGTATAGTACTTCCTAATTATTTAATTTTTGAATATATACTTATATTTTAATTATATATATATATATTGTTTTTTTATTACGTATCCTTGTTCAACTATGGAACTCTACAAGTAACATGGATATCGAAGCATTAAATTGGATCCGCACGAATGTCAACTTCAACCATCAGGTGACATCATTCTATTATTCTTGTTTTCAATATGCTCTTTGAACTCTTCCCCTCTACCCTCTTATCATTGTTTTTTTCTTTAAGAACTGTAGATAGTGTTATTATCTATTGGGGGTGAAAAGAAAGAAAAAAATCCTTGTGAAATAACAAATCTGTGTAAATGGAAGGAAAAAATCCTTGATCTTTGAAAATGATAATGCACATTGAAAACATTGAAATTAAATATCAAATAATTTATCATGCCCTGATTCTAATTTTAATCGAGTCATAATTTCCTGAGAATAGACTATGGAATGTGGTGATGTCTAATTTCATATTTAATCATTTATATTCTCATCCAAATAATCCAAAATCACAACGTACACCCTTTGGACAGTGGGGTATTAGTTTGAGTTAATGGGGTCCCCCAAATAAATATCATAGATTTGGTGATCATGTTATTTTTAATATGAGTATTCAAAAGAAAAAATAAAAAACAATAAATTTGGGTGTATAACAACGAAATGACCTAATGAATGGCTTTGGGACCTTGGGGATTGTGAATCCATGGTTTTCAGGCCCGAATCTAGTAATTATATATCTATTCATGGTAATTTTACTTTTTTTACAATGTTAACTCGATATGATACCCTAGTATGTGAGATTCACTTTGTTCCCTAAGGTCTTTGACCCTGCGAGTCATTGGAAAAGTCTTGCTACATGGGTTGACTCTTTTGAGTTCTATTTCAACTACCGAAGAAAAATTGAAAAACAACAAATATTTATAACTAAAATTGAATTTTCACTTTAATATTGAAGTTTTATTCCACCTATTAATTCTATCATTTCCCCCTTGAATAAAGATAAAACTCTGTGTCTATTGTGATACACAAAAAATCATCATTCTTAATTGATATTGGATGAAATATGGCAATGAATTTGAACAAAGTAATGAGATTGGGATTGAGATAAAATTATGAAATAATCAGTTCTTAAAATATTTTAATTGGATTCATCATTATTTTGTGTAAGGGTTTTTTGTGATCATTTTGTATTAATATGTTTTTGGAAAATGATATTATAATTTCAAATAATTTCTCGGGACTAGAAAAACTCAAGTTGGGAGTTGTGATTAGACATTGAATGATTCTAATATTAATTATTAATATTTATAATTTTTATTTGCATAGTTATACATAAACACCATTCAAATGCATTTTACACTTTGAGAAACATTTCACAATATGATTATATGTCCTTTTTAAAATTCACTATTACATGATACATTTTGGAACACCATAGAAAATACCCAATGATAGTGGTGTTCTATATTGAGTTCATGGTGTCCCCCAAATAAATATCATAGGTTTGGTGATCATTTTAGTTTTAATAGGAGTATTAAAAAAAATTAAAAAAAAATTTAAAAAATTAAAACAATAAATTTGTGCGTAGAGAAATGAAATCACCTAATTCATGGCTTCTAAAACATGGGGATCATGACTCATTATTTTATAAACCAATTTTAGTGATTTTATATATATTTGTAAAAATTTGACTTTTTTTACTGAGTTAACTCAAGATGATGCCCGAGTATCTGGGATTTCCTTGGTTCCCTAAGGTCTTTGAGAATATTAGTCATTAGAAAAGTCTCGCTACATGGGTCGGCTCTAGTAATTTCAATTTCAATTACACCAGAAAATTTGAAAAAACAAAATATATATATAAATACTTTAATTCTCATCAGAATACTAAAATTTGATTCCACCTAGTGCTTCCATCATTTTCTCCTTCAATAAATATTAACCCCCATATCAATTGTAAAACACAACACATCATCATGATTAATTGATTTTGGATGAAATATGGAAGTGAATTTTAACAAAGGATGGGTATTGGGATTGATATATTCTTATGAATCTACATTGTATTAAAATATTTTTATGGGTTTCATAATTGTTTGGTATAAGCGTTTTGGTGATAATTTTATATTAAAATGTTTTTAGAAAAGAGAATTTTAATTTAATATATTTTTCTCGAGACTAGAAAAACTCAATTTGAGGGGTGTTATAAGCAACATAATAAGTCTAATATTCTTTTTTTAAATATATAATATTCACGTGCTTCATTATTCAGATACAAAATTTTAGTTCATTTTACACTTTGAACATCATTTCACATTATGATTGTAAGTCCTTTTTAATATTAACTATTACATGATACATGTTTTAACACCATTTAAAATACCCAATGATATTTTTTTATTTTAATACTTAATTTTCAGGTTTTTATTACATTGGGAACAATTTTAATTTTGGAGTACTTGAATAGTCAAATTGTAAGACCACCAAAGTGGACCTTGAACTAACAACATTCTGTGTGAAGTGAACTAGACACCAGCCCAATGAAACTAATGAAGAGACTTTGATCCAATCCCAAAATATATAAATATTCAATGGAAGATATAAAAAATCAAGGGGTACATTTCATAAAATTGTTAAAATAGCTAATACGGAAGTTTTTATGGAGTTCTAGGATGCCAAAGTTTATTATGAAATTATGGGCCAGATTCTGTGGCTCATAAAAACATCCCACAATTTCGATCATATCTCGCAAACCAAAATTTTTTTTGGGATGAAATTTTTGATACGGTTAAGAGATATCAAAATTTACATTTTTTTATCTATTTCCCACTCAAATTCGGCCGTTTATATGGTATGTTCGATGCCTTTTATTGGTAGATGCATGTTGGGTTCCACTTCGATTCAAGGGTGATGATGTCCACACTCATTTACATTCCACCACCATAGGCCTACCAAACTAAAGCGAGCTTATTTTTAATGTTGGGATTTCAACCCTAGGAAACAATAATTCCTATTCAAGGCCATGTTGTTGAAGGATTTTAGAATTCTATTGTTTATTTTTATGTGTAATGTTATGTTGTATTTTTCATTTCCATGTTTTTGTTTTTGAATGTAAGTTGTTCTAATGCACCATAGATTCTTAATAATAGTTTTTCTTATCCTTTTGTTATTTTATTCTTAAAATCACATTAATATCTTTGTCTAAATTTGTGAATTTATTCACACCAAACCTTGGGAAACTTATCACACAATGATGGAGTATTCTTTATTTTTTTTATTTTTACTTCTTATATTCCACCCTCATGAGTCTAATTCCCGCTTCCATTGATAAAATAAAACAAAATGGAGGAATAAACCTTTATGGGTTCATCCGAGGGAGTATCAAGGGGCTAAATTGGATGTTATTTATCAGTCCATTAATTTTTAATCACTAATTTTAATTGATATTATTATTTCAAGATTTTAAATCTTCTTCGTCTATGTTGAATTTTAAGGCCACACACTTCGAGTGATAATACAAACCATTAATATAGACTGATCAAAATTATAATCCTCTATGTATATAGGTTATTATTATAATGGTGTGTTTGTATTAAAATAGTAATTGATGATTTTTTTATCTTATTATGCACCCATCTCAAATATAAGAAATTGAAATCATTTAAAAGGAATTCATCAAATCCACCCCCAAGCGATAACATAAGACTAAGTCATTATCTTAAATTGAATTCAATTTGATCTCTTAGTGTCCATTTAAACCATATTAAAACAAACCTATGTTGGACACCTTATAGTCATAAATCCATTTCCTTAGATTGTGGGTCTATAGGTTCTTCTTAGGTCACAATGGATTTGAAAACCCAAGCTACACTACAAGCAACCACTTAACCCTTAAAATTTGTGTACATTTTGGAAAAGCCGGATTTTGGTGTCGTTGTCCGGGAAAAAGTAATTTTCTTAAAACAGAAACCTTCTTTCCTCACCACCATTCTTCTATTATCACCCAAATTCTATTATCATTTTCATTTATCACTTTTTTTCTTTTGACGCTTGTCCTCCTAACACCCACAATAACTCAAATAGATTAGTTAGGGTAGAATTTCCTTGGGTTGGGGAGTCAATTAAACCTTAGTAACACTTTATATTAGGTCATAATATCCCAAATACTCTAGAGTCAAAAATTGAGCCCATTTCAAAGTAGAGTCTTCATAGAAATTTACACATAAAATTTTGTGGTAACAAAAATGGAAATCCAAATGAGGTATCCCCAAACATGAAGAATGCAGTTGATCAAACCATGAATGACTTCCTCACACCTACCATGACCAAAGAACCCTAATACAGTAGACAAAATTCTATAAGAGATTACAACTAGATCTTTAACCCCCATGTCTTAAACCACCTTCCCACATTCCATGGAATGGAGTCCGAGATTCCATGCCTTCACTTTAATGAGTTCAATGACATTGTAGAAACCATGTGTCCCCCACATCAACTAGAATCTGCTAAGATGACGTTATATCCTTTTTCATTAAAGGACCAAGCTAAAAATTTTGTAAAAAAATTGAGACCATCATCCATAAAATCATGGTAAAAATTAAAAATATATTTCTATGAAAAATAATTCCCCCTTCACAAGAAAATTTCACTTAAAATAAGAATCCGATTTTTTTTGAAAAAGATGGAGATTAATTCTATGAAACATGGGAGAGGTTTAAAGGCGCCCAAACATGGTTCCACACCATGGCCATTCTATTCTTGAACATTTGATAATTTTTTATGATGGGTTCGGCCAGGGGAACAAACAATTCATTAACATGATGTGTAATTGGAACATTAAAAACAAAACCCCAAATAATGCTTATGAGTATATAGAAATCCTTGATGAACAAATACAAACATGGGGAACATAAACTTATTCTAAAAAGAAACAAAGAACATCTAGAACAATAACACATAGACAAGAGGAAATCCTTATAAAATAACTCATAGCACTCAGAAGGAAGGTTGTAGAGATATATGTTAGTAAAATAAGTGAAATCCAAACTGTACACCTTGTTTGCAAAATTTGTGACAAACATGAGTAGAAAATAGAAAACTATCCAACCATTCCATCCTTTAAATTTTTTACTTCTTGGAGAACCACCTGTTGAATTCAATTCCCTAGACATCCAAAATACACAATACCAAATCACATTCAACCCAAGGTATAATGGCCACCCAGGCTTCCACTTGAAAGATAAACAATAACCTAGCCAACCACAATGACCAAACCCCTATCCTACACAATATTTTAAAAACCATAACCAATACCAACCACAACCAGTCCAATACCAAAATAATCCTATCTAATACCAATAACCCACCGAGAAACACATCCAATAACAAATGTATCTTCCTGGGATAAACCAACCAACACAAGCCCCCTCCCAATCTATCCTTCTCCCAATCCTCGAATTGTTGTGTGAACAAATAGAGAAAATGAAATTTGAATTGTCTTTCCTTAAACAGGAACGTAAAACCATCCAAACTAGAAAGTCATAAATTCCTATAAATGCCATTCCAAAAAAAACATCAAGTTTAGAGTAAATTTTCACTCAAAAAAATCATGAAAAACCAAAGATTGTGACAATTTTAAGAAGTGTGAAATAAATTGACAAACATGAAAAGATAATTCAAAAACCACATGAAGATTAAAACTCAAATGAAAATTCAAATGAACCACATGATTAAACTGAAATAAATGATAACAATGGTAATGAATAAACTTTTAAACATACAATCCCACAACCTACACCATTTCTCAATGCATGAGGGGGAATCCCCGTCCTGGATTTAGTGAAACATTGAGGGAAATATTCTCACAATAAAATTTGAAATTTTCGGTCCTTGATGTTATTAAAATGATTCCTACCTAAAAAAAATACCTAAAGGACATATGTGCATTTAAAAGTATATTATCACATAATAACCAAGTCCTTATGGACAAAAATGTTAGCACAACAAAACAAGGAACCTTTCCACCAAAGATGAAAGACCAAGGATTCCCTTACATCAATGTTGCACTATGAGAGAACAAAGTTGTCAAAGCCTTGTGTGACCTAGGTGCCAGTTTCAATCTCATTCCCTACACTATGTACTACTAGTTAAACCTACTAGATCTCTATCCCAAATAATTCACACTTTAACTTGTTGATTGTAGAATTAGGGATCCAAAATGAATTTTAAAAGATGTTCTAGTAAAATTAGAAAACCCCATTTACACTAATGACATCATTATCCTTGAAAAAAATCCAAACATTGGAAATAACGAACAAACCCCAATCATTCGTAGTCATCCCTTCTTTCAAAAAATTACCTTTTATATGTGAGTCTGAAATGGGAACATGACCATGACCTTTGGAAACATGACTCTAGACATGAACATCTAAAAAGCAATCTCATAATTACGGGATGATGAGGATATTTATGAATTAATCATGATAATAAGTGTTGATAATGTATCCATTGAACATGAAGGAATTTTATAGGAATGTTTAGGTAAGGATGAGATTAATTTACACTGATCACATAAATATTTCTTATCTCCTAGGATAGAATCTCTTTCAAATTTCTCCTAGGAAGAAATCTTAAGACAAAAAATTAGTGAAATATTTTAGGAAACCACATTCATGGACACCACTCCAACTCCCATCCCTAGCACTCATCAATCTAATAAAGTAGATGAACCTTCTACCCATGGAGAATCAATACTATATAAAACTCTAAAAATGATCTTGATCCAATGTCCCAATCTTCTACTAAGATTTTGAACCAACCCGATCTTCAATTGAACAAAATTTTTATTGAACATAAGTATGCCTTCCTTTCAGAAAAAGGAACACATATAGTTGTCATTTCATCTTCTCTTTAAGCTGATCATGAGAGGATTATTCAAGATGTCCTTAAGAGACACATGAAATCCATTATATTGAACCTATCTAATATATTCCTAGGATTAGCCCACTTATCGGGACTCATAAAACTATTATAGAATATGATTCAAAGCCAAGTAGTCAACCTCAGTGGAAAATAAATCCTAATACAATGTAATTAGTTAGTAAATAACATCTTAAATTATTAAATGCTGGTATCATATACCCATATCAAAGAGTGATTGGGTAATCCCAATCCATGTGGTTCTGAAAAAGGATAGAATCACAATGATAACAAATAAGGATGGAGAGATTTTTTCAATTAGGGTGAGTAGTGGATGCAGAGTCCGCATCGACTATAGGAAGATCAACTCATTTACCAAGAATGACCATTTAACCTTACCATTTGTTGACCAAGTCATTGAGAGTATGGACTTTCATGCCTTATATTGTTTCTTATATGGGTAATCATGGTACAAACATATTGAGGTCTCCCTAGAGGATCATGGTAATATTACATTTACCTATCCATTAAGAAAATTTTCCTTCAAATTCATGACCTTTGGGTTATAAAATTCCCCTATATCCTTTTAGCGCTGGATGATGGGTATCTTATCGAACATGGTATTGGATTTTATAGAGTTCTTAATGGATGAATTTTATCTGTTTGGGGATACATTCGAGGGATGTGTGAGGAATGTGGAGAGAGTTTTGTTAAAATGTGAAGAAAAGAATCTATCCCTGAACTTGGAAAATGAAATTTCATGGTTAATGATGGACTAATTCTTGGCCATATAGTATCAGGTATGGGGATTGAAGCTAAGAAATCTAATACTGACGTCATTCTTCACCTTCCATTTCCCAAAACTATCATGGAAGTGAGGTATTTCTTAGGACATTCCTGTTTCTATTTAAAAATAATTAGGAACTTTAGTTCAATCGCTCCACCCCTTTGTGGTATTATTGTAATGGATACAACATTTTTTGGGCAAACATCTATGAGGGTTTATTCTCCACCCTAACATCATATCTAACCTCTACTCCAATAATGAAATAATTAAGTTGGAAGCTTCCGTTTGAACTCATTTGTGATTACAAAGACATTACATTAAGATCTATGTTTGGAAAACATTGTGGTAAAAATCCTTCTGTGATTTCTTATGCAAGAAAAAGATTAAATGATTCCCAAATCAAATACACAAACACTAAGAAGGAGTTACATGGTGTTTTTTTACGTAAAATTGATTAGGTATTACCTCATAGGATCCCCCATCACTGTGATCACTGACAATTCTGCATTGAAATACCTCTTCCAAAAAAAATCTTCTAAGGCTAGACAGATTATGTGGGTTCGTATCTTACAATAATTGGACCACACTATCAAGTTAAAAAGGGTTTTGAAAATGTTATAACTGGTCATATCTCTAGGATCTAATCTAATAAAAAATTATCTCACATTTATGTGTTTGATTCATTCCCTGATGAACACCTATGCTCTATGAGTGACTGCCCTTTGTATGTCGATATATCCAACTTCTTAGTTACATGATTCATTCCATAATTCATAGTGGAACAAGCTATAAGTAAATTCCTTTTTGATGTCAAGCACTATATATTTGGTGATCCATACCTCTATATGTTCTATCTGAACCAAGTCATTAGGAGGTGTGTCCTAAAATCTATACAAGATTCCATCCTTAAATTCTATCATAGTGAGCTCTATATAGGTCACTTTTCCTCTAAGAAAACTTCTATTAAGGTTCCTTAGTGTGGTATCTTTTGGATTGCCCTCTTAAGGGTCTCTAACAAAATTTTAAAAGTAATAGTATTTCTCAACAATTAGGGTCTATAACGAAAAGTAATAAAATGACACTCACTCCCATCTTAGTTATTGAAATAATTGACCGCTGGGGAAAATCTTTCATGGGTCCCTTCCCAAAATCTAAGGGATATGTGAACATTCTTTTTTCTATCGACTATGTCTCAAAATGTGTTTAGGCCATTCTTTAAAAATCCAATGATCCTGAAAATGTGATTAGATTTCTCATGGAAGACATCCTTTCTAGATATGTAATTCCTAGGGTTATCATTAGTGATCATGGAACTAACTTTTACAATTTTCCATTCTCAAGACTCATATAAAAGAGTAGAATTTCTTAAAAAGTGTCCACTATGTTTTACCCATTGACCAACTGTCAAGATAAGTTATCCAATTGAGAAACCAATTTTTTTTGACAAAACGGTCAATACATCTAGGAAGGATTGGTCGAGAAGACTCTTATATTTTCATTAGTCCAATAGAAATGCATTTAAACCCATTTTAGGAATGTCCCCATATTGGTTAGTACGTGGTAAAACATGTCATTCTCCAATGGATAATGAATATAAGGCCTTTTGGGAAATTAAGAAAATTAATTATGACCTCTCATTGGCTGAACAGAAAATTAATTTAGATCTTAATGAACTTAAGGAACTTATGATGTAGCGTTATGAAAATTCAAGGATCAATAAATCTAAAGTACATGCCTACCAATCGTGATATCTTAAAACCATACACATTGTACCGGGTAAAACTATTCATTTTTATAGTTATAATATTCATTTATTTCTAGGAATGTTGACATCTAGATGGTTAAGTCCATATATAGTTCTTAAGGGGTACCCCCATGGGGCTATAGAAATTTATGATCACACTAATGGTGAAACCATTATAGTTAATCGTTATAGATTGAAACCATTCATTAAACCATTACAAAAACAATAATTTAATGAATAATATTTGTAAAAAAACCATAAATGAGAAAAATATATGAATAGTTAAGTGTCTAATTAAATCTAGAGATGCTAAACAAAAGTGTTTCA
The DNA here is from genome assembly GCA_963277665.1 of Viscum album. Taxonomy (NCBI): domain Eukaryota; kingdom Viridiplantae; phylum Streptophyta; class Magnoliopsida; order Santalales; family Viscaceae; genus Viscum; species Viscum album. Next base: position 1,643,073,192 of record OY728119.1, on the reverse strand, counting down.
TGGGAGGAACCTGTGATCTTCAAGTTTCCAAAATCTATGAATCGTCTTTATTCTTAGAATAGGATTAATGAATAATTTTGATATTTAAAAAATATAACTTAATCAATCAACTCTAAATATGATATTACCTTATAGTATTTAACTATTCTCCTATTATGAGTATATATGGGTATGAAAGTGGAGTGTAATATTTATTTTTGTCATGTGGTGTTATCCCTTAGTAATACCTTACCCATAAATTTAAAAACAAGACACTTTATAATCAGTTCAATTAATTTTAGTTATATGTGTTTTTATGTCAAAAGAAAAATCCAAAAAAATTTGTATTCATTAAAAAAATATAAAAACAATAATAAATGGAAACATAATAGGATGTGGGTCAAACCCCTTCACAGACAGCAATGCCACTGGGACTCGAACCCGGGACCAAAGGGAGATAGGGGCACCTTCTTTCCGTTGACCTATAGATTATAGTTCTTCCGTATTCTATATTTTGTGTATATAGAGTTATATTTTACTTTTTTATAAATATATATATTGTTTTTTTCTTGTATTTTTTTATTTCTTCTACTATGGAACTCTACAAGGGACATGGATATCAAAAGATTAAATTTGAGCAGCACGAACACCAACTTCAACCACAAGGTGAATTTATTACATGATTCTCATATTCAATATCCCATTTTAACTCTTATACTCTAACCCCTTGAATGTTTTATTTTCTCTAATCACTGGGTACATCATTATTCAAAGTTGGGGGTGAAAATAATGAAAAAAATACATATTAATAAACAAGTGTGTGTAAATAGAATAAAAAATTATTTGAAAATTGATCAAGATAATACACATTAAAAACATTGAATCTAAATATAAAAAAACTTTACCATGACTTGATTCTAATTTTAATCCATTTATAATTTCATGAGCACATATTTTGTAAAGTGTGGCTGTCTAATGTGATATTTCAAGGTTTATATTTTAATCCAAATAAAAAAATCACAACGCACCTCATTTGGATAGTGGGGTACTAGATTGAGTTCATGGGGTACCCCAAAAAAATATCATAGGTTTGGGGATCATTTTATTTTTAATAAGAGTATTCAACAAAAAAAATTCAAAAAATTCTAAAAAAAAAGAAAACAATAAATTTGTGCCTAGAAAAATGAAATCAACAAACACGTGGATTTTAGAACATGGGGAATCTGTCTCCATAGTTCTATGTCCCGGAGTTAGTGATTTTTTTAGTATTTGTGGAAATTTGACATTGTTTTGGACTGAGTTAACTTGAGATGATGCCTGATTATGTGGGCTTCCCTTGGTTCCCTATGGTCTTTGAGGCTAGGAGTCATCGGAAAAGTCTTGCTACATGTGTTGAATCTAGTTATGGAAATTTCAATTACCATAGAAAAATTGAATAAAAAAACAATATATATATATATATATATAAATATTTGAATACTCATCTTAATACTGAAATTTGATTCCACCTGGCGCTTCCATCATTTCACCATTGAATAAATATGACCCCCATGTCTACTGTAAAACACAACACATCATCAGGCTTAATTGATATTGGATGAAATATGGAAGATAATTTGAACAATGGAATGGTCCTGGGATTGATATATTCTTATGAATCTATCTTGCATTAAATTATTTTTATGGGTTTCATAATTGTCGGGTATAAGGGTATTTGGGGATAATTTTGTATTAAAATGTTTTTAGAAAAGTGAATTTGAATTTCATATATTTTGATCGAGACTAGAACAAATCAATTTGGGGTGTGTGATTAGCCACTGAATATGTCTAATATTATTTGATAAAATATATATTATTCATGTGCTTCATTATTCAGAAACAAAATGTTAGTGCATTATATAATTTGAACAACATTTCACATTATAATTGTAAGTCATTTTAAATATGAATGATTACATAACAAATATTTCAACACCATATAAAATACCCAAATATCTTGATGTTATTTTAATATTTAATTTTCCAGTTTTTCATTACATTGGGAACAATTTTAATTTTGGAGTACTTGAATATTCACAATGGATGACCACTAAAGTGGGCCTTGAACTAATTTTTTTTGGGTAAAGTGAACTAGAAAATATTCCAACAAAACTACTATAGAGGCCAGGATGTAAGCCCAATAAATATAAATATTGAACTAAATATAATGGAAATCAAGGGTAAATTTCATCAAATAGTGAAAAGAGCTAATTCTTAGGTTTTAATGTAGTTCTAGGCAGCCCATGATGAAGATGAGATTATGGGCTAGCTTGGGTGGTGCATAAAAAATCCCACTATATCAGTCATATCTCGAAAAAAAATTATATTTGTGCTGAAAGTTTATAGTTTGTTTGTAGAAATCTTGTGAACCATTTTACTAGTCTATGTACCACTCTAATTTGGCCATATAGAAGCCCATATTGACGCCTATGTTTTCTGAATGCATGTTGACTTCCACTTCAGGTCAAGGGTGAAGAAGTCCACTCTCTCTTACTTTCCACCACCCTAGGCCTACCATACACACATGGGATGCTTTTTAATATTAAGAGTTCTACCAAAGCATTCAAAAATTCCTATTTAGGTATTATTTGGTCAAGTATTTGTGAATTCTTTTGTTTATTTTCAAGTGCAATGTTATGGTTACAATTTGTATTTCCATGTTGGTGGTTCCACATGTATATTGTTCTAATTCACCTTCATTTCATAAAAAAAGTACATCTTCTCATTTTATTATGTTCTTCTTAAAATAAATTTAATACCATTTCATCAATGTGTGAATTTATTCACACTAAACCTTTTTAAACATATCATACAATGGTGGAGTGTTTGTTATTTTTCTGTTTTAACTTCTCCAATTCCTCCCACATGAGCCTACTTCCCACTTTCATGTATAGAATAACATTGATGGAGGTCTAAACCTTTTATTATATGATCCAAGGGAGCATAATGGGACTGGATTGGATGTTATTTACCACTCCATTAAATTTTAATCACTTTTTTAATTGATATTTTTATTTTATGATTTTAAAACTTCTTTGTCCTTATTGAATTTTAAGGCCACACACTTTATGTGATAATATGAACCTGTAACATATAGTGCTATTAAATATCATCCTCTAAGTGTATAGGTGATTAGTATTATGTTTTTTTGGTATTAAACCAGTAAGTGATTATGTTTTCTGATCTTCTTATGAACCCATCTCAAATATAAGAAATTGAAATCATTAAAAAATAATTCATCCATCCACCGATAAGCGATAATTGAGTATTAAATCATTTTCTTAATTTGAATTAAATTAGGTCTATTAATGTTCATATAAAAAATATTAAAACAAACCCATGTTGGTTAATTTATATCCAAAAATAAATTTCTTTATATTGTGTTTCAATAGGTTCTTCTAAGGTATCTGAGGACTCAACAACCCAAGTTACACTACAAGCGACAGATTAACCCTTAAAACATGGGTAAATGTGGGAGAGACTGGGAACATATCTGATTGTACCAAATACGTAATATAATATAAATGTTATATGCTCCGGGTCCTCTAGGTCATTAGAAACTCTCTAGAAAACACCAGATGCTCAAAGGCCACCATGCCTCATAGTATCTCCAAAATCAACTCACAAACTCAATGGCCTAAGGGGTATACCACAATGGAGACTGTCTCAAGAGATTTATCATGGAACATCTATATGTCTAGGGCCATTCCAAGCCTATTATCATAGCATACACATCCCTAATATTCCTATTATTTGTATACCTAGTTAAGTAATTTTTTAAGGTTCCTAGCCTAATTTAATAAGGTCATCTATCTCAAGTAATTACACAACACATCAATGGGGTGTCCAAGCATTGGGGAATCCCCTTAACCCATTCCATATCCATTGACTTTTGATGCCTCAAGCCAGTTCACATGCTCTTTGACATTATTGAAACTTAATTCATTTTATCAAAGAAAATTTAAAAATGTAAAAATATTTATATTATATTAAAATTTATTAAAATTCAAATAATATTTTAAATTAAATAGACCATTTTAACAAAAAGGTTATTTCCTTGATTTTTTTTCGAAAAATAACAGAAATTATAAATTAAATATAATAATGGTAAAGGGAAATAATCCATGATCACCTCTCCCATTATAATCCTTTCAATTTATTTTTATAAGGAAACTAGCTACTTTATAAGACCATCCGACTTTGTCCATGTCAAACTCTCCATTGCTCACCACCATGAAGTAATATCTCAATCTAATGTATAAAAAAATTAATTAAAAAAATTTATAATTAAATGCACTATTTATATTTATTAGTTAAAAATTACTAAAAACTCACAAGGCATCCAACAGTTTCAGAATTGTGAAAAAACTGTGTGCATTCTACTCCTTAAACACCCTCAATTCTAGGAAACACAAAAAACCCTAACTTATAATATTGAATTGTTGAGAAAATAATTTAATTTAAGGAATAAAACATGAAACATAAATAGAAATACATATCATCATAAAATTATCTCCTAAAGGCATATCGATATATTCATGGGACCTTCTCTATGCACGTGGTGAAAAATACCCATCCACCTCAGTCAATTCAACCATGATCTAGGGGAATGGACACCAAAAATCAGAATAAAACCATATGGAATAAGTATCTAATCAAGAATATGGAACACATATGGATTGAAGTGGATAAACCATACCTATGGGATCATGGGAATGCACCTAAAAACACCAAAATTGTGGGAATTAGATATGGGGGAGGACCATTTTACAAATCCTAATTCGTTTAACCAAGCCAAGATAACTATGGTCATGTCATCAATGTTTTTTTGCTACATGATTACATAATCATGAATAGATAGTTTTCCTCAGGTGATCTTGGAAACCATAAGGTCACCACAAAAAGATTAAAAACTATCCCAAAAAAATTCCTGGATATTACAAACTCTGGTATAATTCCATTTTCTAAAAACAAAAATCATAACCAAATGACAATCATATTTTTTCTAAAAATCTTATCCCATCTAGACACATGGCATTGAAATCTCCATATAGTTAAAAATCCCATTCCTAAGAATTTTTTTCTACAATTAAAAAACAATGCTTACTTACTCTAATCACTAAACCCAAATAAATCAAGCACATTTGATCCCTGAACACAAAACATTCCTCTATTTCATAACTCTAAACATGGGTTAATCCATTTATACAAAATAGAGCGATTTTTCTAAATCATAATAAAAAAATTTAGTTGGTGTTCTATAGTTCCTGCGAATCCCAAGACACCGATTTGTTATAAGTAAAATATCCTGTATTATTATGTCACCCCCCATCATAAGATTCAAATAATAATATTATATTTAAATCCATAGATCTCTCCATCATTATAAATTTCTACTAAAACATATGTTGTAGTGGTTCAATGAACATTATAGTTTAGTTTCTAGTTCAGTCCATCCTAATATGTATAAAAATATCCACTAGAAGTTTTTTTCACTTATCATGTCTGATTCCAAAATTAATCATATGAGTTTTGATGACTATAATGAGGGACAAAATTTTATAGACATTCCTGAAAAACTCTAATCCAGACAATGGTATATCCTCATCCTACCAAATAGGATATACTAGAATCACATTACCATCATACATTTATTTACCAATCATTTAAATTTAAAAAAAAAATCCATTAATATGTTTTATCACATTAGTTACCCCTTTAGGTACACAATGAAATGATTTTACACGATAAAATATTCCACAGATATCTTATTCACCATCTGAACCATGTGATGAAATTGGGTCACCCCCTGAGACATTTAAAAATCTACATATCACCACTTGAACCACTATTGGGTTATAAAAAATCTTTTATGATCCCAATTCCAAGGATCCATCTCATTATATATATCATTTTAACAAAAAAATCTTTATTTACCTAAGGACTAGATAAAATTATATTCACAAACTCATATCAATAGTCTAAAAAATGATCCATCCATTTAAATTACCCTACGAAACCGGGATATTTCCACAATGTAACATGATCCATATTCTACCAGATGTAATGGTCATGTGTGACCATCTCACTCATACCAGAGTTCCAATGTGAAACATAAATTATTACTCATTCCTAGATCATGGGAACATAAAAAAATACACTCATGAAATGTTCATCACCCATAATTGGAAATGGTGAACTCCCAACTATATGTATCAAATTATACGACTTATTTAGTTTTGCCTCAATATGTTTTATCACATCATAGGTTGTATTCCTCTTCATACATACTCATATATCCCAAGAATTTCATTTATATGATCAACATGGATTGGTTTTTCTATTGCGTATGATCAGCTTTGGGTGTCTCAACTACCATAGAGGGACATTTCTCATTTCATCACAACTCCTAGGAGACCTTGACCATAACATTATATCAATACCATCATTCCTTGAATATCACATGGTTACTCACTGATTAAAAAGAAAACGACACTACGTGTATCCAGTTTTCTCAATGTCAACCTAATACAAATATAATGGGTGTATGATCCTATACCATCTGATCAAAGAATCTCACCTCCTGATGTAATTAGTCATATATATTCATAACTATAATCTCTAAACTAAATATCTAACTATAACCTATGTTATCGCAATTTTTTTATCCTAAATAACTCTTGGACCTCCTCTTAAAAAAGATTTTAGTTCCTATTACATGATTAATCACGCATTTTTCCATCATTCTATAATGTATTTTATCTAAAAAGCCACTACGAAATACCTCACCACACTTCAAAATGAATCCCCAAAGTAAATAGGGTTAGTAACTATTATGGTGTTGTCATTTGATTATAATTATGAAACCATAGCACTATAAGTTCTCTACATCCTAAGGTTATAATACTCATGGTTATTTTCTTATAAAAACTTATGGCATAACTATGACATTTATTTAAACATGACTACATATAGCATGAATCAAAATGAAAAACTTTTACATACTTGTTCTTTTTTATTCAAGGGTACGGAAACTCCCAAGATAACCCATCACTTGGGTAACCCCCATATGATAAACAATACACAAACTCACTAAACCATTGAGTCTTTCCTTAAAGGTCACTAGGTCCCCGACCTGTCCAAAAAATCATTTCGCTCACAAACAGTAATCAATGTGTAATCAATCGTTCCATATTATGAATAACACACAATATCTAATTTGATAAACAACCCACTCAGGGGTCCCATATCTACATTGGTCTGGCTCCATAGGCCAATTCATTAGATTATTGGGGCACATATTCTTATCAAGAATCTAATCAAGGATCTTCTCCCTCATGAATCACAACTCAATGTTCTAAAATTCCATAACCAATGGAATAATCCTAGTTGAAAAATATCATGAGAAACAAAACTACATTCCCAATTATGTATAATTTCATTTGTGTTATATGGTAAATGTTGAAATCGGTTTTTATTGGAATGTAAATAACATAACCTGAATATTAACAACCCACAAGGGGATTATGAAAATGTAATCCAATTCCTATGTCAACCTTCAAGGGTCATAGTACCTATCATGTGCATGGAACAGAATTTTTATCCTTATATTTTTGAAACTCACCATAGATCTCCTTCCCCTACCATTGGATGGAATTTAATATATGCATGGTGGCCTAATTGAGTATATGTTCCCCAAAAACATAACTAAGAAAACATTATATGAGTTATTTTTGACACATTAAATAGTATTTCATATATCATTAGTGACATAAATCTCACTAACATGCCCCTAAATTTCCTATGATTGTTACACTAATTATAGGATTCGTGGGTAACCTATTACCTCTAGAGGAATTGATGAAAAAAACTATCTATATTCATTCCATCATAAAAAGAGTCAAAAATCAATAACTCATAAATCAAAAATAATGACCAACATGTGGGTTACATTAGGTGAAAATCATATCATTTGTAACATATCATACATAAAATATAAATCTCAAGGCCCATGTAATGTGTAATTCCTGCTGGAATAGGTGTTCATGACACACTATCATGGTATTGGTCATAAGTTTTGAAACAATAATATATATTCTAATTACCGTATCATAAATACTAATAAAAAATAAAAATAAATATGATTCAACTTTACAATGATCTACCACCCTAGACCACAAATCTGTTCCTAGCTTGATGTATGATTCCTAACATTAGAACACCTCCCCATATATTAGGGGCCACATGCTAGTGGTGGAAAAATAAGGACATATCCCGAGCCAAAGGTGAACACCACAAAAAAGTAATTATCTAGATATAGACCATGGAACATCTATATCTCCATGGTCCCTCTAGGAAACCCTGCTCAAATTACCCAACCGTAATCTACATATTATCTTATACCTAATTAAAGAACATATGAAGTGTCTTTACCTTTTCCACTAGGTTCATCTATTTCATGTTATGATACACTCCATTTTTTTTGTGTCTAATTGTCTTGTTATCATTTTAACAAAACTCTAACCCATTGGTGGTTGAGGCATCAATTGAATACAAAATTTACTCACTAGACTTAGTACTTTACTCATATTATCGTTGAAATTTTGGATATGTTAAACAATTTAAATTAAATTACCAATTGATTTAAATTATCCAAAAAGTAAATATAATATAATCCATTTCCACTAAATAAGTCATCTCAATTAACGGTGCATCCTCAAATCACACATATCATAAAATAAATTCATTAATTGCACAAGGAAACAACTAAAGACAATTTAGCTTATTATACTCATTTAAAGGTACCAGACACACAGTAGAAGCCCAGAAACATGATATTTTAATATTTTTTTAAATATTATCATCATTAATTTGTTTTCATTGGTGACACTAATATCTTTATAAGTTGAGGATCCCATGTTAAGAGTTTTATGACCAAAATTAAAAATATAAAATACCGTGATATATTTGAAGTAATGCTCAATGTATTCTCATCATTAGTGACCATTTCTTGAAAAGCACATATCTAAATTACTCTAGATTATCCACACACACTTTATAATATTAAAGGAGTATTTATCATGGAAATATTAGTTCTAGTATGGAGATACTACGATGCCATTGAGGTTATGATGGTCACCGCATCATTAGGCATTTTTTTCTTGAGAGTGTACCCGATCCGATGACTTAGATCCATAGCTTATATCTCTAGGATGTTAGAGAGAGGAAAAGAGAGATAATATGTCATCATTTTTTAATGAACAGTGAATAGTGAATTACTCTCCTACTCTATATATATTGTGTGTGATGGAAATTAACTTGAAATTTCTCTCTCGCAACCCGAATAATTGATATGATATATAACTATATAATGACTACTATACTGAACCATAAATATCAATCATATTATAATCATATTCCTCAATATTAATATATGTATTATGTGATAATACCCAATCCATTAACTCGGGCTGATGTTCTTCCAAATATTAAATAATCCTTGAATATTTTAAATTATTATTCGTTCAAATAATATTTTGCATTTTTTACAATAAAACATGAAAATAAATGTAATAAATAAATTCAATGCCTATTATTTGTAACATGAATAAAATGAAATTTTTTTCTTTATTTCATGATAATATTTCTTTAGGAAAAACCTAGACCCCATAGGTGTGACCCATCATGGCCTATATACCTATTCAATTGAATAGGGAAGATTCTAGATTTTTTTATTCTGTGTGACCCAATACTCTCTTATATTGATAGTATTAATTACTATTCACGGACCAAGAGAAGGATTTATAAACCCATCATGGCCCCTATAGAGACAATTATATTGATTGTAAATACAAAAAACCTACAAACATTCACATTCTAATATAAACTCATTGCCTTTAATATTTCATAAAGAAGGACGCACACTGATGTCATCACTCTTTTCGTGCTCCATTATTTGTCTATTTAAGTATACATATTTACCCTTTAATTCCACAACCATGGTCATATGAAGGACCTGTAATCCTAATCAAGAAGGTATGAGATATATTACATCCTTAACCTAGAGGTTTAAAATATTTTCTAAACCATTAAGATAATTTCATTCCAACAACGATACATCAAACACATATTTCCTTACCATTATTTCATTATCATTGTGTTTTCCTTGCATCAATGATTGTGACCAAATGGAATTCATTACAGTGTTCTCAGATAAATAGAATATTACACATGTATATAGATTAAAAAACCAATGACACCTGAAACATGTGGTGTTTTTATTGGTAGGTATATCCTCATGATCACACTTCTAGAGAACACTATGTGTGAACTCCATAAGAATATGTCTTAATTATTATGATCTCTTAGAAAATGATAGTCATGCATCCATTGTGTCTAATCAGTATAATGTATCTAGACCATAGAAAATATATATAAGATTAATTTCATAGTATCTCAAGGTTACCATTATATCTTGGGATCATCAATAACATTTTTATATGAATATTAATCTACGTAAATTACTATTACGTAGTGGAATCGACAATATCTACATTATAGTTGTAATATTTCATCAATTATATCTAACTATACATATGACATGGTTAAAAAATTTACTACATAGTGGGATATAGGGAATCCAGTATTATAACACTCCCACATTTACTAGATCCAACAAAATAACCAACCTTGTTATCTCTCACCTGATTAATACCATGTTTATTCAGACCAACGACTTTAGTTGTTGGGTCTTCCAAGTTTTTTCCACATAGCTATTATTTTATATGTGACCTCGTATCCATGACTATAACATCTCATGAGATGGTATCCCTTAGTGTATCCCATTTTAACACTATCAAAACATGACAACTAGTATATATGGAATATGATAAATTAAATAATGATAATACTTTTCTTATTTGTTAGGATTCTAAGAACTAGAACAACTCATTTTGTATATCTTCTTCCTAACAACCTCAGAAGATTATAAATATTCTATATTTATAGGTATGGAACCCACTCTATTCTATGGTATTGTATCACAAAACACCTTATCCTAATTATGATATTATATCACATGTATCTATGGAAGACTACTTTTCCCCCCCTAAAAACTATTATCCTTTATTCTCCACTTACCTAGTACATATCTTCTATACATGAAAATATTCAACAAGATAGTTCAAACTACCTCCCTTGCAGTTCTCCTACAAATAAATAATATTTTACCATTAAAAAGTATATCATTGAAATAAAAATTCGTGTACATATCATAGAATTTGTAATTGATCCATAAAAGAAGGGAATAATACTCAACTCACCACGTAAATCTCCCCCATTTCTTGAACATGTCACCCTAGAGAGTATAGTACCTTAGTAGATCATGTTTTCTAGAACATATGTTTCTACATTAATTCAATCACTGTAGAACAAAATATTTCATTTTTCTCTTAACTGACTTGAAGACCAATAGATATTTTCTATATGTTGTTTAAGATATTTTACATAGAAAACAATGACACTCCCACTAACCCCTGGTAGAAACAAGGAATAGATTTATTCCAAATGAATATTGTATGGTAAAGATTATTACTTGAATCTTAAACTAGATATCAGCAACATGAAACCTTTATTAGATTTTTTATGACGTGTCTGTCTATTTCTATATGAATTTTATTGAAACATTCAACATTTTTTGGTCATTAAATCCAATTATCAACAAAATTATCATAGAAAAGTAATAATTTAATGGATTTAGGTAGAAGTACTAGTTATTATTAATTGAACATTATTGGTACTACACTTGTACTTTCCATATGTAATTTCATTTGAATAACCACTGTGGTATTCAAAAATAAAAATAATCATTGGACATTGATACATGGGATCTACAATTGATTTTTTTCCCTTCCATATCTTTCCTAGTTTCTATATACATCTCACTTATAGGAATTATTATTCAAAATGAATAATGTATCATAGACCACAGTGAATAAAAATCCACCAATATTGTTTTTACCGTCCTACACATTATGTGTCTCCGGAATATGCATGTTCAAAATGAACATATGAAACTAGTTCTAGTGATAACTATATGTGTATCTTAATAACTTCCTAAACCCCACCAAATATGGCTCCCATTATATCCAAATTTTTGTTCACCATTATATAGAAATGTATTCTATCACATAAATTCCCATTTTCTTTATTAGTAATTTCCATAATATCCTAATAAATCATTAGGATAATTACTTCATATGCATGATTCGTTTATTCTTGATGCAATTCTATTTATATTAAAAAAAAATTTCATCTCAAAAAATGTCCTTATGAACTATTGGATTTCAAATATAATATATATCATTATATATCCATTTTTTTGTTACAGTTGACATAGAGTTATTAGATATCACTATTATTTTCAAACAAAATCATGAAATATAATGTATGTATATGAATGTTGCAATATTGACACTCCTTAAGTCATAACACTGATGTATAAAATGTGCATTTAGGACTCTCTCAATGAAACATTTTTTATCAATGATAACATATAAGACATCATCATTGATCCTTGACATTAACATCAATATCATGATGTGTATAAGGTAATGTGTGTTTAGGAATTACTCCATGATACATTATAATGATTGTGATTTCATGGTTCAGATATTCTTTAGCAAACCATCCCAAATCAACTAATATATTTTGACAATGAATACATCATAAATAACTCTTAAATTCCATAATCAGTTAAAAGAATCTAATGAAGAATATTTATCACTTCTTTACCATGGAATAGTTTTTGCAATATTTCTGGACGAATTCAAAATTATTTGTTGTACACCATTATTTATACAAGTTTTTTTTCAAAAAATAAGTATATAAATTGATAATACAAATGGTTTTTAGCTCCATTGATTCTAAAAACCATACTGGGTAAGATATTCCACCTCAACATCAACAATTTCCATAATATTTTCAGTCTCCTCAGCTATTTTCATTTCAAATTCATTTGTAACATCATTAGAAACATCATCACCATAATCCATTAATTATAGGGTATCAACATTTATATTCAGTTGTCTTTGTGAAAAATATATACTTGGATTAGTTTCTTCAAAAATTTTAATTCCTAACACTTTAGTGGAACCACATTCACTTTGAATAAACTGATTTTCGTGAGATTTAATTTTTATTATGCCCCAACAATCACCCAACTCTTCTAAAGTGGCATAGTAATTAGCATAATAAATTTGATGTTCCCCATCATATAATAAAATTTATCACTAACTACATCAATACAATTATTTTTAATATCTATATTCTATTGGTCACATGAAAAAGCAAACCTCTCTCAGTATCCAACCACAAACATTTAAACAACATCACATTATCCATTCATAGATAAAACAATTCAATAATTTCATCCAGCATGACGTAAACCATAACTTTATTGTGTCTATGATGATATCATCTCAAGAAGACACCACTATTCATTGTTTTCTTATTCCCCATAAGCACATGTATGAAATTTTAAACCAGTCATGACATATGCATTCTAAGATATAGTAATTTTGGATAGTGGGTTACTCAAGACACACAATCGATTATCAAATTTATCAAAATTTTGAGATACCTAAAAAATTTTAAGAAAATATCAATATGTCAAGAAATAAATTGATTTTATTTGTTAATCCATTAATAAATTATGTTGCCAGTTTTTGAATCTAGTTGGAAAAATTATTTTACTGTCGTTCTTTAGTAGAAGCTACTGTAATTTTTTGAAACGATTTCTTGATATGATTATTATATAACCTACAAATAAAATAATACTAATTTACTCTAACAATGATTGTAGAATAATAGATAAGGTCACTCAATGTAAAAATAGTTTCATTTCTTTACAGTTGAGCAGAATATATATATGAGTTTTGTAATGTTCATCATCTCAAATCCATTGTTCATGAACACCACTGAAGCCATGTTCCAGATGATTAAAAACTGATAATTGATTTCTAATTTCATTATAAAAATTTCCCACATTACATCCCATGTGTTTTTGTTTTGATTGGTATTCATATTCAAAATACATAGAGTATAAAAAAATCATCTTGCAAATAAGCTTCTACAATTGATCCTTCAACCAGCCTTTTTTCATACTTTTTTCACTAATTTTTAAATAAATATCACAAATAGTTACATCCTTCAAAACAAAACTGGTCCTATACAATTAAATTCATGTATAAAATGTAAGATTAAATGTTCAATTTAGTCAATGAAAGCTTGTGGAAATATTTTTTCTAATTTATATAAAATTAAAACAACATCTTCTTGAAGTCTACATAGTTCATTTCAATCTCTTGTCTCAACACAATTGTCTTAGAAAAAATATTATATTTTTGTTATCTCATACCAAATCATTGAATTCAACAAACCTCTTTATAAAATTTTTAAAAGTATTTCCAATATCACATGAAATTCATGACTTTTTAATCTAGTAATTTGACTATTTCTAACACATCTGGAAAAATTTTAGGCATAACGATCTAGAAGTATCAAACCATGAATCCACTGACAAAATAAAAATCATTTTTCTTTGGAAAATGTATTAGATACTTTTATCTTCATTAACTTTTATGTTCTGATATTTAAAAATAAATCAATCTTTGATTACCTAACAATTTTGTAATGATCTAATCTTGTCTTTACATTATCATATATATTACCTGGTGTATCCAAAATTGTGTGAAATAAATCACCAAAACCATTCTTCTCAATAGTTTTGAAATCCAAAATGCAACGGGCCAACAAATTAGATCAATATTGAAGATCTCAAAAAATGATCTGTTTTATCCAATTGTGTTCTTTCCCGAACCCATAAATTTTATGTTGGTTTGTTGTTGGTCCAAATGTGATGGGAGGTAATTAAATGATAATTTATTTTACCTCTATACCTAAGATTATTTTTGGAGGTCCATGTATTTCAATTTTACCTTTTCTAAAATGATATTTTTTTCACCTAAAAGGATGATCGGTTGGTAGGAATATGCAATGACAGTCAAAAAAACATGGTTTTTTCAATTAATGAGTTTAGAAGATTTTTTATCTCTCAAATAGTATAGAAATGATTTTGGACCATTTTTTATTTACCTAGATAATATTTTATAAGATGGGAAGTCACTAATTGTACACTTCAATACAACTTTTAGTAATATTTTTGTTCCCAAAGACATCATATGTACTAACACCATTACTCCACCATGATTTTAACTCAGCAATAATTGGTTTCAAATAAACCTAAATAGTCTCTTTCTGATATCCTGTAATTAATAAGGTCAATAATATATATGGATCCTTCATCTACATCAAATGAGGTAAATTATATGAAGTTATAAATATAGACCAACATGAATACTAACGAACGTAATAACCAAATGGACTGAAACCGTTAATAGAAAGACCCAATCACACCTTTTGGGATTCCAAAAGAAAAGGACAGATTCACATTTTCAAAATGTTTCTATGAATCACCATTAGATGGATGATTAGGGATTTTACCATTTGAAATATATATTTTTATCCATGAAATCAAATCCACTGTGTTTTGAGACATAAATAAATGTTGCAATCTTGGTGTACGTAGGAAATATATCAACTAATTTGTAGGAATCAATCCAGACATTCCAATTTGCACCTATTTATACCTTGATTTTCCACCCGTGGGACAATTTTCAATGACTCATTTTCACCATAATATAATATGTAGTCATTTTAACATGCCTGAATCTTCTGATAATCAAGACCTAGAATAAAAACAACCCTTTTACTCTCATAGAAATTTTTAAGCACATTTCGTTCATGTAAAATTTGTTTTTCCAAAGAGAATATATGACCAGGAATCTTTTTTTCATTCTATTATCGGATTTAATAACCATGAATTTTACAACCACCTCAATTTTTCTTATCTTGCATCCAGGATATAAGGCTTCCTCAACGGACCTCAACAACTGTAAAAAACGAGATGGTTCTAACTCTGGAGTTAAATAATTATCATCCTGAGTTATCATTTGTTGTACAGAAAGATCTACCACATCGTGTTCTATATTTTGAAACCGTGAAGGCTCTTGACCCAATTCACTAGTATTTTATCAATAACTTTCTTCACCTATTCAATACAAAAAACATAATCTAGTTTAAGAAATGCAATAGATGTCCTCTAATGTTTTCAAATATTTCAAACTTCCTCATAGAACGTGTTTTACAATGATATTTAATTGTCCCTTTGGAAACCAATTATTTTGATTGATGATGAAAATGATAAGAATGCTTCATCACCCTCAATATATACATGACTTAATTTAAAACTATTTGGATTCCAACAGTGATTTATCCAAACATGGTTATCTAATAACGATTTTTATCGACTTTCTTTTTCTGTATTTCTCTAAAAATATATATAAAAATATGTTTTTTGAATAATTTGATACTATAAAAACACTATCCAATAACAAGAAGATATTTAACTTCACATTTCTAGCAATTTATAATAATTTATATTATTTCATATCTATTTATAGCATTTTTATAAATAAATTATACTAATATAAATTTATTTATAATAGTTTATCCTAATTACCATTAATTATTAGTAATTACAGTTAATTTATAATAATTACCACTAATGACGACATGTCTAATTTCTAGCAGATTAGTGGAAACTCCTTTTTCCAAAATCTCATCTCCAGACAAAGTTATCCGACTAAAATCATTATGAAAAACAAACTCTAACGTACGAATATAAATTTTTTATGCACAATAATAGAGATTCGGGAGGCCTCACTATGCTTCACTCTATTCTCCTGTATACATAAATTGATATTCAAACATTAGATTAGATTTTTCATAGTTATTTTAGTTGGAGAAAGTGGTAAGAAGGTGATTTGTTAGGAAAAAGAGAGTCTTTATCCCAACTACTCATATCCTTGCAACTCTCTCTCACTGAAACCAGTATGAAAAGGCTTCTCTGACGTACACATTTCAATTCTCATGAATAAAAAAATGGATATTTCTACATTGGATGATATTTTTCATAGTGATTTCAGTGAGAGAATGTTTCAAAGGGATGATTCATCTAGTAAATTGTATGCCACCAATTCAAAGGAAATTGTGCCAATTTATTTTGATTTATTTCGAATTAATCCTAATTATTCGGAATTACTAATAATTAATCTGAGTTACTTCTATTTATTTCAAAATATTCTTAATTAATTTTAATTATTTCTAATTATTACCAATTAATCCTTATTATTTATAATTAATCCTAATAAATCGTAATTATTTGTAATTATTCTTAACTAGTCTTTATTATTTCTAATTATTTCTAACTTTTTATAATTATTCATAATAATTCCTAATTATTCCTAATTATTCTTAATTATTTTAAATTATTCATAATTATAGAAAACTATTATTAATTATTACTAATTATTAATAATTATTCGTAATTATTACTAGTTATTTCTAATTATTCCTAATTATTCCTAATTATTCCTAATTATTCCTAATTATTCTTAATTATTCATAATTATTAAAAATTTCTATTAATTATTCCTCATTATTCATGATTATTCCTAATTATTACTAATTATTCCTAATTATTACTAATTATACTTAATTATTACTATTTATTCAAATTTATTACGATTGTTGCTAATTATTACTAATTAGTACAAATTATTCCTAATTAGTACATATTGTTACAAATTACTGCTAATAAATCCTAATAAATCCTAATAAATCTTAATTGCTTCTAATTAATCATAATTATAACTAATTAATCCTAATTACTCCATATTAATCCTAATTACTACAAATTAATCCTAATTATTCCTATTTAATCTTAATTATTCCAAATTATTACTAATTATTCCAAAATATTAAAAATTATTCCACATTATTACCAATTATTCCTGATTATTATTAATTATTCCAAATTATTTTTAATTATTCCTAATTATTAGTATTTATTTATAATAATTACTATTATTACAAATTATTACCGGTTATTACTAATTAGAACAAATTAATCCTAATTAGTATATATTTTTTCAAATTACCGCAAATTAATCATAAGTACGGCTAATTAATCCTAATTACTAACAATTAATCTTAATTACTACTAATTAATCCTAATTACTAATAATAAATATTAATTACTGCTAATTAATCCTAATTACAGCTAATTAAAGCTAATAAGTCCAAATTACTACTAATTAATCGTAATTATTACTATTTATTGCTAATTAATTCAAATTATTTCAAATTTTTCCTAATTTTTCCAAAGTATTACTCGTTATTCTAAATTATTCCAAGTTATTCGTAATTATTCTTATTTATTAATAATTAATACAATTTATTACAATTTATTTTTATTTGGCCCTATTTATTACAAATTTTTAATATTTATTCATATTTTTGTTATTTATTCAAAATTACGACTAATTATTCATAATTATTACTAATTATTACTGATTATTCCTAGTTATTACTAATTATTCTTAATAATTCAAAATTATTACTAATTATTCCTAAATATCTCTAATTAATCCTAATTATTACTAATTATTATCAATCGTTCATAATTATTACTAATTATTCCTAATTATTACTACTAATACCTATTTACTACTATTTATTATTAATTATTCCAATTTATTAATAATTATTATTAATTAATATAATTTATTAATATTTATTTCTTTTTAGTCCTATTTATTAATAATTACTCTTATTTATTCCAAATTATTATTATTTATTCCCAATTATTACTGATTATTCTTAATTTTTGCAAATTATTCCTAACTGTTACTAATTATTCTTAATTAATACTAATTATTCATAAATATTCTTAATTATTTCTAATTATTCATAATTATTCTTTATATTTCAATTTTCCTTATTTTTTCTTAATTAATCGTAATTATTACTAATTAATCCTAACTAATCCTAATTATTACTAATTAATTCTAATTATTACTAATTATTTCTAATTATTACTATTTAATCATAATTATTACTAATTCATCCTAATTTACCCTAATTATTATTAATTAATTCTAATTATTACTAATTAATCTTAATTATTACTAATTATTAATAATTAACAGTATTTATCACATGTTATTACTAAATACTTATAATTATTATAATTTACTTCTAATTATTATAGTTTACTTCTAATTATTATAGTTTACTTCTAATTATTACTATTTATTATTAGTTGTAAATATTTATTTCAATTTAATACGTATTAATGTTAATTTTTAGTAATTATTTCTAATTATTAGCAATTATGCCTAATTATTAATAATTATTAATATTTTTTTAATTAATACTGATGAATTCTAATTAATAATAATCAATATAACTTATAATTAAAAATAACTAATACTAATCACACGTATTTGTAAAAAAATAATGAAAAATAAATTGAACTAATTCTAATTTAATTTAATCATAGCTAATTTAAAATAATTAAAAATAATATCAAATAAAATGAATTAAATAAAAAATAAAATAAAATAATAAATTCCTTGAAACTGAATCATTTAGAGGATTTAAACGACAAATATTACTTTGATTTAAAAATTTTACCATAGATAAATTTTAAGAGAGAAAATATAAGTAGAGAGGGAGATTGGAGGAGAGAAAAGACTAGAATGTGATGAAAAACGGATGGGGTTTATATATATTAGATTAGTTTTGATGGGTTTATTTGCGACCAGATTAACATATCAAATAGTGGTATTTGCAGTGGGCCCCATCCTAAAAAATTACCCTGTACTGATTAGCGTCGATTGTTAAAAAGGTAATTGCGATGGGCTCCATCGCAAATACCAACCTATCGGCAGAACATTTGCGACGAGGGATAAATCCTGTCGCAAATACTAAAAAATACCATCAGGTATTTGCAACGAGTTCTTATGCCAGTTTTAAAAACCCTCCACGTGGATTGGCGTGGAACCTCACCCAAAAAGTTTGCAACGGGTGATGCCTACCCAATGCAAATACCTAATTATTTGCGATGAATAGAGGGTATCATCGCAAATAGTTCCTCCTGACAGACTATTTGTGATAGGACCATTCCCCTTCGAAAATATTCAATTTTTCTATACTGAACCTATATCATTTGATCCTTAAATACCGAATGATCTCTTGTTGTGAGACACAAAACATGAATTACATCATTTGTCAAAAAATGACACCTCACTTGCAACCTTCAATGAAACATTTGGATAGCACTATTTGATTCCCTCCATTATTCAGATGCCACTATGTTATCATCGAACTCATAACCAAGATTATAGTGATCCCCTCTATAAAAAAATAACTCTTAATGGCTAATCTCTATCTATGGTACTCCCCATTATCTGCACTTCATTCTGAAATAAGTTCTTCAGTGGTCAAATATTTAATTCATTGTAGTTTCTAGCTCACTATTCAACCAAAAGTATAAAAACACTTCCAGAAGCGGGTACTACTCCTCGCCTAATTTTCCATATCTAATCAAAATTTTTTTACCACCCATAAATAGGTCTCCCATACACTATAAATTCCTTAAAATTTATTATTCGTACATTAGAAGACACACACGATACAAAAAAAGACTAACCATAATCAAGGAATTATATTCTTTTACTTCCCTTGTACTTTTCATTCAAGTAGGAATCAATAATTCATTCCATCTCATGATTTAAGATTAAATAAATTGAAGAAATGGGTTCACCCCTAAAACATTTCAGAAATCATTTTTCCACACCCTGAACCACACGACTGCTTTAGATTCCCTCACAAACCATGTCGCAAACTATAGTTCAACTCACTAAAAAATATTAGATCATACTAAATCGTTCATGAGCATGATGTTGAAGAACAAACTCATCTATTATATCCTCTTAATCTCAAATTTATTATTTTACATAGTAGAAAATGAAATTGGATTCAATTAATAAAATCAATCATCCAATAAATTGTCCTACAATTCCTATGACCCTACCGACCTAGGACTTTTTCATCATGGATTGAGCTCTATCAACTATAAAACAAAATGGTTGGATGTGATTGTCTCACTCATACCGGAGCACCAACATGAAACATTTATTAGTAAATTTTCTTGTCTCACGAAACGTCATCCTAATAAACTACCTAGATTCAAATTATAATGTGGTTCATGTTGTATAATGGTTAATGCTGAATTTTCCACTATATGGATCTACTTATACCACTCCTCGAGTTCCACCTTAACTGGATTCATTATTGTGTCTGTGTCACTCCTTGAAATACATATTCATTTTTTCAAGGAAACACATATCCAGGATCATCATGTATCATCCTATCACCTCACCTAATACACATATGTATTCTCTTGTACTATAGATGGATATTTATCATTACATTATATCCACCGTGAAACCATTCCCAAAACATTTCACAAAAAACCTTAGTCATCGGCTCTCAAAAGATTTCCCACTAATTCAAAACTGAAGAACATCATTCAAATATAGTGTGTAAAACCACAAACTCATCCAAAAATAATATTTGTATTCTCTTATAGCACCTGATCATAGAATCATAAATCATGATCCCATGAGTCGTTTCTCATCATAAAAATGATCACATTCCTAAAAAACTATTAACCATATTATTTCAATATTGTTAACAATAATCACCCATGGATCTCTCCTGTAAAATAATATGTTCTCATATTCTAATATTATTCACACATGTGGCCTCCATATGGTGTCATATTCAAATAAAAATAATTTATATATTCTGTAAAATCCCTTATAAATGTATCCCCAAAGCCAATAGGGATATTCACATAAATATACCTTCCCTTCTTAGCTAGTAATAAATCATGAGTCTCTATGTTCCCCAAATTATAAGAGGCTATCAATCATGGGGTTATTTGATGGAACCAAGGCCTAGATTAATTGTTTGTTGGAAATGGAGTCTAGTTTGTGTATTTTTTCAATCTGTACTATGATAATTAGGGAGTTTTCAAGGGATTTGATATAATAGTACATGTTGGTTATACTGTTGAAGGTGGTATCATTACCCAATGTTTTCCCATTTTTGGATCCAAATCCTGTATAAGGAGTGATATTTGCTATGGAAGAATTTATAGAATTTAATATTATTAAATATAGTAGAGGCACATGTTTTTTGATTACTATGTTACTTGAATACTAGGTTTCACAAGAGGTTTATCTTTACGAAGGTATGGAACTTCATGAACACATGATTGAAAGAATTTATTCATCTCTACTATAACAATAATCACGAGGCATGAAGGGTTGATGGTGAATATTCATGACTATGAGAAGCTTCTCAAACATGTTAAATTTCGCATGTTCTTCGTGAATAAAGGGAATTAATGAACATTATTATGGAGGCTCAAGAAAAAAACCACTAGAGGCATGGGGTCTTTGAAAAGGGGTGCGCCTATAAAAATGAGGCTACCCCCACTTACTTTGATTAGAAGAGAATTTGTGAAAAGGCTAGTTTTATATAAATTCATAAATGTATGTTGAATCTAAAATTAGTGAAAAATCGGGAATCCTTCATGAGTTTAAGCATTGTGAACATAATTTATTTGAACTGATTGGTGCTAAGTAATATCAGGAAACGATGTTTCAAAAATAATAGGTGTCTTCTGTGAATTCCATGAGCTTCAAAAATGATGGGATCTTTGTGAGTAATGATTACATCATGAGGGTAGGGATCTTCATGAAAGAGTGTGGGTTCAAGAATATTGTTATTTCTTAGAATCATAAAGGGTGTTTAATGAAGGTAGGGAGATTTTAGGAAAGTAGTGTTGAACATCTGGTTAATGTAAAAATTTATTTCAAGGGAATCAACTATTGACTACTATGAAATAAGAGACACATGATAGTAAGGGAATAAGACTTAAATCCCAATATTATAAAGTAAAATTCATGTATTTAAATTAAGTAAGGCTTCCCCCATGTCAGTAATTTAGGGGGAGTCGATTGATGTGACCTAAAGAAGGTAGTGTTATATCCATAATATTGTTGTTAAGGTAGTGTTCCTAGAATATAGTGACTATGTCTAATAATTTGTACTCCACAACAACTATGAATGATTTGCGGGTTTGGGAATGAACGAAACATTTTCATCATATACTCAATGGACTAGACCTTAGTGGTGATCAAGATAAACCTATTCTATTGTCTCTCTACAATTTTTTTCTTAATTACTACAATATTCTATCTAAAAGTTTTTATACATTCCTAGCAATGTTGGAATAGGATCTGTTGGATTAAAAACAATTGACACCATGATTCACCCCTCCTATATCAGGGCTCCCTGGGGTCCTACATTATTGTTATAAAGAACCCATACAAAATAATTTTTTTTAAACAATACTTGATATATCATGAATAAATATTAATATAAATCATTCATAGGATATTTTCATATGAAATGAAGTCAAGATCCAATGTTAACCCCTCTAGTGTTCCACCCCCATATTCATCAATAGACACTGACTCAATAAAACAATGATTCATGCCTAAAAATATACTATGTACCTCTCCTATTGGAAAACACAAGTATCTCATAGATCATAATCCATAGGGATTCAACCATGATCCCATCTCAAAACACACAAAACATACAACATGATTAAATGCACACTATAGGGTATCATATCAATATCAATAAATAACTTTTCCCCAGGTCATCAGCCTACCGGGGAACTAATTATCACATAGCCTCATCCTAGGGAACATATAAATTGAGATTCACAACTTGATGGTCTACACATCCATAACATAAAAGATTTTTCTAGTAAGACATTATCAATAGAAACACATCCACTATCTTCATTAAGAATAATTTTATTCCCTAAAATATGGAAACATGTCATATATGTTTCCACTAGAAAATCATATAATTGAACCTAAATACCAATTGTATCAATGGGGTTTATCATAATGGAATCCAATGATAATGTTTAACTACTATGGTTACATCACCATCCATATCATTGGAATTGCATCGTTGTCCTCATCATTAGGCATATCATGGTAGATTCACATCGATTTCCATCAAAAAAGATTGTAATTTAAAAAAGGTTATCTAACATAATATAATTACACTATGAACATAAACATTAAAACACCATATGATCAATTTTTAATAATTTAAACAATTAGGCCTCTATTATCAAAGACTTAGATCACACTAGCAGGCCCTATATTTCTTTTCAATCCTTGGTGTCTGATATGATGTATGATATGCCTATTCCTTCTACAGTAAAGGGACAAATCTAAAACCTATATTATTTATAATGGTCCAAATTCCAAAAATAAATAATTTATAAATAATAAATATCAAATTTCTTGTTATTATCATGAGTTGGAATTTATGTCAATCATAACATCACATACAAAAACAAGAATCCTAAGACCCTAGTAACCAAAGCGTCCTCCCAAAATTGGAATTCATGATGAACCATATTAGTATCCATATAAGGCTCTAAAACATTATTATATCTCCTATATATCATATTAAAAACATTGGGACAATGAGAAATATCTCTGATACGACTTTATAACACCCTGCTTATACACACCAATAATCGGTACTTGAACCAGTGGTTGATACTAACCTCATACATACCTAACCTATGATAAATGTTTCAATCCAAAAATATATGTCTGAGGAGGAACCATAGGTAGGATAAAACCAAATTACTAGAGTGTGTAGTTATAATATTATGAAAATTAATCATACACATTAGTGTAAAAATATTAAAAAATAACTGAACATGCTATAATAAAAAATGATGATACATTTTTATACAAGATGAATCACCCTATGGGATAATGATATGTTCAAATAGAAAAATCGACTAAATAATTAATAATATATATTATATTTCACCCCCATCCCATGATACTCTTCTAATATGGACGTCTAAACTACAAGAGTTTCTTCAACTCGATTTCATTGTGTAATGGCATAAACCAAACATGTTCCTAACACCATGAGAGTACTTCTGGTTTACCAATGGGTCATGGCCATATGAATAGGGTATTAAAACATAACTCAATAGGGAACCACAATTTTCTTCCCATAAAGTATCATTAATATAGTGATGTATGCATGTGAAATGTTTAGAATATATAAATAAACGACTAAAAATTAAATAAAACCAACCAAAATACATGATTTTTTGAGAATATGGGTGTCTATGAGCACATTAGAAGGACCATTCCTAAAATATCACCACACCTAACCCAAGGGAATATCTATAAACCAAAGAAAAATTCCATAAATATCATTAACCTTTAGTATTTTTTCCCTGATTAGCAATACCTACATCGACCATTTCCACAGTGTTTTTGAGCATTAGCATCTCATAAGAGGAAACTATATCCACTAAATTGGGATTTGTTTCTCACACCTACACCATGATCAATAGTGGACTCTGTGGAGTCCTTAACCATCTACCATCCTCAATTCCTAATAATTAATCCCACAATAGTACATGGGCATTCAGATCTATTTGGATGATGGATTATGGTTTAAAATTATGTTTATGGTAACTATATAGGATTCAGCTCAAAAAAAGCCTAATTAACCTAGGGATTATCTTCTAAGACCAATCATATCTCATGTTTCCTCACATAGTCAACTATTTACATCTATAGTAAGTTATGAAACACCCCATTTTTTTGTTTTCACAGTGTCTAGATAGCACCTTAATATAGGCCTATACCATTGAATTTTTTTTACATCAATCCAGTGTGAAAGTTCTTCAGTGGAATTAGAGCTTTAGTAATTTTATAATAATTTTTTAACATAGATAACAACAATGTAATTATAATTTGATGTAAATTTTCCATAAAATATTGATTAAACGATTCATTTTGACTAAATAGATCATAACCATTGATGGTGCAACCATTTTTTAGAAACATTATAAATGAAATGTGATAATTTTATAAGGAAATAACTGAGGAGAACTTACATAATTTGAATGATTTCCTTCTATTTTTCAATATCTATAAGTTTTTGACCAATATTTTCTTACATTTTCCAATTCTAGCTGGCCATCACATACCATCATGGGGTCCTACTTGAAGTTGAGGAATCAAAATAAGATAATTACAATAGTTTATAATTCAAAAAAGAATAAATATTTTAATTTTTAATAAATTACTAAAAACCCAATAGGTGTCCAATGATTACAGTTTTTTCTGTAATCAATAGTTTTAACTCTTGATACAACCAAAAACCTCGGAAATAGAAAAGGCCCATATTAGAAATCCATATTTATGGAAAAAAATTAGTATACCCCACAAAACCTTAAAAATACATAAAAATACATAACCTCAATAGAACATCTCCCAAAGGAATTCAGATATATTATAAAGACCTCCTTTATTCAAATTAGACAAAATCCTCATCCATAGTGTTCAATTACACTATAATCCAATGAAATGGACACCAAAACCATAAATGAAACTGTCTAAAATTAGTGAATAATCATCACCCAGAAGAATATATGGATTGAATAGTTGTGACAATTCCTATTATTCCATGATAATTCACCTGGGAAATCCCAAAATATATGGAAATCAGGAGAGGATTAGTTTTGACCAAGTCCTCCCCAGGAGCATGTTCCGGCCTAGAGAGAACATGGGTTGATCCCCCTATCTTTAAAATTTTAAAAAAACATATTGCATGTGTTTTTAAAGAAAAAATACATCATGATTTATTAACATTTAGTAGAGGGGTCCCTCCCCTATTCCTTTAAAATTCATCAAGTTATCACTATTTATTAATGTGAATTTGTTTCTACCAAATAATTATAACATCCTGACCACTGAGTCATCTTTTTATGTTCTCATAAACCCCCAACCACCACCCACACATCAAGCCCTATCTAGAAACACATTTTATGGATTTTTATTCATTTATAACTTTATTCCATGTCCTAGTTTCAAAAAATTAACTGATCACTAAATCAAAATTCGAAATTTTCAATAAATTTTCATCCTATATGTACATTGTGTATTAAAAACAAAAAGGAGGACATATCAAATATAGATTTCCATATTAGGTAAGGTCATTAGGAATTCATAGTGATGCAATATAGACATAACAATTTACGTGATATATTTATGGATGTAATGAATATAGTCATTAAATATTAAATTTACAAGTTTTTTATAGTATTTATTGATGATATTGTAATATATTTGATGTTAATGAAATGTAATTCATTTTATATTAGGATTATGTTTAAGTCCTTGAGAAAATTTTTTTATATCCAAATTTAGCAGGTATTAATTCATGTTTAAAAAAGTATCATTATTTTGTCACGGAATGACAAGTGAGGGGTTATTAGTGGATCCTTAATAGTTGTAAATTATTGAACAACGGTGTGGGACATCATAAATTACCAAACATAATTATTTTCTAGGGATTGTAGGATACTAACAACACATTGTGAGATTTTTATCAAATCTATAATATCCATGAACCAAGATGACATATAAGGGAACCATGTTCCTTTAGATAAATGAATGTGAATAAAATTTCATTGACCTGATGAGATTGTTAGTCCTTGGACAAGTGTTTACACTACCCTACTATCAAGATGGGTATTTTTATATATATGGATATATAAAATAAAGGATTTTGATGTGTTCCCATGTCAAATTTCATGGTGGTATCATACGCCTCCCTCTAACTGAAGATTCAAGAGAAAAATTACGTAGCTCATGATTTGGAACTGGTAGATGTGTTTTTTTGAAGATATAGAAAATTTATCTATATACTTTATTTTGTGACATATATACCAATAATAAAATCATAAATTATATATTCTCACTAGAATATTCTAATATTCACCAAATATGATTGTTAATACTGATTTTTGATTATGACTTCATAATTCAATACAACCCTAGGAATGAGAAAAAGGTGTTGACACTCTGAGTTAGAAGAACAATTATAGTATAACAATGAAGAGTATTTAAAGAGATCAAATCCTTATAGATTTTCATAGGATAGACCGTAAAATCATAAGTAAATGAGAACGATCTAAAAATTCTCTGATGAATGTTCAACCATTAATTTATGTTATGTTTAATGGGTGAAATAAATAGGATTAAGAGATATTAGAATGTAATGGTAATTTTAGAGTTTATCCATTACCATGATGGAATGATAAAAAATGTATAAAAATTTATTTCTACTATAAATACCATAATTTTAGAAGGATATATTGGATGAAGCTCAATATTCATCATTCCTTATTCATCCTAGAATTATGATGATATACAGAGGTGATAAATATTGTTTCTAATTGGACAACATGATAGAAATATTTTTGAATTTGTATCTCAGTTCTAGGTTTTCTTGTACAATAAGCATGAAGGATAAATGTCTAAACGGATGTTACAACTATTTCCCACACATGATTAGAAATGGGAAAATAGTACCATGGATTTTATCATGAGACACTATATTAAATCTAATGGGAACAATGATATATTAATTATTTTGGATTGTATTATGAAATCACCACATTAAATTACTATTAGATAATATTTATCCCTTGAACATATCACTAGTATATATATTGTGTATGTATGAAGGATACAAAGATAACCACATTAAATCATATCTGATTTAGATCCCTGGTTTCACATGAATTTATAAACATTTCCCCAACAATACATAAATATGAAGTTGAGTTTTAGAGATGAATAACATACTCAAATTGATACTTAGTATAAGAGGTAAATTAAAACACTAGAATATATATTGATATCTTTCACAGTGAATTTAAAAGGAGTTTGGCATCAAAAAATTCTTTAATTTGAATAATCTTAAAATAATAGCTTTGACTAGATCATTTAGAGGGTTCCTTATGAGGCCATATATAGAAGGATGTATAGGAATCCAACATGTAGGGATGATGTTTTGGAAAACATATTAATACATGAACTAACGAGGGAAATGGAAAATATTGTTAGATCTATTTAGTAATAGATCTAGTTATCTTGGAGTCGATAGAAATTTTATATTTATAAAAATTGATTGAATTTGGTGTTAAATGTTGGTGGGAAAACATTTCTATAAGTATCTATATGAAAAAATGTTGTGATATTTTTATGTAAGGTAATTCTAACCATTAAATATATTATTTACTATATGATTATTTATTATATTAGAATAGTATCATATCGATTAGATATCCCTCCGAACCTCTCCCATGTTCACTGTAATTTCTTTGTAACCATTTTGAGAAATTTCAGACCCGAACATTCACGTGTTCTAATCTCATAGTCTATACCATTTAAGTATTATCTTTATTATAAGGAACATTATATATAAATATTGGGTTGTATCGATAAACTGTTTAAGAAAAACATTACACACCAAGTTATGGTTCCTTTCAGGGAATAGAAATATGAAGAATAATATTTCTAACCTAATAATGTGATGAGATAGATGGGTACTCAGTTGTTTTTATTGATGTAACCAAATTTCAATGGAAACATTCTCATAAATTAAATAGAATATATCACCTAGAGATATTAGAATATATTTTCCTTTAATAAATTAAATATGTTAAATCACATGTGAATCAAAAAACCAGGAACATATGTGAATAATTCTAACACATTATAAAATTAATCACATTATATTGGATTTAATTGTAATATAATTATTGAAAATAATTTATCTTTCACATAAGAAATTTTATTAATCTTAAAGGAATATTTTTATGGATTTTTATTATGAGAAATGTTTTTAAACTATGAATTTTATATAAAATTTTTTTATAGTATTAAACACATGAACAGTTATTTTTTACAAATTAATTAAATTAATTTTTTGGTTATCAATTGGTCAGATATGAAAACAAAACCATTTGAATGTAAAAAAAGATATGTTGTTAAGGAACAATTATTTTATACATTTAATGTGGTTTTATATTAATTATTCCAATGAATAACTATAATTTAATTTATTTAATGAACTTTATATTGATATATTAAATAAAATAATTTAACAATCATCCAATTGTTTTTACAAGAAAATAAATTTGATTAAATTATGTTTTATATTTATTATTTTATTTTTATAAAAATAGTTTTATATTTTTTTGTCATTATTATAAAATTAATGTATATCTTTTATTAGAATTGAATTTGATAAAATATTTCAAAAAAAAATTAACCATCATATTCAAATTTGGTAAATAGTTAAATTTTATTTTTTGTCATTATGAACAGTAACCATGGTAAAAAAACATCGCGGTAAGGGATGAAATGACTAACATGGGTTAAATATGGAGATAAGACATGGAATATTTATAAAATATGGATAAATGTGATTTTTTGATTGTATTAAAACCCAAAAATATATTTTTTATAAATTAAGGATTCCATTGTTCGACTTTCACTTAATTAAGACACTATTATATTTTAATGTCTTAAGTATTTACAAAAGTTCCACCCACCACACATATAAAACCGAACCAACTCCCTTCAAATATCCACAACATTAAACCCTATAATTTATAGAATACCTACCCAAATATCTTTAAAAAACCATCACACACCCACAACATTATAGGGATTCTGTTAAAACACTAAGAGAATCCTTTGATGGATTAATGTGTAATCTAATGGTGGTTTCCCAAAAAAGATTAAATTTTGTTTGAAAAACTATTTTTAGTTTCATTATTCCTTAAC
This sequence comes from Viscum album, assembly GCA_963277665.1. Lineage (NCBI taxonomy): Eukaryota > Viridiplantae > Streptophyta > Magnoliopsida > Santalales > Viscaceae > Viscum > Viscum album. The sequence continues at coordinate 1,643,042,365 of OY728119.1, read as the reverse complement.
CACATCTAAATATTCTATAAATATATTTATATAAATAAATCCCTATAATTATTATACTTAACTGTTTTCTTATTAACGATACATCGATTTCATATATAACGATATATGTCATTAATAAAACATAATTCATGATTTATTACATGAAGGTAAATTTCATACAATTATATGCTTCTTCAACACCAAACATGACATCATAGAAATAATTAAAGGCTATTCACTAATACAACAAAACATAGTTTGATTAGGATAACCTCTCATTCACTATTCATCAAATCTCATGAGATTAAAACATTACCCAATTCATTAGAGGGATATATAATATTGGTACACTCATCACATTTATATCATATAAACCCATAAGTGTTCCACATATATCATATGACATAAATATTTCATTAATAAATTTTAACCCCATGATTATGAAGTGTATGTTAGATACATGTAAAATCCTAATCAATTAATGATATTTACAACTAAATTAATACCCTTGAGTAAAACTGGAGATGGGTATTCACAATAAAACTGTTCTGTATAGAAAATCATAGGAAAATATCGACAGAATAATATGTGTTAATAAAGGATTATTCAATGATAGAATGATAGATAATGGGATTTATCATTACTTGGGAACCATAATTACAGTAATAAGGTGTTTTGAAAAACATATCCCAACTAAAAAAAGTAAAAAAGAATAATTTAAAGGAGGTGATTCAATAAAGATGAGTAATAGAGGATCCCTTACCATGAGAGGGAACCTATAAAGCTTTGGAAAAGCTTCTTAAGTTCATAGTGGAAACTTGGGATGAATATTGAGACATAAAGTTAGATTAACTTCATTCTCCAGGGGTATTATGTTAAGAGTAATGTGAGGTTGGGTTTTTTATATAGAAAATGGGAAGAGATTTATTTATTAATTTCCAAAACATTGGATTTGGACTCTATGTGATAATGTAATCCAAACCACATAGAAATACATGGTTCCCCCATGAATTATGAATAAATGAAGTGGTTTGAATTATTTTTCATGTTTAGAAACCAATATTAGTAAAATAATATAAATTATAATGTATAAGTGAGTAATGTTTATAATTAGTTTATTTTAAGAAATTAAAACATAATATAGGTCTTTCATGATTCATTATGCATTTATAAAATTTATCAAATAATTTAAGAACACATTCTATTAAAAGATAAATATGTATTTGGTCATGTAGACCTTTTATGGTATATATTGCCTCCATTACTGGTCATTATGATTTAATAATACATACTGTATATTTATAGAGTATTTATATTTTACATGAAAATTACACTATCACATTCAATTATGAAAAAATAAATGTTGGATAATTTCAATGTGTTGATTTCGAAAACAATATTTAGTTTTTTAAAATTACTATTGAATCATTTGAATTAATGATTTTAAATCAAAATAATGATGTATTGAAAAATTAGTTGTTGATAATAAAGGATTTCTAACCCTGTGAACATTTTAATTTCACATAAAAAATTATATTATAATTTAAATTAAAAAAATTAATAATAATTTTTTATTTAAAAACCATTTATTTAAAAAACTGTTAAATTCATAAAATATATTGGCATTATTGAAACTATATATTTTCCAAAATATAGACATTGTGATTCATTGTATCATAATCTAATTTTTTATACTCTTTATTTCATCACCCAAAATGTAGAATTATTAAGGGGTAAATTTAATAATTATTTCATTGAAAAAAATTATACAAAATGAAAAAATTATGGTCCAGATACACATCCCATTATTAAACCAGATTATTCCCTAAGGTTATGGTATACGATGGTTGGAATTTAATTGAGTGGTTAAACAAAACTAGTTTGGGTCAATATCTCAATTTGATTTAACATTTCATGTAAATGGATACACTCATGCAATGGTTATATAATATTTGTTTGTGATTAGTAAAAGTAAATCATAGTGATGTTATATCCCTTGGAAGGTTTGATTAATGATATTTATAGGGAAATATCCTACGAGTCAAGGCTATAGATTCTTTCTATATATGTCTATTAGACTTTATCATATCCCTTTATATAAGTTGCTAATTTTATCACTATTCTATTGATTTATTATCAATGGTTATGATGAATAATTTTTTTAAATTTTTTTATCAGATATAACCTTCCTAAATAACCATAGTAGTTCATGTTTTTTATAAAAAATCAATACTTGACAATGCATATATTTTTTCAAAAATGTTATTTCATTTATAAAATATTTTTTCACTATAATATTCTCATATTTAGAAATGTCACCCAAAAAAATTAATTCTATACACTAAAATAGATGAGGGTACTTCTATTTCATCACCTCTTATGGTTCCCATTTCGCTTCATGAAACTTGTGTTTCTACTATAACACTTTCACCATGAAATTTTTTATACTTCATAAAACAATGTATCTATGATATGAGATCTTCAATAAATATTCCTCGTATGAAAGATAATACTCCACTGGTTCTACCTCTGGATTCAGTACATGTGAGGTTTTGGTTTGTACTTATTCATGAGATATACATGGAAGACATCATATACATGATCTAAGATATGTGGGATTGTTGGTCGATATGACACTACTCCAATGTGATCAAGGACTTCAAAGTGTGTGATATATCTAGGAATATAATTTCCATTCATCCAAATTTATTAACATCCTTCTATAGTGATATACATTTGAAAACACTATATCCAAACTAAAACTATAGTTCTCATAGTGGATAATTTTCATGTATTTTTATTCGACATCGTTCATATTTCATAGTTCATTGAATTGTTTAAAAATTATTCTTCATCTCTACGATAATATCAGGTCCCATTAACATCCACACACCAATTTTATGCCAAAATGTCAGAGTCTTTGACCACTTAAAATATATCACCACATAAGGTTCCATTTTAAGGCTAGAAGGGAAATTGTTTTCATTTGTGAACTCTACAGGAGGAGGTGTTGATCCATGCATCCATGGGAATCCATTTAACATAATATAATCAAATCCTCTAGAGTTTTAATGGTTCTTTATAAATGAAAAAATAAAACAATGATTAGAAGTACTGAAGCTTAATTCTATATCCAATACATACTACATGGTTCTCTAAAACATCTTGGTTAACCTTATATCTCAATAAAATACAAAATAATGTGCAATTCCTTGAAATCATTCAACTTATCATATTTATATATAGTCCATTTATTCAACAAATAAATATTCCATGATAACAATGAGATGTTCTGACATCATAAGGTGATAAAATTCTACCCTAATTCCATTATTTCAATTATTTTTTCTAGAGATTCTAATGAAGAAATTCATGTTTCTGATTTCCTATTTCTATACTGTTATGGGAAATGTTTTCATGATACTATTACACTTTTTACATTTCTTCTTAACATGTTGGCATCAAATGAATAGATATAATAACTATGTAATTTCTCTCTTCATGTAATCCCTCCAAATGTTTTTATTCTTACCATTATACATCATAATTCATTTTGAATGAAGAGATAAGTATAATCTATGTGCCATATCCAAAAGGTCCCTACTTAGTTCTAGTTTTTATGGGACATATATCATGGTTTCAGACATTATAACTCCAACTTCATTAAAGTTAAACTCCAGAATATTTTATACCTTCTTATTTAATCACTCATCATTTATATATGCCTCCTTGATCCTCACAAGACTTAATTTTTGAGTAGTTCGTTGAGAAAGGTAATATGACTAACCTTTTATTATTCTCATGTCATTTCATTTCATGTCAATGATGATTGGGTCCCTTGAAATACATATCATGAATTGGGTTGTGGGAACCATTTTACATAGAGTATCATCCACCTTTTCCCTTTTCCACGAAGGTAATGGATTTAATAATCATAATTTTTTATCAGATATAACATCTTTTTTTTGGTTTATATTCATTTTTTATTTTTGTGAATATATACTTGGTGATTTTATGATCTCTATATATGTCACTCTTTTTTACATAGAGGTAATGTTTCTATATACTCTATATAAATATTACTACATATAATTTTTAATTATATGTTGGGTAGTTCTACCCATGAATCATTAATTTTAATGAGGAATATGATATCACATTTTCATATTTCGTGAGTAAACAACTCAAAAAAATTTTGGATGCTTTGTTTTTTATCAAAAATCATTCCCCACTATTGGGTAGTGTGGAAAAAATGGTATTGGTTAGCCTCATATTCATCTTATTAAACATTTAAATGTATTCATCGTTATAGAAAAACATTAATCCCTTCCATTTATTCTTTTTCAGTTGTTTTGAACATCATTACAATTATACACAAATTGATTATAGTATTCATCCAATCGAAGAAAATTATAAATTTTCATTGTTGATAATTTTCTATGCAATCTTTTGATTTATTATATTTTTTTAAAGATCAATATATATCCATTTTTTGGTGATAACATACCCAAAAAATGTTATTTGGTCAACGTATACATTTGATTGAAAACTCAACCACCGATTTTAGAGGAAGACTATTAAATTCCTCAAGAAACAAATTAGTGTATTTTATTATCATAGGGATGTCATCAAGGATGATATTTTGTTTAATATATATAATTTATGATAGATAATACATCTCATAAGTGAATAATATTAATCACTGACGTGATGATAATAAATCATATTCTTCCTCATCCTTTCACATGTATATAATCTGAGGACAATTTGAGATAGGGGGGGTGATTACCATGTATTGGAAATTTATGTTGGCTAGTTATAATGAAATTAAATACCTACATAGAATAAATAAAATTATAATATAGGGGGATTATATTATTTTCACGAACATTATTCTAAACTTCAACATTTGGTATTATATTCATAGATATTTTTCATGATGATGTCAACTCATTTTGGTTCATGACTCTCTAATATTAGAATACTTACAATATATGATACTATTTAATGAATTTAAATACAACAAGGGTAAAAAAATCTCTATTATGGGTTTCATATACTTCATTCATCATGATCCATCTCTCAGAGGATATGCCTTGTTCCATTAGTCATTGGGGTTTTTTGTTCTCACCATGCTTGTTACCCCATTTAATATATCATTGTCTTATATAATGCAAAAATTATTCACATTTATGATATATAACTATTAATGGAACATTATGTTTAACATTATTTAAATTATTTATGTTAAAGAATAATTATTTTTTAGTGAAATAAACTAATTTATGCAATAGGTTTCCACACATAAAACCTCATCTATTTCATTTGAAAAATTTCCCATGGTGTCTCTTTCCAAATTTTTACATGTAGGAAATTGAATATTCATTCCTTTATCACCTTTATCATATGAACATATATTCAGCCTCTTCTACATCATGTTTTTATATTGAACTATATGCCAGCTTTTATTGGTTATTTTTAATAACTTCTTTGGAATAATCACAAGATTTATTTTATTATCTCCCATTATGTAAGGAGTCCCACTGGGGTAGACATCACATTGCCTGTCACATTTTTTATTTAAACAGTTTATCTAATTTCCATACATTGAATAAAAAATAATAATAAGTTTTGTGTGATAATTTATAATGAATTAAATTCATAAATGGGAAACCATGAAAATTAAAAAGAGAACTCATAAATGACATGTATTCCTTATCCTGGGATGTTTTTGGTATTAATCTATGTTATCCATGATCTATTTCATAAAATAGAATATTCAGGTAATTTTTTTCTCTATAATAATGTTTGATTATGAGCTTCTGAATTTTCCAAATAATATCCAATGGGAGTATCAATTTTGGTGCATAGAAATTTTTGTTTTCATATAGAGGGTAATTATCAAGTTCACCTCAATGAACCCTTTTTAGGCTATTACCCTAATGCACATACGTGAAATATCCACAACAACTTGTAGAATCTATAAACGAATTTATTTTCTTTTAAAGCACTTACTATATAATTCCCCAAAAATTAGACTTGTTTTAATAGAGACGCTAAATTTTCATACGTTAACATTATATAACATTTCTGGAATACTTATTTCTTTATAAAAACAGATTCCTAAAGATCATACTAGCCATGTGCCTTTGGAAAAATCAAAATCATAAAAACTAGTGCATTAATGAGTTACATTATCTCCCACTATCTTCTTATTCACTATATCACATCTTAGACACATCAAAAATAATAAATATCTTCATTACTTGAGGAAGGAATGATAAAAAGGGGTGAGATGAAATTATCAGTAAGGGTAAACAATAATGATATGTGAGCATAATCATGAGCATAATGGAATGGGAACATGATCATGAAAATAAAATATCATACCCCACAAATCAAAGATCAAATACATGAATCATGGAATAAATCTTTTTAGTTCATAAGGTATGAATAATTGGGAATAAAAAACACAATCCATTTAAGAATAATATAAGAATAAAAAATGTAATTTTGGTAGACATGTAATCATGTAGTATTATTTCCATAGTATCTAAAGAATCACTTCCAAAACCATAATAATTGTATTACCTCACTTACCTTACCATCATGGTAGTCATGGTTCACTCCCATGGATATCTTAGTTTCATGATTACACTCCGCATACCATCCTAGTACACATGGTTCACTATCATCGCCATCTTAGTATTCAAGGATCATTCCCATGACCATATTACTCTATCTCATGTGATATAAATCATTACCCAATGAATTGGAGGGAGATATAGGTACCACCCATCTCAAAATGAACTCAGACATACATGTGACACAAGATCATAAATAATCAAATCATAGCACATGAAATTAAATGGGTATTATAAAAATGTAATCATATCATAACATGTGTAAAGATATAAGTTCCATGATCATTTCATTAAAAACATAACATGTGAAATGATGCAGGATAAAAAATAATATTTCACATGAAAGGGAAATGGGTTATGTATCAAAACCTAATACATTCGAAGAAATAATATGAAATGAAACATTGAATAATTCAACCCAAAAAGTATTTGGTAACACCAATTGATGTTATTTTGGATGGTAAAAAATTTCAAAACATCTTTTTAGAAAGCATTTCTTAGGTAAAATATGTTTTATGCATTGAAAAATTATTTTTAAAATTTAAATATTTTGAAAAATTGTTTCTTTGAAAAAAAGTTGAAAGTATATCGAAAAATAATTTAAAACCATAAAACTTTTTGTTATCCTTTTTCCTTGAAAATTTTATTGAATGATATTTTGAAAACATTTTTGAAAACAATTTTGAAAACATGTTTTTTGAATACAATATATTTTTGACTGAAGAGAGAGACTATAAAATTTAAATTAAAAAAATTATATTAAGTACCAAAATGTGTTGAAATGGTAAAAATAAATGAGGATATATTTAATGAATTGAGGATAAGAAAATTAATGATTTTTCTTGAGATATGGATCATAATATTTCGTCAAATGGAGAATGAACATAAACAGTCTTGATGAACCATGAGATTGTTCTGGTGAACTCTTGTAACATGGTAACTTGGGATCATAATCTACATATAAAAAATTAATCCTAAATTAAGATTAAATAATAATTAAAATTATTAAATTTCTTATATAACATGTAATATGGGATTATATACTCCTCGAAAAAAATAATTTGAGGTTCATAACAAAACACGACTATGAAAGATGGCAAATTAAGACAAAAATATTTCACTGATTTGGTAAATTTTGAAAACTAAAATACCTGAAATAAATATAATAAAAAGGATATGTAAATAACAATAAATTAAAATATATTATAAATATAATACAATTAGGTTCAGTACATACACCACACAAAATTAAAGAGTGGAAACCATGACATATATCTCATAGAAATAAAAAGTGAGATGAAATCCCCTTAGCTTGTGTCTTGAAACTCATCATACTCATTCAATAAACCTTTATAATAAATATAAATTTATTATAAATATTTTAAGGAATAGTATTCTCTCATAAATTTTTTGATTATGACCTTATATTACCCTCTTTTTAACAATCCTATGATACAGTTTCCATTCGGGTAATATTCTCTTTATTCTTCGCATGTGTCTTAATTTGTTATATATTTGGTATTTATTCTTTATATCATGATTTTCATAATTTCATCCATGATATAAATATTATGTATATATAGTAAATTTTTATTGTAATAATATATATAATATATATGTATGAAACGGAATACACCGTTCATGGAGACAGAAGGTCGTACGTGCACAAGAATGTTATTTCCAGTTAACTGTTGTGTTGAATGGAATAAATTAAAATACATATATGTATGTGTATGTATATATATAATTATTACAGTATAATTATGATATCATATTTTTCTTATCTATTCACCAAAACCATCTTTAATATAATCTATGTAGTGTATGAATAAATCATATCACTTTGAGGGGGCAGTAGTCCACACTTCCTCAAATGTAAATATTGTATTGACACCAAATGGAAAATAAAAAATATATGTGTTTGAATTGAAATTAATATTCATAAATAAATAATAAATATAATATATTAAATATTTAAACATATATAGAATCATAACTTCCACCATGAGTTGTGGTGAGGAAAATTGAACAATCATTGTTTAGTGAGGGGGTAGTTCATCATACACGTAAATAGAATGGGCGTTTACCATTAGATAGAGGTGTTTGTAAGTGTAGGTTTAACCCTAATCATAAAAGTCCTATTATATTTAGGATAATGGTGTTTTTATACAATTATGGAATAAATATAGTGTAGGGGTGGAGAATGAAAATAAAAGAAAGGACTTGAGAGAGTATGTTACCTCTTAATCTTGTAACACCTTTTGGTTTATGCCAAAAGGCACCTTAGATTTCCTTATGCCTAGGGAAGGTATTATTGAAGGAAAGGAGGGATTATGGAAAGTATATTTTGTAGATCATAGATGATCATAAGAGGTTTGAGATGTTTGAAGAAGAGGGAGAGGTGTTGGTCTTTTATAGGGAAGAGAAAGGACTCACTTAGTATTTTTTAAAACAAGTTAGGTGTACCCAAGTTTGTATCAAAAAAATCCATAAAACCCTAACCAAACAATTAAATGGATGTTTATTGGCAGAATAATGGCTATAAAATGGGGTTTTGACAAGTTTCTATGTCGTTTTGGATCTAAATATTTAAGGATTATTCATTATTTAGGATTAATTTTACTTTAATCAGTATAATTAATATTAATTACTTTCACTAATATTTCTGTTAAGAATATAAGATGAAATTATTATAAATTAGAAATTACAATTAGTCCAAAATTGGAATCCATTTTACAAAATTCATATCACACAATTAAAATAAATTATTTTAAAATTAATCCTATAGTCTGGTTGGCACTACCAGGTATTGATGTAAAAATGATCAAACGTTTTCTCTGTTTTCATGTGTAATTTCAATGAGAAATTGGTTAAAATTGCCCAAATTGAATTAATTTATAAAAAAATAATCCAATTACACTTTTAAATTGAATAAAAATATAATTCATCCTTATAAATACATTAGATTAAAAGGTAGTTTTGAATTAAATTCTGTTATTTTTCACTATTCATCCAAAAATGAATTATCTCAGAAAATCACAAACAATCACCATTAGATAAGATCGAAATTTTAAATTAGAAAATAAATTTTATTTTATCCAATTATAATTATTAATGAACATAATTTAATTTTATTGTTAAAAGTAGTTCATTCAAGAAAATGTTATTTCTAAACATGTAAGGACCTTAACAAGAGTCATATCATTCATTAAAAATATGTTTTATTTATATAAAAAATTTATAAACTGTTCTTGAAAGTGATTATAACTATTCATATTAATATCATTAATATATATGTTATAATTATTTTTATTTATTATTTATAAAAATAAATTGATGTTTCGTAGAAACATCATTTTTGTGTATAATGTTCACAAAGTCGATGTTTTGAGTAACGTATGCCAAGTCAATGTTCCTTGGTACAAACACCACGTACATGCCATGTGAATAGACTATTTGAATTTTTTAATTTTATAAAATAAATTAAAGTTTAATTTATTTTAAGAAAAAATGGTCCATAAAAGCTCCAAGGGTTAAATTCCACCCCCTAGAAATGAATTTATCCCTTGAAATTAATCAAATGGGTAAAAAATAATGAGGTTATTTATGCCTCATCATATCCTTAAATTAACATGTAGATTCCTCTAACTAGTTATTTAACCACAAAACATTGACTTGGTTAGTGGTCTTGTTTTATTGAACTTTCTTTATATTATCCATAGTTTAAACAGGTTGCTCCTCATAAGAAACAACTTGCTCCAGTGGTATGTTCGTTGAGTTCAGTGCATGTGAAATGTCAGGTATGTACTTCCTTAGGAGGGATAAATGGAACACAACATGAAATTTATAGAGATTTTGAGGAAGTTTCTAGAGATAGGGTAACATCCCGATACAATCATGATTCTCAATGGGATTGATATACCCAGGGATTAATATTCCTTTATTCCCGAATATAGAAATCTTATTCTGGGGTGAGATTCATAGAATACCATTTTCTCCAACTTCAAATTATAGATTATGTCAATGGTTATTAGCGTAACTTTTCATGAAACTTTGAGCTACCTTGATATGTTTTAGGATGGTTCTAACATTCCCAACAATTTCTTCAGTGATCTCAGGTTCTAGTAGATTTCTTTATCCAATCTCATACTATCACAATGGAGATCTACACTTCTTCTTGCAGAAGGCTTCATATAGTTTCATATGAATTCTTGAGTAAAATCTATTGTTGCAAGAAAACTCAATGAGAGAAAGGTGTTGATCAAATCAACCATTAAAATCCAAAGAATAGTATATCAACATATCCTCTAAGATTTGACTTGTTCTTTCAGACTAACCATCAATCTAAGGATGATATCAATGCTGAAACTGAATTCTATATCTAGTTCCCACTGAATAGCTTTCCAGTAAATTGATATTTACCTTGTATCCCTATATAATACAACATAATGTGGTAATCCATGATTCCTTACCTGTTCTTTAATTTATATCCTAACAATCTTACCTATAGAGAAGTCTTCTATTATAGCAATAAAGTGTCATGACATAGTAAGGCGATCAACTACACCCCATATATCATTAAACCCTTTTTAGGTTTTGGATAGTCAAATGAAAACAAATTCATATTGATTTTCTCCCATTTCTATTCTAGTATGGGTAATGGATAAAATAACCACCATTGAATTTAATCTTTCACCCTTAACTTATTAGCATACTAAGAATCGAGATACAAAATCTGTGATATCTCTCTTTATTTCATCCCACCAAAAGTAATATTTTTTGTCCCTATACATCATTGTACTTCCAGGATAAATTGAGAATAAAGAACCATCGGCATATTTTATTAGATCCTTCTTAAAACCTAGTATTGAAGGAAAACATAAACAGTTCTTGCACCTTATCATTCCAACCTAATTAAGGTCAAACACAGGAACACTTATAAATTTCATTTATTGCTCTTCATCTTCATTTTTCTTCCCCTTAATCTTCACATGGTTAGAGGGTTTAACATTCATTTGAAATATATAATATTTTTCCCCTTTCTTTAAGATTTATATATCTATCATTTGAAAATAAGTAAATATAGGATCTTTTTTGTCCTCGTTAAATATAATCTAACACGATCCTTTTAACTCAAAGCATCAGCCACTTTGTTTGGTTTCCCGGTGTGGTAATATTTTAAAAAATAATAATAATTTAACAACTCTAACCTTTATCTCTAGAACATGTTCTACTCCTTCTGTGTGAATAATATTTTAGAAAATTATGATCAATATATATATCACAGTTTTCTCATTAAATATAATACCTACTTATATTTATTGTAAAAATACACCGCTTCTTACTCCAAATCGTGTTTTTAGTAAATTTTCTCATTAATCGTCACCTACTGCAAGCCATACGTGATAACCATGTTATTATTCATAAGAATAAATTCCAATCTATTCTTTAATGTATAATTATATATTACAAAGCCTTATACTCTTCAGTTTAATCTAATCATAGGTGCACTGACTAACATTCTATTTTGTTATTTAAAATTTTCTGGACATTTATCTCTTTATAAGAGCATCAAAAACGTCGGAGTTAACTTGGTCAGAGGACAAGACAATAATGAGAAATTATCCACAAACCATCAATAATATCTATAAAAAGAGAAAGAAATATAATGATATTGGTCACCATGGTTATCCTAGGCTAGAATTCAATTTCCACTATAATTGATGGATCTACTATATACCATCTATTGAGATTCTATGACCAAAAAATGAAACATTTTGTAGCCAAAATTAACATTTTTTAAATTTTTATAATATATTCTCCTTCCTTAGGGACTTGAATAAAATTATCAAGTGATGTTCATTATCTTCCTTTCTCTTTGTCTAGGAAATAATATCATATATAAAGACTACCCTCAAACTAGTCAAGGTAATATTTAAAGACTATATTTATTAAATCCATGAAGATAGTAGGGGAATTATTAACACCAAAATGATTGAACATATAGTAATAGTTTTCATACCTTGCATGGAATTCTATCATTGGTATATCATCTTATTCACCCTCAATTTATGATATCCAGAATCACGTTCAATATTGGAAAAGTATTGAGTTCTGTGCAGTTCGTCTAAGAAGTCATCAATACAAAGAAGATGATAGTTTTTTCTTGACTGTGATCTTGTTCAACTTCTGATAATTAATGAATAACACAATTTATTTTTATTTCATTTTAAAAAAAAATAATTGGTACACCCCAATGGGACACAATTTCACTATTGGAAAAAATACCTATACCCATGGTTCAAAACCGTGGGTATAGCGCCCAAAACCGTGGGTATAGCCTATACCCACAGTTTTGGGAACAATGGGATGGAATGACGTCGGTATAGGGGTCTCAGCCTATACATACGATTTTTGAGAACCATGGGTATATGGGAGTCAATGTGTGTCACACCGTAGTTCCAGCGTGACACACAATAGACCCCACGGTTTTCAAACCGTGGGGTATTTAAATTCCAAAATAAAATGCAGGGGGGATTCGAACCCCCACCTCGCGCTAAGCCCCAATGTCGTGCCCCACCAAGGGACCAACTGAGCCATATTTTTTAATTTTTATATATACATATATCTACATATATATATATATATATATATATATTAATATTATCAATGTGGGGTATTTAAATTCCAAAAACACGCAGGCATGGTGATTTGAACCCGCGTCTCACAAGGGCCGCACGACCGCGCATCCCCACGGGACTAACCAAGCTATCCATTTCATCTGATATATATATATATATATTAATATGGTCTATGTTTCGAAAAATTATTACTGTGGAAATTGATCATGTGACCTACAGAACCTGCAGAGAAGGCATTACCAACCGAGCTAAAGAATTTCTGGTAATATATATTTATATTAATGTAAATATATTAATCTAAAGCATTAAAAAATGACTTCCTACCAAATTTTTTTAATGTGCCGCCTAATTTTCTATCCTCTCCATAATGCGGGAAATCTATACCCATGGTTCAAGAGAACCATGGGTATAGGTCTTCAAAAAAACCCACAATACCCACGATTTTGAAGAACCGTCAGTATAGGTCTTTGGAAAATACCCTATACCCACGGTTTTCTCCAAAACCGTGGGTATAGGTCATAAAAAACTATACATATGATTTTTGGCACAACCGTGAGTATAGGTGGCCTATACCCACGGTTTTCCAAAACCGTGGGTATAGGTTCACAAAATATCCCTATACCAATGGTTTTTTACAAAACTGTGGGTATAGACCTATTTTACAGTAGTTTTGGCTGAATGAATTTATTATCATGGTTTTATTGGAATTTATTCCTCAATTCCTATAACTCAATTAGAATAATTCTATAAGGAGTCAAGGAAATTGGTGCGGACACAAGTATAAGTTCTATTGATAACTCAATGCCATTTTTTGGTCGAAGACTAGGAAACTCTTCCGTAAAGACATCCACATTATCCTAAAAATTTCCCATATCATCGCTATGATTTTTCCTTAAATATTTGAGATAAAAACCCTTTGGAATGGGAATTAGGACCCATACACATGATGTAATATCCGGTGGATGTTCATACTTATCATCACATGGATGGACGATCATACTAGGGTTTCAAATCTCAAAATTAACATCCTTTCCATGGAAATTGATGTCATATTTATGTAGAGAAAGCTAATGAATTCCTAATATGACATTAAATTCATACAAAGGGAGAATGACATCATTTTCAAGAAGCACATTCCAACAATCCTAAACTAAAGTGGAATCGTAGACTTGAGATCCAATCATCTTACAATTAGGGGTTTTAAATTCTATTTCCACATATAATTGTTCCTATAGAATCATAACACCCTTAGAATATTCTATGGATATGAAAGCATGAGTACATACATAAAAAAATAAGAAATTAATAGTTCTAGAGTTGATGTTAAGTGTACCTATCATCACATCAATGTCACACCCCTCATCAAAAATTTCAATTAGAAGAGATTTTCCTTTGTCCCTCGGGTGAAGAGGTTGATGAGGTCGATCAAAATCACCAACCCTTGTGTTTTAGAAGGGTTATCATAGTTCATGATATCCTTACACCTATCGTAATGAATTATGGGAGGTAATTTATGTGCTGCTTTTCCCCATTCACAATATTAGTTAACTTCTTCCCATCACATTAGCAATAAAATACCTAATGGAATTCCATTACACACATAAAAATATTTATCAAACCACTTACCAATATATACTTCATTCTTATTCCCTCACATAGAGCATAAAGGAAATCTCATGTTCTTATTTTTATGGATTTTAGATTTTTTTTAAAATCTATATTCATTTTCATGTTAAAACAATGACATTTATATGTGAATACGACATATATTTCAATATTGATTTCACATACCACTATCTCTTCATAGCAACTAAAGTATCTTATATCCAACACCCTTATGAGATTTTTATTTAATCCACTAAAGAACCTATTAACTTGACATTCAGGTTGGGTGATAATTTCGGAAGCGTACCTCAAAAATCTTGTGAAATTAGTCTCATAGGTACCAACAGATTCATCATACCTTTTATTTATCTCAAGAAAATATTTCTCCATCTTGGTATGGAGAATATGAGGAAATTAATTATGGAAAAATATTTAATTTAACTCATCCCAATCCATGGATTCAATCTCATCTTACTACCTCATATTCTTGATTATATTCCACCACTGATATACTTTTAATAATGACGAATAGACAGCTATAATGACATTATCCTTACTCAAACACTGTAGAATGGAGAATATCACTTCAGTTGTACTAATACACTGTTCAGAAACAAGTGGATAAGAATACCCTTTGAAAAAAGGTTAACATTTCCTCATGAAACACTCAACAAAATGGTGTTCCCTCATTTTATTATTTTAAAGTAAAACATGATTCATAGATTGCGAAATTTGCGTGAACATATCAATGAGTTTTTTCATTCCATCTCCCATACCATTTACATTCTCAGGAATAAATTCATTACATTGTCCCCCACAACCACCATTAACGTGGTTCCTTTAGGTTCTAGACATTGACTAAAATCAAAATCATAGATTTAGAAAACAATTATAATAATTTGGAACCAAATAATCATTAAAGATAACTTGTAGGATGTCATAAATTATGACACCTTCCTTTAAATATGACACCATTGTTTTATCCCATTTTATTCATATCCAAACTCTATTTAAATCCTTCCTTATGGTTTAAGAAGAGATTGTGAATTTCCAAAGCATATCCTCTAAGAGCATCAAACGCGGTGTGTAGCAAGGCCCGTTGTTGTGTACCAAATTATCCCAAGTCAGGCTCGAAACATCTTGTCTGATATGTTACCCTTAGGTACATCTGTTCCAGATCTGTATCCACATGTAGTATCAAGACAATGATTTAGTTCTAGGAAACCACATACTCTATCCTTTACCAAAAGTCTAGGAAAATTTTCTATACATTTCCAAATACTTAGACTTATCCCAAGACATGTCTTTAATGTTCTAAATAAGGGTTTCTCATACTATCTTCCAAATTATAACTAAACCTTGTCTTTGATACCAACTATAGTAATCCTCACTTTTTTAACATTAACATTACATAACATTTCCATAATACATAATACATTATAAAAATAGACACCCAAGGACCATACATGTCTTGTGCATTTAAAAATATAGAAAACATAAACATAGGTAAATTAATGAGTTACATTATCTCCCACTAGGTTCATATTGACTATTACCAATATTTGAAACATGAAACATAATACATATCTTCATAACCTGGTGATGGAAACCTAAAACATGGTGAGCTTAAGTTATCAATAAGGGTAGAAAAATGAGATATGTAAGCATAATCATGAGCATAAGGTCATGAGAACATAGTCGTGAAAATAGGAGATCATACCCTACATACCAAATATCATAATCATGAATCGTGGAATGAAGCTTGGAAGTTCATAAGTCATGAAGCCTAAGGTAATAAATAACAGAATCCATGAAATCATATCATATGAATAAAACATGTAATTGTTAAAGACACAAAAGATTGTAATATGATTTCCATAGTAGCCGAGTCACCGCATCCAATACCATCATGGTCCTTTAGGCTCACTCCTCATATCATTTTGTAGTAATGGTTCACTCTCATGGCCATATAATTAGCATGATTCCCCTCCTCATAGGATCTTGGTTGTCATGGTTAACTCTCATAGCCATCTTAGTGCTCAATATTAATTCCCAAAACCATATTAGTCTGTCTCGTGAGATATAAATCTTTATCCAACGTATTAGAGGGAGATATTGTTCCCACCAATCTATGGATAATGTAACATCACGTTACAATTTCAGGTACTTTGGACGTTTCTAAGTACCTCTGTTTTGGAGAAGTGACTTGGGGATCATTTGTGTGAACTTTTAAGGAAAACTGAATGGTAGTTAGTTGTACACGGTTTGCGCACGGTTTGACAAACCGTGCGACCAAACTGTGCCAACCATGCAGAACTGGGTAGAGAGGTCTGCACGGTTTGTGAACGGTTTGACAGACCGTGCGACCGAACTATGCCAATCATGAAAACTTGGGCAGTAGATAACGCACGGTCAATGCATCATTTGTTAAACAATGTGAACTAACAATGCAGCCACTTAAATGAGATCCTATAAAAGTGGATCTCAAACGTTTTTTACTCTAAGTGGCTCGTTTTCCCTCCTAAGCGACCCTAACATGGGATTTTTCCTCTCCTAAGGTAAAGTAGGTTTCTCATATCATTCCGGAGGTGATCCAAAGGCCTCACTTGGTGAATAGAAGCGGTATTCTTGGAGTATGTGATCGTTCTTGTTCGATTCCATAGATCTACCTAGATCTGCTTCTCCTCTTCTCTCGGTTTCATAGATATACACCTGTTATGGGTATATCTAAGTGACTTTATGCCAAATTTGATGATATTTGGTCTTTGTATTTCTAGTAGATGATATCTAAGGCAGGATTTTAAGGATTTTGATCCAGATCTCAATCAGCATCGTTGTGCCGCTCGGTTTTTGGGGATTCTTATTGGGGTAACTCCCATTTTTAAATCGAGGTAGGTGGTTCTGTCCCGAAATTCCAAATTGATCATCCTTGTATTGCTTGATTTATTCCAATTTTTTATTTAAATTAATTTTCCCAATTTTTCTTTCAATTAAATTGATTAAAATTTGATTCTAGTGAATTGAGGTATTTGAAATGGTTTTGGGATGAAAATTTGGAAAACCCCAGTTTCATTTAATTGGGTGTGTTTATGGAAATTTTCCGATTTAAATTGTTCAATATAAATTATGGATTTGATGGAAATGATTTCAATTAAATTGTTGAATTTAATTGCAGAAATAAATCATGTAATGATGGAATTGGTTTTGAGTGGATTTCAAACTGGTGAAAATGGCTTAAAATGATTTGATAGTAAACCCATTGGTTTTATCTTATGAAAAGGCATGTTTTGAATAAAATATGTTTTGGTTTTAAATGGAAAGGATTTGAAATTTTTGAAATGGAATAATTGGAATGATCGTATTTTAAGAAATCTCAAAATAGTTCTCCCATCGTGTAAGAGAACATGCAAACCTTAGGTAGTTAGTGAGTTATTTTGATACACTCTATGCTACGAAAACATTCTAAAACATACTTGCGGCGGGTCACATCACTGACGGGTTGGTGACGAGTCTCCTTTGGCCAGTGTCATAGGGACGTGTGTATACACATTTTGCTGAGTTCACATAGAGTGTGTGGAATCCTATAGCTGGTAAATACTATCGTACCTTTTGGCAGATCACCATGTTGCTCACATGTTTTTTTTATATTTGAGATATAAATGTATGACAATGATTATGAACTGATTTACATGCCTAGTGAATTTTTATAAACTATTTTATATAAATGACTTATTTAACCCATTGTTTGAAAAATATTCTATCACTTGTAAATATTTTTATTAAAATATTTATTTCAATCATTTGAAAATTTAAAGCATATTTTTTTAGAATATTCTTTTGAATTGAAAACCCTGTTTATTTGAAAATTGAATGCTTTTGTTTGGATAATCTATATTTTCAATCTGTTACAGAATATTTTGCGGTATCCTACCGGGCTTAGGCTCACACCCTACATTTTCCTTCGGTTGTTTGTAGACTTTCTACTTCCATGTTCGAGAAAAGGGAAGGGATCCCCTGGAGGTGGATCCAGCTGTCGATCATTGGTCTTGGTGAGTTGTGTCCTTATGGACCTCGGGGTTGTTTTCCCATTTTTAGTAATTGGGTTATAGTATTTTTGGATTTTTATACCTCTTTGTATTCTGGTAAATTACTCCCAGGGGATTTTCTTTTTAATATGAAAAATGACTTGTTTCTTTTCATCCACATTGTTGGTGGAAAAATCATTCCCACTTGCATGTTGTGTGATGACAGGTGCTAGTCACTGACCCATGGGGATCGAGAATTCCCTTCGGGCAATGTCAGGGCCGGTTCAGTTATCGGGTTACCAGGGTACTTAGGCTGGTTCGTGAAAAAAAGGTATCAAAGGTTAGGTTTAAGCATCTTGCCTTGATGACAGTATGAATTTGAGTTTTCTTTTCAGGGCATAAGAGGTTGTTGTTATTGAGTGCCTAGGCCACTTTCACTGTAATGAACCTTAAGTCACCATGGTTTCTTTGGGAAATACGACTCTTGGATTAGTTCTAGTATTTCCCTATTTTGATTTGGATAGAGTGGAAACCAAATCTTGTTATCCCTTCTATTAAGAATAGTTATCCTTGTTACTCATTTTCAGTGTTAATATTATGTCTTTTTATTTTCTGATTATGTTTAGAATCATTCCTCCGAGAAGACGTGGGAATCAGATCTAAAGAGAGGATGTTGTTGAATCTCAGTAAGTGAGTCCTATTTTGGATCCAAGTTTGGTTGAGGGGATTTTTCGCACTCTTAAAGCTCAAGGATAGGTGTCGCCTCTCGTTATTGTTCATACTCCAACTATATATCCTCATAGTGATATTTTATGGAGTCATTCGCAAGAGTTCCTACACTAGAAGACACTAGTTTTCAAAGGCTCCACTGACCCTCAACATGCTGAGGAATGGTTGAGTAAGATTAAATTTCAGTTTGGGTTCTTGGAGACACCTGATGTGATCAAGGTGAAGTGTGCCACCTTCTTGCTGGAGGGAAGAAGTAGGATATGGTGGGACACAATAGTGAAGGTTGGTAGAAATGAGGTTATGGAGTGGAAAGACATTAGGGTTCTTTTCACTGACCAATTCTATCCAGAATGAATGGTGTTGGCCAAGGCTGTGGAGTCTTTCAAGAATGAGAAGGCCAAAAAAACCATGATGAAGTACTCAAATAACATTTCCGAGTTGGTATAGTTTTCTCCAGAGATTGTATCTAATGATAAGAAGAAGGATTGACTATTCAAGTTGGGACATGGATTAGATATTTGTTCTCAGGTTTTCATACTGAAGCTACCCACTTATGCTGATGTGCTAGATAGGGCCATGATGGTTGTGATGGAAATGGCAGGAAGGTCGGGGTTGAAGGAGGTTCTTTTCTCTTATAGTGGTAGTGTTGGTTCATTTATAGCATAAAAAAGTGTAACGTTTCTCATGACAGTTCTCGACAACAAGGTGATTCTAGACCTCCGGTAGCAACATGAGGGGCTTCTTTGACTTGATATCAGTTTGGAAATCTAGGACATTCTAATATGGTTTTCACTAAGTCACCCAAGAACTACAGCACCTACGGATGTTTAGGGAACTTAGAGAGATTTTTCCATCACTTATCTACTTTACGTAGTAGAACGAGATCATCAACACCTCCAGAAGCTATGGGGAAATCAAATGCTTTGCGTACAAAAGGGTTACAACCACAGGCTTCCAGAACAATGCTTATTCACGTAGTAGAAGAGTCTCCAGAGTTAGCTGATACAGGTCCTGCAACTGTGAGAGGTACCATTACTATAGCTTAATCTTTAGTGAAAACTCTTTTTGATACTGGTGCATCTCAGTCTTTTATTTCAACCCATATTGTTAATCTGCTTAATCTACCTATAGAGCTCTTGTCTTCTGCGATGGATATTATAACACCCCTCAGTACAATCAGAGAGAACGGTCTATGTAGTCCTGCTTGTGTATTCTCTCTATCATCTGTTGATCATTCTTGGAGTTTCTTTGTTCTTCTCATGAAATCTTTTGACGTCATATTTGGGATAGATTCATTCATTTCCAATAAATCTCAAGCCGATTTTTATCTTTGACGAGTATACCTTACTACACCTAGTGGTGTGACTCTTGTATTTCAAGGAGAATCGAACCCAAGGTCAAGAAGATCTGGACACTCTTATCCAGGGTTGGGGATAGTTATATCAGTGTTGGATTTTGATCTAGAGTGAGATTCAATGTGTGGTTATTTCCCTCCAGTCATCGCTGAGTCTCCCGACGTGTTTCCATCTAACTTCTCTGTTTTTCCACCAGTAAGAGAGGTTTTTTTCTATTGACTTAATGCTTGGTACTCAACTGATTTTTATTCCCTCTTACTGAATGGCTCTAGCAGATCTAAAAGAAAAGAATTCTTAGTTAGACGATATTCTTGAGAGAGGTTTTATATGCCCGAGTGTGTCTCCTTGGGCATCACCAGTTCTCTTCACCAAGAAGGCTTATGGTTCTCTTCGCTTATGTTTTGGTTATCGAAAGCTCAATCGAGTTACGATAAAGAACAAATATCTATTACCATGAATTGATGATTTGTTTGATCAATTGAAAGTGTCCATGTGGTTTTAAAATATTGATCTTCGATCTGGTTACCATAAGTTGAGGATAATAGAATCTGACATTCAAAAGACCGCTTTTCAATGTAGGTATGGCCATTATGAGTACGTTGTTATTCCCTTCATCCTAACAAATCCTCCTCCAGTTTTCATGGATTTTATGAACAAGGTTTTCCTTGAGTATCTAGATACATTTGAGGTAGTCTTTATGGAAGAAATTCGTGTCTACTCCAAGTCTGGGGAGGATCATGTGCATCATCGGAGAACAGTTCTGACTCTTCTAGGGAATCAACAACTTTATGCCAAGCATTAAAAGTGTGATTTCGGAATTTGGGAAGTGAAATTATTAGAACATGTCATGTCATAACAAGGAATATCAGTTGATCCTATGAAGGTGAAGGCTGTTATGACTTGGGAATAACCACAAAATGTTTTCAAGATTCAGAGCTTCTTGGGATTAGCAGGATATTAACACTGGTTTGTTAATTAATTATCAAATATAGCTTCTCCAATGACTGCTCTGAATCGAAAGGGAGTGATGTTTTCTAGGAATTATAAATGTCAGAGTTCTTTTGTTGAGCTAAAGCGTCTTTTGACTACTACGGTGGTGTTAAATCTTCTTGAGGTTGGGATAGATTATGTGGTCTTCTGTGATGCATCGGGTTGAGGTTTGGTATGTTTCCTCATGCAGGGTAATCATGTTGTTTCCTATGGGTCTCATTAGCTTAAGACTCATGAGAATAACTATCCTACCCATAACCTTGAACTTTCATCTGTAATACATGTACTTATGTGTTAGAGACATTACCTTTATGGAGAAACGTTTACTGTTTATTCAGACAACAAGAGCTTGAGTTATATCTTCTCTCAGAATGATTTGAATCTCCGCCAAAGGTATTGGGTGCAGTAACTGCAATATTTTGAAATTGACATTGCCTATACCCCGGGGAAAGGGAATGTGGTTGCAGATGTGTTAAGCAGGAAACTTTCATCACAGGCTGTGAAAGAATTTTCCAAAGAGTGGAGTCTGATGGCTCTTTTTTCTTAGTTTCATATTGGAATTCAGTGGAAGGGGAAGGAAGTTTCTTTAGCCAGTGTCCAGTTGACATCTCCTCTTCTTGAGTTAATTCATCAGGAACAATAATTGGATGATGAATTCCATAGAATTAGGGACTCTCTTTATGGTGGGGAGACTTACACTCAGTGGCCGTTCTACAAAAAGGGTGTTTTGTGTTATCGAAACCGTTACGTTATACCCCTATCATCAAGGAATTATTTGATGTGGGATTTCCATAACTCTTAGTGGGTTGTGTACCCAGGAACCGAAAAACTGTTCCATGACATGCAGCGGTAGTTATGGTTTCCAGGTATGATATGAGACATTATTAAGTTTGTATCTCGTTTTTATACATGCCAACAGGTGAAAACCAGGCACCAGAAACCTTTGGGTTTGCATCAACCACTTCCAGTCCCTACATGGAAGTGGGATGAAATCTCTATGGACATTGTGGTTGGGTTACCTCAAACCCAGAGGAAGAATAATGTGATATGGGTTGTGATCGACTAGCTGACCAAGTCGTCTCACATTATACTTATTCAGGATACAACAAAACTTGAGGAGTTGGGAAATATCTATCTGAATGAAATTGTTCGTTTTCACGGAGTTTTGTTGGCTATAGTCTCTGATATGATCCTCGGTTCAATTCAAATTTTTAGAGAGTCCTTCAGTAGGCACTGGGATCTTAGGTCCATTTAAGCATGACCTACCATCCACAGTTAGATGGCCAGATAGAGAGAGCTATTCAGATCCTTGTGGATAAGCTTTGCACATGTGTTTTTGACTTTGGTGGTTTTGGAATGATCATTTGGGACTACTTTAGTTTTATTATAACAATAGTTACCAGTATGCGATCAAAATGGCTCTTTTTCAGGCATTGTATGTCCGTCGTTGTAAATTTCATTTATGTTGTTCGGAGATTAGTGAAAGTCCCTTCGTATTACCAAGTTTGGTCCATGAGACGAAAACTAAGATCCAGTTGATTCATCAAAGAATGATGACAACAAAGAGTCAATACAAGTCATATGGTGATCATCACTGTAAATCTTTAGATTTCTCAGTTGGTGGCCCGATGTTCTTGAAATTTTCACCCCGATTTGTTCATCGACATCTTGGGTGGCAAGGGAAGCTTGCTCCTCATTTTGTGGGACCTTTCAAGGTTGTTGGTCTTATAGTGAAAGTTGCTTACCATCTAGCTCTACCACCACAGCTGATGTTGATACATAACATCTTCCACGTATCGCAACTACGAAATTATCTCTCTGATCTGTCTCTTGTTTTAAGATGGAGTGATCTTGATATCGAACTAGATTTATCTGTGATTGGACGACCAATTAGGGTTGTTGATTCTGAGACCAAGGTACTTCATGGGAGAACGATACCTCAGGACTGTGTACTATGGAATCATGGTTCTGATTCTCATTAAACGTGGGAAAGGGAGGCACTAACGAGAGAGAAGTGGCCTTATCATTTTGACGTAGAGGTTTCTTCAAAGGTTTTCTGGGTACAGAAAGATCTTATGGCAGGGAGGTCGTAACATCACGTTACGTTTTAAGGTACTTTAGATGATTCTATGTACCTCTATTTTGGAGTAGTGGCTTGGGGAGAGTTTGGGTAAATTTTTAATGAAAACTAAAGGGCAGTGAGTTGTTCACGGTTTGTGCACGGTTTGACAAACCATGCGACCAAACTGTGCCAACCATGAAGAACTAGGCATAGAGGTCCACATGGTTTGTGTACGGTTTGACAGACCGTGCAACCAAACTGATTCAATCTTGAAAACATGGACAGTAGTTAACACACGATTAGCGTAGTGTTTGTTAAACCGTGCGAACTAACTATGCGGCCACATAAATGAGATCCTATAAAAGTGTATCTCACGCGTTTTTGCCTCTATGTGGCTCGTTTTTTCACCTAAGTGACCCTAACATGGGATTTTGCCTCTCCAAAGGTCAAAGAGGTTTCTCCCATCATTATGGTGGCGATCTGAAGGCCTCTCTTGGCGAATCAATGTAAGATTCTTGAGGTATGTGATCATTCTTGTTCAGTTTCTTTGATCTTCTTATATCTGATTATCCTCTTCTCTTGATATCTTAGATATACGGCCGTTATGGGTAGATCTATGTTTTTTGATGCCAAATTTGATGAGATTTGGTCTTGGTGTTGCTAGAAGATGAGATCAAAGGTGAGGTTTTAAGGATTTAGATCCAGAGCTCGATCGACCTCATTATACCAATCCGTTTTTGGGGTTTCTCGTTGGGATTACTCCCATTCATAAATCAAGGTAGGTGGTTCCGTCCCGAAAATCTGAATTGATCATCCTTGTATTTCTTGATTTATTTCAATTGTTGATTTAAATTTAATTTCACAAATTTTCTTTCAAATAAATTGATTAGAAGTCTATTCTAGTGAATCTATGTATTTGAAATGTTTTTAGCATGGAAATTTTGAAAACCCCAATTCCATTGAATTGGGTGTGTCTATGAAAATTGCTGACTTAAATTGTTCAATTTAAATTATGGATTTGATGGAAATGATTTCGATTAAATTGTTGAATTTAATTGTGAAAATAAGTCATGTAATGATGGAATTGGGTTTTAATGGATTACAAACTGGCGAAAATGGCTTAAAATGACTTGATAAAAAACCCATTGTATTATCTTATGAAAAGGAATGTTTTTAATAAATCATATTTTGGTTTTAAATGGAATGGAATTGACATTTTTGAAATGGATGAATGAGATTGATCGTATTTTAAACAATCTTAAAATAGTTCTCCCATTGTGTAAGATCACATGTAAGCCTTAGATAGTTAGTGAGTTATTTGGATACACTCTACGCTATGACAATATTCTAAAACATACTTGAGGCGGGCCACATCCCCGTTTGGTTGGAGATGAGTCTCATTTGGCTAGTGTCATAGGGATATGTGTATAAACATTTTACTGATTTCACATAGAGAGTGAAGAATCCTATAGCTGGTTAATACTATCGTTTATTTTGGAAGATGACCATATTGCTTGCTTGTTTATTTATATTTGAGATATAAATATATGATAATGCTTATGAACTGATTTATATGCTTTCTTAATTTATATAAATTGTTTTATATAAATTATTTATTTAATCCTTTGTTTTAGAAATATCCCATCATTTGTAAAGCCTTTTTTTAAAATATTTATTTCTATCATTTGAAAATTTAAAGCAGATTTTGTTAGAAAATTATTTTGAATTTCCAAACCTGTTTATTTGAAAATTGAAAGCTTTTATTTGGATAATATATATTTGGAATCTGTTACGGAATCCTTGGTGGTATCCTACTAGGCTTAGGCTCACACACTACATTTTCCTTCGGGTTTTTTGTAGACTTTCTACTTATGGGTTCGAGCAAATGGAAGGGATCTCTTGGAGGTGGATCCCGATGTTTATATTTGGTCTTGATGAGTGGTTTCCCTTGGGACCATGGGGTAGGTTTCCCATTTTTAGTACTTGGGTTGTTGTATTTTGGGATTTTTATACCTATTTGTATTCTGGTACATTACTCCTAATGGCGTTTCTTTTTGATATGCATATTGCCTTGTTTATTTTCATCTGCATTGTTTGTGGAAAAATCATTCCCACTTGCATGTTGTGTGATGCTAGGCGCCAGTTGCCGAACTGTGGGGATCGGGAACACCCTTCGGGCTATGTCAGGGTCAGCTCGGTTATCAGGTTACCTAGGTACCCGGGCTAGTTCGTGATAGTTAACTTCACACATACATGTCCCACAAGATCATAAAAAATAATATCATAACCCATGAAATTAAATGATTCTTATAATAATGTATTCATATCATAACATATACAAAGATATAGGATTCATAATCATTCCATCATAAAAATAACCCATGAAAAGAAGTGGGGTTCAACCGTATATAACCTATGGAATACAAATAGGATTCATCAACATCATGTCATCAAAACATAATCCATTCAGATAGATAATATGAATTTAAACATTGAATAATTTCCCCAAAAAGGCATGAGTAATGCTTATGGATGTTATATTATATAGGAAATAATTTTGGAACTTTTTTTAAAAAAACTGAGAAAAATGAACTTTCTACATTGAAAAAAGATTTTTAAAACATAAAACCTTTTGAATCCTTTTTTTAAAATATATTTGAAAAATTATAAAGGATGCATTGAAAATGATTAAAAGTTTTTGAAATCATTTTCCATTTAAAATGGACTTCAAATATCTTTTGAAATATTTTTTTAAAATATTTTTCAATACATGGTTTTTGAATACCATATATTTTCAACTAAAGAGGGAGATAAACGATAAAATTTTACTTAAAACATTACATTAAGTAACAAAGAATGGAAAAATGGTACTAGTACATGAGTATATCTTATATATATATAGGATAAGACAATTCATGAGTGTTTATTAGAGATTTATAATAATATTACATCAATGTGACATAAACATAAACAATCTTGAAAAATGATGAGATTGTTTCAAAAAACTCTTATAACTTGGTAGCATATTATCATAATCTCTATGTAAGAAAATGAAATTACATGAATCATAAAAAATCCAGAAAATAAGTATATTCATGATATAACATGTAAAATGGGAGTGTATACACCAAAAAATAATAATTTAGGTTCATAACAAACAATATTCTCAAATAAGGAAAATTGAGACAAAACTATTTTATCGATTTGGTAACTATTGAGATTGAAACCCCATGAAAGAAATATCATAAAATGGATTTTTAAT
Organism: Viscum album; assembly: GCA_963277665.1. NCBI lineage: Eukaryota > Viridiplantae > Streptophyta > Magnoliopsida > Santalales > Viscaceae > Viscum > Viscum album. Next base: position 1,643,015,073 of record OY728119.1, on the reverse strand, counting down.
ATCAATAAATTTTATTTTAAGATACATAGAATATATTCATGGGTATTACATACACCATGCAAAATAAAATATTGGTGAACATAACAATTATTTCATGGAAATAAAAAATCAGATGAAATTATCTTACCTTGTGTCTTGACTCTCATTGTACTCATTCAAACCACCTGTATAATAAATATAAATTTATATTACATAGTTTACAGAAACATATTTTAATATTAATGGTTTGATTAAAACCTTATATCACATTCTATTTAACAATCCTACGTTATGGTTTTACTTCATATAAATATTCATTTTATTCCTCGAATATGTCTTAATTTGTTATATCTTTTGTATTTATACTTTATATCATTTTTCCAGAATGTAAACCATGATATAAATAATATTTATATATATTATTTTATTATTATAATAATATATATAATATATATGTATCTATATATGAAATGGAATACAATATTCATGGAGACGGCAGGTTATACATACGCATGAGGGCTATTTCTGTTTAATTATCATGTCGATAGAAAGAAAGTAAAAGTCATGTATGTGTAAATATAGATATATATCATTGTTATATTATATTTATGATATCATATATGTCTTATATATTTCCTAAATATATCCTTAATACAATCCATGTAGTGTTTGAACGAATTATATCATTTTTACGGGGCGGTAGTCCACAATTCCTCAAAAGAAATTATCAAATTAACACAAAATAGAAAGTAAAAAATGATTTGTGATGTAAAATAAATAAAGAAAAATAAATAAAAAATAAATATAATATATGAAACATATAAATAGAGTTACCATCATAATTTTCCACCATTAGTGGTGGTATGGAAAATTGAGCAATCTTCTTTTAGTGAGGCAGTAGTTCTTCGTACACATAAAAAATATATTAGTTACCCATTAGATGGATGTGTGTGTAAGTGTAGGTGGAAACCTTAACATAAAAAAAATCTATTATATTTAGGTTAATATTTTTTTACAATAATTGAATAAATATATTGGATGGATTGGTTAAAAAAAGAAAAGAAAGGACTTGAGAGAAAATGTTACCTCTTAATCAGGTAACTCTTTTTTGCTTATGAAAACAGGATTCATTTGATTTCCTTCTTCTGAAGGTAAGGATTATAGGAGAATGGGATGTATTTTGAAATATATATTGGGTGGATATTTTTCTAAAATAATATTCTTGTGACAGTGAATAAGAGGGGTAGTTATTGGCCTTTTATAGAGAAGGGAAAGGACTCACTCAGTAGTTTTGGAATAGAAGTTACGTATACCCATGTTTTTAACTAAAATAAGTCATACCAAACCAGAAAAACATAATAATAGAAGTTTAATATACTATTAATTTACATAAAATTTTAATTATACTTGTTTATAAGTCGTTTTGGGTATTACATTTAAGGTCTAGTCATTATTTAATATTAGTTTTACCTTAAACGATGTAATTACATTTAATTATTTTCACTAATATTTTTGATTCAAAACAAAGTTGAACATTTTATAAAATATAAATAAATATCATTAAAAATATACAATAAAATTTTCCATATTCCAATCATAGAAGTGCTAGAAATTTATTTAAAATTAATCTTATAATCAGGTAGACAGTGTAGGATTTTAATGTAAGAATGACCAAAAGTTTGATATGTTTTCATATACAATTCATGTGAAATTGTTTAAAATGACCCACATTGGAATAATTGATTAAAATTTTATATAATTAAACATTTAAGAAAAATAAATATATAATTTAACATAGTAAATAAATTATATTGAAATGCAGTTTTGAATTAAAATTTGGTATGTTTCATTGTTCATTGAAAAATAAGGTTTCTCAAGAAAATCCCAAAACGTTACCCACAACTAATTTTAAAAATATAAATTAAAAAATTAATATTATTCTAACAAATTAAGTTTATAAATGTTTCTAAATTTAATTTTATTATTAAAATTTTTTCATTTAAGAAACCATATTTTTAAACATATAGAACTTTACCCAAAAAATTCTATATTTCATTATCACTATGATTTATTCAGATAAAATAATTAGAAAAAATATTTTAAAAGTATTTATTAAATTTAATATTAATAAGTTTAACTTAAATGTTATAATTATCTTGTTTAAATAATTATAAAAATAAAATAATATTTCGTAGAAACATCATTTTTTTGGGTAACGTATTCCAAATCAATGTTCTATACAATATACACCAAGTTGATGTTCATGATATGTAATCAAAGTATGTGTTTTTGGGAAAGAATGTTTGACTTAGTGAACTGAAATAAATAAATGAAAATTTAATTTATTAGAAGAAAAAAAGGTTTATAAAAACTCAGGGTGTTACTGTATTACAATGTTTACTCTTATGCATATGTCTTTCAATAAAATTCTAATACTAATTTCAATAACAACTAGACATTGTAGTGATACAAAATATATCAAACCCATATCTTTAAACACCATACTTTCAGTTTATTATATAAATGTACAAATCCTAAAATCCCAAAAAATTATAATTCCATGTTTATTTGGGTAATTATGTACAAAACATAAAAAATTAAATGGGGATACAATGATATTATTGAAAACATACTTAACATACTCCTAAAATTTGATTGTTCTTCTAAAACTAAATAGGATAACCCGAGGGTGTACATAATAAATGCATGAGATATAAATCTTAGTAAGGTAATAATAAATCGTAGAATAAGGTAAATTATGAATTATGATCAAATAATAATATCATAGTAATATAATATGGCTGACAATAAAAATCTTGAACAATTATCCATCATATAACCAGATATCATAAAAGCAATAGGGAGTGTAGAAGCAACATAAAACATGACATCATAAAAAAATAAAGTATAACATAGAAGAAAAAAACATAGTGTGATTATGATAACCTCACATAGATTATACATGGATTATTACAAGATTAAAATGTTAATAAATGAATTAGAGGGATAAATTATTCTAGGACCACCTATCACATTCCTATCATGTACTTACATAAGTGTGCCACATATATTATACAGCGTAAGGTAGTTTTCATCGTTTTTAACCTCATGATTAAAAATTTTGGGCTATTTAAATGGAAATATAGAATAAACTATGTATAATTACATAGATATGAATACCCTTGATTGTAAATGGAGATAGGTATTCACTACATAAATTTCCATCATGAAAAATCATAACATAATTTCAGCAGTATAATGGTTGTACATAAAGGCGTATAGAATTGTTGAATGAGTGATAAAGTGGTGTATTGTTACTTGTTTATGATATGAAAAATTAGAATGATTTCTTAATAAAAGATCTCATCATTAACAAGTGGATGAAAAATTTCATAATATAAAGGAGGTTCTTGAATAAAAAAGATAAGGATATAATCTCTTACCTTCAGAGGGTGCATGAAAAATCATCAGAGGGGATTATTAATAAATTTAGGGAACCTTTAGAGTTCAATAGATGGGAAATAAAGAGTAATATGATTCTATATGGTATTTTATTGAAGGGGAATGGGATGTTGGGTGGGTTTATATAGAAAATTATAGAAGAAATATTTATTAATTTCAAAACATAGGTTTTTGACTCTATATTATAATGTAATCAAACCTAAAAACCTCCCATTTATTTTGCTAATGTTTTCTACCAAATTTATGTGGTTTTAATATCAAATATTTAAGAATCAATATAATTAAAATAATAACACTATTTACGTGGATTTGAGTCATGTTTATAATGAATTGATTTTAAAAGCATAAAATATAGAATTACTTTTGGAGGATTCATTATGGGATTATAAAATTAGTATAATAATTTAAAAAAAATTACATTAAATTAGAAATTTTTATTTTGTCTTTGATTCCATTTATAAAATATATTAAATTTATTTTTTTCATTATTATTTCATTATAAATACAATATATTTTTACTGCATTAATTTTTTACCTAAAAGATATGTAGTCTTACAAAATTTTGTAAAAATACCCCCATTGGATAATTTTAGTAGACTGAATTCAAAAAAAATATTTTATCCAATTAATTACATATATATGATATATTCATCTTCTATATAAAAATAAAAATTTATATAAAAATACTATTTTTATAATAATTATAGTTTTCATACCATTGTAGAAATTTAATTTTACTTCTTAAGACTATACGATAATTTATATTTAATAAATATATTTTAATAAAAATATTTTAATGAACATTCATTTCTTTTAAAAATAATAAATCTAAAAAAAGTATATTTTCATTGAAACTATTTCTTTCCCAAAAAAAATACAAAGTGTGTTTCATCATATGAGAATTAATATTTTATAAAACTTATTATTTATTTTTTAAAACATTAATAGTAAAAAAAGATAAATATAAAAAATATTTTTCTGAATTAAGATATAAAAATTCATACTATTATATTCTACCAACATAGCCCATTATTAATCCATTGAATTACTTAAGGGAAACATGTGGGATAGCTATATTTTCATGGAAGGTTCCTTAAGAGTTGGTGTCCTAGAATCAATTGGTTGTACATTTATTAAAAAGATATTTAATGATTTTTAAAATGAAACATCTTATTACATATTGTTTGGTGTTTATCCAGACTATGATGAAATAATGTCTTATATTTTGTGTTGTATTGTTAAGGTCATGGTAGTTTCCCACTATAATGACAACCTTGTAATGAATCAATAATATTACTAAATAAAGTTAAATAGTTTAATGAAATACTCTGATGGGACATATAGCATGTAGACAGTCAGGTGTGAGTACTCGTAAGAAGATGAGACTTCCTCTAATGAAGTTCACACTTATTAATCTCCTTGAGATAATATTATGAAAACAGACCCGCAAGTAAGAATTCGGCAGGTTTTGGTGTCAAAAAATATTTCTCTTTGTGAGTGTGTGTAATGATATTTAGACATTAATATTATCATTAATACATTTTAGGACTTGCACACATTTATTTACTGAAGAAAACTGTCACACATACAGTTGTTGGGAAGTAGGGTACATTGGGTGTGACAAGAGTGGCATGTTATTAATAGATAATTCGAGGAAATATTTATCCGTTTTTTTATGGAAGTTGATATCTATACCACTTTATTGAAAGTGAAATGTCACACAAAATTCCAGGGCCAGGGTGTCATGATGAGTATATTTTAGGTAGTAAAAGAATGGTATATCAAACACAAAGGTTGATGACACTGTCATGAAACCTACTTGATGAGATATTGAGACATCGGGACTATATAACATAGTGAGTGTTCATATGTGGATGTCATTGTTGTCATATTATGTTCTTTCTCTTGGGTTCCTTGACCCATTTCTAGATAGTACTCTTGGACTTTAGGGAAGCCCACCAAATTTCAATGAGAAAGAATCCTAGAAAGTCACACACTAAGTGTATATGGTGGTCTCAGTTAAATTCTATTTGAATTTAATTAAAAAACAGTATTCTCAAGAAAAAGGAAAAAAAATTCATGTTAAAATGATTTCATAAATTAAATAAGTAATTATTAATTGGATTGTGGGTAAAATATATTTATTTATATTATTGAACATTTGATAAATATTTATTTACTAGTTTGTAAATAAAATATTTTTTTTAAGATAATAAATTATTTATTTATTTATTTGAGTTTAAATAAATTGAATTGGAGTTTGAGAATACCAAGGACGATCTAATTGTAAAATAATTATTTTCAAGATGATAAATAATTATTTAACTAGCTAACACGAATTAAAATAAAACTGCGATTATTTTGTGATACAAAATTTTATTTATAATTCCGTATAGCTCTAGTTAGCACACCCTAAATAATGATGCAATATTATTATTAATACCATGGGTTTTCTCTAAGTTTACGAATGAATTTAATTTTTATACAATCAAATATTTTATGTGAATCCCCATGTCACAAATAGACACATACGTCTATTGTGCCATGTACCGAACTGCACAACTGGATAATTGAGAATTGTTGAGCTATATAATTTCTCTCTCGAATCCTCTTCCTTCCCCTCTCGAGAATGAGATATTTTCTACTTTTCCAAAGAACAAGAGATCATGAAATACCAACACAGGGCACTCGCTTCGCCGTGCCTGCACCCGGAGATCTAGTGGTGTCGATCGGAGGCCATAAGAGCACGTTTGGATCACCACTAGAGGGATTCTAGTTTAGATACTCACAAGAACAATGATATAATCTAGTATGGTCATTCCAGAAAATCAACATCATCATTGAAGAAAATACCTAAGTTCCAGGTTTTCTATTCTTTATTTAATTAATTAGGTTGATTATAATCATGATGTGTAAGATCCTTTATAAAGGTTTTAGGCCTCTTAATTCATTATTTAGATAATTGATTCTATTCATTGTAGACTAGTGTTCATCGTCGTATTGATCCCATAATAATCATTGATCATGGTAAATATTAATGTTGGGTGTCATCCCAACATCTTTTTCATTGTTCAGGGAACATACAAAGGCTATCAGAGCCAGGTTACACCATAGGTTATAATTTTTTAAATTATTTGTTAATTATTTAAGCATTTAATAATTTAGTTGTTTCAATTCATGTTATTCATTCATAAAATCTTAATCTTGAGATAGGTTCCTCCCCTTTTGTTTCTCATTCACCCTACAAAAATGATATTTTCTTTTTATTTTAATAGGAATAAAATAGAGGATCTCATACGAAGGTACCAATGGATCCTGGATGTACAACACCAGAACACACATCATGTATTTAGTAGTACATTCCGTGTTTTCAAAGTTCAATGACCATGTCTGGTCTTCCAAACCAAGTTGTTTCATTGGAGTTTGTCTAATTCTTAATGACTCCTTGTGTTGACCTGGATTAGGTGACCCACAGTTTCAATATTACATATCATGCGGCCCACTGGACATGCCATGTATTCCCTTCGGGTTAGTGTTGGACCATGTACCATGTACACGACTTGCCCAGATGGAGACCGTGTAACGAGGAACAACTGGGTGTGTCCCCCACTAGACACACCATGTACTCTAAATATTTTTGAAGTACACTAAAATGTTGTTTCCCCAGGAATGTACTTTGGATGGACGGTGAACAATATTACATGCCATGTAGTTGGCACTACATATCATGTACTCATCCAAATTAGGTAAATTTATTAAAATTTATTATTATATTATACAAACCCTTAAGACATTCACCATCATGTGGGAATCAAGATGCGGGACAACACATGATAGGTGTTATATATATATATGTCTAATTTAACACCTTTGTAATGTTCATTTATTCTCATTAGTCAGTTATGAATAAGAATTCACCAGGTTGCCTCCAAGGAACAAGTTACGTACAAAGATAATTTTAAATGAATTTATTTGTTTCAAATTATGATGGATGAGAATATCATGGAAATTCAAAAAAGGGTTTTTAACATAAATGTACTGATTAATTAAAGATGATAATTAATTGATTCAAGCATGATTTATCTTAAACTGGAATGATTAAAAAATTAAATGCTAGTTTTATTTATATATAAATATCGTTGCATGTATGGATGATCATGAGATAGACCAATACCTCTATATGTAAATGGTATCTTTTAATTATTTTTATTTAATTTAAATTTTTTGGCCTACGACCCTTTTCTTCATTAATATGTAAGGCCTACATGACCATGCTTTCTTTTATATAAAACGAATTTTTACCCATCATCTACATGTGAGTTAAAAAAATGCATATGTAATGGATGGAACACCTAAGATAGTGGAGGCGGTTCAAGTTGGAGCCAAGACAAAATCAATCCCCTGAGATACATAGGTGGATAGGTGGAAAGTTCTAAACATGAAACCAAAAGGTTCAAGGTGTTTCTTCCCAAGGCCAGATTTAGTTTATCAACCGCTGGATAAACTAACCATTAGAAAATATCAGGATTATGCCCTTTTTATTATTTTATTTCTATCAAATTCATGGTTTATCACTATAGATGTGTTGCCACTATCACATAATTAATGAATTAAACAAGTAAGAAAGATGGAACTAAAATAAACCAAGATTATGCGTAAATATTATCAACATATGGTTAATAACTTAAGTAAGTTCCAATTAATATTAACAAGCATGTGATAATGATAATAAGTAATTCACTAATATGTGATAAAAATCCCTTAAATAAAATATTATGTCAAAACAAGCCATTTCTTACTAGATTGAGGAAAAAATCAATAAAAATATGTGTTTGACCTAACCTTGTTGGTACCCATACTTTTATACTAGAATCCCTTATGAATGGGTATAGGTTGACATAACCATATTATATAAAGAGGAGTATCATTTTCTAGACTTTGTGTAATATTGGAGGCAAGAGTTGAGGAATCATAAGTCAGGATTTCAGGATTGGGGATTCCACTCAATAGATCAAGGAGCTGCAAGCCCACAGTTAGAAAAGACCTGCCTACCTAAAGACCTTCAAATATCTTGACCAGCCCTTCTTGGGGTTATGTGAATGGAAATATAGATCCTTTCTACTAGAATGTCATGACAACTAGACATTCTGTGGTCAATGGCGAGGGATATTGGGATTTGATAAAATTGTGGGAGACTTAATTTATTATTTCTCACAAAAATGTAATCAAGAAATTACTTATAATTTTCTCTTTTAATTCTAGAATAAAAATGAAAAGCGTGTCATTCACACTATCCATACGATCAATTCTGAATAAAGAAAATATCCTCACTAGTAGTATCATCCATGAATGATTTAGATGCCTTCAGGTTATACTATGCCATGAACAGAAGTCTTACATGTTAGAGTCAACATTACCGGATCCACTTGCCAAAGAGTTGAGTGATGGGGATTTTCTGGCCTATGAGAAACATATGAACTATGTGGTCTAAGTTCATTGTTTAATGTTATCATCAATGTATAGTGAGCTCGTGAAGTCTCATGAAAACATGGATGTTGATAGAATTGTTCATCACCTATGTGGTATTTACTAGGAGAGAGAAAGACACAGAAGGTTTGAGATCTCGAAGGCACTCTTTCAAAGTAAGATTCGATAAGCTTCCCCAGCTGGGCCTCATATAATCAACCGCATTGGATACAATGAGAACTTGGAGGTTTTAGGGTTTAAACTCCCTGAAGAACTTGGAACTGATCTAATTCTTGCAACACTCCCTCATAACTTCTCCAACTTTTTTGTAAATTTTAACATGAACAACATTGATAAGTCTCTATCTGATAATCTTATCCTCATTCTCCAAGTGGAAAAATATATGAATCAGGAGAAACCTTCTATTCTTATGGTGAGTAAGAGTAAAGAGAAGGAAAAGAGATTTATTCCCAAAGCGTCAACACGGCCTTCCAGGAAAAGGAATATCATATTGGAGGCACAACAACATGAGGATGTTTGTTTCACATGTGAAAAAAAGGCCACTAGAAGAAGAACTAAACCAAACCTAAGAAGCAAGGGTAAGATTCCGGTGCACTTGTTATCGAATTCCATCTATCTATTTCTAAAAATTGGGTATTAGATACAACTTCTAGTGCTCACATATGTATCCAAATATAGGAACAATGTTGATTTAAGACTATTGACTGAGTGGTGGAAGATCTCAGAGCATCCAATAAAGGCAGACTTGTTGCTATAGTTACTAGGGACTACCACCTCACATTGACATCTAAGATGCTTTTGGTGTTAAAGGATTGTTATAATGTTACTTATATTACTAAAAACATTATTTCAATATCTAGATTAGATACTGATGGATTTGATTTCATGTTTGGAAATGAATGTTTATTTTTTTACACTGATAGGTTTTTTTTGGTGGGGTACATTTATACAACATTCTTTACATGTAGGATTTCACAAACCATGTAATGGAAATCGATAACAATGGTACTTCCCATGACTCACACCGGACCCAACTTTGGCATCATCATCATGGTCATGTAAATGAGAAACACTTGACAAAGTTACATCAAGATGGATATTTATATTCTCTCGAACTAAAACTACTTTCTGTATGTCATACATGTTTACAAGGAAAATGACCAAAGCCCCGATTAGTGGGAATGGTGAAAGTGCTAAGTAATATCTTGAATTGGCTCATACTAATGTGCATGGAACATTTTTAGTTAAAGAAAGGGGAGGGTAATCATACTTAATAACATTTACTGATTATTTTAGTAGATATAGAGATATCTACATAATGACGTATAAGTCAGATTCTTTTGATAAGTTCAAAAAATACAAGAATGAAGTTGAGAACCAGCTGGATAAGAAGATATAGAAACTATACACGGACTGAGGTGTAGAATATATTAATCAATACTTACTTGATTTCTCATGAAAGTTTGGGATCCTATCCCAACTCAATCCTCCTTACACACCCTAGTGGAATGGTGTGAGCGAAAGGAGGAACTGTACCCTATTGGATATGGTGAGATCAATGATGAATCATTTGATTATTCTATAATCATTTTGGGGATATGCATTAAAAATAACAGCACACATACTAAACCAAGTACCAAAAATTGGATGAATGGTATTACATACGACTTCTATAGTGAAAAGAAATCCATTTTATCAAATTTTCATTTGTGGGGAAGTGATGTGTTTGTTAAGGCCTCTTTTGGTAACAAACTTGTACCATGAGGCACAAAGTGTACCTTTATAATATACCCCATGGAAACAAGGATATTTCCTATACAACCCCTTATAAAAAATTTTATATTTGCATGACACACCATATTCCTTGTGATGGTGTGCATGTCAAAAAGAGATAGTGGGAGAGAAATAGAATTCGATGAAGATGAGGTTCAATGTACACAAGAGTTTGTATAGGCGAAGATTCCACAAAGACCCGTGGATGAAAGAACTGTTCCAGAGACACAATAACTGTGTAAGAGTAAAATATAGGTTAGATAACTATAACGGTACAGTTTTCTAGTTATAGGGGAATGTGATTCATTATTAGTTGACAATAATGATCCTTTAACCTACATTGATGTAGTAAGTGGCACAGATGTTTCCATGTGGAAAGTAGCCATGAATTCTGAAATGGAATCCATGTACAAAAACAAGGTTTGGATATTGGTAGATACTCCAGTTGATGTAAATCATGTTTGTTGAAAATGGGTATTCAAGAATAAACTAGGAATGATAGGAAAAGTGAGTACCTTAAAGGAATGACTGGTTACAAAAGGGTTTAAACAATGTCATTGAATTGACTACGAAAAAACCTTTTCACTAGTTGCAATGTTGAAATCCATAATAATTCTATTGGCCAATTCCTAATACCATAACTATGGTATTTGGAAAATGTATTTAAAAACAGACATCCTTAACGGAAACCTTCAGGAATACCTCTACATGACACACCCGGAAGGATTTATTTCACTAAAGGATTCCAAAAATCTATGCAAGTTGTAAAAATAAATTTATAGATTAAATCAAGCACCCTGGTCCTGGAACATTAATTTTGATAAATCCATAACTTAATTGGGTTTTATCAAGAAATAATGTGAACCTTGTCTCTAAAAATGGTTTAGTGGGAGTGCATTCTTTTTCTTAATATAATATGGTGATGACATATTACTTATTAGAAATGAGATACCAGACATATAATATGTCAATGAATGGTTGAATCAATAATTCCCCCTAAAGGACTTGGGAGTGTTAGCATATATTTTTGGGATCAATATCCATCATGATAGATCAAATAGATTGCTAGGCCTATGTCAAAGTACAAACATTGATAAGATACTGATGAGAGTAATTATAGAACACTCCAAGAGTGTATTGTTACTAGCATAACATGGAATTCATATTTCCATGAAAATGTTTCCTCGGACACGTGAGGAAATAATGACAATGGAATGGACTCCATACACAACAACAATTGGGTCAGTCATGTATTCCATGTTATGAACTAGGTTGGATGTCGCATATGCATTGAGTGCGGTAGGAATATATCAAGATGGCCCTGGTGACTGCCATTGAATGGAATTCTAGACTATCATAAAGTATCTAAAGCATAATAAAGATATGTTCCAATTTGAGGGAGGAGATGAGGAACTAGTCATAAGATTATTTGAATATTCTAGTTTCCAGACTGATCAAGATGATATGATGTCACAAACAGGATACATCTTCCCTTTGAATGGATGCGTAGTGAGTTGGAGGAGCTCAATGTAGAGTGTGGTCGCATATTCCATAGTAGAGTCTGAGTACATCACAGCTTCTGAGGTAGAAAAAGAATCATTTTGGATGTGAAGCATTTTCTAGGAGAAGGATGTGATACCTAGAATTAAATATCCCATCACAATATACTATAATAATACTGTAGCGGTGGCTCTCTCAAAAGATCCAAGGTCACATCAGTATAAGAATTAAATACTTCATATGTATCATCTGTTGAGGTATTTTTCTAATAGAAGTGATGTTGTAGTGAGCTGTAAGAGCTCAAAGTAGAGTGTTGTCGTATATTCTACAGTAGATTATTAGTATATCGTAGCTTCTAAGGTAGCTAAATAAGCATTTAGGATGATATGCTTTGTCCAGGAGATGGATGTGATACCTTTCAGTAATGATCCCATGATAATATACTATAATAATACTACAGCGGTGGATCTCGTGAAAGAGCCAAGCTCACATGAGAAGAAGAAATAAATACTTCATATGTATCATCTCATGATGGATTTTCTAAGAGAAGTGAAGATTCAATGATAATTATTTCTGCAGAAGAAAACGTGGTGGACCACTTGACTAAATCATTGACTCAAAAACAATATGATCACCATGTGAGGTCTAGTAGACTAAAAGTCATAGGCAGTTGCCTCTAGTCCAAGTGGGAGTTTGTAATAGTTAGTGTCCTAGAACCAACTCATTGTACATTTATTATATATGTATTTAATTTACTAAAATATTAAACATCTTTTTATATATTATTCATTGTTCTTCATGACTAAAATGTAATAATTTTTAAGATTATTTGTTTCATTGATAAGGTCTCGGAAGTTCCCCACTATGATGAGATCCCTGAAATGCTATAACAAAATTATTAAATAATGTTCAACAGTTAGATAACATGCTTTGATGAGACACATAGCATGAAGACCATTATATTTAAGTACTCGTAAGTAGATGAGACTTCCCCTCAGGGAGTTCTCACTTGGTATTCTATAATGCAAGAGATTATGGGAACATACCCGCCAGTAAGAATTCAAAATGGTTTGGTGTCATAGGGTATTTCTATTTGTGATCCTATGTAAGGATATTTAAACATTAATATTATAATTAATATGTTTCATGACTCAAGAACTTAGTTTTAATGATGAATACCATTATCCATACAGTTGGTGAGAAGTAGGGGAATTGGGTGTGTCACGAGTGGCTTGTTATTAATGGATATGTTGAGGAAGTATTTGTCCCTTAAATATTTGTAAGTTGATATCACATACCCTTGAATGAAATAGAACCACCACACAAAATTCCCTGGACATGGTGTAACGAAGAGTTTATTTTAGGTAGTCAAATAATATAATATCAAGAATAAGGGTTGGTGATACTATTATGAAACTTGATTGATGAGATATTGAAACATAGAGATTATATTACATATAGAGCATTTATATTTGGGTGTCATTGATGCGACTTTAAGTTCCGTCTCTGGGGTGCCTTGACCCGTTGCTAGAAAGTACTCTTGGACTTTAGGAAAGGCCGCCTAATTCCAATGAGAAAGAATCCTAGAGGGACACTTATTTTATATGATGGTGTCAGTTAAATTATATTTGAATTTAATTAATAAATATTATTTTCAAGGAAACTGAATAATTTAATTCATTTTAAATGATTACATAAATTAAATAAATATTTATTCATTGGATTCTGGTTAAAATATAATTATTTATTTTATTGAACCCTTGATCAATATTTATTTACTAGTTTTTAAATAAAATATTTATTTAAGGGAATAAATTATTTTTTTATTTATTCAGGTGTTCAATAAATTGAAGTGATGTTAGAGTATACGAAGTTCAGTCCGATAGTATAATAATTATTTGAAAGATGATAAATAATTATTTAACTTGCTGGAACAAATTAAAATTATGTTGTGATTATTTTGTGATGAGAAATTTAAATTAGAATTCTATTTTACACAAGTTAGGACACCATAAATAATGAATTGGTATTATTATTAACAATATGAGAGTTCTCTCAGTTTAGGCATGTATTTAATTATTGTTATGAAAATTAATATTGTAACTAAGGCCCCATGTCAATAAATAGACACATAGGTCTATTATTCAATGTACTGAACTGAACGGCTGGAGAATTGAGAATTGTTGAGCTAAAAAATTTCTCTCTTGAATCCTCTTCCTTCCCATCTGAGGAACGATAGGCGTTATTCAATGAAAAAGAACCAGCGATCAAGAATGACCAACAGAAGACACTCGCTTTGTTGCGCTGGCACCCAGAGAATGACTGGTGTCAATTGGAGACCATTGGAGCACCTATGGGTCAACTCTAAAAGGATTTTACATTGGATCCTCTCAAGCACACCGAGTTAATCTAGAAGGGTCATTCCTAATTATAAACTTCATCAATGAAGAAAATATTGAATATACATGATGACTTATCTTTATGAAATTAATTAAATTAATTAAAACCATGATGTGCATGTTCCTCTTTAATGGTTTTGGGACTCTTCCTTATTTACCTAAAACATTCATTATATTCCATGGAGATCAGAATTCATCATTGTATTGATCATAGAATAATAATTGAACATGGTAAAAATAAAATTTGGGTGTCATCCCAACAATGCATTAGTTGTGCCGAGAACCTACAGGTTTAGTTTAAAATGATTCTTTTGTTATCTCAATGAGATTTAAATACTCCCAAAAAAATTTCTCTCGTGATTCAATTATTAAATATAATTTTAGGATTGGTCATGGGTAAAACCCAGTGATTCTATATCTATTATAATTTATAATAAATGGGATTCATAATTTACGCACATATTGATCGAGGAAATTGCTTCTTCTATCTATTCCAATTGGATATTATCATAACCCTTCATATATAGTACTAAAAAGATCAATTTCCAAGGACTATATTATCAACAATTGTGATGTTTAGTAGTTTTTTAATTTTAATAGGATATAATTTTCCAAAATAATGAATGTTGAGTTTGTGTTTTTATAACATCCTTACATGAAAATGAATTTAATTGTTTAGAAAGGTAATTTTTTTATATTTGTTAGGGTTCCTATATTTTACCTCATTTCTATATTATAATAAATGTAAATTCAATTTAGATGTATATTTTAATTTTTAACTCTAAAAAAGTATATGATTTGGTTTTCATTTCTTCTAAACATTGATGGTCATATGGATGGATTTAATTAATATATATTATATATTTCTGATATTATTTATATTATAAAAATTTATATTATTATTTAACTTTCTTTATTTACATTCAATTGATAATTTAGTCATTACTTATACGTACATGGGAATTATTGTCTCTACAGTGTGATGTAATTAATTTTTCTTCACCCACATACATTAAAGATCATTTATGTGTAAGTAATTAATAAATATGATGCATATGAAATGATTATTATTCTTGAGAGTATGAAACCCAAATCAAGGTTTATGGAAAAGAACTATAAAATTTAATTATTCATGGGAAACAGAAATATTAACACACTGAATATTGATTTTAAGGAATAATTATTATGAAATCTATTATTTAGAAATTACTTGAAATTTTATATTATATGTAAATTATTATTATTTTTCTAGTGTTTATTTATAAAAAATAAAAATCTATTATCAAATATGTTATGAAAACATAAGATGAAATTCCAAACATGAGGTAAGGGTTTATGTTGTAGTGAAATTTTTAGTAATGATCATTTGTCATGAATCTATTTATGGAAAATTATATACTTTTTATCTCTCAAACCCCACCAATTATATTTTCCTCAGATATTTTTTGGCGTTTTCATTTTTTATTTAATTATATTATATTGTTTACTCAAAATAATATAGATTTATTTTAATAAATATCATCTTTATTTCATTTTTGGTTGGTGAACTTTTTGTACATTGTAAAATTTTTTGAAAATGTTTTCATGAATTCCATATTCTATAATCTAATATTTTTTTAAACGAATTCTTCTATATTTTACATTGTTTTCAATGAATAGTAATTGAATTTATTAGAATTTGTTTTTGGTCAAGTTATTTTAAATATTTTGCTATATAAAGAATGAAAGGAATCATTATTTCTATGGTAACCCTACGAATAACAGTTCAAGTAATCATGATCGTTCTTTTATTTGATTCTTCATTTATTGGTTTCCAAGGTTATTTCCAAAGAAAATAAATTTCACACTATTTTTTAATTTTTTATTTAAAATTTCTCCCAACACCTATATGATATTTTTTTCATGTTTTAAGTAAAAGATTCAATTATAATTTTAATGATATTTTTCATATATGAAAAAATCCTTTGATATTTATTATTCTTCACTTGGGATAAAGAATAATTATACTAACCATGTTATTTCTCTGGAAGGCTTGTGATTATGTGATGTTAAAATATATATGAAACACGGTTTTCATCTATCCCATCTATGGTTAAATAGTGAATGTTATTATGATATCATGGAACACATATGAATGGTTATTAATAAATGATGAGTGGGCCCATTATGGACCTCCAATTCATTGGGTGATTATTTGTATATCATGTAGTAATATGAAGAGGATGGGTAATAAACCAATTATAGGGATGAAAATAGGTTAGAGAGTGATCCCAATTAATTACGGGACTTTATAAACCATGACATGATAGTATTGAAAATAAAAATTTACTAATGAATCGATATTTTATGCTTATATATTTTTAAAAATTTAGTGAAATTTTCATATTCTTATAATGTACTCACATGGATCATGGTTGGTTAAGGATGATTTTAAACTCTTATTACCCATGTGTTTTGTAATGATCAGTATTGGTACAATGAATTGAGATTTATAATATGTTAACAATTGTATTTGAAAATTTTTATTTATGATCATTCTCTCATAAATCTATCTTCATAATCTTGTTACATATTTTCATCAATTGATATCTCTCATATTTACCATTAATGATCATATGAGATCACCGATTCTTATGTTTTCATTTTCTCCAGGATAAAAATAAACATTAATTGTATGATATGTCTATAAAGGGAAATGGTGTAGAATATCTTTTTGAGTGAGTTCAATATCTTCCATTAAATATGTTTACTGTGTAACTAGTCTAAAAATATACAAAACCTTTATGGTTTTTGGGTGTATATTATTATGTAAAAATATTTCATTTTCATATAAATTGATTTAATTTTTTTAATTTTTTTTCAATATCCTCATTCATCACCTATGGTACTTCTTTAAATAAAGGTATTTTTATTGATTCATGGTTGGTGGTTGAAGATGATAATTTCGGATTAATAAAATAATTCCTTTTATCAGAGATAAATTTTATAATTATTTGAACCATATTCGGTACATAGTTTTAAAAATGGATAATTTTTTTTAGAAAATAACGTATTTTGTTAATATATTTAGATAATATCATATAATGTATTTTTTTTAATTGTTTTCATAATGTTTCATTTAATGATATTCCAATAATTTTTTTTATGTTCATGAGTTGGATGATGCGGTAAAATATTAATGTCCCCACAAACATACACCAATTATTAATAATATATGACCAAATTTGTGAACATTTTTATAGAAAATTGATTGAAATATATTTCTACCAATACGAATTTGATGGTGGTTTATTTCATGGGAATATAAACTATATTTTAACTATTATAACTAGTTATATCATAAAAAACTCCCATGAGGAATTAAGTTATTAATTTTAAAAAATATAGAATTGAGGTTAGTGTAATTAAATATTAAATTTTATGAGTTCAAACATATTTGAAATTATTATTAGTACAAGAAAATTATTGATGAATTGAACTAACCCTAGAAATACCAGAGCCGATGTATTCTATGAGTTACATTGGTATTATTATAAAAAATTAATCCGTGAAGGAATGAACAGTTTTGCAGTCTTGGTAAACTTGATACATTAATGAGACTTTTATTAAAAAAGAATACACTAATTACAACATAAATTTTTCCTTATTTCAAAATAAATAACTTCAAGGATAACTCCAATCCATCTAGAAAATTCAAACATATCTTTCTTATTACAATTATTGTAATTCTGGATAATTAAACATAATAAAGGTGAGATAAAGAACTCAATAATGGAAACATAAAACAGAGGAAATATTGAATCAACATAAATAGTATATATGGAACGGTTAATAACTGAGCACACATGCCATGTAATCAATAAAATGAATGGAATTTCATGAACAATATGAAAAGGAAATAACAAAAAACACATGCCATTCTAATAATTAGATAAGGAAAAATAAATATGGCATGGTAAGAAACTAAAACACATGCTATATAAATAACTAAAAATGAAATGTATCCATATATACTTTAATGAAAAATCTTATGGATCTATAATAAATGAAACTAAATGAGTTAAATTCATTCTTAATGTACATCATGTCATAGGAACATGAAAAACTATATAGTCATGACCTTTTATAGGATGGTTTAAAATATTATAATTTGAGAAAAACAATTTCACGATAACCTGTTAATGCATCTTTGAGCTATATAAATTATGTCCCCCTCCTATCATTTCCGGTCCAAATAGTTCCTTATGTTGAATAATAAAAATAAAAAATATGCATTATCAAATATATGAATTTAATAAAGAATACAAATTTATCAATATTTTCCCAAATAATAAAATTATTATCAAGGTAGACATTGTATATAAAAGGGTATATTGTTTAAGAAGTATTAAAATCCGTGATAAATGAAATGGATTATTTTTAGGAAATTCAATGTTTGATGATTATAGAATATTGAAAATTTCAAGGGGATTAATCAAAAAAATAATGAAAGGAATGTGAATACTATCCTTAGAAAAATGAATTATAAACCAGTTAGAGGGATAATTTTTATGGAATCAATACAACATATCCCATGTGAAGTAAAGTAATGGGTTATTTTTCTTGTTGAATATAAATGTCAAAAAAGATATTTTAACAACAT
Source organism: Viscum album (assembly GCA_963277665.1). NCBI lineage: Eukaryota > Viridiplantae > Streptophyta > Magnoliopsida > Santalales > Viscaceae > Viscum > Viscum album. The sequence continues at coordinate 1,642,995,831 of OY728119.1, read as the reverse complement.
TATTGAGGAAAATATACTTTTGTTTTGAAAAAACATTAGAAAGAAATCTTTCATTGTAAAAAAAATTAATAAAAATATCTATAAAAATTAACCTTTTAGACATGAAAATTATTCTTTATAATAAAGGTGGAAATTAAATATATACATGATATAAAATAACATTCATTCTTCACAACAAAAAGGTTAGTAAAATTCCTTATTCAGAAATAAAAACAAAATATTCCATTGAAAACATTGGTAAAAGTAAAAATATGTAAAAAAGTCTTTAATGGTTTATTTTGAGAAACATTTTTCAAAATATTTTATTAAAACAAGATTTTTGGAAGAAACCATGTTCTCTAAATAACGAGATAAATGAAGTATTTTTTCTTGAAAAAATTTTCTGAAACAACATGAGTAAAAAATAGTGTAAAAATGGTAAAAATACTTGAAATAGTTCATAGATTAGTAGAGTATTTGAAAATTGAATGTTCTATTGAACAATGGTTCTATAATCTCCTTGAATGGAAATAGCATTAAAATATAAAAAAATTTATTATAGAGGAAAATAATCTTTAAACATTCCAAAGTGTTTGATACCACATTGATATTTTTTAAATAATAATCCAAAGAAAGGAATAATACTAAATGAATGTTTTAAATACCATTAAGACAAAGTAATTAATGATATCATATATAAAAATGGGAGTTATATACACCATCCAAAAAAAGTAAGTGCTGATAATGAAATTTATCTCACAGAAGTAAAAAAGTGTGATGAAAATCCATTACCTTGTGTTTACTTTCCGTTAAAGAAAATTTAACATCCTATATAAAAAAATTTCTAATTTCCTACTTGTTTTATAACCTTTTGATATCTATAAATATAGTTATTTAATTTATTATCATTCCATAGACAATTACATAAAAAATTCTATTTACATTAGGGGTTTAGACCAAATTCAGTTTATTTCTCGAAAGTAACTTTGGCAGGACAACTATGGGTAATATGGTCATTATATAACATATACAGAATAATAATCTGGAAATAATTATTATATTTATACATAAATTATACTTTTAAAAAGAATCATTAAAAATGTTTATGAAAAATCGATCAACACTACTATCATGGAGAAAGTATGTTGTATGTACGCATGAGCAATGTTCTAATTTTTCAATGATCATTATAGAATGATGGTAAAGGACAATATTTATTTATATATAGATAATTATATAATAAATACCATTTTAGTTAATCATATATACTTATATATATAATTCATGTGATGTTAAAGGAATGACATCACGTCAAGGAGGCGATAATCCACATGTGTATGAATAACGTTATCACTTCTTAAGTGTGACTAAACAGGTAACAAATAAAATGATATATTATATTTACTTAAATTTAATTATGTCATTAATCCGATATAGTTATTTTTTTACATATTTTTAATTAAAATTGTCAATTAAACATTTATTGTTTTGTGTGAATGAATCACATCACTTTGAGGGTCGGTAATCCACACTTCCACAAACGATGTAATCATATTTACAAAAAATGGAATGTAAAATAATATATATTTAAAAATAATTAGATATTATTATAGAAATAACAAATATAATATATATCATATATAACTAGATGATTCATCCTAATGTTCACCATGAGAGGAGGTAATGGAAAAAAATGAACATTCATCATTTCATAACGTAATAGTTTGCGTATACAGAAACAATATTTTTGTCACCCATTAGATTGAATTTTGTGTTAGTTCAAGTCTAAACCTTAATAAAAAAACATCATGTTGTATTTAGGATATTGTTTACATCATATAATCATTATTTAAAAAAGATTTAAGGGGTGGATATGAAAATTAAAAGAAAATAGATTTTTGGAAAATATTACCTTAAAAATCAGGTAACTCCTTTAGGTTTATACCAAAGGGCTTCCTAATATGGTTATATACCCAAAGTGACGATTAAAGGACAAGGGAAGGTATTTTGGGAATCTGTATTGGCATATCATGTCATAACCTAAGCATTTTGAGAGGTATTAGTAATGGGGAAAAGAGGTTTTCTTTTATAGTGAATGAGGAGTGGAACTCTTGTAATATTTTGAAAAAATGAAATTCATGAACGTTTTTCATGTTTAAAGTTCATCTAATAATGATACAATTTCAATAAAAGATATAATAGTTTTTATATTTGGCCATCAAATATCTATTTTACAAGTGTCTAGGTCTTTTTGGGCCTTTATTTTAAGGTTTAGTTTCTTTATTAATCATAATTTTGCCTTAGTCATTGTAATTAATTTGAATAACATTATTTAATATTTTTTGTAAAAAAATATGACCAAATTTATTTTTGACAAAAAATATAGGGGACAAAAATTAATTTAAAATTCATCTTGTTGGTGGGACAACAATGAGGGTTTTTAGAGTAAAACCGTCTAAAAGATCGATAAGTATTTACATTCCATTTCAAAGTGAAATTGATCCCCATAACATAAATTTGATTAATTTATAAAATTAATATCTAATTAAACTTTAAAACTAATTTGAAATATGATTTATCCTTATAAATAAATTATTTGAAAAAGCAGTTTTGAACTAAAATTATTTTAAATTAAAAAATTATATGTTTCCAAAGAATATAAAAAATTAACCAAAAACTAATTTTTATATTTAAATTTAAAATATTATATTTTTTTACATATTAAATCAATTAATGTTTCCAAATTTATATTTAAATTGGGTTCTTAATTAAATAGTATTAATGTTTCCTTTATAAAAATATAGGTTTTTGGGTGAAATTGGGTTAGTTTTTATATTATGCCTATCAAATCAAATGTATGAATATAAAAAATATTTTATTTAGAATATATCATATATATTTCATTAAAATAATTTATTAATTATAATTTATTATTATTACCTAGAAAAAAACTCTTTTTGAATCATAAATATAATAATATTTCTTTTTATATCAAATTTCTTCTTATTTTTTCTCATTAATTAATAACCATTTAATTAATTTTATTTTTATAAAGTCATTAAATATTCATAATTTAGTTAATACGATTTATAAATTACAACATAACGGCTTGGTTATGTCATATTATATTGAAAAATAATATTTAAATAATAAATTTTTATTTGGTGAAACTTAGTCTTGCATGTAACACAAACTATCGAGAGAGGTTGCTCTTATGTGTAACTCAAGATATAAAGAGAGGTTTATCTTACGTTTGTGTTAAGATAACATAGTGTTTTTTGAATTATGGGCTATATAATATATTATAATTATTTAATATTACAATCTATTAGGTTAATATATTACTTTTTTATGTGTGGATGTACATATCATAAACACTATGTAATACAATGATAAACTTTATAATTTTTGGTTTTTATATTATCTCCACCATAATTAAATTGAATTATAACAATTTATAATCGGTCTTGGTAATATTTTTTTTATATTTCTTACATTGAAATCCCACATCAGGAGAAGGTTTCAAAAAACATCATCTGGAAAAGAGAGAACAATAATTGAAATGATCGCATGGACTAACATGTAACAAGGTATCTACATAGAAGAAAATAATTGGAATGTAGAGATACCTACATGAAGGAGAAGTGGAAATATTTATAAATAGTGATTGATTTTATCAATCATCAAAAATTGAATGATCAATAGAAATTTGACTAAATCAAAGTCGTAGATATTTTATAATTTAAAAGACTATTGGATTAACAAAAATTAAGGTAATAGGAAAAAAATTATGTACTTTTCCTAATGTTGGGAAATTATTTCACAGGCCATGAATATATGGAAATACTCATACCAGATAGGTTTCACATTCATGTGAGAAATTTTACCTTTGGGTTATGCTTTTATTAAATTCTAATTCATCCCTTTACACAGAAAATCATTATGAACAATAATGAATTTTTTATGCCTAAAACATTGAATGAAACTTTTAAAGGATCCTAATACCTATAAAAGAGTGAAATGTCTAACTATTTTCTCTAAATTTCTTCCCAAACCAATATGGTTAATATATTAATCTATAATCTTCAAAATCGATATCATTTTTTCATCATTAACATTTATTCATCATTTTGTTTTACAAAAAAGAATGAAATTTTAACCAAGACTTTTTCTAGGTTAGTGGTTGGCTTAAAAACCTTATCGTTCTTCGGTCTTGGGTTCTAGACCTATGACCTTTCTAGATTTGATTAGTTTTCTGTAAGATTATAGTTTTTCTTTTTCTAAAACCATATAAATGTAATTTATAAACTAATATGATGTGCATACTTGAAATATAGTTATTTACTATATATCATTTTAACTAATGTTCCCAATAATACCCTAATACATAAATACTTTATCCATTTATTTCCACAACGTTCCTTCCTTGTCATAGAGTATTTCTATAATATCATTTGATGGATTTGTAATTTATAACAACATATATTTAATCTAAAACACCAAATTTTTAACATAGGATAATATTTTTAATTATCTATTCAGATAATTTATAATTTTGTGTAAATAAAATATAAATTACCCTCAGCAAGTCCCCTGAGAGTTCCAATAAAGTGCGTGATAATTCCCATTTTCATGTACCAAGTTAAACTGAGTCTAGCTCGGAACACCTTGTCGAGGCTATTAATCCTAGGTAAATTTGTTCCAGAACTACATCTACTTGTAGTATCCATACGAGAATGTATTACTTATAATGACCAGATAATCTATACATTTACAAGATTTTAGGATGTTCTCCAATAATTATCCTTTAAATATACCTTGTGGTTATGTTCTATAATCTTTGTTTTCCTAAATATAGTTTTAAAGGTTTCCACTAAACTTATAGTGATAAAAACTATAGTAAATGAAACCCATAAATACAAAATATGGTATCTTATATCAATTTCATTAGCATCATTATAATGAATAAAGACCTGAATGCCAAAATATTTTAATAGTATTAGTATACCAGATACATACACAAGACATTAATTTCAAAAGAAAACTCTAATTACCACATAAATTTTTTCCATCATTCTAAATAAATAAATTCAATTATAACTCTAATTTATATAGTATATCCATTCATATCTTTCTTATTACACTTCTTGGAATCCTTAGGAAAGAAACACAATAAGGGTTATCTAAAATACCCACTAGGGGAAAAATATAGAAAAATTAATAACTAATCAATGAGAATAGTCAACATGGAAAGGTAAATAACTAAACACACATTTCATGTAATCAATAAAATAAATTGATGTGTTTATAAAATATATCAAGGTAATAACTGGAAACATGTTCCATTAAAATTACAATATAAGGTAAAATAAATATGGCATGATAAGATATTGAAACATGTTCTATCTAAATAATTAAAAATGAAATATATCAATAGATTTGTCAACACCAAATCCCATGGATGAATAATAACTAAATATAAATGAAAGAAATTATTTCTTATTGGGAATCATGTATGAGGCACATGAAAACCTATATAGTCAAAAACAGTTATAATATGGTTTATACAATTCTAATTTGCACAATTAATTTGTATCATGATATCCTATCGATGCATGAAGGAGATATTTAAAGTTCACATTTCTCCATTCATTTTCTATCCAAATGATTTGTCATATAGAATAATATAAATAAATAATATGCCCTATAAATTATATGTATTGGATAAAGAATACAAATTTGTAGATATTTCCCCAAATAATAAAATAACTGTCAAAGTACACACCATATGTAAAATGGTAAAAGGTTTAAGAAAAAGTAATATCCATGATAAATGAAATTGATGATTTAGGGGAATAAAATGTTCAATGATCATCTTAGATTTAATATTTCAAAGGGACTAAAAAATAAATCAAGGAAGTGAATATTAATACTATCCTTAGCCAAATAGATCATAAATCATCTAGAAAAATAATGAAAATGGTATCAATACCACATATTGATACAAAAATATTTTGTTGAAAATTTATTGATACTAAATGACATAATTTCCTCATAGTGTTTTTAATATGTTTGTTTATAAAATATTAGGGATTAAATCATTCATTTGAAAATTTGATGAAAATTCCATTTTTATTCTTTAAAATCAACTATTTAATTTCAGACATAAATATTTTTATATGTATTATTTGAACATAAAATTATGTAAATATGTTTCTGAATTAATTGGTTCAAACATTTATTTTGGACAACAGAGTCAAATCATGCATTTTATTGGGGAAAAGGGCCATGAAGTCAAAGGTGGGATGAACTCATGAGATTAAGAATTAGTTCTTTATTTGGGCCATATCTTCTTCGTACAGTCTTAGATTTGATCCAAATTCTGGGAGGATCTAGGGGAAAAATTTATAAATATTTAAACCTTCTGGAAGGACCATTGAATCATGTGTTTCAGAGACCAATATGATATGAAAAATTGACATAAAATATTTGGCCGAATTTCACCCATTCACACTTGAAACCACTTGTAACCTAGTCTCCCCTAAAAACTATAAATATGTATTTTTATCTTTTGTAGGGATTGGGAATGTAAATTAGGATATTTGGATTAGAGAAGAAGTGGTTTCCTACCATTTCAATTCATAATTGGAGGAGGGAAGCTACCAAGATAGGATCTCCTCCAAAATGATCTTTTTCCCTCTTCTCTGTTGAAATGTTGATGTAATTTCAATAAAATATTAGTTTCTCTTGAATTTATTATGTTATTTTCAATTTAATTCTTCTCTAAAACATTCTATTTGGGATATAGATCAATTATTAGAAAAAATATTTAGTAATTTCCTTTCTAAATCTTTGTAAATGCAATTTTTTTCTACGATGACTATATCGCCCATGTAAAAGTCATTTTCTTAGTAATCGATCAACCTCTTACCATATTAATTTATTTATTTGAAATAACTATGTTAATTTAATTCAAAATATATGATCCATGAATAGAGTTTTAAAATTAGAATAAACTAAGCAATAAATTTAACAATTCACACTAAAACATGTGAGGTCGATATTTGGGAAAATTGTGAGAGCACATACGAAATCAGTGAAACCAAAACACATGAGATAAATTCATTGAAATAATATATAATCCATATAATCAATTTATACTTATATTATTATTGGATTTATGCCCTAATTTTTAACTTCACATTTTCTAGTCTTATAATGATAATCAATGCACGGTGTTGCGATTGCATGTTTTGAAGCTGGTATAGGGTTTACCTTATTTCATCATGGTGGTAATTTTAATTCAAGTAGGGTATGAAGATTGAAAAATTTTGGTATACGAATTAATTTTTTGTTAATTTAAATTATAATGATCAATAAGTAAGTAAATAGGTAGAGTTATATTGATTACACCTTCTAAAATTTTTTTCTAAAAAAATATATTCTTGTTGGGTTTAACTAATAAAGTTTCATTTCAAAAAAAAACAAATAGTCAAATATTATTCCAACATATATATTATTATTTTAAAAATGGTAATAAAAACCCCATAATAATTTTTAAATAGTGTTTTTATTTTTTTTATTTTATTTTTAGAATACCATTAATATGTTATTTTAATTTACTACTGCCATTGAGACACGACCTTGGTCAGCCACTCTACTACACCCATGTAACCAAAAATATCACACTTCATTTGAGAGTTCCCATGACAATATATTTAACATTGGCACTATTTTATTGAAGCATTTTTCAAAAAAAACCATTATAAGAACATTAATTTATAGACATTATGGTACAAAACTCCTAGAAAGTTAGAGATTGAGGTAGACCACATGTTAGGGGAGTCCATCAGGTCATTGCTTCTTCTCATTAGATTTAGTTGATTGATACCATGTTGGATGAATGAACCACTCTGGTGAGGAATATTTATTTGTCTCAAAAGACATCCCAATCCCATCCTTCAAGTCCTAGTGGTATTTTCACTGAAATAGACAACCCAACTTACCATTTCCCCCAATTATAGAAGAAAAAAGATTGCACTGGCATATTTCCTGGGAACTTGTATTTGTAGTAACAACAACCACATCCCGAGAAGTATTATGATTCATTTCACCAAAATATAACCATGTGTGGAAGGATCAATAAGACATGTGGTATGGCTCTAGAAAATAATGAATCCCCCAATTTCAACAAAATTTCTTGCATTATCTGCCTAACCAATAGGATTTCCAACAACACCAAAAAAGATTTGAAGCCCAATAATCAACAAGTAAACAAAAATGGAATTCTCAACCAAATACAGAATCTAATACTGATAATCTTATGAAAAAAATTATTCTTAATCAACAGAATAAGTTGAAGAGTCAATATTCGAAGATGATGGAATTGAAGACACAAATGAGCCAGATTTCAACTACCCTCCATGAAATAGTAAGTAAGAACTATAGAAATCATAAATCCCAACCTACTCAAAATCATTATGGGAATTTCAGTTCCATAAATTTGATATGTTGGATGAAAATAAATGATACTTATTCTCCGACCATTCCACTGGGATTCCACTCAGCTCCGGTGAATCCCCATTCCATACCAACTGATAAGAAACCCAAGGAGAAAGATACAGATAAGAAAGATATTGATGACGTTCCTCCTAAACCCTTCCCTTTTCAAATAGAATATCTCAAACCAAAAATATTGCTGAAAAGGCAATGAAAAAGATATTTTGGACACATTCAAGCATGTATGGATCAAAATACATCTACATGAACCAATTAAAAAAATTTAAGGTATGAAAAATTATTAAAAGAACATTGTACCAATTGAAGAGGGATCATGGGAAATGAGAGGATAAATCTTGGATGTAATGTGTTTTCACTCATTAAACCAACTCTAGAAATTCCAAAAACATAAAGGATCCTGATCAAATCACCATCCCATACACCATCGGGGAGTTACAATTTTATGATGGTTTACGTAATTGGGGAGATTCCATAAATGTGAGGCCTCACTCTGTATTATCTTCTTTACAGGTTGGTGAGTTGTAGCCGATGAGAGTAGTGTTGTAGATGGAGAATAGAGCTAAAACATATCTATTGGGAGTCTTTGAAGATGTACTTTTTCATGTAAGAGACCTGATCTTTCCAATATATTTATATGTTCTTAACACGGAGGAAGATTCAATGAGTTCATGTGTTCCCATTATCTTCGGTATTCCCTTCCTCAAAACTGAAAAAAATCATAAATGTTAATTAGGGTACATATTCAATGGATTTTGGAGGTTAATTTTTGATATTTAATGTTATGGACTCCATGAATTACCCCTCATAGGACCATTCTACTTTTTTTATCTCTCATTTTGAACCACCAAGTAAAAACCCCATGGATTTTAATATTCCTATGATTATGGTGATTATGAGAATTGGTTCTATTTTGATGTCTATGAACAATTCCACACCTATTTTTAATGCACAATACTCTCTTATATTTGATTTTTGAATCGATTTATATTATGATTTTGATCATGTTAACTCTGATTTTGACATGGTTCTTGAGTATGCTGATGGATTTAATGAATTATTCTATGCTTTTGATGATGTTTATTCTAATACAAATAATATTTGTTCACATATTTCAGTTCCTATAATGCATCCATCCATACATCACCCCCTTTATTGGATCTCAAGCCATTTCCACCAAATATGAAGTTCTCATACTTGTTATGGGGTGATGGATTACCTATTATAATTGCTAATAAACTTCCTTTTGAACATGAATAAAAACTTATGATTCTTTGAGAGAAAACATTAAGGCAATTTGGTGGACCTTGGATGACATATCATGTAATAGCCCCTCGATTTTTATGAATATGATTCTTTTGGAGTTTAGGGCTAAACCCGTTAAGAATCCATAAAGGATATTGATTCCTACACTTTTGTATGTTGTGAAAAAATAGTTTGAAAAATTGATCGAAGTAGGTATAATATATCACATTACATATTTTTAGTGGGTATGTACAATTCAGGCTGCGCATAAGAAAAGTGGCGTTACAATTTTTAGAAATGTGAAATATGAGTTAATTCCATTGAGGGTTCAAAATAGTTTTCGTTTGTATATTTATTATAGTAAACTAAATCAATCCACTAGAAAAGACCATTTCCCCTCCAAATTATTGACCAAATTATCGAGAGACTAGTTGGGGAGAAACAATATTATTTATTGGATCGATTTTCTAGATATTTTTATGTTCCAATAGGTCTGATGGATCAGGGGAAAACAACATTCACTTGTCTATTCGACACATTTTCCTACCAGAGGATACCATTTGGATTTTGCAATGTCCCAGGTAACATCCACAGATGCATGGTGAGTATTGTTTTTATTTTATTGAGACCGTCATGGAGGTATTTATGCATAATTTTATATTTTATGGTTAATCATTTGATGATTATATATCTATTTTGGGAAATGTGATGAATCATTGATTTTATAAAATCATAGTCTTAAACTTTGAACTCGTTCATTTCGTGGTAGATCATGGCATAGCCATAGGGAATGTAGTTTCAAAACATGGGATAGAGGTCGATAAATCTATGGAATATATTATATCATCCTGACCCTATCCTTTATGTGTGAGTGATGTCAAATCTTTCATAGGGCATGTAAAATTTTATCAACATTTCATATAATATTTCAGTAAGATTTTTCTTCCTATGTTGAGATTATTTCAAAAGTATTCTAATATTCTGTTTGATGATTCTTAAAGGAATTCCTTTGATGAGTTAAATAAGTGTCTGAACACTCAACTGATCATACATCCTCCATGGTGGTACATTCCATTTGAGGTAATGTGTGATGCTTCCAACTACTTATTTAGTGTAGTATTATCAAAAAGGGTGGATGGACCTTCACATGTGATTTTTATGCATCGAGGACATTGGATTCAGCCCAATCAAACTACAAAACTAGAGAAAGGGAGATTCTTGGTGTGATATTTTCATTAGATAAATTCCTATCTTATTTATTGGGATATAAATTAGTTATTCATTCTGAACAAGCACATCTGAGGTAGTTCTTGATGATTCTAGATGCAAAGCATATACTCATCTGATTGATGGTCCTTCTTCAAGAATTCAATATTGATATAATGTACAAGAACGGGTCAGAAAACATGGTAGCAGACCACATGTGTATGATAACTCACAAACTTGAGGCGGAATCCTTGGACCAGGTACCACTTCAGGACACTTTTCCGGAGGAGAATATTTATGCACTCTCAGGTACACATTCATTGTATGATAATTTAGTCAATTAACATGTGGCATCTAAAATTCCTACAAATTTATAGAAACATCAAGTCCAAAAAATTAAAGAGTGACTCTTGGTTTTATGTGTGGGATGAACCCTACCTCTGGCGCATGTGTAGTGACCAAGATATTAGGTGGTTTGTTCCTAATCCTATGTTTGAGTTTGTTATCAATTTCTTCTATACACATTCATGTGGAGGACACTTTGGAACCAAAAAAACAACTAGGAATTTCTTATACTCTGGATTATATTGTCTTAGATTATTCCATGATGCCCATATATTTTATAAGTCATGCACTATTTTTCAAGACACTTGACACATTTCTAAGAGACATGAGATGCCCCAACAACCAATATTAGTTTGTGAGATTTTGGATGTTTGGGTAATTGAATTTATGGGTCCGTTTCCATGTTCATATGAATTATTGTAAATTTTGGTTTTCGTTGATAATGTGAGAAAATGGGTGGAGTCCAAGGCCACCAGGACGAATGATTTTCATGTATTAGTAGAATTTGTGAAGACTAAAAGTTTTTTAGTTTTGGAGTATCGAAGGCCATCATCATTGACCAAGGGATGAACATTAGAAATCTGAATTTGGATTCCCTTCTTCAGATGTTTGGGGTGACAAAAAAACATAAACACTATACCATCTCCGAACAAATGGTCATGCTGAGGTTTCAAATTATGGGTACAAAAAAATTTGGAGAAGACCGTGCATCTGAAAATGAAGGACTAGATCAAGAACATGGATGACGCACATTGGGCTTATAGTGTGGCATAAAAAAACTCCCATCAGTATGTCCCCATTACAGATTGTTTTTGGGATAGCCTGTCATCTCCCCATGGAATTCCTGTATCATGCTTATTGGGATATAAAGTAATGAATCATGGATTTTTCCAATGAAGGAATTCAGAGTAAGGTACAAATTAAAGAGATTTAGGAGATTCAATTGTTTTTATATGATAACTTATTGCTCTAAAAGGAATGATCAAAATTGACTCACGAACGAATGATATAATAAGGGGGGTTTCATTTTAGAGAGAAAGTGGTACTCTACAATTCACGAGTGAAGATGATTCCAATAAGTAAAATTATAGATGGTTAGGTCCTTATATTTTATTTAATGTTTTTACTTATTGTGTTGTGGAGATCATAGATGAGGACACAAGAAAGAGCTTTACAATCAATGGTAATCATTTGAAGAAACACATTGAGAGACTTTCTACTGATGTAGTGGATTTTATCACACTACATAACCCCATCATCAGTTGAAAATATCTTGATGTTAATAACACTTTCACTTTTACATTTTTTTCCTATTTAAAATTTTTCATTTCATGTTCACATATCATTTCATAAGTTCACACTAAGTACAATGAAATATTTTATGTGTAGGGGAGGGAAAACATTTTTGGGTAGATATTTCAAATTTTTATTTTTGTATTATGTGTGTATTTTCTATTAGATGTTTTGTAAAATTTTCAGAAAAATAAAAATTAAAAAGAACAAAGATATTATGTAACATTCTCATGTGGAACATATGTAAAAATATTGTTTTTAAAAATCATTGGTAGAATTATAAACATGATTAAGATTTCACCATCAGGAATTTATTTTTATAAAAATTAAAGTCGTCGATGATGTGATTGGTTCTATAATTATAAAACTTTTTAGATATTGGCATCATTTTTTTTATGTTTGTTCATGGTAAATTGATTCATTTATTTCTCCACTCAAAATTTGACTCAATCGTGAGTTGGGAAATTTTTCATACTCAATTGATGGAATAGTCAAGTAAGGAGAAAAATAATCAATTGATCCATATGTTCATTTATATTCTTATTGGTTTCATTACTGTACAAAACTGACCTTTGAATCTGTACTTATTGTCTGATTGTTGTACACCCTAATAAAATCAAAAAAATTGGGTTGTGTCTGGGCCAGGTCAAAAACTACATTCCAACGGCCATTGATCTATTAATAACTACTACAATTATAGTCATGAGGAGATAAATGATAGGTTGACTGCTGAGTGTTAGATTTGTTCCAAGTGAAACTAAAAATAATAATAAATGAGGGGTGATAAAATGTATACCAAATGGGGATATCTAGTTATGGAGATTAAGGATTGACTTTAAGGAATACTTAAATGAGTGGGTTTAGAAATTATTTTGCAATGGAATGTAGAAATAGTTTGGTGAATTAATAAAGGTTAGAAGAATTGTTATACATGACCTGAATATATTGAATAAAGGGTGTATTTATGATCTTGTAATGTTTTTCACACAAACACGTGCGGAGAATTAGTGGCATGGTAGACCCATGACTTGTTTCTCTACGATTAATGTTATGAATCTCACTGGATTTTTTTCACATAATTTATGAGAAAATAAATTTAAAATTTTTAGATATTGACTCTATATGGGATTATTACATTTTCTATATTTCTACAATGTATTGATAAATATAAATATGCATATTTTGTCACAATTTTTTTCGAATGCATGATATTATGTTTTTCCTTGGTGTGCAAAAGGATAAATGTGGTGGAGTTGATAAATGACTATTTTTTTGAATATTTTATTTATTATAAATGTCATAATTTTCCCAAATTATGTTAAATACTTTTATTTATAGAATATTTGGGATTAGATCATTCATTTGAAAATTTGATGAAAATTCCAGTTTTACCCTTTAAAAATCAATGTAAACTTTCAGACATAAAATATTTTCTATGTATTATTTGAATTTAAAATTTTATAACTATGTTCCTTAATTAATGTTATAAAACATTAATTCAGGACATTATAGCCAAATCAGGCATTTGATTTTATTAAAATGGCCATGAACTCAAAGATGGGATGGACTCACCAGATTGGACATCAGTTCTGTATTTTGGTCATATCTTCTACAAAATTTATTGGAATTTTCCATAATTTTGGGAGAATATCTAGGCACAAATTCCCCACATTTTATCCTGTTGTATGGACATATGAATCAATCTTTTTGGAGGTCAAATAGGTGGTAAAAATTGGATTGAAATATTTTGAGGAACTTCCACAATTACAATTGAAACCACTTGTAACCTTGCATGCCCTCCACACTATAAATATATTTTTTTCTCATTTTGAGGGTTTGGGGAAATGGATTTTGATACTTGGAGTAGAGGATATTTGGTTCCATACTATTTAAATTTATAATTGGATGAGAGAAGATACAAATCTAGGATCTCTTCAAAAATGATATTCATTTCCTCTTCTTTGTTGTAATGATGTTGTACTTTAAACAAACATTTAGTTTATCTTCCATTACTTATATTATTTCCTATTTTATAATTTTACAAGTATTTATATTTGTGATGAAAATAAAAATGTGGAAACCTGATTGGGTTATGCATTTTCTAAATCCGTTCAAGTACAATTTGTTTCTATGATGAGTATGTCGCCCATAGAAGAGTAGTTTTATTAGTAATCGATCGAAATCTTACCTTATTCATTTATTTATTTTGAAACATTAATATAATTTAATTAAAAAAGTATTATCCATGAATTCAGTTTTATAATTATAATAAAATAATCAAGCAATTGAACAATTAACACAGAGACACACGTTGTTGAGATTTGTGTAAATTATGAGAGCGCAAACTTAATCGGTAAAACAAAACCACACAAGATAAATTTTGAGTCCAAATATCATCCCTAAATAAATTCATATTTATTTATAGAATTTATTTATCCCCAAATTTAAAACTGACCATAATCTAGTTTTAGATGAATAATAAAACCAGAGTGTTGCAATTGTATGTTCTAAAGATGGCTTAGGGTTTACCTCATTTCATCATGGTGGTAATGTTATTTCTTGTAGGGTAAGAAGATTGAAGAATTAGGGTATCATAATTATCTGTATGTTAATTTAAATGATAATGATCAATAAGTAAGTGATGAGGTAGAGATAGAACGATTGATCCTTTTAAAAATGTTTTCTAAAAGAAAATATCTTTTTGTGGTGTTTTATTAATCATGTTTAATTTAAGAAAACAAAAAAATAAAATATTATTCCAAAATACTTATTATTCATTTATAAATGAAAAAAAACCCTAATAATTTTTAATTATTGTTTTTATTCTATTTTATTTTATTTTTAGAATATTGTTAAGATGTTTTTTATTTACTTTCTCATTTTAGAGACGACATTATTCCGCCAATCTTTTTCACCCATGTACCCAAAAAATTCACACTTCATTAGAGAGAGCCCATGATAGGGCACTTGAAAACTTCCAAGTGGAGTAAATTAATGGGGTGTTTCCATTGATGAATGTGAATATTATAAAAAAATCTATCAAATACATTATCGAGGAAAATAATCTTTTGTTTTGTAAAACCCAATAAAAAACCATTTTCATTGAAAATAAAATTTTCAAAAATTTTATTTAAAAAATTAAGAATTTAATCCTAAAAATTATGCTTCTTATGAATGATGGTGGGTTAATATATACATGTTGTAAAATAAAATTACTTTTTCACCATAAAAATGATAGAAAAATAATTTTTCCAGAAATCCACAAAAATATTATTTTGAAAACATTGGTAAATGAAAAAAAATGGAAAAATATTATTTAGAAATTAATTTTAAAAGAAAAAATTGAAATATTTTAATTGAATAATTGATTTTAAAAGAAAATAGTTTTTCTAGCTAAAGAGTGAAATGTATTAAATCTTTCTTAAATGCATTTTCTATGTCTCCTAGAGTATTTGAGAGTGGAAATAGTAATAATTTTTAATGGGTTCATGAATAACCATAGGATAGTAAAATGAAAGGTTTTACTAAAAAATGATTATATAATTTCCTGGAATAGAAATAGGATTGAAATATCATTTGATTTATTATTGAGGGAAAAATATTTAAACTTTTCCAAGTGTCCCATAAAACATTGAAACAATTGAAATCAGAATCCTCATGAAGGATTAATATTGAATGAAAATTTTAAATACCATTTAGATAATTTAATTCAGGATATAAAATATAAAAATGTGCTGTAGATAGACCACACAAAATAAGTAAGTGTTGAACATGAAATTTATCTGAAGGAAGTAAAAGGATAGATGAAAATAACATACCTTGTGTTTCATATTAAATGAGCATCCTTTAACATCCCATAAAATTAACTTATTTTAATTATATACTTGTTTGAGAAAAACATTCAAATTTATCATTCCTGAAATTTCTCTTATTCCCATGCTGTATACAACCACATAAAAAATTCCGTTTATGTCTTGTTTTTTGACTAAATTTGGTTTATGAGTCAAAAATAACAGTACTAGGCCAACTATTGTCAAAGGGGTAACTATATAACATCTAAATAAAAATAATAGTGACATAATTAATATATATATATATATAAATTATATGTTTCAAAATAATCATTAAATATTGTTATGAAAAAATTAATTAATGTTAAAATCATGGTGATAGCAGGTCATACGTACGCTTGAGTAATGTTTTCATTTTTTAGTGATCGTTATGGAAAGAAGGTAAATAAAACTATGTATATAAAAAATCATAATTATATCATAAATAAAATTTTATTTAATCATGTATACTTATATATATAATTTATTTTATGTAAAAGGAATCATATCGTGTCGAGGAGGCGGTAGTCCACAGGTCCACGAATGACATTATCTCTTTTTAAGTGTCTGTGAAAGGGTAAATAATAAAAGGATATATTATATTTCCAAAAATTTAATTATTTCATAAATAATATATATATATTTTTGTATAACATATGTTTAATTTAAATCCTCATTTATACATTCCATGTATCGTGTGAACGAATCACGTCGCTTTGAGGGGTGGTAGTCCACACATCCACAAAAAATGTTGTCATATTTATAAAAAATGGAAAGTATAAGTATACGTATTATAAAAGAAATTTATAAGCTTAAAGAAATAATAAATATCATATATAAACATATTTTCCATCATAAAAACAACTATTATAATAGGAAAAGGACAAATGATCAATCATTGTTTTGTGAGGTATTAGTTCACCGTAAATAGAAACAGTAAGTTCGTTACCCAGTAGATGGAAGTGTGTTTTAGTGTAATTAAATAAATTATTAAAAAACTATTAATGTATATTTAAGATACTTTTTCAATATATTATCATTATTTAAAAACAATTTAAGGGGTGGACTAGAAAATGAAATAATTGAGATCGTTTGAAAAACATTACCTAAAAAATTGAGTAACTCTTTTGGTTTATACTAAAGGGATTATTTGGAAGGATTTATGGCCAATGAGATTCTTGAAGGCCTATTAAAAGGATTTTGGGAAGCAACATGGGATGATATTTTTAGAACCTAATTGTTTTTGTAGGTGAGTATTGGGGAGATGAGGAGGCATTTTAGAGCGAAGGCGGAGTACCAATCTTTTAATATTTTGACAATGGATTTCCATGCATGTTTTTTATGTTTAATGTAGATTGAATAATAGTCCAATGTTTATAAAAACATAATATAGGGTTCATATATTTCCATTTAATATATCTTTATCTATTATATAGGTCATTTTGGGCATTTTGTTTATGGTTTATTCCCTTACTAATCATAATTTAACTTTAACTATTGTAATTAATTTTAATCAGTTTCACTAATAGTTTTGGTAAAAATATATTTTATTCTCATTAGAAATTAAAAAATATTATCATTCCAAATATGTAATCCATTTTTTCTAAATATATTCATATAATTGGATGAAATTAATTTAAAATGCATCTCATAGGTGGGACACCAATTCTAGTTTTTAAAGTAAAAACATCTGAAAAATTGATAGGTTTTTTGTTCAATTTCAATGTGAAATTTATCCCAAATACCTAAATTTGATTAATTACTATAAATATTATCCAATAAAACATTAAAAACTATTTAAAATATTATTTAACTTTATAAATGAATTATATAAAAAAAAATTTGAACTAAAATTCAGTACTTTTAACTATTCATTAAAATATGATTTGTTTCTAAAAATTATCAAAAATTTAGCCTAAACTAATTTTTATGTCATGAATTAAAATATACTGGTTATTTTAACATATTAAATCAATTATAGTGTCAATATTAAGATTTAAAATGTCTTCTCCATTAAGAGGTTGTAAATTTTCATTTATAAAAATATAGGTTTTTAAGTGTGAATTTGGGTTGTTTATCTTTTTCCTATAAAACCTACTGGACGAATATCAAGAATATATTATTATCTATATAACATATATATCCAATTAAAATAATTAATTAACTTCAATTAATTATATCTATTAATACAAAACTCTTTTGGAAGTAGAAAAATAAAAATAATTCTTTTTATATCCAATTGGTTCTTATTTTCATTTCTAATTAATTAGTAACCAATGAATTCATTTTATATTTATATAAACCATAAATTTTTTTACTTTATTTAATTATATTCATAACTTTTAACATAATGGGTATGTTTTATAATATTATATTAATTACTAATATTTTAGTAATACATTTTTATTTGGTGAAACTCAGTATTGTTTGTAATGCAAGATATCAAGGAAGGTCGTTCTTGCATGTAATGAAATATCTCATGGGGGTAAAACATGAGTTAGATGAAATATACCATAATTATTAATGTATTTAATTCTGTATAATTTATTATATATTTTTTAAGATTTTAATGTATATGGTAATTATATTTCCATTTTACACTGCATGTTACATGTTATAAACACAGTTGAATACAATGTTGTACATTATTGTTTTTCCATATAACATTTTAAATTTTAAATATTTTACCATCAGTAAAAGAAATAATATTATTATCTTGATGAAATTCAATATTTTCTCCCCATTAATTGATACTTGAATCAAATATAGTCTCTTAAACTCATAGTTGGGAATTTTTAGTTAGTCTTGTTCTTATATGGGGTATGAACCACAAATCATGACATGAGTAGAAATACATAGACCATTTACATCATGGATTGTAGTAGGATTAAAATTAAGATATAATAATAAATAAATTTAAAACTTTTATTTTTTTCAAATGGTAATAACTTCTTTCAATCATATTTGAAGTTTCATTGCGTCCACATACATAGAAAAGAGAAATTGTATAGACCATGATTCTTTTGAGAATTATAATACAGAAAATTGATGGTAAGATTATTTTCTGATAAATTGTGTGGGGTAATGGTTGATTGAATTGGAGTTGAAAATTATTCCAAGGTAAAAAAATTTCTAATGATATATGTAACGGTTGATTAATTTAATTAAGGTGGTAAAATATTATATTTTTTTTCTCTTGATAAATCCCCAATTTTTTTGTGAATGTTGATGAAATTATTATTATAATAATCTCATGAGTAAATTAATATTATAGATTATTATATTTTAAAGAATAATAAATGTATGATATGTCAGATAAATGATGGTGATTCCTTTTCTCCTTCATAATAGAATTGTAGTCCAATTTTAGGATTCCAAAAATGATCTATATATTATTATCATGAATTTTCTGGTAATTTTTGATTATATATTTTCTAAAAGTATAGAATATATTACATGATCCCATGGAGTTAAATGGTAAAATTAATAGATTTAAATATTATGGTATTTTGAATCAACTTCACTACCATCGCTTATGTTGTAATGAGGACTTACATGCATATAACATGAAATCTAAAAATAATATTTTTGATATGAAATAAGAAAAGTGTATGATTAGACATACTAACACTAGATATAATATTTTGAGATATACTAATCATAAATGCAAGAACCATTTTGTCAAAATATGGTCAATATGAAATAATATACAATTTTTTCTATAATTAATGATATTTTTTCAAATAAAAAGTATATAAAATTTATGTATCTGATAATATTAACATTCTTAATTAGTTGATAGTTGAAGAACATGAAATTATTTTCAAATAATATATTTTATTTATTTCTATATGAATAGAATTTTGAATCTTTTATGTCATTTAGATGTGTGTCCCTCTATGTTAGAGAACATAAGATTTGATAAGAGTTATATGGGATGATTTACACCAATCAAGAGTTATGATCATGTGGACTTAATTTTTTATCATATTTTACCAATATATGAGAATATGTTTTAGTTCCACATGAGGATTGTTTGTTGATTAACATTTAAATAATTGTTTTCTTTAGTAATCATGGAAATCCATGATTTTTATCATTTTCATAATACCACAATTGTTACGATATTCTTAGTTCTATTTTTTGGTTTTCTTATAATCTAATATTTTTTTGACTACTACTATAATGCATGAGGTTTTCATTTATTTAAGAACTCTACTTTTCATAACTACTACACTATTATAATGATTGATAGTTATTTTCTGAATCTTTCCACCATGGCTTAATATTTTTCCAGACTATTTCCTTGGACTAGTTATGATCATTTTGAATCAATGTTCACACTTTCTAATGTTTGGAGACCATCACAATTATGGGTGACAATGTTGGATACATGATTGGAATAGGATGATTGAATTTCAACCATTACTTCTTTATATTCATTTATAGAACTGATTTCCTAGTCTGAGTCTTCATCATATCACTTCCACAAGTTGATTTAAGGGAATCCCCTATATTTACATACACTAAACAGAAAGTGTTGATAAAAGTCTCACCATTATCAGCAATGGCTAAAAGAACTGATAAAGGTAACATTTATCAGCGCTAAAAAAGAAACTAATAAAGTAACATCCATTATCAGTTCATTTTTAGAGCACATAAAGGTTTAATTTATTATTTTTATTCATAGCGCGGATAAGGGTTTTTAATAAAAAATATTATTATTATAAAAAAAATTTATATTGATATTAAAAATAAAGTTTATTTATATAATTTAATTTAAAAATTATGTTTATAATAAATTTAAATTTGATATATTAATATATATTTTTTAATAATTCAAAAATATATTTACTGTTTAAAAAACATTATAATATTTTTAATAAATATATAAGAATATTTAAATAAGTTTAAAATTATAATAATTTTTTAAAATTATTATATATATTTATTGTATTTTTTTAGATATTTATAAATTTATATAAATACCTTTTTAATATATTTATTTATAATTATAATCATAATGATATTTATATACTTTTAAATTAATATATACTTCCAATAAATTTGGTTTATATATATATATATCTTATGGGACAACGATGATATTCATTGACCTGATTGGTGTTGTTTTTGTTCATATATTGATGCTCAAGTATAATTGATGTTATATGATCATAAGTTTTTTTTGGGGACATGATTGTGGATTGTTATGTCCTAAATAATAAGATTACCGATATTATGAGGACGCATTAATATGTTTTGTACGTGTGACTCATGAATGTTCATTTATACATTTACACCCTTATTTTTAATGCTTTCCATATATTTCATGACTCATTTTTTATGATCTATACTTTACTATGTTTGGTTCATTCATATTATTCTAATGAATGTATTATGTTCTCATAAATACATAAAAAAAACAAAAATTATATTAAATAATAAAAAAATTATTATATTTAAAATTATAAATTTTTAATTATACATAAAGTCATTTTAGATATATTTATTTATTTTTAATATTATAACTATATATATAATAACTTATAATATTAAATGAAATACATATATTATAATTATATATATATATTAATATATATATATATATTTATAAATATATATATTTATAATAATAATAATAAATATTTTTATATATTTTTATATATTACAATATTTATAAAATTATTAGTAATATATTTATTATATTTACAATTTTATAAATATATATAATTATATAAATATATTTATAAATATATTCAAGTATTTATAAATATATACAAGTATTTATAAATATATACAAATATTTATAGTAGTAAGGGTGTTGGACAAGTGGTTTGGTAGCCCCATTAGACTGAATTAGTCTAGGGTTCAAAACATAGAGAAACACCAATATTTGGTGTGGCTGGATATTTTTGGAAGCCATGATTTTGATGGTTGTGAATGAAAATTCTCAGGATAGGCTTTTTTATAGTGGTAGTTGAGTTGTTGACATAGACGATGAGAATCAGAGGTAGAGGCATTGACAATTTTGGTAGCAGCCTGTGAGAGGTTAGTCATGTGGTAGTAGGTAACTACCCAACACTGACACGATGAGAGTGTGAAGCTGTAGAATGAAGGTGGCTTGTGAGGTATGGTGACTTGTTGATGATGACGCGATAAGGGGGAAAATCCAGTGACTCAAGATGAGTGGAAGCAACACCATTGGTGCAATGATTTTCAGGGGATTTGGTGGAAGTTATTACTAGGGACTGAATGAGGGTCAACATTCTCAGGGCCACCAAAAAAATTGGGCAGGGAAGATATTAGGCCTTTGGGCCTTTTCATCTCAGGTCTTCAGACTATGAAATATATAAATAAATAGGGCTATATGGGGTTGTTTATTACTTTGTGGAGGCTATTACCTGCCTTTCTAGCCAATCTTTGTGAGGTGTGCATGTGTTGGAATGTAACTAAATGCCTAAGCACCTAATATATATATATATATATATAATTATAATTATAATTATAAATATACATACATATATATATATATATATATATCATCATAAAATTAAAATAAAATATTGATTATATACCATTATTAAATTATAAATATAACAAATATATTTATTATTATTTTAATGAGAAAAAATTTGAATGTTGAACTAAAACATGTTGTCATAAAAATTTATTAGAAAAGGAAATTATGAATGAAATGGATATGAAAAGATCATAGAAGAAACATGGAACATACAATTCCACAATAAAATAGAGGTATAAACAATGATGATCATCCTTGATACATGACACCCCTCCCTCGAGATACACTCTAAGATGGGTTCATACCTCTCTTCCACTACTTAACGGCCTACCAAGTTTCATCATGATCATCTAGGCCTGATGAAACATCTTCATCATGAGAATCATTTCCCCTGGTGTCATCTTGATTCAAGACCCCTTCTTGACTAGCACCATCCTTTAGAAATTCCTTGCAAGGATTTACATATGATTATTTCTCCCAAAAGAGACATAAATATTTCCAAAATCCTCATAGAATGAATCCTTATTATTAGATCTATTGATAATTTCATCCAAACTAAGATAATATCCCCTTACCATTGGTTGACTTAAGGGAGATGTACCTCATGACAATTGCATCTTCACATGTTCTGAATCTTGTGTAGTTTTTTCAGTATTTTTCTTCCGGCCAATCATTTTAGTTCACCAAATAATATATTCCTTATATGATATTCGTTGGGTATTACTTACATTAGTGGAAACTTCCATTGGAAAAGGCTACATATTAGAAACATATCAATAAAAACATGGTACTTGATCATTCAGAATCGTTCTAGGGGTATCAGTTGTATATGACTGTTCCATAATGCCTTGGGGTTCTCTACAACTCGAGTCATTTCCCTGGAGACATTTCCAATAGAGTAATATTTTCATGACTCCTTTCCTATAACATGATGTTTTCCATGGACATTTTGTGAGGAATACCCCCTACTTCCACTAGATTTTCCTAACATTCCAACAATCAGATACATCATTCCCTAACAACCTATAGAGGTTTAAAAGGGTGGGATGGATTTTTATTCAATTTCAACATCTATTATTTCATCATTTTCCACCAAAGTGGAAAAATCAAGTAGACTATTCAACGTGTCCACATCCACTAAAACACTGGATAAATAGATATATTTTCCTTCCATAGTTTTGACGTCCATCTTCAGAGGAACACCAATGTAAGAGACTAAATCATTAAAAATTGAAGGATTCCAAAAAACCCAATTAAGGCCATATATTATCAACCAAATCTATGCATTTCAATTCTTCTTTGAGTTAGGGTTGAAAATAAAATCCTAAGAAAAAATTCGAAAAACAACTAAATTAAATGATAAGAATTTAATTCCCCATGACATCAGTCTATCACCAGCAAATGAAAAAATAATATAGAAATATCCCCTACCAATGGGAACAATCCATAAATTTGGAATTACCTAGATCCTAATAAGAATTGATTTAAACTCCCCAATGTTCAATGGTTTCCCCCCTTAGAAAGAAATAAGTGCCACTTGAGTGAGAACCTACATGAATCTTGTCTTTCTTGTACAACCAAAAGACCAGTAATGACGGTGAACCCCCAGCCATCATATCTAGAAATCAAGGGTTAATGAGCCACATGATTTAATTATTTATATTTATAATTATAATTAGAAATAAATAAATATATTAATAAATATAAAATTACAATAAATATATTTAAATTGTCAATATATTTACTATAATTTTATAAATATATATATTTATATATTAAAGAGTTAATATATATATATATAATCCTAAAAATAAATAATAATATTTTTCATTAAATACAAATATTTTTTAAATAATAATATATATTTAAAATAATAAATATATATATTATTTTTATAATTATATAAACATATATAAGAATGTTCAAATATATAATTATATAAGTATATTATTAAATAAATTAATATTAATATAATTAACATGTTTAACTAATAATTATATATATATTTGTTTGTATTTATCAGTGCTAGAATTTTATAATTGGTAAAGACGTGTTTTATCAGTGCTTTTTTAGAACTGATAGATGGGTATCTTTATTAGTGCAAAAAACGAACTGATAACTAGTACTTTTCATCAACACATTCTATATTAGCATTGATAACACTACTCTTTATAAGAATTTTTCTTGAATCACTGATAAATATCTTACGAAGTCTTATAAAAAGAACAATAACGGATTCCCCATCCCATCACACATTCATGATTTTTCATAACCATGGGGTTTCCGCTTCCACATCCCCTAACATCACCCCTAGTCATTACTCTTTACATTTTCCTTCATCATCGTCATCGCCGTCACTCCATTCTTTTTCATCACTCCATGTCATCATATTTGATTCCTATTTCTGCCATTCCCAAATGAACTCTCACATGTCTTCATTAATGCATCATCACTTCTCTACGGTGTGATATAATTTTTCCTCCTCTTTAATCACTTCTTCTATATAGTTCATTACTCCCGCAAACCTTGATTCATGTTTTTAGACAATATTCACCCCTTTAGTCATACACACACACAATACATGTGAACTTATAGTGTATAGGTTGAGTTAATATTAATATACATTTCTTATTTTGGAATAATTTTATTTTGATAGAGGTTTGAACATGGGTTCTTCAATGATTCTGTGGAATATGTGTCATGAACATATTTATTATGTGTTATGTGGTGCCAATTATATGATTTAGTTTTAGTATTAGTTTTTATGTGTATTTTATGGCCATGGAGTCCATTGTAAGGATCTATTTATTTCATTCTCAATAATTATATTTTCTCAAAATTATAGTTAAACATAAATATTTCCAAGTTATAATAGAGTATTTTTATTTTTTTGTTGTGATATCCTTCTTTTTAAGATGTTTTAAACAATCAATTTTCCAATACAATGATTCAATTGATTAGGAATTTATTTACCTTTTATAGATGTTTATATTTAAAATTTTTCATCATTTAATTATTATAAGTACCCCATAATTAAAAATTAAATGTTTTTTCTATTTTTTAATTAAATTATTAAATATTATCATGGTAAAAATAGATTTGAATGGTGTGAGGTTGAATTTTTATTGATTTTAATAAGCATATATAATTTTGTCGATTATTTTAAAATTGTGAAGATGTGTTGTGTATTTTTCATTGTAAAATTTTAAATTTCTTATAATTATGATTCATATAATTTAACTATAAATATATTTATTTGTTTCATGAATCAGTGTTTGTGAATTGATCCTAAATTCCATAGTTGTATTTTTTTTATTTTATTTGTGTTGGGGTTGATTGGTATGCTTATGTTTAGTTTTTCTTTATTAGAATTATATTTTTATTGTTATGGGTGTCCTTTTACTATGCTTTGTTTGGTTATTAGTATATCATGATATTTGAAAAAACAGATTCTCATCTAAACAACATTTAAAAAGATTTCAAAATAGACTAAATAGTTAGCTCTAATGGTCACATAGTTCTTTATAGGATTATGATACACTTTTTGATTATTTGGAATAATTATTTTCATATACATATATCAATATCTTTCTTTTGTCTAGTCATGAAAATTATTTTTGTTAATAGTGTATGGTAAAAATTGGATATCATATTTTCTTTTTATCAATAGTTATCTTTTTTTATTATTTTATTTTGGGTAAAATAATTTTTTTATTATTTTAAACTATAATATCTCATTATATTAATATGAGAAACAAATTGATATTCTCAATCTATAATGGGAAACAATTTTTGTAGCTTGATTAACTTTGGGAAAGGAGTTGTGGTGATCAATCTACTCCAGAAAATGAATTATAGTGATAAATTAACTATGAGAAATATTTTGTGGTTCTTGATCCAGAATTTCACTAGAGTATTCCTAGATAAACATGAAATATTCTATCATTTTCTTTGATTATGTATGTTCCACATTTTTTATGCCACATTTCTATGTGATTCCACATGTTTATGTAATGTTGTAGGGCCCATAATTTTTATCATATGTCCTTAATCCACCATGGATTCATTCATGCGACAATTCACTCTAACTAATTTGGTTCCACTAATCAACAATTTTTAATGATATTGATAGTTATTAAGAATTTGGAAGGTGAAATAGAGATATGGTGGTTTTCAAATTATAAATATGATGAAAATGGAGAAGTTTATAGCATGAAATGGGAGGTGATTGAGGATATATTCTTCCACAAATTTTTTCACCGAACTAATCACAACAAAATAAAGAGAGATAATTTTAAAAGTATTTTTAATCCATTGCATCGTATAATTTATTCCTTGTGAGACACAAAAGGTATACCTATAGTAATTTTATTAACTCTAAAATCAAGATCGGTCATTTCACCAATGGACTAAAATTGAGTATTTTTTTCTTTTATACTTTCATAAATTTTACATTTATATAATAAATTATTATACTTTTATAAATTTGTAAAACTATATAATTATATAAATAATATAAATTTTATAATATATATTGACTTTTTTATAGTTTTATTAATTTATCTACATTTTTAAATTATATACATTTCTTTAAAATATATATTCTTTTATAAATTATATATAGTTTTATACATATATATATGTCCTAATTTTATATACTAAAATAAATATATATACATTTATAATTTATAATTTTATATTTATACAATTTTTTCAATTTATCAATAGTTTAATACTTCCATTGTCTCATAATTCAATTTCAGTGTTGAAAATAATTTAAAAAATATAATTATTTTTTTTATTAGTGAAACCTTTATTATATTCAATAGTTCTATTTAATATTATTAATATTGTTTTAAATTATATAGAATTTTTTTATATTTCTATAACTTAATTTAATAGTCATATTTCATCATTTTTGTAAAATGTTAATTTTATTTTATACATAATTTATACTCCTAAAAAGACAGTTCTAATTATTAAATATATGAAATATATTAGTGATTGATTTCTAATCCTTCATGATGATAGTTATATCATTTAATCTTCTAATGAACCATTTATTCTAACATAAATATTTTCATTCCCACTACCAAAAAATGAGAAATGCTCAATGGATTTTTCCCCAATCCATCAATAAAGAAAACATCATTTGATCCAAAATACATCACTACAATTTTAGTGATTCATACACAATTATATTGAAGTGAAAATTTGTTTTTAGAAGTTAAATATCCTCATTTAGTTTTAAATATATACTTAAATATTTTTTTTATTTTTGGTCATGTGGAATGATAAACCATTTTGCAATCATTCCATTTTCCTTAAAGAAACACATGGGATCCATCTTCAATTGAACATATTTAGTGTGTTTATTTATGGTAAATATTAAAATGAGTAAATAAAATAAAATAAATTTGAATATAGAATGGATGGATTCTAATCATATGACAAAATATTATAAAAATGGGGTAAAAATGTTTATCAAGTTTTCAAAAGATCAGGAAGTCAACCCTTCTTAAATAATTTTTCCCTTGTTTATGTTGTTGTTATTAAAGAATAAATATTCAAAAGGAGTTGGATGAACACTGGATCTATCATAGAATTGAACAAAGTTTGAATGTTGGAATAAAAATTGCAAAACATTGAATGTAGCTAGTGATTGTAATAGTAATATACTTTATATATCATCTGATATGATTACAATTATAAACAATGAAGAAGACCATATCAGGGATTTGATTAAAGGTGTTATTGGTGATGAATATTATATTGAGGAAATGATAATGATAGATTAAGATGAAATTCATGATTTTCAAAAATATATTTCTATGTTATGGATTTGTGAAAAGATGTCATTTAATGTTGGTTTTAAGAAATATACAACATTATCAGCTGTACCGAACCTGTATAATTTAAAAGCTGGCAATAGATGGAGTGATTATAGTTTTACTGAACTACTTTCTTCCTTGAATTATATGCTCCCATATGATAATGACGTTTATGGACGAATATATGATTCTAATAGAATGATACAATCAATGGGGTGATATCTAAAAGAATAAATTGCTTCCCAAATGACTGTATACTATTTTTCAAGCACTATAAATCACATAAAGTATGACTATAGTGTAGTGATTCTCGATACAAGATCGATGAATCAGTTCCCAAAAATATATTATGGTACTTTTAAATCATTCCAACATTTAGGGGCCTATATGGATGTTAGGAGACTATAAGTTAGTTGAAAATGAACAATGATTCAAAAAATATAGACAAAAAACCTCATCGTGCAAAAAAATGCCTTAGTGGAATATAATTGATCATAAGTATCATGAATTTGGGTATGATTTGAGAAACCATTTCTGTTCGTTATCTATAGATGTTGTCAATACTTTTTGTTTTAATGAAGTACCCATAGTATATGTCCAGATTTGGTGGTAAATTTAAATTTTCCACCGTATTTATGTGTGAATCAAAAATACATTATGGTATCTATTCTTATATCCTAAAAAAACAAGGTAATTATATTTATGTTTATTTGGATCCATTGATCCATGATTCGAAATTATTATGGGATTCATTTGTTATGTTGTATGATTCTTATAGAAATGATGATTTCACATTGAGATCCATGTTTTATGGGATAAAAATTACATTCCTACTTATAGAAATTTCTTAGGATATAGAATTAATGGAACTCAAGGGTGTAACATTTGTGAATAAGGTATACTGTCAATTAGGGTGAAACATTCATCAAAGACTATGTTTCAAGGAAATTGAAAACTTTAATCATTATGACATAAGTATTGATCTTGGACAACATCATTCGATGGATGTTTTGAAGAATGTACGACACCATCTCAACTAATGGGTGATGAACTATTTGAGAATATTATATATGAGGATACTACTTTTGGTAAATAATTTTCAAAATACAACATAAAAACTGATTGGAATATAATATCAGTTTTTTTAATTACAATTCAGGAATTTTCTGTATCTCAGAAATTTTCATGAAGTTATGAATTTTGAAAAAATGTATGTGATATTTTAATTGTCTTGCTACTAAATTCTCCTAGAAAAACAATGTATGGAATTAAGGTTTTGTTGGATACGGTTGAATTGGGAATATGGGAAGCGTTTGTGAAAGTGAAGGGTGATGAACATACCTATCTTTATCAAGTTTCTTGCACTCTTTCTTGTATGGGGAGATATGAGTTTTTCAACTTCTGGAATAATATAAAGGTTCTAGAGGGGGTATTCATTGAATATCAAGAATAATGTGTCAATGATGGACATAATATTATTGAGTTTGAAATCAAATGGTTGTCATGTTTTGATGAAATATATTGTTCTAATAGATTTTCATTGCATTTTAACATGAATTTACATCATACATAAACCAATATATATTTTGTTTTCAAAACTATATATAGAAACTTTATAGATATGGAACACTTTCCAACTATAGGAATGGAAATTTCGATCGTATTATAGGAATTTGAAATGATTCTCATGATAGTGTTTATTGATATGATGGTTTATATAATTAGTCACTTAGAGATAAATATTCAACTATGTGTCATCTACATTATAGATTCATCTACCCCATTAAAAAGTATATGTATATTTTGAATGGGTATGTCAAAAATAAAAGTCGAACAGAGGGATATATTTTGGAGTGATATATTTTTGAGGAATCTGTTGAATTCTATTCTGACTACATGTTCATTGTGGAATGAATTGGTCTACAGTAATATCATCATGCTAGGAATCTTTTGGGTAAATGAATATTTGGATGATATGTTTTCATAAACAATATTAAATATTGGAAGTAGACCCCCCATTATATTTTTCATAAAATTTTAGAGGTTTCCCCAAATATTGAAACCCATAATGAAATTATTAGGCATTTTAATCCATCAAGGGATGAAATAAGGATATCAAATACACATAATCACTAGTATATAATATGGTTTCAAGACCATATTTTTATGGAGTCAGGTGAAATTTTGGATTCAATTTTTGAATGAATTCGATGGATAGCTAGCGGACCCAGTATGTATGTATTACCTTAAAATGGTTATTTATGTAACACTTATACATTCTATACAATTGAACACGATGAAGTATATACGCTAAATATAGTGGAGTTACACTTGTGGACAAAGTTATGCATGGTTCTGATATAAAGGATAAAAATCCAATTTATTTCAACATGTTATTCATTGGCATTATCACAAAATATTTGAGTTGGATTATAAAACATTTTATTGGCAATTTTTCAGTGCATGTGGATTGATAATATGAGTTCTATTAAAATAGATGAATTTGGATTCATGATAGTGAATTTCAATTATAAATTTTTCAATGACAAACCATTTATAATGGAACCACAAGAAGTACAAGTATTTTACGTTCCATATTGATCAAACCAAAACTGGTCAATTATTCTATTCTCAACCAAACCCACTAATGATGCAGATGAAAATTCAACTACAGATAACTTTTTCATTGGTACATCACAATAAATTTTCCAAGGTCCCAATGCAGACTTGGTTTTGTACATCAAAGGATACCACAATTAATGTATTTTGATACTTGATAGAGGGGAAAATTACATCAACATTTAAAAAATATATTTAATAATTAGGTTATATTTTTTGTAATATAAATTGTGTTACCTCATTTTATTATCGGTTCATTAATGCATTTATGTAATATATATTAAATATTAATATAATTCTATAATTATGACTTCTATATGTTTTGTTACTCCCAATTCTATGGAACAATAGGTTTCTCAACCTACTATTATTCCTAATGCATATGAAAAAAAAAATTCACAAGTTCATCTTACCATTCTAGAAGAGAAATATATTGAGTTTGATGAATATGTGGAATTGGTAGAAGGTGAAGAACTGATTATGGTGAAAAATTAAGAGCGCCATAGTATAACTATTTTATCAAATATTTTTATGTTAAAAATTAAAGGAATAAAATTCAAGGTTAGATGGAATGGACATGCCCAACTATTTGACCCCCAATAAGGCTATGTTCAATAATTACATTGGTATCATCATTCCACAATGTGTACCTAATTATTTAAATGTTTGGTACCATGTTTCGCCCATGCATAAGGCATAAATTTGGGAAGATATTATGATAAAATTATGATATTATTTAATTATTTTTCAAAAAAATAAAATATGAATCATTGAATTACTCTCCATCATCCCTTTTAGTGTGAATTTAATGTATATTAATCTAATAATAAATAAGTATTAATGATTTATAGAAGTAGTTATAGAGTATTTCTCACAATTACAATGAAATTTTATCTTAAAGATTCTCAAGGGAGAATAAAAAAACACCCATATATTATGAATGCACAACTAATAAGTCATGAAATGTGGGATGTGTTTACTAGATATTGTGCAAAGATGACTTTTCAAGTACATTGTGATAGGAAATACATTTTTTGAAAATAAGTTTATTCATGACATTGATTGAGAATTTTTTATTTATGAAATAACAACTGAATTATGAAAATAATTAATGGGAAGAAAAACTAATGTACACAATCCCTAAAGTAACAATGGGGTATTCTCCACTAGAAAAAATGGTACGTATTTTATATCTACGTTAATAATTTTATGTGACATGAAAGAACAACATAATTATAATCATCTAGATATATGAAAATTGATGAATTCAAATCCAAATCCACTTGCATCCCATATCATTCGATATTAAAGGAGGAATGTGTAAATAAATATGGTATTCTAATAGATGAAATCACACAAAAACTGTGGGAATCATGTGTAAGTACAACATAAAAAAATCCACTTTCCATTAAATTTTTATTAAATCACAATGATTACTTATTTATATATTTTCTATAGTGTTTATAAATAGGAATCATCAACACATGTGTCGGATGAACACCTACTTTTGGTGGCCTTGAAGCAGGCATAACATTATGGTCACATTAGAGGTTTTGTTTTGGGGTGACACCCTGAGCTTTTTTTGAGGATTAAACAAGAGGAGGATAATGAAAAATTAATTGATAATATAAAATAATGATTAACTATCATTGAAGAAAAATTTCCCTAGAATTATTTTTTTCAATGAAATCCTATGGGGGATTTAAAGAGAAGAAAAAAATTATAAAAACCTTTTCGTGAATGCCCTACAACACCTCGACCAGCTTTGAGAAAACCCATTACCCTCAAAGTACAATCTTAAAGGATGTAATAAATATTATTATAATTGTTTTTTGGAATATTAATAAGATGGGAGTTGATACCTTTCGTGTAATGATATTCAACAGGGCGAATACGACTGTGATGTATATATATCAACACCCACCATTCCCCTTGTTGTGAAGGATATCTTGTTCAATATCCATGAAGACAGTATACAAAATAGACCACTTTCAAGTGTTTAAGTGACAGCGGAGAATATTGTAGCTCATGAGATGAATGTTCAAACATTGTTCCACTTGATGATGTATACATTCAAACAATTGGCCAAGATTTTAAGACATTCATAGAATGGCCTTCAATGTAATTAAAAAACATGTCCACAAGGAGTTATTTATTTCAAATTTATTTTTAATTATAATCCATTAAAATTAGACAAAAAATTTCTGAAGTGATAAATTTTATTATAAATGTATATATGGAAGGTTTGTAATGAAATCTAGACATAAAACACTCAAATGGATTAACAAACTAATCGAAAAGATCTTCTAAAACCACATTTACCACACTAGTTCAATATCTGTATTTTCTAACATTAAAGGTTAATGTTGATACAATGTTAAAAATTCATAGTAATCACATATTTGACTTAGAATAAAAAATTTATAGTTATTTCATTTTATACTATATTTCACTTAATAATGTAAATGATATTCTCATGTAGTAATTTCTAGGAGTCTTAATTGTAAATGTATAGTTGAGGTGTGTTTTCATGATTTTTTTTCAATAGTTAATACAGTATGTTAATTATGATTAAGTACATTTCATATTTTTTTAAGGCATATATATGAATAAAAATTAAATGGATTTCCACATGAATAAAAATTTTTACTCATTAGTTCTCACATCACCTATACATAAAAAAAGATAAAGAGAATAAAAAATATATCAAATAGTGGTAGAAATGGTCAAATAGTTTGAAATAAAACTTATAGATGACAGACACATCTTAATACCAACAATGAAGGGGTAAAAATATACAATTTAGTCATATAAAATATATTTTCATTTCATTCATTAATTATTCCTTTTTTGTTTTTAGGAAACATTGGTTACTCATTGTGGTCATTTTGGAAACTCCAAATATTTATTTCTTGGATTCACTGCATGGATTTAGAAGAAATCAACCATACATGATAGCATTTTTAAAATTATAATACACTACATCCAACAGTTTGGAACAGAACATTAATTTATATACATTATATTATGTTCCAATAAGAATTATGTTATTATAGGGAATTTTTTAAATATCTTGAAATTCATGGCATGAGGACATACCATGTGCACAAGGATCTAGGATAGTTCTAAAAGTGAACAATTATCAAGGTATTTGTGATAATATTTCACCATAAAAACTCATCTCAAAACAAACTACTTATTTTTATTTATTTTTATGAAGTTTCCTGAATTGAAAAAAACAAAATAATATGGTTATTATGTTTTTAAATTTATAAGAGATATCATATTACATTGACAAAATAGAATCCAAAAATAGTTATTTTCAAATATAATTACTATTTAATTTAATATACTAATTAATCCTTTGTGTATTTATATTTTTATATCACTGCTATAAATTTCAAAAAAAAATATATTAACTATATGATTTAGACATTATTATAAATGAATGGGAATCATACCGGATGGGGGAATGTATACATATAACATGATGATGTGACTTCAATAGAAGTAATAGATTGTTTTATATTTCTAGATAATTTTTTACTTTTTATTATTACTCAAATAAGAATTATTTTTTTATATAGGTGTATTCTGTTGTTCGAGTTGCGGTCTTATGCTTGAAGCTACTGATTCTCTTGAGAGAATGGACATTAAGGAAGCGACTAAGAGTTCAGGGAGAAGGTAAATGTGTTGTTTAATATAATATGTTCATCATGATAATGTTATCTATTATATAATAAATTAACATAATATAAATTAAACTTTTTACTACTCATACATACAATGCATTCAAAAAATGATGATGTTACCAATCCTATGGAAAACAAACAATAATTAAGGAAACCTTTTTCAAAGATGTATAGGTAATGTTAAAATATAATGTATCTATTTTACCAAGTTATTATATAATGTATTATTGATTAAATTTTTAATATTCTTTCTAGAGTTCATTTATTATAGAATATTTATATCTATCATTTATGTCATTATACACCAAAACATCCACATACTTCTTCTCCCTGAAAACATTTTCACCCCTCTAGTGTTGGCATATAAAATTTTCCATCAAAATCCCTCCAAATACTTTGTAGGAAGATAAATATTGTTGCGTCTAATCAATAACATAAGTAATATTGATAATTTAATAGTAAAATCATTTTCCATTTAAATAATTTATTATTTCATATTTAGGTTTAATTTAACATTCTTTAGTATTACTCATATAATAATTGATTTGTTAAACAGTTGGATTGTTTTGTTCAAGTTAGGGCGGATCATTTAAATATTATCATGATCATGAGATATTGGACATTGAGGATTAAAATATGAAAATTAAAACAAGTAAATGGGTCCATAATGTATGAAACCTACATGAAAAGGTGAATTATTACTACTTATTTAATTAGTTTTTTCATCATTTTATATACAATTTAGAAGATAATTTCATTATCATTTTTACCAAATAATTATTTTTTTTTTCAAAAATATTTTTGGGAAGCAATATTTTTCATTCAACTGTAAAAAATAATCCAAAAATGATCTAAGATGTTTTTTCAATGTCAGCATGCATTTAATTTCTATTATTTTTCAAATATCCAACAAGGTTTATTTATTATAATATATTATCGGGAAAACAATTTTCGACTAATAACATTGACAAAATATGTAGTGTTGGATGTTCAACAAATAAATCCACTAGAAAACATTGTAAAATTATAATTTGGGATTATTTTTATACTTTTAGAAATGTGGGAATCAGATGCACCTCAATCTTATAGATTATTTGACCAGTATAACTCACAGTGATTATTTTGATTAAAAATTGACATTAATTTTAGTAAAAAGTAATACTAACAAACTTATAATTTATAAAAAACATTTTTAATTTTTTTATACTTTAAGAAATCAATCCCTAAGTCATTTTTAATGTGTATTAATTACCCACACTTCAATATGATACACGATGCTCTTGATATGACACAAAGTGTACCTTATAATTTTAAAATTGACATTTTAATTAAAAAGGTTTCACTCACTAAAAACTGAGAAAGAAACATGGATTGTATTGATAATTTATTAAAATAATTAATAATTCATTTTTTTTTATTAATCAATCTCACGTAAAATTTATACTTGATTTCACCGGTATGACTCAATGTGTATGATTCCAGTTTAAAATAAAAATTTAGTAAGAAATAAATGTGACATACTAGAAACCATGAAAACATGTTTGTATTGTTTTTATAAATAAGGAAAACTATCCATAAGTCATTTGGGATGTTTAAGAGTAATCCAAACATAAATTATATTTATGGTGTGATTGGTATGACTCCAGGTGTGCCTTTGTTTTTAATCGACATTAATTTTAGAAAAATATACAACTGACAAATTGAAAAGTAAGAAAATTAATTCATATTGTTTTGGTATATTTATAAATTGACCCTTATTTCATTTATAATGTGTAGGAATAAGAAACAAGTCAATTAGATAAATGATGTCTTACTATGAGTTCAAGTGTTTGTTATCAGTTTAAGATAAACGTTTAGTTTAAAAATTGTTAATCATATAAAACTACAAAAAAAACAGTTGGATTATCTTCGTAATTTTGGAAAATGATTCATAATACATTTTTTATGTGTAAGATTTATTCTGAAATCAAACTGACATAGGATGTGATTGATATGACTAAAAGTGTGTGTTTCTAGCTTAAAATTACATAAAAGTAAAATAGACAAGTTACGTACTCAAAATAAAGAAATCCCATTTGTATTGTTTTTATACCGATGGAAAATAATAAATATGTCATTTGAGACATATATAAATTATATGTACCTTAATCCAATTCACGGGGTGACTGGAATGACTCCAGGTGTGACTTTTTATTTAAAATTGGCATTAATTTTAGTAGAAATGATAACTAACACACTCAAAACCAAGAAAAAACATTTATGTAGTATTGATACTTTAATAAAATGATCCATCAGTCATTTTTATATCTAGGAATCAACCTTTCCTCAATCTAATACAAGATGTACCAAGTATGACACAAAGTGCTCGTTATCTATCACGACACATCCTCGGGGCCCGTGCCGTGACTACCCCAAGACCACCTTCCATAGGCCAGGGGCTAGCAACTAGCACCAAAGTCATAAATCCCAATAAAAAGGGAAGGAATTGCCTTTATAAATGTAAACAGCACAACAGTATAAAAGGAGAAGCAAACACTAAGTACAAAAGAAAGTGATGAAAAGTAAATGGGCCAGAATACAAACCCAACTGAAAAGTACAACTACAACTGAATGAATGTACAACAGAAAAGAAAAGAAGCTGGGCGAATAGAAGTAGCTCATGGGTCGTCCACCTCGAATCCTACCTGAAGGGTCGGTACAGATAGCGCAGCTCCTGGATCATCCACCATGTATCCTACCTGAAGGGTAGGTATAGATAACCTCCTCAACGCTCTCACCCGTCAACCTCCTCTGAGTACCGTCTCCTCGTGAAGTCCACCTTCGGATACTGACTCGTCGTGAGGTCCACCTCTGGATACTGACTTGTCGTGATGTCCATCTTTGGGTATTGTCCAGTCCTCAATCAATCGGCCTCCGTCTGTGATGTCCATCGTCTGTATCCAACACAACGAGGTGCGGGCATAGCCCGTGCATGTGTGAGTATAACGATACCCAGAAGGGACCACGATACCCTCAAGGTATCACTATATCCAACAAGGATAACCACAAAGAC
This sequence comes from Viscum album, assembly GCA_963277665.1. Taxonomy (NCBI): domain Eukaryota; kingdom Viridiplantae; phylum Streptophyta; class Magnoliopsida; order Santalales; family Viscaceae; genus Viscum; species Viscum album. Next base: position 1,642,957,699 of record OY728119.1, on the reverse strand, counting down.
AGATCTAAATAGATAACCCTTACATAGGTATAAGCCCAAAGTTATACCTAAGTAATCAAGTAACCCATCTCAATCAAGAGGTATCACACATATATGAAGACGATGGATAACCACTACTTAGGTATATTCCCATACATATATGTAAGTTATCCATTCACCCATCTTAATAATGAGGAAAAACGCAATGGTCATTGACTTAACTCAAACCATAATTTTCATTATCGAAACCGCAACTACTGAAGAGATCCTCCTCTATCGCGTACACGGATCCTATCACGATGCCGAGGCGCTACTCACTAACTTTAGACTACTGAGGTACTCCTCTGGTAGAGTACCGCGGTTCAGCCACCCAAACATAGTACTGCTCCCCGCCGGGGTCTGCCACCCAAACACAGTAGTGAACCCCCAGTAATAGCCTACAGAGGTACTCCATCTATCGAGTATTGTGGGTCTGCCACCCAAACACAGTAGTACTCCCAGCCGTGGGTCCACCACCCAAACACAGTAGTGCTTCCCACTAGACAATACAAGTCACTTCGACTCGAATCGGACATGCATTCATTAGGTATCAGCCAGCTACACGGTCTCTGTACTTCATATGATCATCTCAGGGAGGGTCCGCTCCACGTGATATGGGTCAATACTCCATGTATCACAAATTCCCATGAAGAAGTATCTTAAAGAACCGCCTCATCATACAGGTCTAAACGCAACAGACGACACGTCAATCGGACGCCCGGTCTGTGAGTTATTAGCCTTTTAGTCCCGGGGGCCCAGTTAGTTTCATGTATGAACCAACCCAGCTGTATCTCAACTATAACACGAACTCCCATAGGGTATACTCAAAGGGACCGTTTCTCAACGTGATCACAAATGCCGCTGACGGTTCGTCAAACAGATGTCCGGTCTGAAATTTATCGAATTTTCCGTTCCAGGGGCTCGGTTGGATTTCAGGTTCAATCCAACTCGGCCATATTCCAACTGCATCCAAACCTTAGTTTAAGTATGTAAAAATATCCGTCTCACCAAAATTAATCCAACGAAGTCGACGACACATCAATCGGGTGTCCGGAGCTCATGTTATAAGCGTTTCTGCTCTGAGGTCCCGGTTGATTTCATGTTCGAACCATCTCAACCATACACATACATTGCCGAAACATAGAATTTAATATACCGAAACTACCATCTCGATCAAAAGAACCCAACGCAACTGATGGTGAGTCGTTCGGAGGTCCCTAGACCAAGATATGGGCATTTAAACAAAACTGCCCAAAAATAAGGGGTTCGGGCCCGGTCCGAGTCGGCCCGATACCCCTTGGGTCGGCCCAAAATGGGTCGACCCAACCCGGTTCTGGGTTAGGCCCGGTTGGGCGCTGCCCGGCAAGACTGGTGTGGCCCAGCCCAGCGTTGGCGGCCCGGCCCGGCGCGTGCGGCCCGACCCGGCACGGGCGGCATGGCCCGGCCCGGCGCGAGCAGCCCGTCCCGGCATGGGCGGCACGACCTGACCGGATGAGTCTCGGCAAGCGTGGCCATGCAGACGCAGAGCCGGGGGGGGGGGGGGGGGGCTCGGCCCCTCCCCGCTAATTGGTGCCGGTGGCGGGTTGTGCAGCCGCCGTTATTCCGGGATCCCGCACGTCCACAGGATCCGCCGTGTCGCACAACCGCGAAAAGACGCAATAGGTTTTCGCTGGTGGCACGCTGGGGCGCCGCCTCCTCCTAGAAGCCGGGCGTCTCCATCCCCCACCTCCAGTTGTCGGCGCCGCCACGCCGGTGCGGCGCGCCTGATGTTCCGTCATCGGACCACCGGACGAGCTATTGTGGTTCGATTTTCCTGCCGTATTCGCCAACGGTCCCCCGGGACCTGCTCTTCACTATGATGGCTTTCAAACATCATTGTGGTCCCGTTTCATCATCACCGTCAATCCGCCCACCAACAACAATATGCAGAGGGTTTTCGGGCCGTGTTTGTTAGGCCCATGCCCTCCGCATTAGGTGTTATCAATTGGAAAGATTAATCTGGGTTTAATAAAGAAAAAAGAGTCAATTTCATTTAAATAAAATTGAATCAAATCATTCCATAATCTCTTAAAAAAATTGAAGCATACCAATATTCCCAACCCGCAATTAAAATAAAACATTCGCGGATCAACTAAATGATGAGTTGATCCGTGTTCTTTGTTTTAGAAGGAAACAAGCATGGGAATAATATCGTTCTCAAATTAAGTCCCTACCTCATGTCGTTCGTCATTCATTGATGATATCAAAAAAGGGAAAGGACGTCGGTTCGTTGACGTCGTCACAAGGTAAGAGGTGATGGTGATGATGGTCGTTGTCGTTCGTCGTTTCCTCAAGACCTTCGATCTATCCCGAGCGTCGTTCGTTGGAGATCCGACAGTTGGAGAACCGTTCTTAATCGAGGGAGGGAGTCATTCTTCGATAAAGAAGCATCGTTCTTCGATGAGGAGGAATTATCTTATCTTCCTTCCTTCTCCTTCTTCTTCTCACAAAGGCTCTCTCACTCTCTCCAAAGTCTCCACACAACAATACCGACCCAAAATAAAATAAGACTTACTCTTATTTTATTATAACATGCCAAACATTAAAAACTTAAAATTCAAACTCTTAGTTAAATTAATTGAATAGGTTTAATCAATTAATTTTAATGTGATTTGGCATGAAATAAAGAGGGAGAGAGGGTGAGTTACACAATTTAAGAGGGATTGAGGAGTTATACATTAATTACAAGGGGTTTAAAGGGGTTTGGGAAAGTGAATGGTTGTGGCTCGGGTGGGCCCCACCTAACATTAATCCTCACTTGGTTAATTAGAAACTAGTGGTTCCACCCCATCTCCAACACTTAGTAAATAACCACCTAAGTTGGGAATAAAATTTTTAAAACAATTTTAATTCAATACATTATTAATCCTCAAATTCTAACAACTCCTCCCGAGAAAACGCTCATTTGGTAAAAGTCCTCTTAAGAAAATATCGGCACTACGAGTTCATCGGTGCCCTTGGATTTCAATTCTGAGCACCGTTTCAAAGGATAAAAAAACCCTCTCATTTGTTCACTGAACGTAAATGAGCCAAACTTCAGAAATTGATTTCAGGAACACCATGCCTCAGAATCAGATGCTGTCAAAAATTGCGAACTCCTAAAATTTCACATAAATTATGAAAAAAAAATTCTTGAAATTTCTGGGTCTTTACATTACTCCCACCTCAGGGATTTACGTCCCCATAAAGCTTCAAAACACACTAAGGAAAACAAAGTGGTACTGAGTATGAATTTGAGCCTTCCGCTCCCATGTGCTCTCATGGAGGTTCTCGTGCTACCAGTGAAAGCGCACCTGATGAATCGACCGTCCAAGTACGACCCACTCCTGTCGATCCTCGATCTCCACTGGAACCTTCGTGCATGTCGCCCTGTCATCGATGTCCAACTCCCTATCGTCGATGATGTGTGGAGGATCGTGCACGTATCTCCTCAGGTGAGATATGTGGATGACATCATGCACCCATTGCAACTGAGGTGAAAATGTCAAGTGATAAACCACCTCGCCTATGCTACTGAGGACTTAACAAGGTCCGTTCAACCTCGGAGATAACATGCCACCTCAGCCACATCTCTGTAAACCTCATCGAGTTGAGACCCGTATAAGGACGTGATCGCCATCTTTGAAGTCTAGAGGCCTCCATTTCTTGATTAGAAATGAGACTCAAAACTCATGCTGCCATGAGGGTAAGGTTGACCAACTCAAGAGTGAACAACCTCACCCTCTTGTGCATGAGTTTATCCTGTGCTGCCTGGGGTTTCCTTTTCACCGACATAGGAAAACCCATCCCACCATTGTAGATAAACCACAACCTTTTTCCTAATACAATCAATCTGGGTTTGAACTGTGAATCCAATACCTACCTAGACCAATGTCGTAAGGCCTCGACGCTACCACCAAGAGATTCCAACCAAAACACTCGCCTAAAGGGTCAGATCACACTGATTTCATAAGTGTGATTATCGAGTCTCCTCCCAAAAGTATCTCCAGACGTGAGGGTCAAGTCAATAGCTTACCGAAAACTCTAGGTGTGTGACAAGATTTTTGGAAGAAATGAATGATTCGTATCAACGTCTATTGTAACGACAGCTAGATGTGGACACAGACTGTCCCTCGAATCATTCTTAGAACCATTGGGCCACACTCCATGACCCCATACAACTACTCTTTTTCCCTAACCTCTAGCTCCCTGAAGTTGGTGGGGATAACAAATGTGGGTTGTTGTAAGATATTGAAATGTACACCACCTCATGATGCTCTCCTAGATTTGCCTCCACTTTTGCTTCTCTGCAGACTCATCTGTCCTTAACACTTCTTCTTATTGATACATTTTACACCGCCGAGTCTCTGAGTCTGGCGCATGTTTCCTATTTCTTACTGCACTGTGCGGTCTTCATCTGCTCCTGGATGATCTGCACCTTCTCCATCGTAGCTTGTACCATCTTTCATCCGTATGAAGTTTTCCAACGTGGTAAGTAGGTCCGTGACCACCCATTTTTGCATACGATCTGTAAGAGCTGCTAATATTTCCCCTTTGTCGAAAGGAGAAACTTGGTCTCATCCCTTAGATGAACCACGACCATTGCCTAATACAGTCAATCCTGACATGAATGATGCATTCATTCCATGGACGATGTCGTAAGGCTTCGACGTTACTACCAATAGATTCAACAATCACTCTCGCCTCCAAGGGTCTAGTCACATTGTCAGGATCAGTGTGAGGTCACTAGGTCTCCTCTAGTAGAAATCTCGAAAATGAGGGTCAAGTCAACAGTTTTAACCGGGGCCTCTCAGTATCAACCAAACAAAAGGATAGGAAAGTAAACATCACAAAGATAAGTGTCTTTTATTACTATAGCTCCAATTATAAGGACACAAATATAATAGCAACATGGAACTAGAAGTTCCATGAAAAAAAGTAATCCACTAGTTCTGCTCCTGTCCACCTGCTTCCGGAGCTCTACTGCCTTTTCCACCGCTCGGTTGTTGCTCATGCACCCGCCACTGCTTCTGTCTCGGTGGCTCCTCCAATGCATACAGATCAACTGTGTGGGGAGTCAGATAGTCACGTGCCATGTGAACCTTCCTGCCGCATGCATAACACTTCCTTCTCCTCGTATGGAGGGCTCTGTTTTGTGTGCCTCGCACAACCAAAACTGTATCCCGATGTTGCCCACCCGTTGGTCTGGTCCTCTTGGACCCCTGCATCATCTATCTACTGCCCACAAATGATTTGACTACTGATGGAAAATCCTATGGCAAAGGCAACATCTCTTGAGCATGCTCGGGGTGTAGAGTCACTGGTATAAACTCCACCCTGATGAAGGTCTCGTAGTCTTCCCAGTTGAAGGTCATCTCATCGACAAACTAGAACATGTGGCTCCACCACCTCTCATATAATCCCTGAAAGAGGTTAACAGATAGGTACACCATCATGTTTGCAGGTGTCCCAGTTGTGTAGAAAGATCATGCTACAAACTCCAACTAGTGTCCAGCCGTCTGAAAATATGACTCACCTCGAAACCTCGGAGGCCCTAACGCTAGAACATGTGCATCTCACTCAAGCGGCGTGCACTATCTGGTGGTCTCTCAACTGGTGGAGGGCAATGTAATAAGGCCTCATTGGTCATTGGGTTATCATCATGCTCCCCAATCGGTACCCATGCTGTCTATCAAGGTGAATTCATCCAAAAAGAAACAGTCGTGACATGTTCAAAAGATTATATCTGGTGAGCTGACCTGGTTTGAGATAATTTTAAAGAATATTTTGAAAACACACACGCAATCAGTGTGTTTGTGCACTGGGTCGGAAATCAGTAGTTAGGGTCCTGGTGTATGGATATGTCGGCTGCCCGCACCAAAACTAGACTCCCTGAACTGAAGACCACACTTACTACCTTTAACACAATTTCTTCACAGAAAAGAAATATCAGAGTCCTATGTTCTGCAGTAGAACCTACTCCTATGATACCAATTTGTCATGTCCCGTCCTCGGGGCCCGTTCCGTGACTACCCCAAGCCCTCCTTGCATAGGCTAGGGGCAGGTGACTAGCTCAAAAGGAGTAAATCCAAATAAAAAGGGATGACATTACCTTTATAAAAGTAAACGACACAACAGAGTACAAGCGGAAGCAAACACTAAGTACAAATGAAAGTGCTGAAAAGTAAATGGGCCAGAATACAAACCCAACTGAAAAGTACAGCTACAACTGAACAAAAGTACAATAGAAAAGACAAACAACTAGAAGAATAGATGTAGCTCCTGGGTCGTCCACCTCGAATCCTACCTGAAGGGTAGGTACAGATAGCGTAGCTCCTCGATCGTCCACCACAGATCCTACCTGAAGGGTAGGTACAGATAGCCTCCTCAACGCTCTCGCCCGTCAACCACCTCCAAGCACCATCTCATCATTAATTCCACCACAAGATACTGACTCATCATGAGGTCCACCTCCAGATATTGACTCGTCGTGAGGTCCACCTCCAGGTACCGTCCAGTCCTTGAAACCTCGGCCTCCGTCTGCGTTGTCTGTCGTCTGCATCCAACACAATGAGGTTTGGCCATAACTCGTGCAGGGTTGAGTATAAAAATACTCAGTATGGACCCAGAGACCCTCAAGGTCTCCCTAAATCCAATAAGGATAACCAAAAAGTAGGATCTAAACAGATATCCCTTACTTAGGTATAAGCCCATAGTTATACCTAAGTTATCAAGTGACCCATCTCAATCAAGAGGTATCACACAAATATGAAGTCGATGGATAACCATTACTTTGGTATATTCCCATACATATACATAAGTTATCAAATAACCCATCTCAATCACGAGGAAAAACAAAAAGGTCATTGACTTCACTCAAACCAGGATTTTCATTATCGAAACCGCAACTACTGAAGAGATCCTCCTCTATCGCGTACGCGGATCTTGTCACAACTTCGAGGCGCTTCTCACTGACCTTAGACTGCTGAGTTACTCCTCTTGTCGAGTACTGCGAGTCACCAACCCAAACACAGTAGTGATCCCCGCCGGGGTCTACCACACAAACACAGTAGTGCACCACCCCTAATAGCCTGCAGAGGTACTCCTTCTGTCCAGTACCATGGGTCTACCAACCAAACAATGTAGTGATCCCCACTTTGGCTATGCCACCCGAACACAGTAGTGCTCCCCACTGAACTATACAAGTCACTCCAACTCGGATCAGCCAAGCAGTCATCAGGTGTCAGCCAGCTACATGGTCTCCGTACTCCGTACGATCGTCTCCGGGAGGGTCCGCTCCATGAGCTACTGGTCGATACTCTAAGTATCACAAAGTTCCAGGAAGAAGTATCTCAAATGACCGCCTCATAATAGGGATCTCAACGCAATAGACGGCGTGTCAATCAGACTCCCGATCTGTGAGTTACCAGCCTTTTAGTCCCAGGGGCCCGGTTGGTTTCGTGTACGAACCAAACTGACCGTATATCAATTATACCCAAAACTCACATATGGTATACTCAAAGGGACCGTTTCTCAACATGATCACCAATGTTGTTGACGGTTCGTCAGACGGATGTCCGGTCTGAAGGTAATCGGCTTTTCCGTTCCGGGTGCCCAGTTGGATTTTGGGTTCATTCCAACCCGGCCATATTTCAACTATGTCCAAACCTCAGGTGAAGTATTCCAAAAGATCTGTCTCACTAAAAAGAATCCAACAATGTCGATGGAACGTCAATCGGACGTCCAGAGCTCAAGTTATAAGTGTTTCTGCTCCGAGGTACCAGTTGGTTTAGAGTTCGAACCATCCCTGCCATACCCATTCTTTTTCAAAACATTGATTGTAATATTCCAAAATGACCTTATCTATCCAAGGATCCCAATGCAACTAACAGTGCATCGATCGGATGTCCCTAGCTCAACATATGGGTGTTTGAATGAAACTACCCGAAAATAAGGGGTTGGGGCCTGATCCGACCCAGCCCAATACCCCCTGGGTCGGCCTGAATCTGGTCGACCCAACCCGAGTTCGGGTCCGGCCTGGTTGGGTGCGGCCTGGCCCGACTGGCGCGGGTTGGCCCAGTGCCGGCGGCCCGGCCCGGCCCAGCGTTGGGTGCACGACCCGACGCGGGCGGCCCGGCCCGGCACGGGCGGCTCGGCCCAGCGGGTTGAGGCTCAGCCAGCGGGGGTGAGCGGACGCGAAGTGGGGGGGAGGGGCGGAGGGGGGATCGGCCCCTCTCTGCTAATTGGCACCGGCGGTGGTGTCCACCGCCTCCGTTCTTCTGGGAACCCGCACGACCGCAGGATCCGCCATGTCGCACCGCCGCGGCAAGCCGTGGCCAGTTTCTCCGGCGGCGCACTGGGGCGCCACTGCCTCCTAGCGGCCGGATGGCTCCGGCTGCTGCCTCCAGTCCCCGGTGCCGACAGTTCCTTCAACAAACCACCAGACGTACTCCGATGGTCCGATTTTCCTGCCTTCTACGCCAATGGTCCCACCGGGACATGCTCTTCACTACGACAGCTTTTAAATGTCGTTGTGGTCTCGTTTCATCATCGTCATTAATCTACGCACCAAAAAACATCTTCGGAGGGTTGTCGGGTCGTGTTTGTTCAGACCATGCCCTCCACGTTATGTGTTATCAATTGGCTAGATTAAACATGGTTTTATAAAGAAAAAAAATTCAATTTTATTTTAATAATATTTAATCAAATTATTCCACAATCTCTTAAATAAATTGAATTATACCAATATTCCCAACCAACAATTAAAATAAAACATTCATGGATCTCCTTAATGATGAGTTGATCAGTGTTCTTTGTTTTAGAATGAAACAACCATGGGAATAATATCGTTCTCAAATTAATCCCCTACCTCGTGTCGTTCGTCGTTCGTTGACGATATCGCAAAAGGGAATGGATGTCGGTTCGTTGACGCCATCGCAATGTGACAAGTGATGGTGACGATGGTCGTTGGCATTCGTCGTTTCCTCAAGACCTTCAATCTGGCCTGAGCGTCGTTCGTTAGAGATCCGATGTTTGTAGAACCATTCTTCATCGAGGGAGAGAGATGTTCTTCAATAAAGAAGCATTTTTATTTGATGAGGAGGAATTCTCTTCTCTTCCTTATTCTTATTCATCTTATCACAAAGGCTCTCTCACTCTCCCCAATGTCTCCACACAACAATCCCAACCCAAAATAAAATAAGACTTACTCTTATTTTATTATGACATGAAAAGAATTCAAAACATAAAATCCAAACTCTTAATTAAATTAACTGATTAGGTTTAATCAATTAATTTTAATGTGAGTTGGCTTGAAATAAATAGAAAGAGAGGGTGAGTTACACAATTAGAGAGGGAGTGAGGAGTTATACCTTAATTACAAGGGGTTTAAGGGGGTTTGGGAAAGTGAAGGGTTGGGGCTCATGTGGGACCCACCTCACCTTAATCCTCACTTGGTTAGTTAGAAACTAGTGGTTCCACCCCATCTTCCACACTTAGGATATAACCACCTATATTGGGAATACAATTTGTACCACAAATCTTATTAAATTATTTATTAATCCTCAAATTCTAATAACTCATCCCGAGCAAACGCACCTTCAGTAAAGGTCCTCTTAAGCACAAATCGGCACTACGAGTTCATCGGTGCCCTCGGCTTTCAATTCCAAGCACCGGTTCAAAAGATAGGAAAACCTGCTCGTTTGTTCCCTGAACGTACCTAATCCAAACTTCAGAAATAGATTCTTGGCACACCGGGCCTCGGAATCAAATGCCGTCATAATCAACAGACTGGTAAAATTCCAAAGAAATTAAGAAAAAAAAATTCTTGAAATTTTTGGGTATTTACATTATCATTTTAAAATTAACATTTTATTCCAAAATGTTTCACTCAATGAAAACTATAAAAACATTCTAAGATTGTCTTTATAATATTTGAAATTATTCATAATTCATTGGTGATGTGTAACAATCTTTCTCATGTCATATCAACACACGATGTGACTAATATGACCCAATGTGTGTATTTCCAGTTTAAAATGTCATTTTAGTGAAAAAGAGAAGTGACATACTCAAAACCAATAAAATATATTGGGATTGTTTGGATACATTAGTAAAAGTAGCAATAAGTCATTTGGGATATGTAGGAATCAAATTCATCCCAATCTAATGCATGATGTGAATGGTATGACTCAAAGTGAGTTTTTTATTTAAATATGGAATTAATTTTAGTAAATAATTGCAATGACTTTCTAAAAAATGATAAAAAAACATTTTAAGTATTTTATTACATTATGAAAATGATCTATATCTCATTTTTGATGTCTATATTTCATCCACAACATTATAAAACACATAATGGGCCTGGTATGACTCAAAGTGTCATTTATCATTTTAAAATTGACCATTTTGTTTAAATTTTCCACTCATTTAAAACAAATAAAAAACAAATGGATTTCCTTAATAATTTAGTAAAAAAGATTAATAAGACAATTTTACTGTGTAAGAATATGTATCATATCAAACCAACATTTTTTGTGACCAATATGACTTAAAGTGTATGTTTCCAATTTCAAATTACAATTAAAAAAGACAAGTGACATGCTCAAAAAAATGAAAACTAATTTTTTATTGCTTTTATACTTATGAAAAAATGATGTATATGTCATTTCTGACAAGTAAGAATCATCATCACGTCAATTAGTCACATCCTGTAGTTGGTATAATTCAATGTGTGTCTATTTATTTAAAATTGACATTATTTTTAGTAAAAATAACAAGTGACATACTAAAAACCAATCATACACATTCATATTATTTTGATACATTACTATATTAATTAATAATTCATTTATAACATATAAGAATCAACTCAAACTCAATTGGATGCACAGTGTGACAATTATAACTCTATGTGTGTCTTTTAATTTAAAATTTTCATTTATTTTGGTAAAAAAACATGTGAGAAAATTAAAATTGAGAAAATGAATTCAGATTATTTTGTTACTTTAGTACAATAACAAATAAGTAATTTATAATGTGTAGGAGTCAACCTCACCTCAATATGATGCACGGTGCCACCGTTATAACTCAAAGTGTCTCTTTTTGTTTAAAATTAACATTAGTCTTAGTAAAATGATAAATTGAAATACGAAAATCAGAGGAAACATATTTGGATTATATTCATAATTTACGGGAAATGAATACATCATTTGGGAAAATTATTAATCATCTACACTACAATCGATGACAAATTGTTTCCGATATGACTCTAAGTGTGTCTTTTTATGTAAAATTAACATTAATTTTAGTAAAAAGAACAAGTGATATACTGAAAACCAAGAAAATCATTTTATATTGTTTTGATACTCTATAAAAATGATCCATGATTCTTTTATGATGTGTAGGAATCAATCAAACCTCATTTTGATGCACAGTGCGATTGGTATGACTCAAAGTTTCTGTTTTCAGTTTAAAGTTGTTATTTTAGTTCAAAACGTGTCTCACACTATAAAAATTATGAAAACACACTATTATTGACTTGATAATTTAGGACAGTGATTCATAAGTCATTTTTGACTTGGGGGAAATATTCTCACAATAAAACAAACATAATATGAAATCAGTATGACTCAAAGTGTTTTCTTTTATTTTGAAATTAAATTATAGTAAAAAACATAGGTGACATTCTAAAAACTAAACAAACTTATTCTAATAGTACTAATACTTTAGTAAAATTATCCATAATTAATTTTTGATGGCTAGGAATTAGTTTCACATAAATCTAACACATAGTGTGACCTGTATAATTCTATTTTCTGTCAATATTTAATATTGACATTAATTTTAGTCAAAATAACATAAGACATACTCCAAACTAAAAAAATATTAAAATAGTTTTCATAATTTAGGAAAATGATCTATAACTCATTTTTTATGTGTAGGAATCAAACACGCCTTAATATGATGCATGGTGTGACCAGTATGGCTCAATGTGTTTCTTTTTATTAAAATATTACCTTTATTAATTTATTCCTTCATATTAATGTTTGGTTTATTTTAATATAGTATTACTAACATAATAAAAAAAATTATTATATATGTGGATTATTTTCCTTTTGTTAAGGTGTTTTGTTTGACAAATGATACCATTCATATACTTTTTTGAGAGGGAATCATGGGTTCCAAAGACAATGAAGAAGTAATGTTTTTAAAAGTCTGTAGATAGTAATTAAAAAATTAATTATAAAAAATATTTTATTAAATTTATATTGTAGTGTTTCTTTTGTATTCACGATGAAAATTGTATTTCTATTAAATTGTATATTTTTTATATAGGTTACGGTTATGTGTTACAGTCTTATGTAATACAAATAGCCCACTACATTGGTTTTGGCCTTTATGAGTTCTATTTAAATAACTAACAATGGGACCCCCCCCCCCCCCTCCTAACAGCATTGAGGACAATATATCCTTATTAGCACTTTAAAATCCATTCTATGTTCTGTTAAAGGAAGTACATCTAGTAGTTAATATTTAAGATTTTCATTATAAGCATGTTATTCTCACCATATTCATATGGAAACTAGTAAACTACCTCACTAGCATTCATAGTAGGGTGAACACCTAATGTTAGAGAGGATTTTATATCTTCAAGTGTGATCATACATCATTAGGTGTGTGGGGAATTTTTATGTACCATTATTTAGAGGGGAAAAGAGGTAACCTATTTTTACCATATAAGGAATCGATGGTTCATTACCCAAGTCATCATGTGTTATTCATTAAAGGTAAATTATTCTCGTTGTATAAGGAATAATAGCCTCATTGTAAGATCCCATCAGTTTCAGGTACTTTTCACTTTATGTTTTTGTGTGGCCTAGCCTTGTTCGTTGATGGAGAGCATTTTTTTGGATAAAATGACCTAATTCTTGAGGATGTATTCTTGTGAATTAATGGAATATTAGTATAAATGGGTAAAGTGTTAAAAAATTGGTTCATGGTGATTTTAGAGGATTTAAAATGAAAAAGGTATAAAAACACAACTATAGAACATTTACAAGTCATGTAATGAGATAAGAGGTCGTATTAATGTTGATGTGTTTTAATAAAATAAATTAGAGGAAAATTTTTTTAGTGGAAACCATTAAAAAGTAATTTCATGATGTGTAACTATATTAAATACTGTGTAAAATCCTGACCTGTAGTTCTAATACTATTGTACGGTTGATTTTTGTTGTACCGGATTGAACACTCCTCCTCTCAACCAAGGTAGACCCACCATGAAATTTTTCCGTGCCAAACACCATTCTAGATGTTCCATTCCTGTGATCAATCCCTAGAAAGTCTTTTTGGTTTGATTTATTCATTATCTTCCTTCTTTTCCAAACCACTACGTTGAAACCCCTTGGCATGTTCTGTTGTTGGTTTTGATCATGATAAATGTTGAACTAGGATCCTCTTTTCAACCATATTAATCTTTCCTCGGGGACACTAGTTGTTGGAAAAATTGTTTAATCATTAGATAGTGACAGGTTTTCTAAAATGAAATTCTCATAGTCATGATTTTAATTACATATATTCAATTTGTATAATTTCTGGTGTTGTTTAGATATATAAATCTATAATTTAATTAATTAATTTCGTAAATAATTTAATTAATTAATATGATTGTGAAATTTTGATATTTTTTATTGATGAATGAGATAATTAACAAGATAATTAATTATTATATTCTAGAAATTATGGAATTAAGATAATTAATTGATGAACTAACTTTAAAATCCTGAATTTTTGATTTGTGGGTTTCATTGAATATTGGGAATTGTGGAATTGGGATAATTATCTGATAATTTGATTATCAGAGTATTGAATTGGGAATTGATGGATAATTAATTTTTTAGTTAATTATTGAATTATTTAATTGAAAAAATTTATAAAAATTAATTGGTGAATTAAATATAAGATATTTAGTATGAGAATTTTTTATTAATTATTTAATTGATTAACGAAAAATGTATGTGATTAATTGATTATTGAATTAATTAATGGTCTTGTATTAATTAATTATTAGATAAATTAATGTTTAATCAGTGTGGTTCTATACATGAAAGTCAAGATTGCTGATCATAGACTTTCATAGCTGTTAAATTGGGGCTAGACATGACTATCTATGGAAATGATATATCTATCAGTCGGGTTGATTTATGGTGTTCTAGACATGACGATCTACACTAATGATATATTTACATAAATGATATTTGGGTGCTATATATGACAATATAAACTAATGGTATATTTTCATGATTTAGTATAGGGGTCTAGATATAATGTTTTATGCCCATGAATGATATATTGAAATAATCATGTTTGATAAATGGGATACTAGACATCGAGTTCTACACCCAAAATATTGAACTTGTAATATGGGACTAAGTGGGAGAATTAATAAATTAATAATTTACTATGTTATATGGATCAATATCCCACATCGATTTAAGCATGTATTGAGATTTGAGTGTCCACATGAACCTATGTGTTAATGTAGTTAAATAAAGATTAATTGATTGTTTTATAGTTCTTTTTAATACATTGTAATTATTTCTTTATATAAATGTATAAACCATTATTTGACTGGATTTTTTTTAGATATTTTTGGTGGTGGCCTACTGAGTCGTACTCATATTCTACTCGGTCTTCCTAATTGTAACCTGAATATATTTCATAGATTCTATACATGTTAAGGGAAAATGGATTGTTTTAGATGATAGATTTGGGATGGAGCATGGTTGAGGTAACTGAACATGGTTCAGGACCTACTAAGATTAGTTAGTTCTTTTTTGGGTTTTCATTTTAGACACATGAATTATACATTAGCATGACATGTTTTCTTCTTCAGTTGGATATTATTCTGACTTTTTTATTTACTATGATATATTTGTTTTGATTATGATTATATATATTCTTCCTCTATAGATTGTTATTTATTTTAGTGATTTGTCTAAAGAAAAAATAGAGTGTATAATATCCCCATGATTGACTTATTAGACCCTTTCTACTGGTTGGTAGCATCTAGTGTAAGGTAATGTTCACCTGAGGTCATATGGTGAACCAGGTTGGGGCACCGGTGTGTGGAATCCAGGTCGTGACATTATAATGTTGTATCAGAGGTCTCTTTTTCTTTTCTTCTTCTTCTGTTATACTAATTGGGAAGGGTAGATATGAGACTGGGAGTAGTCAGGGGTATGTAAATGAGCTCATGTATAGGAGTTTTAGACCCAGATATGGGGGAAAACCCAACTACTCGGTGTGCGATTGTTGATATTACTATTGGTTGTTATAGTTGAATTTTAATTCACATTGGGTGATTCATTTGTTCCATTCTATGATATTTGTTGCGGAGATTTATGAGAATAGACTTTTAGACTAGAATGAATGATAACTGAGTTTACATACATCATTCTTAGCCCTTGATATTATTTTTTGAAATTCATCATTTAAGGAATGCATGGGAAAATGGGGTTTGGGTAAGTTGTTGAACATAGCTTATTATTCATTTCTTGTGATATTTAATTGAATGATGGTCCTAATAACAGTTGATAATAGTAAAATTTATAAAAAAATTAATTAATGGGTGTTTAAATGAGAAAAAGGATATGAAAACATGCTTACCCTTGTTAACTAGGACCTAGGTGTTGCATGGTCAAGTGCAGTGATAGCGCCACTATTTTTACCGCCTGGACAAGATTTGATAAAGTGATAATTATAATATGTTTGTGTTTTTTCACTTACATAAATCTGATAATGTTGTGTTACGATTCCAATTATGTGTGTTTTTAATTGTATAGATATTCCTCTATTAAGATGTTTTTTGATAGGATGACCAGAGGACATGGTTTTGGATGATCCTCTAGTGGTGGAACCTGAGACACCAATAGGGTTGGGCGAGGTGGTAGGGTAGATGACCCAAGATGACTTCGCTTTCCTAATGAAAATCATTGTAAAAGACCCAGGGTTGCTTTTAAAAAATATATATGATCTGATGATGTAGTTTTTGTTGCACCACCCCATAAATTTTACAGCAGAGGATGGACCAGAGGCAGTTGAGTTCTGGGTTTAGTTGATTAAGACGATACTTTTCCATTTGGAGACTCTTTCTATGAAGATAGTCATGTTCGCTACATATATACTATGAGGATCAGTGAATCATTGGTGGGAATTCAAGGCTGGAATTGGACTAACTAATTATATTCTATGGAATGAATTCTTAGATATGTTCTTAGAACACTTCTACCCCGAGATGCGGCAGTAGGAGAGAGAAACTGAGTTCATTAGATTGACTTAGGGGAACATGTCCATGATGTAAAATAATGGATGATTAATATATTTGTAGTTCTTTTCTCCAGTGTCGGTGGAAGATGAGGATACTTTATTAAAACTATTTTACGATAGAAATATATGTCAAATTATGTCCTGGGTAAATATCATCAAGATAATGATGTTCTCCGATGTTGTGTATCTAGATCCCATTTAAGAGGGGAACATGAAAGAGGCTTCTAGTGGTGGATAGGTGGTTTCTTTGGATGATCTGGAGTTATTTCTTTTGAGATCACGAACCATTACTTCAAGAACATTATCCATATAAGTGGGAATAAAATTTGGAATTGAATAGGATCGTTGGCTCACGATCTTACCCAAGTGCTTTTCCACCAGTGCGGTTTTTGGGAACACTTTCATAAACATTATCCCAAAACAAAAGTGGAGTGTCTATCCTATAAGAAGATGGAACTTCTCTATGTGTTCTATAGGAACCCTAGATAGATAGTTAGTGATGGAGGATTTAGACCAAACTAGGGTGGTGGAAGTGTATATTCTGCATCATATCATCCTATAATATGGATCACAACTAGTCAATGATGTAGAGGTAGTGGATGAGGTGATTCTAGGAATGAGAACCCATATCAGCAGAGTGGTGCAACTAAGGGAACTCAGACAACAACACAAGGATGATGGCTAGTCTAGTTGCATATGGTGGAGCCTATAGTTTTTGATATCAAGGTTAGACCATCAATAGTGAGAGTTATTTTTCTTGTAGCTTCTATATTATATATTTCATTACATGATAATAGTTTCTATCATTAATTTATATCATTAAAACATGTTAATGGTTTGATCCTAGTGGTGGAGTTTATGAGTGGTATGATGCTGATAGATACACCATTGGGAGTATAGTCTAAATAATTTTGTATCTTAGAGGTATGTTCTATTGAATTTATGGGAAAAAAATTCGGAATGGATTGTTACATACCAATCCGATATTGATTTTTACCACTGGAGGGTTATTTTTTTGTCTCCAATGGGTGACCATTAATATCACTATAGGGAATGGGATATCTAAGAAATCAAATCAGGTCCAATTACATAGTAACTAGGAGAGCTCAAAGCCCAAGATTTTAGTCTTTTGCTAGATGATAGCGGATAAATCATGATATCTTTCCAATAATGGGGGAACAGTTTCAGGAGGTTTTCTCAGAATACATCCTAGGACAGGTACCTTAGGGAGATTTTCAATTCACTGTTTATCTCATGTCAGGGCTAATCAAGTTTCAATTCCAGCAAATATAATGGTACTGATGGAGATTCCAGATCTCAAGGCTCAGCAGGAGGAGTTGTAGGATAAAGGGATCATATGTATGTGTACGTCACCTTGGGGTCCTTCTATATTGTTATAAATTAAGGATAACATTAAATTATACTTATTTTACATTTACCCGAATGTGTACAAGATTACTAAAATAACTATTATCCACAACCTCATATAGATATTTTTGTTTACTTGTTGAAAGGATCTTGTCAGTTCTCGAATATTAACATGAGATCAGGGTATCATTAGTAGAGAGTTCGAACTTCTAAGATACCGAGGAACGCTTTCAAAAGAATTTATGTCATGTAATATTTCATCCTAATGTTGTTTAGGTTTTTTAATGCACCATCAATGTTAATTTCCTAGGTGACTAAGATCATTCATTCATAACTGAATCGATTTGTGGTTGTGTCTCTGGAAAACATCATGGTGTACACCAAAACTCATGATGATCATTCCCATCATCTTGAAATCATCTTCAGTATACTAATAAAGGATATTCTATGTTAAAATATATCTAATTCTCAGTTTTTGATTGATCAGGTACAATTCTCGAGACACGTCATCTCATAAGAATGTGATTTAGTGGACCCATAGAAGGTTTGGCCAGTGGTATCTTAGGAAATCCCATGAATTGTTTTGATATTCAAAGTTATCTGGGGTTAGGTGTATATTATTTAAAATTCAACTAGGTATTTTCCCATATGTCAGTGAGGGTTTTTGGCTTACCCAAAATAGGGATAGATTTTTAATTCTTATAATCTTGTGATAATTCATTAATAATGTTGAAGAAGCATTTGATTTAGGTAGAAACATTGGTCCTACCTGAGCCATATGAGGAGTACCTGATGTATTGTGATCCTTCTAGGATCAGACTCAGAGAAGTTTTGATCACAAGAGCCTAAGGTATATTTTATCCCAATGATATTTTAATCTTTGGTAGTGGGTATGGGTTGATTATATGAATTTGTTTAACTTTGAGAAAGCATATAAACACAGAAAGGGAAAAAGTTTGGATGATTACTTGAGTAAGAGAACTCATACTTAGATAGACCGGGGGAATAGTGTTGAGTGGATGATGGTGGCTTTGCTTGATTAATTGCATGTGGTAGTTTCGGAATGTCAAGAGTAGATGACTCTCAAATTAGTTTTCATGGAGTCTGTTATTTTGAGATGGATTTGAGAAACAAATATGAGTATCTGGAGTGTCTTACCTTAAGGGAAAGACTTGATGGTGGTGAGTAACCTTTATATTGGAGCTTAGATGAAGATGAGATCATCAGTTCCAAGAATTAGTTTGTTGTGCCTACAAGAATGCGAGAGTATCTCCTACAAGAATATATTCCTCGAAGTGGTAAGTACATCCATGAGTGACCAATATTTATTGTGACATTCTATGACAATTATAGTGTCTAGGAATTAATAATAAGATAATAGGTTTCATAAAATGATGATACACCTTTAACATGGTTAATTCATAACATCAATGAACTGGTAGTTTTCTTCATCCATTCCCATTCCGGAATAGAAGTTTGACTATGTGACTAAAAAATATTTAGTGGGTCTTCGGAAGATGCCAATTAAGAATGATTCTATTTGGGTTATTGTGGATTAAGTGAAAAAAGTATAAAATTTCTTTCTTATACTGATGACTTTATCAATGGGTTAGCTATGAGTTATCTATGTTCACGAGATATTCTATCTACATTGGTTTCCATGGACTATTGTTTCACACCGCAATACAAAAATTATTTTACGGTTCTGGCAGGGCATACAGAAGACTCATGGAACATAGGTTTTTTTGGAGTATGGATTTCCACCCATGGATAGATGGGAAGTCAGAGCGAAAAATACATGTATATGAGGATATAATTTTGGCGCGTGTTCTTGAATTTTTTGTATCTCTGGAGAGTCACTTGGATTAAGTGTAGTATTTCTATAACAACATTTATTCGCAAACTATATAGATGAAAAAAATATGACAATCTCTATGGTATTCCATGAATATCAGTACTCTTCTGGATAGAGCTTGGTGAGTGAAAGTGTTGGGACCAAGTCTCATGAAGGATACATCACAGCAGGTACAACTCATTGTGAAACATATGGCTATGGATCATAGTAGGTAAAAGTCATATGTTGAATAGAAGACACAATACCTAGTGTTTACATGGGGTGATCATGTTTTCCTTCAGGTGTCGCATAGGTCGGATCACTATAGGATACAGAGGTAGGGAAAGTTGGTGCCCGAGTTTGTTGGAACATTTGATGTTATGGATATAATCGAGTAGGTGGCGTACAGTTCAATTTTACAAAGTAATATAGCTCTATTCATGGAATTTATCATATATCACAACCATTTAGGTATCACCCAGACCCTTCCCATGTGATTTGTGAGGATGGTGTTGAGCTTGAGATATATGTGTCTATTGAGAATCACCTGATACATGTGTTGGATTGCAGTAATAATGTATTGTAGGGAAATAACATTTTTATAGTTCATGTAATGTGTATAAATGGGTGTATATAGCTGGAAACATTGGAAAGGGAAGCAACTATGAGATCATAGTGGCCCAACCCTTTTATCATTGAATCATAGAGTTGCTTGGAAGTGCATCTCGAGAATGAGCTATTAGAAGGTGTGGGGATAGTAAGATCCCATATTTTTTCGGTACTTTACTTTATATTTTTTTTAGTGGCCCGGTATTTTTTAGAGTTGGGGATCCATTGTTGGATAAAATGACCTAATGCTCAAGGATGTATTCATGTGAATTATTAGTGTATGGGTATAAATGGGTATAGTGTTAAAACATAGGTTTATTATGAGTTGGGAGGCGTTAAAAAAATTGGATGAAACCTAAAATAAAAAACATTATTACTTCATGTAATGGGATTAAAAATCATGTAATTACTAGTGGGTTTTAATTAAGTACATCTGAGGTGACATATTTTTTTTGTAACCCATTAAAAAATAATTTCACGATGTGTAACTAGATTATACGATGTTAAAATGTCTTACCTATAGTTTTAAAGTTATTGTGCATCTTATTTGTGTTAGACACACTATATTTATCATCTCTTGAACTAGGGAATCATTCTTGGTGATTTTGGAGTGACAAACCGCCTTATGGGTGGTCCTATCATGTGATCAATCCCTAGTATGTCTTCCTGGTTGGATTTATTATTTCCATTACATATTTTCCCACCAGTTATTATAAAACCCCATGGAAAGTTGAATTTTTGTTTTGATATTGATCAATATTGATCTTCGATCCACTTTGGAACCATCCACAACTTTATTTATGTACATTTTCTATTAGAAATTTTGTTTAATCTTCCGTGAATGGTTGGTGTTCTAAAATGTAATTTCCAAGGTAGTTATATTTATAATGTATATACAAGTTCTATAATTTTTATATTTGCTTAGAAATTGAAATATCTTATTTAATTCATTAATGTAGTAAATTAATAAGTTGATAAGGTTGTGAAATTGTCTGATTTTGGATCGATGAATGAGATAATTAATTGTATGATTTTGGAAATTTCAGAATGAGGATAATTAATTGGTAATTTATTTTCAATGCATGAATAGAGAATATGGGGATTTGATTGAATATTTGTAATTATTTAATTGGGATAATTAATTGATAATTTGATTATCAAATTATTGAATTGGGAATTTTGGGATAATTAATTATTGAGTTAATTGTAGAATTTTTTAATTATAAATTGAGAATAATTAATAGGCTAATTAACTTTTAGATGTTGGGTATGAGAATGGATAATTGATTTTGGAGTTGATAAATAGAAAAGAGATGCGATTAATTAATTTTTGATTTAATTAATGGTATTGGATGAATTAATTATCGAATTAATTAATGATTTATCAATGGTGTTCTAGACATGACGATCTATATAGATGATAATATCCACACATAGTGGATAAATGGGGGATAGACATGATGACATGTTCCGATGATAAATTTATTGGTAAGGTTGATAAATGGGGTGTTATACATAATGATCTACACCAATGATATATGTGAATAATTGAGAACTGGGGTTCAAGACATTATGACCTACACCAATGTTATATATGTATGACTGACATTGGGGGTTCTAAACATGAAATTAATTTCCTATGAAATATATATAGATATATTAATTTTTGATAAACAAGGTACATGACATGGAGTTTTACACCCAAAACATTATCAAAGTAACATTGGGCTAAGTGGCCGAAATAATGAAATATTAATTGACTATGTTATATGGAGAAAACTCTAGAATGGGATGATGTAGGTACTGAGATTCGGGTGTCCACAAGAAACTAGGGGTTTATGTAGTTTAATGAATATTAATTTATTATGTAATAACTATTTATTTATAAATAGTAATTATTTATTTATACCACTTTATACTCTATTATTTGACTGAATTTATTTTAGGCATTATTGGTGAGGGACTAATGAGTCATACTCACACCCTAAATGGGATTCTAGATTAGTAACCTAATAGATTTCATGGGTGCATGAATGTTTAAGGGAAAATGGATTGTGTTTGATGGTTGAGTTGGGATGGATCATGTTTGAGGGAATAGAATGTATTTCGGGACACATTTGTCAGTGTTATTATTTTGGGTTTTCATTTTAGACACTTGAAATTTACATTATC
The DNA here is from genome assembly GCA_963277665.1 of Viscum album. NCBI lineage: Eukaryota > Viridiplantae > Streptophyta > Magnoliopsida > Santalales > Viscaceae > Viscum > Viscum album. The sequence continues at coordinate 1,642,935,351 of OY728119.1, read as the reverse complement.
ATGTCATGTTTTCTACTTTAGTTGGATATTGCATTTTTTTATTTGTTTACTATGAGATATTGGAATTGTTTGTGATTATATATATGCTTCCATAGTTTCTTATTATCTCTCCTTGTGTTTACTATGATAAAAGATAGTATAGTCTCCCCATGATTGATTTATTGGACCCTCACCTTTAGGTGACAACTTCTGTCATATGGGGAGGCACGCCTGATGGTATGTGGTGAACTGGATTGGGGAACCAGTGTGTGGAACCTGAGATGGGAAATTACACACATTACATTGGGGATTCATTTCTTATCACCAGAGGATACACTTAATCATCACTTGAGGCATCTAATTCTATTCATAGATGGAAATATTTTTCTTATCGCCCAAAGAACCACATTCTCATCCCCATAGTCATCCTCTGTTCATCACATAAGGTATGCATCGTATCGTCATGACCTAAGTGGGGCACAAATTGAACCTTTTATCTTCACATAGGCTTACTATTATCATCACATAAACAATAAAACTATCATCACATGAATAAATATCAATGGATTATAACTTATGGAAAGGATGAAGAGATCATATTTTTATCACATATGATTCCTACACTCATTAAATAACACATCTGATTCTTATCATATAATGAAATAGCCTAGGTTAATCACCTATTAAATGGATAAATATATCTTTTTCACTGTAGAAAGTATTTTTATTCTCATAAAAAATACATATAATTAACATCACATGAGGCACCCTACACTCGTTAAATAACGATACGTTTCAGATTCAATAGGTGGGGTTGTCCAAGGCTCATTACATATGACCTATTAGGATCAAAACAAAATGCCTAGTGGGTAAAAATCCTATATTTCCTTAACACATACTAGGCTAGTGGTGAGTTAACATCCCATGGGGATACCTACAGAATAATGTCCAATGTGGATTATTATAGTATAAATTCAAGTGAGTACACTTCACATATACAATTATTGTATACTATTATGAGCAGAGCATAAATTCTTATGGGGATGAAAATGTTTAATTCGGACTTCAGGATGGTATAGTGAGATGTTTAGTGTAATCCATAAAAATGACTAGGCTTTAAAAATTCCAGCTTTATAGTCAGATAATGAATTGTAAAAATTTCTATATTGAACAAAAAAAGACATCTTATATACCCTTATGGAAAAAATGGATCAAAACCCACATAGTTCATAGTTCATTGCTTGATTTAATGTGGTAGGACCAAACCATACTATTTAACATCAAGAATAAAGAATTTATTTGTCACAAAAGGATAATAAACAAAGGATGATATATGGATTATGATATTGGACACCTAGGAGATGGGGATCTTCTCATATTGTTTATATGAGTTGTATCTTTCTTATTATAATAGGCATCCTAGCCTCATCACATTTAGAATCAAATGTTCATTGTATAGGGTATGATTTTGTTTAACATATTATGAAAATTATGTTCGATATAGATTCACATATTACACTAAAAATGTGGGCTAGATTTTAATCACATCTTATATGGATAATATATATAGTTCGACATATTATGATTAAGAGGTTGGACATAATTTAACATCTTTTACTAATGACATTAATGTTGTATGAAGGGAAACTATGAAATATTGATATGGTCTTACACATTGAGCTACCAAATGGGTAGAAATTATTTTTAGGTGTACTATGGCGATTTACATGAATGACTTACTAACTTAGTATTATACTATATAGGAGTACAATATTTTTCTTACGAATTCAGAGAACATGAGTGGAGATTACACACATGTTCTTTTTCTAAAATCATGATTCATGTCACCGGGCATAAACACTTCCCAGTAAACATTTAGAAAGAATGATCATAGGGTAAGAGTAACTATGAATAGGGGCCAATGGGGATGGTATTTCCTGACCTATTATTAGTGGAAAAGTTTTGGGTATAATGGTTTACAATACCTATTATGGATATGGAGTTTTCAAGAGTAATCCTGGTCTAAGTAGATACCGGGCCCATGTGAATTCCATGTTTTCACAACTATGTTTAGTGAATGTAGGAATCAAATGGGGTCCCCTAATTAATGCTCATGTAATATTTGTTTTTTTTGAATTCATTATGTTACATGATCTATTTTTTCTATCATAAAAATGTTAAAAATATTTTAAAGGAAGGGGTTTTGTACAAGGTGGGTGCTATGTGAATCATAGAGTTCCATGAAAAAGAATTACCATGTGAAAATTATGTTCTTCATTAATGATTCTTTCTAAATAATATCAAATATAATATATTCAATTAAATGACCTATGTGTGGAATTTCATGAAATCTTCTAACATGTGTAAATCAGTGGCAAGCACTAGATGCATGATTTCTTCAAATAGTGTGTTGTCCAAGATGGGAGAATAACCTTTCAACATACCTAGGTCCATACTTTAAATAGATGATTTGAAGAATATTCATTGGAATTTTATATCTTGCAAGGTTTGTATTCCATTTATATCTTATATAAATGTATAAAATGTGGATGTTCTAACACATTGATATTGTTTTTTACAACTCTAAATTGGGATAACAACTTCAATTTTTCTTTTAGAATATAGTTATGAAATGTAAAAAATCAGGGGATTGTAAAATTCCTCTTGTTAAAGGATTACACAAATACATTTTTCATATCTTATACCATATTTCATGAATTTAATTGTAGTTTTTAAAACATATGTATTTTTTATAGAATGTATCCTGATGGACATATATTCCATTGATAACTCTTATAATTACTTCTCAATGTTATATATTCCAAATTTTAGCACCAAAACATTCCCCCACCACAAAAATTTATTCTATGTTGATGTGGATGATTGAATTATGAGTAATACTCTATTTTTTATCATTTTATCCCTCTCTCAAGAAACTCTGGTTAGGTTCTCATAATTCATGTTATGTTCTCACAATAAGATCTTGAACCTTTCTTATAAATGGGAAAGGAAGATCAATGAGGTCCATGAGAATTTCCAAATTATTTATAATTCTCTCTTATCATGAATTTCAAATTTATGTGAACTCTCTAACATTTAAAACTTTTATGTTCACAAAATACCTCTTTATGTGAATCATGTTTAAATAGATATCTTTTGTGAACAATCCTTTATCCAATTAATATACGTGACTTACAGGAATGAGACTTGAATAACGGTAAGTTGATAGAAGAATCTCAATGATACATTATCCACCCATATAGTATTTCTAATGGTTGGTCAATATTTTCAGTAAATAAATTTAACTTAAACCTACTAGGAATAAAGAGATAGCTAAGAATTATTAAAATTCTATTGCTTTAGGGGTGATATTCAGGCCCCATGAACTTGTCTATATATAGACTAATGCAAATACTTAGTACCTTATAAGTTTACAAATATTTTTATATGACGTAAATATGTGTGAATATATCACCATTATAAATAACTAAATTGATGATTCAACATATTTATTCATAATCAACGATGAACTCCACCAATGGAACTTGTATACTAATGGGAATGAAGCGAATGGAAACCAACATATTAAAATTTCAACACTCAAAAATTAGAACATGGATATAAATGGAAACACATCAACCGTTGAGGTACTCCCTCTTAATTTTTGAATCATATTCCATGCTACAATCAATGAAAAACTTCTAGGATAGGATGATGACTTTGATATGCAGGATTTGGAAAATTTTATTGATGAGTAGTCATTATATTAGTTGGTCAAATATACATGTGAAAAATTTTAGGATTATTAGTATGGAGTGGGGTTATATAAAGTAGTGTGGTATTTAAATTCCAAATGTACCATTACCCAATCCACAATGTAGAGTTCATGAGTAGCTGGTTAACAGATACAAACAACATCATTAATTTCCATGTAAAGGAGGGTATTGCATTGTGAATTATATTCCATATTTTTTGTATCCCAATTACTTGATTCATGTGTGAGGATTTCTTCCATGTATCCAACACTTGGGGAGAGATGTAGTAGACCTAAATTCTTAAGAGGGATATTCTAGACATCATAATAGAGATATTATTGTCACCAAATCTATCAACTTAAACATTCTATTCAAGATGTGGCTTTTTTATTTTCACAAAAAAATCACCATGGTTCATTATACAAGAATACAAATTAACTCATAGGGGTTCAACAAAATAATAACTTTAGATCATATTTTTTCATCATAATATAATATTTCTAAATTTATTGTGGATATAATATAAGGGATTGAATCCTCGAAGTTAGTATAATAATTTTTTCATTGTAATTAATTTATTAATTAATTTTTCCCATCAGATACCAACATATGGGAATAGAGATATGATATTTCTTAGTTTAATAAACACTAGAATTTTGGAATCAAATCAACCATTTTTTCTTATGGTTTGAGGATATCTATATCCTTCAATGGTATATCATTAGGATAGGCATTCCCATTTATCTCTATGTCCCATTCTAGTTCTTATATAGATATTTTTAAATTAAATTGTTATGTTATGACTTCTAAAATACTTTCATCATTTCAAAACATCATTTTTAACTTCACTCCTTATAATTTTTTGGGTGTATCTGACATTAATCGACAAAGAGGGAGTTATGGATCATATTAGTAACCAAAAAAGAATAAACATCAATACCTTTTCCATTATTTATTATATATAATTAAAAATATCATTAAAACCATGATATATTTGTTTTACAAAATTTATTTATATGGTGGGGTTTTGGTTGAAAATATTTATGAAAACACATATTGTGAGCCATCCGCCTTGGACTGATTCACCCACATGTTCCACATTATCTTGTTCCTAAAATCATAACTATATTTGAAGGTCCACTCGTAGACAAACCCTATATCCATGCATCATATATAGTTAAATTATTATCAATAAATATTTGGGTAGATGGTTATACTACCACAATCCAATGTGGTAATTCGCCAAGTCCAATAAAAAATTATATTTTAGTGGAAGTGTGTCCTGAAGTAGTGTAGTTACAACGGATGATTTAGTTAGATCCATTAAAGGGACACTATGGGAAAAGGTAAAAGGTAATATATGACTAGAATTCCTCTCTATATAGGATACATGGTAGCTAGGTGGGAAGTGGTGGTCATTGGGTAATCTCTGAGGTCTCCCGTATGACACATCATACCTTAGACAACCCATAATTATATGATTTAAAATAATAGTTTCACATTCATACATTTCCAAGATATTTTTAGTTATTTTTTATATAATTACAAAAAAAAAACTAATTTTTTTTTTCATTTACACATTTGTATAAAAATTTTCCAAAAAAATGTTAATTATAAATACAAATTTGGTTCTCTAATGATAATATCCTTATCAATATCATTGAAATTTTTAACATTCATACACAAAATTATGTCTAGATAAAATTGATTTGAGAAATCAGGATGAGAAAAAAATCTCATTAGGGTTAATAAAATTCGATAAACCCATTAGTGAATTTGATAACCAGAAAATTACGTAAGAAATATTATCTACTTTATAATAAATGCTTGTTCAAAAATTTCTACTAACTTTTCCATGATGAAAACTTAATTAATTAATATATTTCATAAATAAAATTATATAAAATCTTGATGGATGAATCGTATTCATATATTTTTCTAGTAAAATATGAATTCTCATGAATATGTTTCTTTTCAAATAATAATTTCACATTTTTAAAAATATTAGAATCATTTTTAAAAAATATAATCTCATTTTCATAACTTTGTAAATCATTATATTTACTTTATAAACTATTAAAATACTATCATATTGTTACATTAGGGAATTGTACTTAAATTAAATTTTATAATAACACTTACATTGGATCTATAAATTCATATAATTACAATATCTTTTTTTGTAATAACATATTACCAGTAAAATCTTTCACTTTACATAATGCAATGGAGATCTATATTAGGATATCCAATCATTGGGGATATTTCGAGCTCAACCATAATTTATATAAATATTAAAACAACCATATCATGAATAAACCACATATATATTTCACATTAATCATAAAACCCATTTTAATGTGCATCCAATCCTAGAAGAAATATAACTTTCAAATTATCCCAAAGTTATAATCAAAACTTTCAAATTCAATAGAAAAAGGTTTTACTAATAAAAATTAATAAAATGTTTAGAGAAATAATATCTTTGAAAATAAAAGTAGAAACATTTAAGGGAGTTTTGATAGTGAATAACACATATAGCACTGGGGAAATTGGTCAGGATATAAAGATTAAAAACATTATTATTCACATTTATAAAAATTGTCTAAGTCAACTACTTATAAAATGACTAAAAAATTACATTTTAAACAATAAATAAATAACTAAAATTTATTTTAAAAAGAAATTAAACATTGTTATACTAATAAAAAATAAAATTATTAAAATATTATAATGAACATGGGCATGGATGAATTTTTTTAAATGAATACTTTAAGTAAAACTAAATAAATGTCCCTTAGCTTAATTTTAATCAGACTTCATAAGTTATTTAACTCAAAAATAATACAAAAAAAATTGGTTTGTTATTTATTAATAACATTTTAATAATAATTTATTTATTTATATACATTTAATTATAATTATTTCCATATTTTATTTATATCCTAAAATTATTAACGATGCATTGGATGTTTTGTGGTCATTCAGTTAATAACACCAAAACCACATTGGTGTGTTGAAGGTTGTCAAAGGTGTTATGATTAAATTAACTCCGGAATAATAAAAAATTTAGAGGAGTCATATTTATATAGAATATTCACTTATATAACCAACAATTTAAGAATGTGATTGAAATTGGAAAAAATAATTTTATGAATATGATATTTTGTAGTATGCATTAACATTTATTAAATTTTTTTCTAACCGATAAAATTGAAATGAAGTAGATAATATTTAACACTTAAATAATCATAAATATGTTATAAATTTAATATTTAATAATTTTTTATTTTTTATTAAAATCTATATAAGGTATATTTGATAAATGAATCGCATCACTTCGAATAGGTGGTATTTTGTACATATGCACGAGAAACATTTCAAATTTCCAATGGATGAAAAGATTATAACGTTAATTAATATATAATATTTATAGAATAATAATAATTTCATATATTTCATATATATTTATTTTCTATTTCATTTTAACTACACATTTTATCTATTTTTGAAAAATGAAACTCTTATATTCGTGGAGGTGGTATTCTACTTGTACGCTTGAGTGATATTTCCATTTTTTATATGATGGAAACTGATATTGAACTAGTATGTACCATATTCGTAAAAATATTTTATTATATATAATATAAATATGTTATTTAACAATGTTTTTTTATATTTTATGGAGATATAATAGGAATTATACTTTTAACATGACAATTATGATTTATACAATTTTCTCAGATGCCTCTATTTTGCATACACATGAAACCTTCTAAGATTGGTCTTCTATGAAGTACATGTCCACTAGGAATTAGGAATTTATTTTTGGGAGTGTTTTGGTTATGTATTTGGGGATATGTTTTTAGGAATATGTTTTTGGAAGGGAGGATAGGCGGTGCCCTTTCGTAAGTGTCAAATATTTCACACTAATAATATATATATACATTAAAACATTATAATGTGTTGAAATTTGGAAATATGTTCCAAAATGATAAATTTATAATATAATATTACATTGATATAAATTTAATCTTACAATTAGAATTACTATAATATTTTTTGGCCTTATCAATTTTTTTACATTATTTAACCTGATTTACCCATTTCAACGGTGACCAATTTTTACCTTGGTTACTATTTATAATGACCAAAAATGAAAATGGACCTATTAACAAATATGGATCTCCTGATTGAAAACATAGAATATTTTATCAAGATTAAATTTAATGAAGTGGAAAATTGTATTTTCAATATTATTGCAGAAAAATACAATGAAAACAATTTTTTGAAAATTGTGTTCTTAAGCATACAAATTAACTAATATAAAAAAAATAAAATTTTTATTACTATTTACTAATTTTTATTATGTTTTATAAAATGATTCTTATCTTCATTTAAAATCATTCCCAAAACATAATTTTATATTTATATTTATTAATTAAAAGAAAAAAAATTATTTTTTTCAAAAATCGACACCTTTCACTATTCAATCAACAATCAATCCTTTAAGAAAAATTTATTAAATTTCTCCAAAGTTATATTTGATATGTTGAATCAAAATTGTAATATTTTTAATCCAATTTTGTTTCTTAAATTTATCATTTTATCTTTTACATTCATCTATGTAATTCAAGTAAAAATAAATTAGATAAATGAAACTAATAATTTTTAAGAGAAATATTTTATTTATTTTTTTATAAAACAATATTTAATATAAATTTATAAAAATAATTCTTATTTATAATAAGATTAATTTTATATCTAAGTCTTCAGTTTTCACATTATTCGACCAGTAGAAATTTTTTCTTTATAATGTTTATTCATTACTTTAACAAGTGAATATATTTTCCCCCCATAGCATTTTATGATTCTCATATCACATTTTCAATCATGTGATTCTTAAATAAAACATTTACCTAGTGAATCACCTTATTTAAAATTAATTCTATCTATGTTCCTAAATATGAACTAGATTTTATTTATAATAGAGTTTCTCCTCTAACTATACCACTATATTCTATAAAACATGATATGAATGAGTTATATACTTTATTGGAAAAGAAACATGAAACAAATTATGTACCATGGAAAAACGTAGCAGTAATGTTACTATGCAAAAACGGATCATACCATTTCTAGAATTTCATGTGGTCTAATAAATATCATAATTAACATTACCATTTTTATTAATGTTCGATCACATTTCCAGTGAGATACATTAATAAAGTCATGTTCCCCTGTCTCTAATGGGAGATCTTTCCTCCTATAGTCTATAATACTATTTTTCAAGCTTTGTAATGTCCTCATTTACTGTTAAGTCATCATTAGCTTCTTTAAAAATTCTGTTCACAATAGTTTCCTCCCACTAACTTCATCCCAACAAGAGGGAGTCCAAAACCATTTTCTATATAATTCCTCAAAAGGTGCTATATATATACTTGAATGAAAATATATATATAGAAAAACTCAACTGAGGAAAATATTGATCCCAACATCACTAATAAATTGAGGACAAATATTGAATCATATCCTCTAATGAATGAATTATATACTTCAGTTATCCTTCATATTGAGGATAAAAACTATATGAAAATTTGATTCATCACACATGGACTTCTGACATCATTTCTAAAAAATTTCTGTAAACATGGGATTATGATTAGATATAATAGAGATGGTAACTCCATGTAAATCAAAAATATACTTAACATAAAGTCATAAAATCTTATCAAGATACATAATATCTCAAATATTTATAGAGATCAATAATTTCGTTAAATGGTCAAGAATAACCAAGATCGCATTATTACCAAAAAAATGTATTTGGTAAAACCACCACAAATTTCATGGATATAATTTCCCATTCACATTCAGAAACTAAAAAAGGCTAAAGCCTCCCCTTGAGTACTAGTTGTTCATCTTTAACCTTTTTAAAAGTAAAACATTTAAGGGTAAAATATTTTATATATTTTTTTCATAACATATAAAAAAGAATATTACAGAAGGACTATGTACATCTTAAAACTTCTAGGATGAATAAAAAACATGGAGATATAGGATTAAATAAATAATTCCATTTTCAATTGGGAAACATTAGGAACACAAAACCTCGTAAAAAATTCAATAAAACATTTTTTATCAGTATTAATCGATGAAAAATTTTCATCAGTGAACATTAATAAAATTTCATGCAAATAAAAATATCCCTTATAACCCTCCTTAGTTATTTCTTATAAATAGTATTGAATCAATACCTAATAAAAAATATTATTGGTTAATTTATAAAAAAATGTGTATAATATTAATAAAATAATTTTATAACAGTTCATGTATTAGTCATAACATAGTTAATAATGAATTATCATTTTTAATAAAGGAAATGTGTACCTTGTTTTCTTTACCTAGATGGTATTTAATTGTGAATTCATATTCTTTAATATGTTCATGAAATATACTCTACCTCATATCAAACTATCTTAGAGTTAATATGTTCTTAAAACTATTCATATTAGTATTTATCTCATCTTCATCCCAATATAAATGATGTCTAAATATTTAAAAAAACAACTACATCCAAATCAAGTTCAATTATAGGATAATGTTTCTCATGGGGTTTCAATTGAAAAGATTTATATATTATAACCTAATAATTCAACATCAAGACACCAAAAATACCATTCAAAGAAGAATCACAATAAATTAATATTCGACATTTCATGTTATCATGTATAACATTGGTACATTGAACAATCTTATTTCTAATTCTTGAAAATATTCAACATATTTTATAGAACAGATGAATTTAACTTGTATTCAAGTTGACATAGTTATTTGGAAGTATAATTGAGAAACATTATCAATACACCTTAGATAATATCCCATTAATCATTTAATTCTTTAAATCATAGTAATATTTTTTGGTATTTTATATTTTCCACGACATTGGTTATAGAAAGATCAATAGTTTCACAATATTTAGAAACAATATGCTCAAGAAATGAAATCACTTGTATCTAAAATTCACAAAAACAATCTTTTCCACACAACATGTTTTCTTTTAAAATGTGAAAAAAATTATATTTTCATCTCATTATATTCTTGTATTTTATATTATAGTTGAATAATATTAATTAAAAAAATGTATCCAAATAATCATGAAAAAATCTATTTTTAGATCCATTCAGGCAATGGGATCATTTTTTAACCACAAAAGAATAACCAAAAATATGTAATGATCATACATAGAATGAAATTTCATCTTATGAATGACTTAATCCTTTACCGTTAGCTAGTTATACCTAAATCTGAGACCAATATTCAGAACAATCTTTTCCACCCATGTTTTGGTTAAAAATGTCAACAATATAAACCAAAATATAATTTTTATTAACAGTGATTTTTATGAGAGCACTATAATCAATGAAATTTATCTTGGACATGAAATTATTTTTTATAAACAATATGGGGGCACCCTAAGGAGATGTGGTAGGGTGGATGAAACCCTTATCAAGATACTTCTATAATTTCTTTTTCACATACAAAAACTAAACTAATTCCATTGTATAATGATGTATGGAAATTATCATAGCATCATTAAGTAATTAAATAGTAGAAATAGCCTCTTTTGAGGAATAACAATAGGAAAATCATTATGAAATTCATCTAGATATTCATTGACTACTTCCACATAATTAATTTTAATAGTTTATTTCTTCTCAATAATATGTGAAATATCACATTGGATTCCATATTTTATTAGTTTCTTACCTTATGATATTTTATAAAAGGTATGAATTCATTTTTATATAAAAATATAAAATCATTATAAAAAATAATTTCATTAGCCTGTCAATCGATCTTAGAAAGATAAACTAAATGTGAATCCATACTAAGATTATTAATAAACAATATAATGGTATAGTAAAAAATAGTTATAGGAAAAAATAATCCACATATAATAGCAGGAGGATTATTATAAATTATAATTTCCATCATACTACCCCCGTGATTTTTTACCGAGATCTCTGCCTTCATTTTTGGAGGTTGACTTCAATATAAATTATAAATTTCAAAGATATAATAGAAATTGTGGATCATAAATAAATAAATACATAGATATTATTGAAATACATAATTGATTTACATATCACCACTTATTTGAGGGTCCTTCATCGATCGTATTTGTATATAATGTTTTTCATTCACCAAATTATTTTTTATAATAATTATTCCAACCTTAAGTTAAAGCCTTTTAACATGAATTATTTTAATGAACTAACTCTTTTTAATTAAAACATTTTACTACATAATTTTTATTTCTGATCTATCCATTTTTAATTCTCATTTCATTTCATTCAAAAACCACGTGTCTAAGATTTCCATACTAGTATCACTACTCATATGTTATCAAACATTCTGAAGAACGTTTCTTTATACGGTTGTCATATAGAGATACTTACTTTTTTTACAATCATTTTCATTTAATAATTCATCATGTTTCATGCCACATGGATCTCATCTTATCCATATTGTTTTAAAATTCCTTAAACTCCACATTTAATTTCCCAATATTCCATACAATTTCCTCATAATATCGAAACTAATAAGTAACTACGCCCCATTAAATTTTTTTCCATAAAACGGAGTAAAATAGATCAAATTTAGTATTATGGTATAAAATTAAATTCACTGAATACTTGGCCATACTAGAAAAATATGATTTATATAAAGAAAAATATTCCTCATCCTTTTCCATTAAATCCAATTATTCATGTTCCATTTGATGTCGAGTAACTTTAGTAAATTATTTTTAAAGGGGAGATACATAAAAGACTACCATTCAGTAGAATCAAAATCTTTCTTTTCTTTAGTTTTATTAATCAAATGCCAATATTTATTAGATTCACATTCATAAAGATAGATATAAAGGACTTCCTTCTAATGTTCCAATAATCCTTTTTCTTTAATCAGGTCTGAAGACACGTAAAATGTTAAAGGTTGATGTATAATAAAATATTGAACTACAGAAATATTACCATATTAATAATTTTGTGTCCCACTTGATTGGTTCCCCCAATGAATATATTTTTCAATTGATTAAACATATCTCCAAACCTCTCTATTTTAATTCCAACCATTCCAGTTTTTTTGGTTCATAAAGATAATATCCTCTTAATGCATTACTAATTTAGCTATCATGATTCCCTAGAGGGAAACCATTTTATATAGAGATGTATTATATGAAGCAAAATGTAAATATTTCAAATATATTTGAAGATAATATAACCATAAAATAGAGGCTCTGTAAACTGTATTTCAACATTATTCTAACCTCTACAGCTATATAATACATTTCTTGGATTCCAACTATTACACCACATACTATAAGCAATCCATAATTACACTATTTATAAAAAGTATTTAATTTTCATAAATTTGAAATACTATTATAATTTATGTTTTTATATAATTATGTAATACATGACATTAAATTGTTTAAATTTTCACACAGTTTCAATTTTTTAGACAAAAGAAGTTCTTTATTAACAGACACATTCTCCATTCAAGCACACTCACATTTATAGAACTCAACTTCATTAATAATTATACACATCCTAATTACTAATGGTAAATAATTTCAAATTTTAATATGGGAAAAGTTAAAATCTTTGAACGATATTATAGTATATACACATGTTATTCCATTTTTAATCATGAATTTTAAAAAAGAATTTTTTCTGTTTGACAATAAAAATTGGATATCAAATATCCATTTATATTTCTATGAAAAAACATAATTTCATAACATATTTCATGAATAATTTCTTATCAAATTATAAATATAAAATAATTATCAAAAGTATTTCATGGAAAATATGAAAACTCATGACTTTCTTTCCTTGAGAAACAACATTTACCCCAAAATAAAAAATGTCATAATCATTCCCTAGAAACATAATATCATTCTATTACCTTTTTGAGTCCAACTATTTCATTTATAATACTTTTATATAATATAATTTAGGTACCTTGGGAAAAGGTAAAATCATTAGCCCTTATAAGAACCTTAATAATAAAATAAACTAACCAAATAATTCTCATATCTCTTAGTATTATAGAAAAAATGTATGTTTCCATAATTTTTATAAACTAAGTACTCATAAAATATTTATAGAAATAATTTCATTTGAAATAAAAATTTAAATAGGATAAATAATATTGATAATAAATAATGGCTATGATAGTGGGAAAATCATTCAATTTGTATATGTTAAAAAAATATTTTTTCCCTAAAAGTTGTAATTCATTTATTAGTACTGGAATGGAAGGAAAAAAGTCAGAGAGGCTTGAAGTGATTATGGACTAATGATTATTTCCTAATAAAATAAAAACACTCAGGAGAATGGGATCCCATTCTAAAAAAATATGGGTACTATTCTGATTACCCTTTGAGGGGAGATTTTCCAACATGAAATTATCCATATGAAAAATATGGACCAAACATGCCTGACCAATGAGATTATTTCATTGTCACAAGAGATAAATGATGGACTAGGTGAGTGCATACATTATTTGGAGGTTGTTATAGATAATGAGGATTTAGTTTCAGTTTTATTAGTAGAAATATTTTAATAAGAGAATATATCCTTGAAATGAGTAAATTATTTTCCTCTTCCATATGAGAGTCACCTCAGCCATAGAAGATATTGAAATCAATGACCATTGATCCATTTTAGTCATGAAAAAAACTCCAACTCTCAGGATTTTGGGAACATATGAACCATTGATGTTGAATTTAAAACCATAACTATGTCGGTTATAAAAAAACTCTACTAGACCGAGACACCCTCTAGGAAATATAAATAGGACTACTTGCACCCTTGACTATCCTCATTGAATGTGAATTTTCCCATTGTCTCTAGAAATAACCATCATAAATAGAAAAGAACGTGAACTAGTTTTTAATGGGAAAACATGTGCTTTAATTTCCTTCCCCATTTCCATTATTTGCGGCATTCCATATGCTCTAACATCCTTCTTACATAAGATTGGTGTTCGCCTATTTCTCCTTACCATTTTCCACCACTCCCTAGTACCTTTTCAAAATAAAAATATTACTATTTCCCTCCTAGTAATCAATTCCAATGATGTTCATGAATCTGTTCCACATATCGCTTTCCCAATCACTCACAAAAACAATTGATCAATAATTTATACATTATAACTGCGAGAGAATAATAATTTAGACACTAGATAAATTACCTTATGTTTTATATCTATATACATAAATATTCCTTGATTCCAAATATGCCTTTTAAGAGAAATAAACTTGATTGAAATATCCTATCCCCAAAATATATTTCCCCTACTTGAAACAAAACATTCATGAAAGGAGATAGAATATCCCTTGGCTGAAATATACCTCGATGATGATCCGGTGAAATAATGCCAATCCAGTTCAAAGGAAAATTAAATTCTATTGAATTCTTCTTGTTGAAAAGGTTAAACAGTATCCTATATGAATTTAATAAAAGAGAAGTACTGGAAAAATCGATTTAAGTGTAGGAAATCTTAGAAAAAGAAAGGATATTCCCACCCAATTGCCTTACTAGTATCCAATATCACCTCAACCAAAAATCCATAGGGATAAACAATGAATCTTAAGAAGATTATCCCAAAATAAATTCCAAAGGATAGAGATATTACAACATATATTTCTTAAGTCATATGCATTCTTTTCCCTGATAAAATATTCCTAAATATATATCATTTTCTAGACATCCCATTTCAACATGGATTGAATAAATTTCATGCTATCAACCACACTTCTATTCCCAAATACTCCAGCCTCAATTGGTTTGGCCATTCTGACCTATTATTCCCTATGAAAATGACCCTCCATGTGGGATTCAAAAACAATAAATTTTAAAAAATATTATTTCTTCTTTATCATCATTTTTTGGATTTTGAGTATAAAGAATGCATGAAAAAGTGAAAGTTAAAAGATAATTTTCAAAGGTAATATGCTCCCAAATGGATATGAACTGATTATTCTTGTTGTCGATTCATTAGCTAATTTAGGAAATGAAATTATCAAAATGGTGAATGTGAAGGCCACTTGGATAGATCGACATAGCAATGTAATCCATATGAATTTTTTCCTCTTGAAATTAAAAAATTAATAAATTTTATTGTATTATTGATTATAAAGGAATTTGGAATATACAAATAGGTCTCCTCATAGTTGATTCATTGACAATTCCATTTGATATATTCCTCTATAATCATTTTGAAAACCTAAAGATATATCTTTTTACATTTAATTAAGAAAAATATTTTATCTATAAAGTAGAGTTAAGTGATTCCATGTAAATTACTCATGTATATGAAAGGGATAATCCTTTTATCATAAAAGATCTACAAAATAGTTTTCAAATTAGGTCATGAGACAGAATGAATAGACTCAGATAAAAATTCCCCCTAGTCCTAGCCCTCAAAAATATTTTAGGAAACCTCACCTATTACCCAAAGTATAAACTAAAAAATAAAAGGAGATAAAGAACCTGGAAAAAAATTTCGACTCCCAACCAAAAAACACCAATAATACATCACCTTAATGATGAATCCCTATTCATGTCTTTAATAATCCTTCTTTATGATGATTTTAAAATAAATATTTGTGCTAGGGTTCATTTAATTAATGTCTCCAATCATCTAGTTATCGTGATCCATGGTAGCCCATGTGAATGTCTCTTTGATGAAAAATGTTGTTCCATAGAAAACCACTCATGTAGATGCATTGAGATCCCCCTCTTGAGTACACTAGAAAGGACCATGTATTGAATGATACACATCATAACTGGTCTAAAATGGTTAATATAATAAGGGTCCTTAAACATGGTAATAATGACAATGATTATCTCAAATGTTTCCCATGTAAAGCTACAACCATGAAAAAATCATTAATGAACTTAATAAGTTTTCATTTAATGAGATTCCATTAGGCCACATAAAATGTTTTTGAAAATCCATCACTACCTGAAGAACTATCTTGGTTGAGAGAGACCACTATATCCCCTAACTCTTCCTCACCAAGAAGTATCTTAAGGCCCTAGTTTGTAGAAATATAATCCATAGTTGGGAAAAAATCATATAATATTGATTTTCCCATGAAATACTCCACCTTTTATGTTTGGGTTGAAAAATACAAAATTATATTTAAGTGAGTCTCCACTATGTCTCCCACTACACTAATTTCATTTGTAATAAAAACATCCTCTAATCAGATGTGGGTGGAAACCACCGACTACTTCTCATTGATACAATCCTAAAGAAATGTAGTGTTTCTATCTCCAACTGTTAGCCAATATGATTTGGATTTCCACTAATAAATACAATCATGTTCCAAAATAATATAATATAATTATTTATTTTTTCTAAAAACTCATTAAATATGTCATGATTCCATTAAAATTAGATTCTAGAATCAGTTCATTCAATTTCAAGTTACAAGATTTCAATATCCTTGAAGCTCATATGGTGGTTCACAGTCCTTTCTCAGAGATCATCATTGATTCAATTATATTTTTCTTGAGATTTGAACCATGACATATATTTCATTGGTTTACCCCATTATTCATTCAACACGGAACAATTTTCTGGGTCTAGTGTTAAATATTAGGAGAAGAATATTATTAAACTACTTTATTCTCAAGGAAATAGCTGAACCAAAAGAGTTGAGTTTCTAGACAAGGACCAGACTAGATGAAAAAAACTATAATTTTAACAAGCATGTATGGAATAAATAATGTTCAAGTACCGATCAATCCTACACCACATTCATAAGTCTACTTTTTTATTATTACACTGGGTGAACTTTTCCCTGAAAACCACCAAGTCTACCAAGACTTTTGAACTAAAAAAAGTGAAATCATTCATTTCATTCAAGTGATGTAACACTCCTACTTTTTTTCTAAAATTAATCCATGATCGCATTGATGTATTATCTTATCAATCAATATTATATTACTTGATGAAATCCTTCATGTTCATGCCTTAGAATATCTATAGTTATTGGGTCACATTTTTCATAGACAAAGGAAATGAACCAGAATCATTCCCATCACTGATAGCCATCATGATATACTATTCAATGATAACAAGAAGATAACCAACCAAATTTTTTTTTACAAAATATCTATATATGATTATTTATTAGATGTAAATGAATAATGTTAAGTTACCCCATCCTTTAAGAAAACAAATAAATGATAGGGTTGGATTTATCAGTTCACACTACCACAAAATAGGCTTTTATTAATTCTAAATAGGCCTTTATCAACAATAAAATATTGTTCCTTATCAAGCCGCTATTAATGGGGGGGGGGGTCACCTTTAACATTGCTATTTTGATAATTGATAAAGGACCCACTTTATCTATGCTTCGAAAAGCACTAATAATGGTTCCCCTTTATAATAACTATTCAATGTGCTTATAAAGTTCGCATTTATTTGCGCTTCAAATAGAGCTGATAAAGTCCCCATTTATCAGTGCTTTAAATAGCACTGATAAAGTGTTACATTATCAGCGTTGATTAAGGAATCCATGCATGGGTGTGTTATTTCTATAAAAATACACCCATCTAACCGGAAAAAAATAAATAGCACCAAACCAGCAAAAAACACCTTCCCAAACTAGCAAAACCCTGCCAAAAAATAACCACCCATAGTATATACAAAAGAACCACATACAAGATGAAAATTAGGAAAAATCAAGCAGTGTGCACAAAGGTTCGGGAAACAATGCTATATATATTTAATTGAAATAATGAACACAAAAATAGTCACTCATGGTATATACCAATAAAACATCTATATACATTTTGAACAATGTTTTATAAAATTACATTAAAAATTATCCAACAAATAGTTAATAAAATTACTATTTTCATATTTGACATCTATGGTCCCCACTAAAAAATTTCCTCTGATGGTAATACATACCAAAAAAATCATCCCAACACGATAAAAAGTTTCCAAATATATCAGAAAACAAATATTACATTAGTAATACTATAAAGAAATAAATTAAACATTAATATGAATAATACCTTAAAAAATAACAATTTATAATAAAAATGACACATTTGGAGTTATATAGATCACACCATGGATCTTATTGAAGTTGGGTGGATTCCTACACATTGAAAATGACTGAGTGATTGTTTTTCTAAATTATCAAAACAATCAAAACGCATTTCCTTAGTTTTCAGCAAGTCAGTTTTCTTTTTTTACTAAAATTCCATTTATAACTGAAAACATGAAATTTGAGTCATACCAGTCGCATCTTGTGTCAATTTAATGTGATACATCTTCATACATGTCAAAATGGACATAATTTTTTTTCCTTAATTTGGAAGTCAGCCTGAGGGAATTTTCTCGGTTATCAGTGAATGACGCGTTTTGAGTTAAAATTAAAATTATAAACTGATAACAGACACTTTTAGTCATAATAGTCGTAGAATTCATCAGATTTAGGTGGAATTGTTGCCTACATGTCAAAAATAACTTGTGGATCATTTTCCAAAAAAAAAATTCCGAATGAGTTTTCAAAGTTTTTGTATGTAAGTTGTGTTTTTGTAGTTGAATTAATGACATTTTTAAATAATAAGACACATTTGGAGTCATACTAGTGACATTGTGTGTTGGATTAAGCGAACTGTGATTCCTACACATCAAAAATGACTGATATATTGTTTTCCTAAAGTATCAAAACAATAAGAATGTATTTCCTTGCGTTTTAGTATGTTAGTTGTGTTTTTTACCCAAATGCCATTTCATACGGAAAACAAGAAATTTTAGTCATACCGGTCGCATTGTGCATCATTTTCATCTGATAAAGCTTCATATACATCAAAAAGGACTTATGAATTTCTGTCTATAATTTTAAAGACAATCATAGGGCATTTTCTTAGATTTTACGAGTGACCGGTTTTGATTTGAAATATCAATCTTAAACTGGTAGCATACACTTTTAATCATACCGGTCACAAAAATCACAGGATTGAGTTTTGGTGGATACATACATGTCAAAACTGAATCAAGGATCATTTTCCTAAAATATTAAAATAATCTGAAAGTGCGGGCTTAGTTTTCAGTATGTCGGTTGTGTTTTTTTACTTGAATTAATGCCATTTTGACATAAAAAAGACACATTTGGAGTCAAACTGGTGAAATTGTGAATCAGAATGAGATTTGGTTTATTCTTACACATCAAAAATGACAAATAGAACAATTTCCTAATGTACCAAAACAATATGAATGCATTTCCTTGGTTTTTAGAATGTTAGTTGTGTTTTTATTAAAATGTCATTTCAAACAGAAAACATGCAATTTGAGTCATACTGGTCACATTGTGCATCTATTTGATGTGAGACTGATTCATGCATGTCACAAAAGACATAAATACTAATTTTTTTTAATTTGGAATATAATCAGAGTTTGCATGGTTTTTAGTGAGTGAAACATTTTTAGTTTTAATGTCAATTTTAAACTGATAGAGAACACTTCTATTCATAATAGTCACATAGTTCCTTGGATTGAGGTGGTTTTTATTCCTACATGTCAAAACTGAATCATGGATAATTTTTCTAAAATTTAAAAACAATACAAATGTGTTTTATTAGTTTTTAGTATGTCAGTTGTGTCGTTTTACTAGAATTAATGTCAATTTTAAATAACAAGACCCAATTGGAGTCATACTGGTGACATCGTGTGTCAGATTAAGGTAATGTTGACTCTTACATGTCAAAAATGACTGATAGACACTTTTCCTAAAGTATCTAAACAATCAGAATGCATTTACATAGTTGTCAGTATATCAGTTGTTTTTTTAAATAAAATGTCATTTCAAACCCAAAACCTAAAATTTGAGTAATACCGGTCACATCGTGCATTATTTTGACATGAGATGTCTTTATACATGTCATAAAGGACATACGAATCATCATCCATAATTTGAAAGAAAATCGGTGTGTTCTTTCATTGTCTAGAGTGAGTGACATGTTTTGAGTTAAAATGTCAATTTTAAAATGATAGCGAGCACTTTTAGTCATATCGATCACACCATTCATCATATTGAGGTGGGGTTGATTTCGATATGTCACAACTGACTCGTGGATCATTTTCTAAAATATGAAAATAGTATATATTCTTTTTCTCAGTTTTCAATATGTTAGTTGTGTATTTTTATATGAATTGAATCAATTTTAAATGAAAAGACACATTTAGAGTCATACCGGTGACATCATATATTATATTGAGGTTTAGTTGATACCAACACATCAAAAATGACTAATACAGAGTTTTCATAATTTATAAAATCAATCAGAATTAATTTCCTCAATTTTTTGTATGTTATATCTGTTTT
This sequence comes from Viscum album, assembly GCA_963277665.1. Classification (NCBI taxonomy): domain Eukaryota; kingdom Viridiplantae; phylum Streptophyta; class Magnoliopsida; order Santalales; family Viscaceae; genus Viscum; species Viscum album. The sequence continues at coordinate 1,642,914,186 of OY728119.1, read as the reverse complement.
TTTACTAAAATGTCATTTCAAACCGAAAACATACAATTTGAGTCATATCGGTTGCATTGAGCATCAGTTTGATCTGATACTTCTTGATACATTTTACAAAGGACATGAAAATCACAGTCCTTAATTTTGAGGAAAATAGATTCATGTTTTCTTTGTTGTCATTGAGTGACATGTTTTTAACTAAAATGATAATTTTAAACTCGTAATGAACACTATAAGTTATACTGATCACACGGTGTATCAGATTGAGGTGGGGTTGATTCCTACATGTCACAACTGACTCATGTATTATTTTCCTAAAGTATCAAAACAGTATGAATGCATTTTCTTGGCTTTCAGTATGCCAATTGTGTTTTTCTTGAATTAATGTCAATTTTATATTACAAGACACATTTGGAGTCATACTGGTTACATTGTGTATCATATTGATGTCTGGTTGATTACTATACTTCACAAATGACTGATAGATCATTTTCCTAATGTATCAGAAAAATGGGAATGAATTACCTATGTTTTCATTATGTCAGTTGTGTTTTTTTACATGAATTAATGTCAATTTGAAATAAAGGCGCATTTGGAGTCATACTGATGACATTGGGCATCTAATTGAGGTGTGGACGATTCCTAAATGTCAAAAATGAATCATGTATCATTTTCCTAAATTTTCAGGAATACTTTTTATGTATATTTTTCTTCTTGAAAATAAATGCACCATTTCCTCTGAAAACTATAAAAGATACCTAACCTACTCAATATGATCAATCTACCAAGTTTAAAAAGATTATTGAAAAAACATTAATTCAGGTATGGTTGAAATGGAATAACATCCTCCTTCAGCATCATAAATTTATTCGGCCCAGGGAAGAACCAACTATCATATATTCATAACCTCCTAATGAATATATGACAGTTGGTTTTTACTCGGTCAACTAAAGAGGGGAACTGATAATGTTGTAGATTGAATGGATGTTTTTTTGTAGAAAAACACTTGACATTGTTGAAAATGAGAAGTGTGGAGTAATATCTTATGCCCCTTATGTCTGAAGACATCACGAAAAACTCAAGAGATCGGGAAACCCCTTATGGATACATGTTATCTTTTGTGGTCTATCAAAAATCCACAAACCCTGTAAGTGAGGACCAATGATTTATTTTAAAAACCCCAATCAACATGCAATTCATTTAGTTCCTAAACAAGGACCACCAATGGCCATGATTTTTAGTGGGGTGTTTGTCCCATACAAGTCCCAATAGTACCATCAAACAAAGAGAAATATTATGCAGACATCATTTTTAATGTTGAAATTATTTGAGAAGTTTACCATCTTCATTCTATATTTATACGTTCTTCTATCAGGTATTATGCCCATTCCTTTTGAAGAATATCTATATCGTCTTTTGAATATGAATATTTTGGGCATCCATGGTCATATTGAAAAATATATATAAACAAAATATTAATAGTAATTCAAAATTAAATAGAAATTATCTTTGGAAATACCTCTTCAGGGATGCTGGTTTGTTCTTAGAATATGATCTCTTTCATAAATTTACAAACATAACAACAACAGCCTCTAACGTTTATTTGTTTTGGGAACTGTAGAATCATTGAGAAAAATAAATAATTATATATATATATTTTTATAGTGAAATGTTATTATATATAAAATGATACTTATCTAGTCGTAGTACATGTCGAGCTTCTTATCCTATTCCCCTAGCCTCATTCAATGATGTAGATATTATTCACGCACCTCTCTATCATAATAGAATCCTCATTCAATTATAATATAAATTATTTAAAATGATGTTTAGTTCTAAAATTTTGTTTTTAGTGTATTAAAATTTTAAAAAATCCCTCATTTCTTGTCTGTTTGTTAGATATCCTTGCATTGAATCCAAAAAATAAATCTTTAGAGTATCCAAATTGACCCCAATGAGCATCCAATGCTTCCTAAAAACACAAAAAAGAATGAGTAATGAAATTAATTAAAATATATTTGATTTGATGAAATTTTATATTTTTACCCCTACATCGTTGGTATTAAAAAGATTATGTCATCCGTAATTTGGTTTTAAACAATTTGATCAGTCCTTCAACTATTTCAACCTCCTTCTAAGGAGATATGTCTTCATGTTCTATAGAGGTGATGTGAGGACTAATGAGTACAACTTTTTTTCATGGGTAAATACCTTCAATTGTTATTCATATTTACATCTATGAAAAATATGAAATGTATTTAGTCATAATTATCATTGTATATCATCTATAGTAAAATCAAATCATGAAAAAATACCTCATGTAAACATTTAAAACTAAGCTTCCTAACCAATCATAGTTTAGGATTTCAGTTTCACTATGAACACTAATAAAGTGTGGATTTTCCCCTCCATAGATATTTTTCTTCAAAATCAATTATGTGATTAAAACCATCTTTTCACTTCATATCCACATGATACTTCATTGATCATAAATTTTGATGTAGAATGAGGAGGTTAACGTGATTTGGGTAGATTATTTTGATAAGTTCATTGATCATTGAGAAGTTCTTTAACCGATATTTCCTTTCACCACCTTCCCATTTTCTATCAGTAATAACATTCATCGATTCAGATCGTTTTTCATTAAATATGTAAGTTTTATCTTGAAATCTAAATTGGAAATGAATAACTCATTGTTGACATGTTTTTTACAAGATATGACGGACATGCAATGAATGTTGCAAGAGATTGTGTGACTGTATGACTATATATGTCATCAATTAGAATAGGTAGCTCGACACTCATCATTAGGTCTATAGTAATTGACACTCTAACACGATCTTTTGGAAGTGGTCTGTTGTGTAGCATTTCATTCTAGATATTGAACAATGTATCCCTCACTACAAGGTTATGGGTGGGTGTTGATAGTTATATATCACAGTCATTTTCACCCTATATAATACCAATATAGGAAAGGTGTATGTGTCTAGTGTCTATGTGATTCTCATTTCATAAAAATATTTTAAAATTGACTACCTCCGTTATGAATTGTTTTTAGGGGAATGGCTCACCTCAAATGTTTTGTGGGGTGGTGCGGGATATTCATGTATAGGTTGTTCTTGAGTTGTTTCTTATCTTTTCCTCCCCCATCAAATAGTATATCATATCTCTGTAGTATTGTAATTAATATTGAAACATAGATAATGTTTTTCTCAGCCTTTTCATTTCCTTAGCTTGATCATCTACTTGTTTTTTTCTCAAATTATTTTCGGGGTGTCACCCCAAAACCTACACCTCTAATGCAGTGATACTTTTCTGGCTTCTTTAAGGCCATTGTAGTGTGTCTGCATCTGGTGTGGGTGTTTTTTATTCTTTTGAAAATGTTTTATAGAAAATATAATAAAATAATTAATCATTGTTATGTAATAGTGTTTTAAATAAAAACAAGTTTTTATTATGCCATACATATACATATTTCCAACAGTTTTTGTGTATTTTCATTTATTAGTTTTCCATCACTAGTTACTTGCGCCTCCTTCCATAACACATGGCATTATGATTGAAGTGGATATTTATTTGGACTCTTCAAATTGCATATAAATAAAAAAACATAGTTACTGTGTTGTTTTTTGTTAGATAAAATTATTACGGTAGAATTAAAATTTGTACAAGTTTTTTTCAAGTGATGTTTACGCCTTCCTAGATTTACAATAGGGGTACACTGGTTTTGATGCAAGTTGTTTATTTTCAGAACTCAGTTGTTGTTTCATAAATAAAACACTGTCAATCAAAGTGATGAGTACACTTACAATCAAACAATGTTGTACCAGACACAATGTTCCTAAAAATACTACTTCATATGACAACCATTAAACTCATCCCATGATGGTTGGGTTATCACGTGTGCATAAATAATATATTGGTGTGGTTTTATTTTCCCTTTCCACATCTTTAAGATGATATTCTGTTTAACGTGTGTGAAAATACCTTTGAATCTTTCTAGCAATACTTATGAAAAATTCTTAATGTTAGTCATATACTATAAATTCCCTCTGCAAGAGATGATGAAGTCCTTGTCAATTTGTTATTATTTGATTTTTAGTAAATTAAAAAAATGTTATCCAAATGATACCATAATATCTCCCCACATCAGTGTCATAATCTCATCTACAATATGGTACCATGAAGATACATCAATTACCACACATTTCTGAGTGATGATTCCAATTTAACTATTAAAGAAGGCATTATCGGGGTAAATATGATGGCCACACTTATTCCATCCATTCTCAAATTTTATGCCTTTCTCTTTTGCCTTAATGAATATTTCTAATACCTCCAAACTAATACGTTCCTATTTTTTCTACATCGATGGTGTTTCATCACCTTTGATTTCTTCATATCCACCATCTTCAATATGTTCCTCCATCTCTGGAGGGCTAGCATCGGCATGTGTAGATGGGGGTTGTACCTATGCTCTAGGAGTGACAATAGGTTCAGAAACATGTTGTTCATCTGCACAGTAAGTACAAACAGGATTAAAAAACTATTGTTCCTGGGGATTGGGAGCATCATCACGTGAAAAAGTCATTATTTAAAAAATTTGTTTCACTTTTATTTTAGATAACATAATAGTATCAATGAAAAAATATTAAAATAAGGAAACATGTTGAGAAACCTATTATTCTTCAGCACTATGAGCAACGACAGATTGAGAAACCTATGTGCTTGGGGATTGGGAGAATAATTATGCACAGAAGTCGTTATCTAAAAAATTGGTTTATCATTTAATTTAGAGAACATAAAATAAGTAGTTAATAGATCTTAAAATAAATTAACACAATTTATATTAGAAAAAATATATAACCTGATTATTGAACTCTTTTCTATAGGTTTAAGTGATTTAACCCCTCTATCAATTATCCAAATCCCTTCATTGTGGTCTCCTCCAACATACAAAATGATATCTACAGTGGGACCACTACGAAATGATTGCATCATTGCAATGAAATGGTCATCCTATGTTGAATTTTTATCTGACTCTTCAGTGGTTTTGGTTGATAATAAAAAAATTGACCAGTTTTGGTTTGTGCGGTTTGGAACATAAAATACAGGTACTACATCTGATTCCATTATAAACAGTTCATATTTATACCCTTCCTTTCTATAATCAACTGTCACAAATCTCAACTCATATATTTTAACATCACTTCTATTATCATCGCACATTCATTGAAAAAACAGCACTCAGAATGTTTTATAATCCAGCACCCATATTTTTTTGATGATGCCAAAGTATGACATATTTGCGTAAATTGGATTTATTTCCTTAGCACCAGAAACATGCATCCATTCAGCCACGAGCATAACTCAACTATTATTTATGGTATTTCCTTAATCATTTTCATTAGTATCGAATGTATAACCATTAATTATTTAAGCATTATAAGATAATATGTACACACTTGTTCCTCCAGATAATCGTCAATGTCATTCTGAAATTGAGTCTGGATTTTCATTTGACTCCTTACAAATATAATCCTAAAATAATCCTATAAAATATTTATTATGTTTTTTTGATATCCATTTTTCATCACTTGATGTATTCTAATGCCTAATAATTTCATTGTGGGTTTCAACATATGGGTCAATGTCCAAACTGTTATGAAAAATGTAAATGTGGGAATGCTCTAGATCTGTAATGATGATTTTGAAAACCTCCCTTATAGAAATCCCTTCACCCTCAAGTAATCATGTGTGAAGAGATTTTGTTATAACAATGCTTTGCACATCGAACAACTATTTGGTATATAATTCAATGGCTTCCTCAACAATATATCACTCCACAATATAACCCTCCTTCGGAAATCAATTATTGACATACCCTTTAAAAATATTCATATACCATTCAATGGGGTACATCCATATATTGCACAGGACCAGATAGACTAATCACTTTCACCAAGTGAACCATCATATTAAATATTGTGGATGGGAAAAATATTTCCAATTCGCATAATATGAATCCATTTGATCTATCCATAGTTGGAAATTTTGTCAGGTTTATAACTTTGCTACATATAGCCTTGAAGAAGATACATAGCTTTGTTAATGTACTATGGACCTTCTTTGAAAAAATTCAACATAAAGCCATAAGAATTAGATCTTTCATCCAAATATGGTAGTATTTTATTTCAGAACATTTATCATTAAATCGTGCATTTACACGATGTTCTTGATATTTTAGGAATACCCATATAGAACCTTTACGTCATTCTATAAGTTTTGAAACCGATATCTATCCTTCCTGGAAAGAGCGTATGCTGAAGGAGGAAAAAATATTCATTGGTTACAATTCATTGGAACCAACTCTTCTTGTATTCCCATGTTAACCATTTTCAACCTAGCCTTAGTTATATCCTATGTTTTTTGGGTGCATTTAAAAATGTGTCGATGAAACTTTCACATAAATTTTTTTCAACATGCATAACGCTAAGAAAATTTGTGACGTACAGACAATTCCAGTATGGTAATTCAAAATAATAGATTAACTTTTCCAACCGGTTATTGTATGGTTTTACCAAAACGGTTTACCAAAATCATTTTCCAAATCATTAACATTATCAAATAGTTGATAAGATATTAGTGGAGATGGTGGTGTACGTTATTCTCAACTTTTATTGAATTATGTTGTCCAATATCGGAACTCATGTCATTGGGGTAGAGATCATTTATGTCCTAGAAAAACAATTTTCAATGAATGTTTCAACCTAATTGATTAGGTACCTTGTTCGTATAAAAGACACCCTTGTGTTCCTTTAATACTATATCTGAAAATATTTCCATTAGTAGGAAATTCATTTATCATACTGTACAACATTTCTCTCAATGTGAAATATTAATTTCCACAAGAATCATACATCCTAACACCTAAATCCAATAATAATTTCCAATCCTCAATAAATGGAGCCAAATAAATATCAATATCATTACCCAGCTATTTTAGTTTTTATTTAAAGATAGATAACATGAATTTTTTTGTTTGAATCATAAACACGGTGAAAATTTATATTTTACCAACATAATCGACCATGCACTACAAGTGCTACATTAGAAACCAAAAGGATTCACATCATCTATAGATAATGCTTGATGAAGGTATCTCAGCTCATTTACAATGTCAGGATATTGATGATCAATTATCTTCCACTAAGGAGAGTCTTCGAGTTTCTGTAGTTTTCTATATTTATTTCTTCTATTTGTGTGCCATGTCAAGATCCCTATAGTCTCCTCACTTCCATATAGGCGCCTAAATCATTTCATTATTAGAAAATATAATGCAACATTCATAGGTCCGGATTCACCATTCCTGTATCGAGGAGAACCACACGTTGATAATTATCTAAGTGATTTTTGGTCCTTTTGAAATAGTATTCATTCATTCAGGTAGGTGCGTATTCTTTCATAGATTATACCCATCAATCATAGCAATTGTTTTGCATCATATCTTCAGCTGGGGATCTCATTATCTTTTGGGATCATGTCATTCAAGAGAGCATGTAGTTCCATAGAACTGGTGTAACTTCATCCATTTCCTTCTTTCAAATTATACAGCTTCATTATGGCTAACAATATTGTATATTTCCTGAAACCATCATACAATGGAGTCTTTAAACAACTTTTTAACTTCTCATACAATTTTTTGAAATCGTTAAGATCATCTTCAACTGTCCCTTTCATTTCCTCAATACGATCTTCATTATAATGAAAATTTGTAATCACATCCTCTATATATTTTTCATCATTATACACACTTGAAATCATATCAAATGATCCATAAAACATAGTGTTATCCCATTCACTTACTACGTTCTCTTTTTTCCCCGTGTTAATTCCAACATTTATAACTTCGATCTATTCTATGACAGATCAAGTGTTCTTCCAATTCCTCTTGGCTAACAAGTCCTGAATAACAAAAACATAAACATAGAAAAAATAATTATGAAGGATCATATGCATGATCTTTTGAAAATTTAATAAACTCTTTTACTCCATCTTCATAATCTTTTGTCAGAAAATTTTAATCCATCGATTCTTTATTCACATCAATATTATTTGATCTCGTAATATTAATATTTAATAAAATAAATTCACAAAACAATGATATAGAAATTAACCAAAGATAAAAATTTATAGACTTTAAATCTCATTTAAAAAATATTTATTTACTCATAGTTGAAATCCCATTAAAACCCCAACAATTTACAGAAATTCATCTTTAAATTAACAAACCCTTTTTAAAATAAAAAAATTAGTTCCAATCACCCATTCTCAGAAATCCAAATCTTTAAACCATTTTAAAACAATTTAAAACCAAAAAAGGGTATGTTGAACACATATAATATTTTAAGAAACATTTCAAAACACTTTAATCATTTTAAAAGTGAACCAGTAACAAAATAACTAGATTTCATTATCACATACCTTTGTATAGCCGATGCAAATCATTAATGTCCACAAAACATAACTGTATCATGACATCCCATATCTAGCACTGATCACTAGTTTTCAGTGTTCCTCCTATCATCCTTATGGAGTGACCAACCCATCACTGGTGGGTGAATTCATTTTACAATGTTTTGACCCCCCCCCCTATTGGCTACTAAAAACCATAGTCACATTTAAATTTATGATTAGAGATTAACACCATCACACTCACTCATGAAAATATCCACTTTTTAACTTATTCACATTTATTATTATGGGTAAACTTTAAAGCAATCACACTCACCCTTTTGGAACCTATAGACTTACTACCCTATTCACATAATAATAATATATCATGATATATAATCTTTTACCCAATGAATTGGTGGGAAATATAGGTATTACCAATATCACAATACATAAATTTGTTTTCCACATAATAAGAAAACCTTCATTATCTCATAAAGAACCCATATCAACTGGGGAAAATAAATTCACAATGAAGAAGGTAACCATGTGATCAAGGAAAAATATAATAGTAATAAGAACCAATATTAATAGTTATACTAATAAAACAAGAATAAGGGGGATGTAATCAATATAATAATTTAATCCTTTTTATAGAACCACCAGTCATAGAATAAAATTCCATGGGATATACCCTAGGTACTTGGGTGTTACGATCCAAAACAACACTATACGTACCTGGTCCAATATCTGATATATTTTTCCTCCAAAAATAGCACAATCCACCAAATT